>OX376193.1:4808725-5502626 GCA_947363905.1 Lithophane semibrunnea
TCTCTTTCCTAAATTACCAGCAAATAAATGATTTATTTATTTCTTTCTTTCTCTTTCTCTTTCTCTTTCTATTTCTCTTTCTATTTCTCTTTCTCTTTCTCTTTCTCTTTCTCTTTCTCTTTCTCTTTCTCTTCTTTCTCCTTTCTCTTTCCTCTCTTCTCTTTCCTCTTTCTCTTTCTCTTTCTCTTTCTCTCTTCTCTTTCTCTTTCTCTTTCTCATTCTCTTTCTCTTTCTTTTTCTCTTTCTCTTTCTTTCTTAATCTTTCTTTTTCTTCAAACAGGTAATCCAGACGTAATATAATACATGGAACTTACATAACTGGCGAAATGTGGGTGTACAGTACATCTCTGTCTCACCCTTCGGGGATTAAACGCGTGATGTTTTGTTGATAAATATGTTTTATGAATGACTTATTAAAAACATAGAGTAAAATCACGTATACACCAGATTTATTACCTTCTTTCTTTCTTTCTCTTTCCTAAATTACCAGCAAATAAATGATTTATTTCTTTCTTTCTCTTTCTCTTTCTCTTTCTCTTTCTCTTTCTCTTTCTCTTTCTCTTTCTCTTTCTCTTTCTCTTTCTCTTTCTCTTTTTCTCTTTGTCTTTCTCTTTCTCTTTTTCTTTCTCTTTCTTTCTTAATCTTTCTTTCTCTTCAAACAGGTAATCCAGACGTAATATAATACATGGAACTTAAAACATAACTGGCGAAATGTGGGTGTACTATAGGTACATCTCTGTCTCACCCTTCGGGGAATAAACGCGTGATGTTTTGTTGATAAATATGTTTGATGAATGACTTATTAAAAACAAAGAGTAAAATCACGTATACAGCAGATTTATTACCTTCCTTCTTTCTTTCTCTTTCCTAAATTAACAGCAAATAAATGATTTATTTATTTCTTTCTTTCTCTTTCTCTTTCTCTTTCTCTTTCTCTTTCTCTTTCTCTCTTTCTCTTTCTCTTTCTCTTTCTCTTTCTCTTTCTCTTTCTCTTTCTCTTTCTCTTTCTCTTTTCTCTTACTCTTTCTCTTTCTTTCTCTCACTTTCTTTCTTTCTTTTTCTTTCTTTCTCTTTCTTTCTCTTTCTTTCTCTTTCTTTCTCTTTCTTTCTCTTTCTTAAATTGGGTTTTTCCATCTGAAATTTCTCAGTGGTAGCCCGGAGTCTGGATTTATGGCCGCTCAAACAGGTAATCCAGACATGTAATATTATAATACATGGAACTTAAAACATAACTGGCGAAATGTGGGTGTACTATAGGTACATCTCTGTCCCACCCTTCGGGGAATAAACGCGTGATGTTTTGTTGATAAATATGTTTGATGAATGACTTATTAAAAACATAGAGTAAAATCACGTATACAGCAGATTTATTTCCTTCTTTCTTTCTTTCTCTTTCCTAAATTACCAGAAAATAAATGATTTAATTCTTTCTTTCTCTTTCTCTTTCTCTTTCTCTTTCACTTTCTCTTTCTCTTTCTTTCTTAATCTTTCTTTCTCTTCAAACAGGTAATCCAGATGTAATATAATACATGGAACTTAAAACGCGTGATGTTTTGTTGATAAATATGTTTGATGAATGACTTATTAAAAACATATTTATTTCCTTCTTTCTCTTTCTTTCTCTTTCCTAAATTACCAGCAAATAAATGATTTATTTCTTTCTTTCTCTTTCTCTTTCTCTTTCTCTTCTCTCTTTCTCTTTCTCTTTCTCTTTCTCTTTCTCTTTCTCTTTCTCTTTCTCTTTCCCTCTTTCTCTTTCTCTTTCTCCTTCTCTTTCTCTTTCTCTTTTTCTGTCTCTTTCTCTTTTCTTTCTTTCTCTTTCTTTCTCTTTCTTTTTCTTTCTTTCTCTTTCTTTCTCTTTCTTCAATTGGGTTTTTCCATCTGAAATTTCTCAGTGGTAGCCCGGAGTCTGGATCAAACAGGTAATCCAGACATGTAATATAATACATGGAACTTAAAACATAACTGGCGAAATATGGGTGTACTATAGGTACATCTCTGTCTCACCCTTCGGGGAATAAACGCGTGATGTTTTGTTGATAAATATGTTTGATGAATGACTTACTAAAAACATAGTAAAATCTCGTATACAGCAGATTTATTTCCTTCTTTCTTTCTTTCTCTTTCCTAAATTACCAGCAAATAAATGATTTATTTATTTATTTCTATCTCTTTCTCTTTCTCTTTCTCTTTCTCTTTCTCTGTCTCTTTCTCTTTCTCTTTCTTTCTTTCTCTTTCTTTCTCTTTCTTTCTTTTTCTTCAATTGGGGTTTTTCCATCTGAAATTTCTCAGTGGTAGCCGAAGTCTGGATCAAACAGGTTATCCAGACATGTAATATAATACATGGAACTTAAAACATAACTGGCGAAATGTGGGTGTACAGGTACATCTCTGTCTCACCCTTCGGGGAATAAACGCGTGATGTTTTGTTGATAAATATGTTTGATGAATGACTTATTAAAAACATAGAGTAAAATCACGTATACAGCAGATTTATTACCTTCTTTCTTTCTTTCTCTTTCTTTCTCTTTCCTAAATTACCAGCAAATAAATGATTTATTTATTTGTTTCTTTCTCTTTCTCTTTCTCTTTCTCTTTCTTTGTCTTTCTCTTTCTCTTTTTCTTTTCTCTTTCTTTCTTTTTCTTTCTTTCTCTTCAAACAGGTAATCCAGACATGTAATATAATACATGGAACTTAAAACATCACTGGCGAAATGTGGGTGTATCTCTGTCTCTATAGGTGCATCTCTGTCTCACCCTTCGGGGAATAAACGCGTGATGTTTTGTTGATAAATATGTTTGATGAATGACTTATTAAAAACATAGAGTAAAAATCACGTATACAGCAGATTTATTTCCTTCTTTCTCTTTCTCTTTCTTTCTCTCTCTTTCTTTCTCTTTCCGTCTTTCTTTCTATTTCTTTCTCTTTCTTCAATTGGGTTTTTCCATCTAAAATTTCTCAGTGGTAGCCCGGAGTCTGGATTTATGGCCGGTCAAACAGGTAATCCAACTTAAGGGCCATAGTTTCCTGACTGACCTTGCGCATGTGGGCGGAGCTTAAGTCCCTACTCTAGACACGCGCGGTGGCGCGCTACACTTAAATGTTGATCAAAGAATATGCTGGGGCGCAGACATGCGCACGTAGGTCGCCATTTTTGCCTACGATTCTTGTGCCTCATTAATGGTAGATGCAAGGCTGATATTTGTATAGATCGATACTTATGTTTGTGTGTATACGTATATTTTATGTTTTGAACAGGACATTATTTTTAGCATATATGTGGAAGAAAACTTTTTACAAAAAAAAAAAACAACCGACTTCACAAAAAACAATAAAAAAGTGAAAAATAACTCGTTTCGGAAGTCGGTGTCTTTGCTGGTGTATTTTCATAATTGACGGAGTAATCGCGTAACATACATACCAAAAAAAAAAACATACAGTCGCATTGAGAACCTCCTCCTTTTTGAAGAAGTCGGTTAAAAATATATTTACAGTGCATGTGCTCGAAAAGAGCGTTTTCCAGGCAGCCAAATTGTGCGGAAAGAGCCACTTTTTCGCAATGGTGCTTTTTACTTTTCAGTTTTTAGGGTTCCGTAGTCAACAAGGAACCCTTATAGTTTCGCCATATCGGTCCGTCTGTCTCTCCGCGGCTTAGCTCAGAGACTCTTAGTACTGGAAAGCTGTAATTTGGTATGGGTATACAAATAAATCACGCCGACAAAATGGTAAACCAAAATGAAAAAAAAAATTTGTTTATGGTGTCTATGCCGAAGTGATTAAAATGTAAATCCGGGATGGCAGCTGGGAAAATTTTGTTTTGTTTTAAATCGTACGTGAGAAGGAACTTCGTTTCTGACGGGGGTCCCCCGACCGCACACGTTGATGTTATTACCTACTTTCGACATAATGTGATCTAGATTTTCTAGAACAATTCGTAATTATTTAACTTCAAATATGAAAGAATGAATAATCAATCGCTCACCAGATGATTACAATAGTACATTACTATTACTGTCGCAGCCTGCAACTGACGCATTGATGGACGATCGTGAAAATGTGGACCGAGGCACACATAAGTGAGTTCATCAATGCTTGGTTGCGGCCAAGACTTAAATAGTACTTTTCTCAAATATGCGCAGAAATTCAGAGTAAATTATAAATTCCAGAATCAATGTCGGACCATGATAATTTTTCACGCGCCAATATGTTCACTTGTTTATTCTTTTAGGGAAGGTGCGTATTTACGCGACCAGGTTTTTTACACCAGGTTTTTACTTGTAAGTAGGTACTTACCAAGTGCCGACCCGAAATACTCGCAAGACTTCAAAGTATTTTGCTCCGTCGACTCCAAAGTATTTTGCTCCGTCGACTCTCGGCGCGATTCTGCTCCTTATTTATATGAAGTTACGGATCAATGTTCTGTGTAAGTATTTTTACTTTAAAGGTATGGAAGTTTTTTTTTTTGTAGACGCAATTCTGCTCCTTATTTATATTACGTTACGAATCAATGTTCTATGCAAGTATTCTTTCTTCCGTACATTACTGTGGCGGCCTGCAACTGGGCTATTGATGGACGATCGTGAAAATGTGGGCCGAGGCAAAACCGAGGCACACATACGTGAGTCCATCAATGCCTGGTTGCGGCCAAGTCTTGTATAGAACTTTTCTCAATCTCACAATGCGCGGAATTTCAAACTAAGTAAATTAATTATAATTTCCAGAATTAATGACGAACAAGGATAATGTTTCACGCGCCAATATGTTCATTTGTTTCTTATTTATTTTTAACGGGTTATTTCCAAAGTACCCCATCCTTTTGATCTAAAAAGATAAAAATCTCATACATTACTTCCCAAGTTACTCCACGGAATTTGTATTATTAAAAAATACTTATTATTTTATTCCCATTCTGCTCCATAGGTATCTTGAATTATTCTCAAAGTACTCCACCGATTATTCGTTATCAATCTTCAAACTGCTCCATAAACAGCTCTATTTGCAAAACAAATCGAAATTTAAATAAAATCTTTTCTCAAACATGGTTGGAAATTCTAGCATTATTTTGATAAACTTCTTCGAGATAAATCAAAATTGCTGTACTGGTCAAAAACAAGTGACGATGCGGTCAGTGTGTCATCTTAGGGGAATTTGTGTTGTGTTATTTGAAAATGGAACGAACTTTTTACTTCAACGCGCAACGCATCAAAGATTTTTAATCAATGGGACTCACGTTACTCTTTCACAAATGCGATCATGATCCTTATTGGTAAGGTTGCACGGAACAATTTCGTATGAAACTATTTTTTTACGTTTGGGTTTAGAATTTTTTTTTTGTAAACGCTATTGTAATCTTTATTTCTATAGAGTTGAGGATCAATGTTCTATGCAAGTATTTTTCTTCCACCAAGTCTTGGTTGGAAGTTGGACGTAACCTTTTTTGCACACGCGATTGTACTCCTTATTTGTATGACTTTACAGATCTATTTTCAATGCAGAAAGAAAACACTTGAAAGTATTTCGAGCCCTGGTTTTTGGCACTGGTGTCTAAAGGTGGCTCGGCCCTGGAACCTACTCGATTTTACATAATAAAATAAATAATTTGTCTTTTCTTTTAACTGCGTAGTAATTTTTTTAGGGTTCCGTACCCAAAGGGTAAAACGGGACCCTATTACTAAGGCTTCATTGTCTATCGGTCGGTCTGTCGGTCGGTCGTTCGGTCGGTCTGTCGGTCCATCGGTCGGTCGGTTGGTCGGTCGCCTACCCTACCTACTTAAAAAAAAAAATTGTTTAATTTACATTTCTGCACAATACAATACACAATGCAAAATGTTGTACATGAATCTATGGCAAACAAATACGGTACTAAACGGGACTAAGCGCCTTAAGTCGTAGTTGGGTTTTAGTTTTTATTAGGTACTTGATTTTTTTAAAAATTCTTTTGGGTTTATAATATATATATTTTTGAAATGTGCTCATTAAGCCCTTTCATTTGATACCCAACATGGTACGATTAAACCATATTTTTTTTTATGTTCCTCACTTTATGTCCTCTAGAGGGCACCATTTTTAATTTAATGTTACTTCACACATTCCTATAACCAGCGGACAATCACGACGTTTCTAACGATACCTCATTTGTCAAATTGTGATAAGTGGTTTGGAAGATAGGAGGGAACAGATGAACATACATACATACATACATACATACATACATACCGGTCAAAATCATAACCCTCCTTTTTTCTTCGCCGTAGTCGGGTAAAAAGTCTATAATAGGCCTAGTCTATAGTGGCTTGTGGCTAAGTAGGGGGCTTGTGGCTCTTATGGCTAAGTAGGAGGCTTCTAGCTAAGAGTAATAGCAGCCGCACGAGTCGATCAATCACGTTAACATACGCTTGCCGCAGTTGGTCCGTGGATGGGTGACCATCTTTACATACTAAGACCCCTCCGAGCACGAGCTGTTGGTGCCTGCTATCATTTTGTGGATTTTTGACAGTTGTTACGGGTCGTCAGAAGGTGTGCGTTACGATTGCTCGGCCAAGTTGCCCAAACAAAAAAAAAATTCGGCCAAAAAATTGTCGAAATTTGTCAAAATCGAAGGGAACAAACCAAAAATTTGTCAAAGTAGAAATAAAAAAGTTATAAGGGTTTTAAGTTGGCCGCGCGAACGTAACGTGGAGGATTGCACGGCCATGGAGATCTCAGCAACTACTTGGGTTAGAGATGTAATTCTTTTTGTCAATTGAAGACCAAATTTGTCAAAAATTGTCGAAAAAAGAATTATAAGCTCAAGATCAATATTTTACGAAATATTCACTTTGGAAGTTATGCGAGGTTAATGGATGCGAGGGCACTAAATTAGCACGAGAGCATCAATTACTCACTTAAGCAAGGTGCATAATCTACTTTTCTTTCAACTACCAATACTCAACTCAAGTCAGGTCAAGTCAGGTAATTTTAAACGGTATTAATCCATTTGTATTAACCAGTCAGGTCAAGTCAGGTCATTTTAAACGGTATTTATCCATTTGTATTAACCAGTCAGGTCAAGTCAGGTCATTTTAAACGGTATTTATCCATTTGTATTAACCAGTCAGGTCAAGTCAGGTCATTTTAAACGGTATATATCCATTTGTATTAACCAGCCAGGTCAAGTCAGGTCATTTTAAACGGTATTTATCCATTTGTATTAACCAGTCAGGTCAAGTCAGGTTTAGTCAGGTCAACTCAAGCCAACTCAACTCAGACAGAGCCGGAGAGACGAGCCTAAGTAACAGGGTCCCGATTTATCCTTTTGGTATGGAACCCTAAAAACTGTTTTGCAGTGCAACAATGTAATTTCATAGAACTTTACTGCACTGTTTTGGTTCCAAGCGAAAAATACGTCCTTTGGGATCGGTTTTGTAGTGATTAATGATAACATTACTATGTAGTTGAAAGAAAATAGTACATTGTGATACGAGTGTGCTCTTTTGGATATCACAGTCGAGCCGGTATTTTTGCGTGAGCCGCAGGCGAACGCGATAACGTAGCCGAGAGTGTAATAATCAATGCACACGCGTTTCATACGACGTTTTTCAACATACTTGCGAGGAAAAAAAAAAAGACTTGTTGTAAGAACTTATGCTACAATAACGTACGTAACTATAGAGATGATAGATTTATACATTTTAACTGACCTTTGTTGCCAGGTCTATCCGGACTATCCGGAGTTTCTTTTAAAACTTCTATGTTGGTTAGTGGCAATACTTTAGATTTTTTATTTTTGATAGGTAAAATAAACCACACAGCGAAAACGATAGTAAATATCTATGGAAAATGGCGCGCTGGCCGCTGGCTGGTTTTGTTTTTCCATAGGTGTAAATAAAGGCACTGGGAAAACCGTTAGACAGCCTATACAAAAAAAAATGATTTGATTAAGAAAAAAAAAATATTTTCACTAAACGTACCATGGCGGAGTCAAATCTATTTATTATTATTTACGCTCTTCTCCCCTACGTGAAATCGACATTTTTAATAATGATTACAAAAATGTTAACAAATATTTATTATAATTTATTCATATTTGGCGGCTGGTTTTGTTTTTTCCGCTAGCGATGCGCGCGCGTGTGTTATTAAAGGCACTGGTAATACCGCTGAACAGCCCATATTAAAATATAATAATGTTAATAATACATACGCAAATGGGGTTAGGGTAGTGAACAATATAGACTGAAATTGCGACAGACGATATAAACCCTTATTTAATAGTACAGATAGAGTTTTATTCCGCGCGAACGCGGTGGCACACGGGCAGGCCAACGCGATTCGTCTAGGCGGGTCAAGTGGCCTGCGCGCGTGCCACCCGTCTTACCGGAAAAAAGCGCAAGTCTCTGCTCGGGTGTAAATAGAGAATGCTCATTTATAAGTAGGATAGTTCATACTAGTTAATGTATAGTAGGTGACTGACGTTTAGTTATGGTAAAAAAATTTTACCATTACTAAACGCCACTGGTTTGCTTATGGTTCTTTTTTTTAAATAAAAACTTGCTTTTGAGCGCTTGTCTTTGAAAAGCTTCACTAAAACCAATTTCTATTGGATACAAATTCCATGCTGCCATGATAGTACTTACTAATTCCATACTGCCATGTCATTACTTCGACTAGTAAATAGTTATCTGTGGCGCAGTAAAAAGCACGCTTCTATAATACACTGCATTATGAACCTAAAAGCGGTTCAAAAAGAGCCAATTTACGAGCAAGTGTGTTGAAAAATTAATTACTTAACGAAATACTTGAATTTCACTAATGCTTAATTATTCACATTAAGAACTCTGTGGCTCCTTTCGTACTAACAATCGAGAGAAGCTTAAAAACATTGTTCCTAAAACGGCATCTATTGGAGGCCAATATTTTAAAATGTTCGCTTATAGGCTTGAAAGATGATGTTTGCATGGCACCGAATCATTAAAAGTTTATTAATTGACAAAATACCAGAATTCCAATAATATTGAATCACCCACATTTAAAGCTCTGTAGCTCCTTTGGTACTAACGATCAAGAGAAGTCGTCATAATAAGAAAATAATATTTTCCTTGATGAGATCTTTCCATTGGTATGTATCTTAACGCAATTGGGTTCCAGCGCAGAAACGCCCATTCTCCTTTTTCAAATTGAGTTAGATGTTGTCCAATATAATTGACAGTCTCCTGTCAGAGGTATTCCCAAATCGAAATTATGGTTACTCTACTCGAACATTGTATGAGCTAACATTATTTTTGAGATTACACGCGTTAAAGACTGTTCTGAGGGTAAAACGATATGCCATTCTAATGAGGTTAATCTGTCGAATAAATGGATGTTCACACAGAAATCCTAGCAATTATAGATAATGAGATATCAGCGCACAAAGTAACGTTTCGACCGCGCGGCCACGTACTTTTTGTTTTGGACTGATTTCGTCTGTTTAACTAAACTTTAGTAGTATTTATTGCTTTCGTTAGCTTTGACAAATTAAGACCTTTCTTTTTGTAACAGTTTTACTGTGTGAAGTCCTAGTTTTAAAGAAATAATCAACATTATAGAAACAACAAGTGCACGATTGTGCGGCCATAACTTCCAAAGTGAATATTTCGTAAAATATTGATCTTGAGCTTATAATTCTTTTTTCGACAATTTTTGACAAATTCGGTCTTCAATTGACAAAAAGAATTACATCTCTAACCCAAGTAGTTGCTGAGATCTCCATGGCCGCGCAATCCTCCACGTTACGTTCGCGCGGCCAACTTAAAACCCTTATAACTTTTTTATTTCTACTTTGACAAATTTTTGGTTTGTTCCCTTCGATTTTGACAAATTTCGACAATTTTTTGGCCGATTTTTTTTTTTGTTTGGGCAACTTGGCCGAGCAATCGTAACGTACACCGTCAGAAGTCCCGAAGTCTGACAACCAGTCTTACCATGGGGTAACGTGTTACCCAGTAACTGTTGTGGAGGCCGTTTGTTCCCACTAGTTCTACTGAACAGCATTGCTATTCTGTAACCACCTCACCGTGAAAACTTAGGTGAAGTGAGCTTGAAATGAACCGTCACTGCCATAGCATCAGTAGGTGTCGATGACAATGACAGCTCACTCCACGCTCACTTTACCTAAGTTTTACAGAATAGACCAGCAGTTCTGGAAAAGGCTAGGCAGATGATGGCAGTCTATCTTAACGGGCCACCATTGACATTATTTTTCGCTTTCCGGGAAAATGAAGATAACGTAAAATTCTGTCTGCCGGAAGGGTTAGGAGAAACCTCCTCCTATACATCTTTATGTATAGAAATAAGTACTCGCTAGTAACGTTAAGACACTTGTTTCCTAGAAGAGCAGTGAGGACGCCACATAACAGCGTCGTAGGTGAGTATAATCTTGAGCCGCAGTGTGGCAGCCGTCACGAAAATGACGGCACCTGGGTTTGACTTTACGATGCCGACAGGGAAACCAGCTTTCATTACCGATATGTGTCGGCCACCGCAGTCATAAGAATCCCTTTTAAATTCGCGACAATCTAAGAAGTCCGTTTTGACGTTTCGTTCTCGCACTTGTACTAAAACGTTATGCCTTGACAATCAGTTTTAAGCAATGTAGATAAGTCGCCGATTACAAACTCTCTAAGTATGTTTAATCGATCGAGAATCAGTTTATAAGAAACCAATTTTTTTTTTTCATCGCTACACAAAGTATTTTTATAGCTGTCAAAAGGGACATCTTAGATTGTCGCGAGTCTAGTTAGACCATAGTTTATGTTTTAATATATATATTTCTAAAGTAGAGTAAGGTAATATATAGGTAGGATACTCCCTGCGACTAGCATATCCTTCCGGTCCCTCCATTTTGACGTCAATATGGAAGGACTAAAGATTTTGTTATTTTAACTACCTACGTGTACATTGAGGTAGGTATAAAATGGTAGCAAATAGTAGATTTACAGTAAGTATTTAAACTTTTATGTAGCCTGATTTGAAATCCAAGACTTGGTCCCTCAATCTTGACGGGCACTAATCCAGATAAGAGACTGCGTCTAAACTGCGCACACAACCAATAAATACAAGTTCTAGTAATTCTGGTTCTAGCAACGCTGAAGATACTGCCTTATTGATTTAGGTTTTATGTAGATACATATTTCTTGTGGGTTTTTTAAAACAGAATAAAAAACATTATATTTCTTCAAAAACAATATATTGTTATTCATTTTATCTTAGTTCACTTTTAACCAGACGAAGCACAGCGACAACCACATGGCGCGCTCACCCTGGACACCGGTTGGTCAGTTAACAACCTATTTCCAGGAGAATTTTGCGGCCTTTTTAAACAACACCACCAGACATCACCAGGTCTTGCTGAGCTAGAGTTGAGGTGAGTTAAAATGGGACTGATTTCGGCTGCATGGACCGCAAAGGCCACAGCATGGCCCGCAGCATGGCCCACAGGGTCCACAACAATTACGAACGGGTTTACTACAGGGTATACGAGTTCTACACGGTCCATGCGATGCACAACGACAGGGGCCACAACCGGGTCCACAGGATCCACAACAGGAGCCACAACCCCCACAGCAGCCCCCACAACCACCACAGCAACCCCCACAGCCACCACCACAGCAACCCCCACAGCCACCACCACAGCAACCACCACAGCAACCCCCACAACCACCACCACAGCAACCCCCACAGCAGCCCCCACAGCCACCACCACAGCAGCCCCCACAGCCACCACCACAGCAACCCCCACAGCAACCACCACAGCAACCACCACAGCAAGCCATTTTCTGTTTATTTAAAAATACCGCAAATAATACCGTAAATTATTTTTCACTCAGTAATTTTGAACCGAAATGGCTTAATTTTTCAAGTTTTATTTAAAGATTTTTAGTTTTGAATTTTTTTTATGTATCTTGTATATTTTTTTACAAAAATGAGCTCCGCCTTGCTATGTCATTTGACGTAATGTTTTTGAATTTATCTTCCATGACGTTTGTTCAGATGAACAACCTCTAAGCGCAGAATTTGCAAGAGTTACTTTAAAAAGATTCCCTACTTCGTGTCTATTGTCTTCTCAAGAAACAGCAAGAAACCCAAGAAACGGATGTTAAAATAAAAAATCTTCAATAATTATGCATGTAAATCACAATATACCGTTTCATGCAAGTGTCTCAAAATGTCCGGTAGAGCCGGTAGAGCAGTAAACTATTTGATTCAGCATTCATTGCCAGGTAAATTGCCTCCTTGACAACATAACCATCCAAATTGGTACTTTCTAAGTTCTTCCACGTAAAGCTGCACAAAGTGTGTAATGATGAGGGTAGACAATCAGTTGGCTGTTTACAAACGTAGCAGTTGGGCAACGGGCATGCAATCGAAACGCGCAGCAAACTGCCGCAATTACCCGCATCCGGCGCGCTTACACAGAACCGTTGCGTAGCGTCGGTGCGGCAACTACGCACTTGAAACACAGGAGTGTGCAACATTTTGGTATGTAAAGGCAAGTCGTGTGCGATGGAATTTCTCATCGACATCTTCTCAGTAAAAAACGATGATTCAACTAACTTTATTCAGAAACAGAAGTCGAAGTACCAACACCCTCACTGACTTCAAACATGAAAAACTTCCATCCAAACTTTGAACCCCTAATCCTTTGAATCCCCTTAGGGGATGAATTTTAAAAAATCCTTCTAGACGCAGCGGTTTAGGGTGTGCGTTGTCAGTCCACTGACTGAACGCACACCAGCAGCAATTAATGAATTCATTTAAGATTTTTATTACGACCTCGAACACACTCTTTTGAGCGTTTTTTAACTAAAAACTACTCTGGATAAAGTCTTAAGTCTGCGTCTCAATTGCTAACTCGCTGAAAAATTTGTCTGCTTGACAACGTAAATAACGCAATGAAAATAAACGGGATGGCGTGCGTGGGTTGCTGTTTTACTTTAATGCCATTAAATCTATATAGGTAAACTTCATACTTTTAATCTATAATCTTGTAAAAAATGTTATAAACTGAAGGCATCTTTGTTGTGTGACCGCATTGGTCTTTTAAACTACGCAGTTTTCTACATCATGTAAAGAATTTATTTCGGCCGGTTTATTGTATAATAAATTAACATATAACTTGGTGTAATAGAGAAAGATATGTTTTGTCACGTCGTAAAAACCGTGCGAAACAGGGACAGGTCGGTAGTACCTAATAAAAAGAGAACTAAAATAAAAATGTTGTATGCCCCTGTCGCAGTCACGTCACATCCGTAGGTAAGACCACCTTCCCACGACAAATTGTAGGAAGTGCGACCCAAATACACGACACGGCAGCTTTCGAAGTAACAGCCGCGACAGTCGAGGGTGTGCGCCCATCCGAACATTTCTAGTGAATTTGTTTTACGCGTAATTTACTTTAGAGGCGGTCACGGTTGGCAGCTGGGCGGAGAATTTGACGGTGAAGTCATAAAAAAAAATGTATGAACCATTTCATACACGGTGTAGGGACATCGAAAAAATAGTAGCCCACCGGTATCGGGAACAGGGTCCAAGCTACCGGTAGTCAGGACTCCAGAGAGAGGAACCTCCCAACAATACGCGCCGTGTCCAGAAGTAATGTATTCTGGGTCAAACCCTTGATCCAGCCGCCTAACGAGAGCCTCCTCAGGTGTTGGTCGAAGCTCTTGGCTATTATGCGATTGGCCCCCAGTCAACGTCATCCGAGCGCCAAAAGCTCCTTGTAGCAGTATACCTAGGTATATTGTACGTGTCTCTGCTTACTACAGAAGTATTAACGGGACAATGAATATTAAAGTCGTAGGGTCGGAAGTAGGCACCACGTGTTAGTAACGTGCTCCGTATAGTAATTTAATAATCATAACTGTGAATAAGCATGTGCATGTCCGATTGTAGGACTTCCGCCTCTAAAGATGGATACGTGTACAACTATGCAAGTTTTACAAAACGGCCGGTCGAATAAAAATTAAAAAAAAAATCAATTTGAAAAATTACTTGAAGGCTCTGAAGGCAATGTAGAAATTATTCTACTAGAGTCGCGTCGCGCCGACTCGCGCCTTTCTGCGGGAGTCTTTAATTTCGGAAGTCGCTGTCTTTGGTTCTGTATTTTCATTTTTTGCCACAAATTTCGAAATTAAAGTTATTGCTAACTTAGCAGTGTTCTCCTCCTTTTTTGAAATCGGTTAAAAAGGAATTCTTACTATATTTATTTATTTATTTATTAAAACTTTATGCACAAGTAAAAACTACTGTACAAAGGCGGACTTAATGCCTGAGGCATTTTCTACCAGTCAACCTTAGGGTGATGCAGAGACAGACATGGCAGGTGCGACATAAGATAATACATATAACTTGAGAATAATTAATAATAATTAAATAAACATACAAAGATACATACATAAACATAAAAAACGTACATAGATACATACCTATGAACAAAATAAACTTAGTTGGAAGAAATAACGACAGGTAGGGGAGAAAACGAATCCAGCAAATTAACGCTGGGATGATTCTGCCAACTTCTTACGAATATGTTGTATGTACTTACTATACATACTTACCTTTTTTTTACTTTCAATTTTGTTAATGCCAGCCTAGCATTAGGGAATATGACTACCAACAGCACTTCGCTCCAAGAATTTTCAGCCCGTCTTCTCAAGTTGACATAATTCGGAGTACTCTCGAGAGCTCTAAAGTTACTTTGTTAGATATTCATGCTCCGCTGAAACCTTGACTACCCCGCAGTATTCCACTTTAAACATTCCTAGAAAATTAATTTTAAATTCGTAGGAAAAAATAAGTACCTAATGAATAAAAAATAAAAACATTTTCCAAAGAGTTAACTACGAAAAGAAATTAAAATATTTGGGTCTACCTCGCATTTGTTTTGAAGTTATAAAGGGTGTAAAAAGAACCCATCACATAACCGTCAACCACGCATTCTATAAGTAACATTGCACAAAAATAATGTGTGCGTTACCCCAACAAAATAATGTCGAAAATAGTCATTTAAATCTTATAGATAACTAGCTTCCGCACGCGGCGTCGACCGCGTGGTATGTCGATAAAAAGTAGCCTATGTCCTTCCCCGGGATGCCATCTATCTCCTTGCCAAATTTGATAAAAACCGTTCAGCGGTTTAGGCGTGAAAAAGTAACATACAGACAGACAGACAGAGTTACTTTCGAATTTATAATATTAGTATGGATGGAAGTATGGATTAGTTGCCCAGCTTCTGTAATTGTTGCGTAGATATATTTTTAAATTTGTTGCACTTAAGCTGGAGTAAGATTTAAATGACTATTTTCGACATTATTTCGCTGGGGTAACGCACACAAAAATAATATTGCTGTAAACGTCTTTAATGTTTGGTGTGAATAATCTCTGTTACGGTAGTGCGAACGTAACGCACGCACAATATTGTGTTTATTATTATTAATTTATTAATGTGGGTGCATGCAACGGGTTCAAAGTTTAATATTTAAAACTTGCTTTCTTTAAAAAACGTCTGAAAAACTGGGAGGGAGAAGTTTGAACTTCAATATCTCCGTAACCAGAAGGTTCCCACTTACCAGGTATGGTCTAGAACAAAAAATTATCACAATGACGGGAATAACAAGTGACTTTCGGCTTCGTTAAGCGTCTTTTTACACCCGTAAACCCGTAAATAGGTAAAACATGTAAAAAACCGCGGAGAATCCTGATCCTGTCCGATCCGTGAGGGTGTTGTTCATACCTACTGAGAGTCTATTTAAGTGGATTTATATGGAAAAAAGAAAATAAAATTGGCCGCATTTTTTTTTCAATGGGTCATTTTACCGGGTAATACATGTCGCGCGAGCGGCCGTCGTTAAGCGGGTGTAAAAAAGTCATGACTTATGACCTCTGTAGAAAATTTGCTAATTTACAATGAAATTGTAATTTTGGTAATAAAAACGTAAATTATTAAATAAGTAGTAATAACTTTCATAATTTAAGCAATATATATATATTGTAAATAAGTAGTAATAACTTATATTTTCCTTTCTGTGGCGAGAAAGAGAAAAAAAGAGAGAGGAAGAAAAAGAGAATTTAAATCAGTCCATTCTTTTGGGTTGGGGAGCAGTGGTGGAACAGTAGAGCAGTGGTGGCCCAGTGGTAACGGCCGCGACTTACGAGTTGTAGGTCGTAGGTTCGAACCCCGACAGGCGCTTTACTTTGTATAAATAATTTCATCACCACTGCTCTCAAAACGGTGAAGGAAAACATCGTGAGGAAACCGGCAAGTCTTAGAACCAAAAATTCGAAGACATGTGACATCTACCAACCCGCACTGGGCCCGCGTGGTGGATTACGGCCCAATCCTTCTCATAGAGAGGAGGCCTGTGTCCCAGCAGTGGGAACATTATAGGCTGATTATGTAACTTATATTTTTTGCTTTTTAGTAATTTTATTGCAGGACCTAGGCGCCCTTTCGGATCGGACAGGGTTTTTGTTACATGCTGTATGCGCTACGTACCTTTTTTAAATGGGAATTTTACGGTGTATTTATTACATGGGGCGCGGGTGGCTGTCGTTTAGCGGATATCTACAAGTCATGACCCCTGTAATGTTGTAGGTCCTAGCTGGGACAGGTGCCTTAGGGTAGATAAATGGAATAACAAGGACACATGCACTCTACTTACAATCAACTAAAGACGCCGTAGGGTCGCACACTCAAAGAACAGTAAAAAGCTAATGACAAAGTACGCAAAACCCTCCCTAATAGCCGAGTAATAACGTTGTTACAGCCTTATAGTTTCCCTAATAAGGTCCGGCCCTTATAACCGCGGCCCTTAGTACCCAGGGGTGTGCAATCAAGCGAGAATTCAATTAAACGATGGCAAGACGGATTGTTTCGCGGAAACAGTATAGCAGAACATTATCTGACACTAATCTGACATTAGTTAATTAACACTCCGACACTTTGTTATGGAGTGTTATTGGAACTGTTTATTCAGCTGTTGATTCAATGAAAAAAACTTTTGACTTGTTTTTTTTTTTGTAATTTTTTTTTATTTTTCACTTTTTAGTTGTGGTACCTACCCCACACAACTTCGAATACCACTACCTGCTGTGCAAATAAAAACAGTGACGTGACGGAGTAACTTAAAACATAATCTATATCTAGATAGACTTTTTTTTTTTTTTTTTTTTTTCCTAGCCTATGCTGTCCCACTCCTGGGCAAAGGCCTCCCTCCACTCCTTCCATCTTTCACGAGCCCGCGCGTCTTCTTTCCAGTTTTGATGGAACCTATCCAGCTCGTCGCGCCATCTCCTACGTGGTCTGCCGCGACCCCGTCTCACTGTCTCAGGGCACCAGTTCTGCGCTATTTGGGCCCACAGTTTGTCAGGCATGCGGCAGACATGTCCTGCCCAGTCCCATTTAAGTTGGGCAGCCTTTTGAGCCACGTCGGCTATCTTTGTTTTGGAGCGCAGTACTGTGTTACGAACACGATCCGTTAATTTAACGCCTAGTATACTGCGCTGCATTGCTCGTTGGCAGACCTTGAGTTTGGACTTCTGGATGTTAGTCAAAGACCAAGTCTGTGCGCCATAGGTTAAGACGGGAAGAATACACATGTCCATGAGCCTGCGTTTCAGTGCCAAATAGTTCCTTCATGGACCAGTAGCTCTTCCAGGCGTTTTCCGTTCGTCTTGTGATTTCTTTATCTTGCCTCGCCTGGAAAGAGACTACTTGGCCCAAGTAAAGGTATTCCTGGACATGTTGTATTGTCTCCCCGTCTACTTTTATGCTTCCAGGTGTTTCGTTGCACATAACTTTGGTCTTTGACATATTACTAGATAGACTAAGTGGGAAAAATAAGTAATAATGAAGCTAACTCAAAAACTATGCAAAGTTAATAAAAAAAAATTATGGGACTACCTCTGAAGCATGACCTACCAAAGAAAAAATAATCATCAAAATCAATTCATAATTGGCGGAGTAATCGCGTAAAAAACATACTGACGAATTGAGAATCTCTTCCTTTTATAAGTCGGTTAAAAATTGACTTTCGCCACGAGACGATTAATCCTATTTTTTTAGACATGATCGGATGGTGATGCATGGCTAATCATTCAAAACAAATATTAATATTTATGAATTCAGGTTATTATGACATCATCACTGCCTCAGCCTGTAATTCCCGAAAGATTATGCAGAGGTGAACCTAGCTACAAACAGGCGCGATATCGCGGGCGCGACAAGGGTAGCGCTGCCTGTCGCGCCAGAATGTACCTAGCCTTTAGCATACCCACATTTCGTCAGTTATGTTTAAAGTCCACTCGCATGTAGTAGCGGGCGAGTCTATTGCCATCAACCGGGCAAAAATCCAAACCCCAGTCATGGGGCCTCAACTCGAACAAACTATAATTAGTCTTGAAAAAAAATCATAGATGGCAGCATAAGTAACAATTTATGAAATTAACAATCACTACAAAGCGATAAACGGCAAATTTTGGCTGAGGTAATATTAGTAAAAATCAAAACATCTTTGTTTAGTGCTGATTTATGTATTTACACTCATAAATCTCGTATTTTCAACAAAAAACTTAAATTAAGCCGTTTACTTCAATTCGAACCCTTAGAATGATAAAGTAGCCATTTGTTAATCATTTTGTCGAGAGCTCTTTGCAATAAATGGCGATTTACTCAAGTGATGACAGGGTCACTTTTAACTTGCGTTTAAAGTCGCTTCATTAAGGAAAATCAAACATATTTTTTTTTAAATCTAGTACTTTACGTAGAAATATAAAAATTGAACACCTAAGAAGAACAAAAGGAAGAAAAGCATCTAGGAGTCTTGCGTAGTATCTTGGCAAGACTCCTAGATGGCGATGTAAAACTACAGTCTCTGGCAATTAGTGAGTCGCTGATGCTGCCATCTGTTAAAAAAATGGAGGAAGAAAAATAGCCAGCTCAATTGCCAGACATAAGGTGGTGTCATTTCTTTGTATGGGATTGGGTATCTGTGCGTAGTATTATAATATCTGTGCCCCGGTGTGCTACTGAGAAATTCCTGATGTAAAAACGCATTGCCCGACCGGAATCAAACTCAGGACCCCATGCTCAATAGTAGCATTGCGATTGTGCGAGTTACTCTATAAGTACTTCATTAGAGGCAACCCACTTTTTACCCAACTACGGTGAAGCAAAAAGGAGGGTTATGATTTTCTTAGTTATTTCAATATCGGACTGAATCAATGTATTATTTCGCGCTACTGAAGGTGTTAAACACGTAGCCAAATTTTGGCTCTTCATAAATTGCCATCGGATCGCTAAGAAGAATTTCTTTTATTTTTAACCGACGAAAAAAACAGGAGGCACAGCAATAAATGGTAACTCAACAAAAAGCGAAAAATCGACTAACAACACAAAAGATGCAGAATGTCAGTAGAAAAAAAAACGAAAAATAAAAAACCTTTTTTACAAAAAAAATTACCGACGAAAACAAAGACTGAAAAGCGAAAAATAAAAAATACCTAAACCTTTTCGTGTAACTAAGCTCTACTCAACTAATATACATAATGTAACTTCTGAGGCGGTGTCAAACATACATTCAACGAAGATTCATCAAGCTACCATTTTTACGCTAAGTATATATGTAAGTAATTAATTTTCGAGAGTATGTATGTATGTTTGTATATTGTATGTCTATTTCTTTGGCGCGCTCTGTAGCCTAAATACGGCTTGATGGATTTTAACATTATGAGGTGCAATATGTTTGTTTGTTTGGCGCCGACTGATAAATTAGTTCAGGCGCTTAGTTAACTTAGGTACCTACACCAAAAATGAAAATTTTTAATTTTTCTCTTTAGAGTTTTTTTCCTTCGGTTTATTATCGGGCAGCTCCTAATACCTTGTCCTAACGATAAAGTCTAACTCTCTACTTAGTTATATAGACGCCTCATTAAAGTGTCTGCGCCAGACGAAAGACGCGCAGGTCTCTGTCTTGCTAAGAAGAAATTAATGAAAGAAGATTCTTTAGCTACTAGGAAAGCATCACTTTGAAGTATTACCCGAATACCAAGTATCCAAGCAATAAAGACTAAACAAGTATTAGAAGAATTTACGTTGATTAGACGTAATTTACTCAGTTTTTAGAAACAGCTTCGTAGATAGCTCGTAGACCTACGTTTGTCCTTTAAGACCGGCCAACCCGTCTTTCTTTTCGCTTTGCCTCTTTTTCAAACATTGCGCTGGATGAAACAACAAGCTTTACGAACATGCTAGCGTTGACGATAGACGGAACGGGAAAGGCGCTCTTAACTACGAAAGACAAAAACATAAAATAAAGAAAATGTTTCAGACTACATCGCTATTTGTTGATAGGTACTTACACTGCAGGAAATCGTGACGCCGTGACGCGCAGCACGACGTCACAGGCCCTAAAATAACTCGCGCCTACGTGTGACGAGATGTCACATGCTTATAACAATGATTCACACTACGTACAGAAAAACTTACGCAAAATACACGCATCTCTAATTGCGTCGCATTGGCCGGCGCCGGCGCGGGGCGCGAGTTAGTGATCAAAATAAAACAGTTAATTGAATTTCCGAGAAACTCTATTTATGTTTACAGGCATCTCATATACATCTCCATTTTATTTACGGCTTCTGCGTCCTTGAAATTCATCTGAGCATTTGAATGCGGCACAAACATCATTTGATCGTCGAACAATAGCTAATTAAAGGAGTAACAAAGGAAAATGTTTAATAAGTCCGGGCACGTTTCTTAATGAGGCAATATATGTCGCCTTCCAATTGAATGGACACCTCTGAACTCTGATTTTGACAGTTGTTGGCCAGGGTATCGTGAATTCGTGATACTGCGTCAGCGCAGCAGTCGGTGCGCAATAACAAACGATTTTATGGACCGGTACGACTCGATTCTCGTAATCGATATGTTTTGAACAGTAAATTCAACTGAAATCGTCATAACACGACTTGTTTTCTTTGAATATTTGGCTGGCTATTTAATATTTCTGTTGTTGAGTTGTTGTTAGCTATATAATTTCGTGATGATTCTTTCATGAGGTCATTACATAGAATCAGGCCATCTTGTTCCTAAGTACCAGAGTGCTCATTTCATTAGATTGATAGGATACTTGATTTCCCAAAGCTGAAGAAGTCGTATTGCTGGAAATGGCTTCTTAACGAACCATAAAGTAATGTTTTAGATCACTACTTATTATAAAACAAAGTCCTCCGCAGCGTCTGTCTGTTCGGGATAAACTCAAAAACTACTGCACCGATTTTCATGCTGTTTTCACCAATGTTCTCGAGAGTGGTTCCCGAGGAAGGTTTTAGAGATGAGTTGAGATTGGCTACGGCGGCCAATCTCAACGGAGACTAGCCTTCGGCGCGGGAGATATTATAGTGCACAAGTGTTTGCGCAGACACAAGTCTGTCACCTCAACTCTCTCTTCCCTCACTCTCATAGTCCGATGGGACGGTAATCCAACACGACCGGAGAGAGATCAGGCGTAGGACCAACGGCTTAACGTGCTTTCCAAGGCACGGGGGTATCACACCGCCAACTTCCAAACTCCGGGCTGTTACTACGAAATTCCTAATGGAAAAATCTAATAACACTTTGTCCGACCCGGGAATCGAGCCCAGGACCCCACGCTCTGCAGTCGCGCTTGCGACCATGAGACCAACGGGGCAGTTAGTATATAATAAGATAATAACCGACAGCCACGCGGACGAAGCCGCGGGCATCAACTAGTTAAAGATAAATAAGGAAATTCTTTCAAGATTCCAAATAGGCAGAGCAGATTGCAATAAAAAACCTTCTAAAGAAAATAAAGCTCAAAATTGAATAACGGAAGAACGCTTTAGCGACGCTTCCCTTTATGATTCCACTCAACTCATTGGATGTTATCATCAACGTTAATCTAGTTAATCTTCTTCATATTTTTTCCTTTGCCTTCCCTAAATCTTCCCCGTTTAGGGCTACACATTTCCAGTTTATGCTGATTTCGCAGGATTTCCGTGTAATGCGGGGTCAGCATTTATAATGGAAATGTATAGCTTGATGTGTAGCCGTGTGTACGACATTATCATAATTGAGTTCTAGGACTTTTACTTTCCTATAAATAATTGAGTTCCGGGACCTTTTACTTCCGTTTAAATAAAAGTTTAACAAAAAGCTTTGCCTGGAACTACCGTTTGCGAATGATATCTAGTAATGGTCCAGCGATCGTGAGACCGATAAATTATTATGTCTGGAAATCGTTTAATGATGCGTGTTATCACATTTTTGTTGAGGTAAATGGAATTATAGAATATTCAAGTTAACGTCTTCATCGTATTGTGTTGTAAAAACAAACATACATAGCTGTTGGGCTCGATAAGAAATGCAGAAGGCGAACGCTTCACAACTGAACAAGATATGACATTATCTTTTTGCAGACGTTGAGATAAAAAATTCCTCGTCTTTGTTGGGAATAAAAATACCTTTCATAATGAGTCTCGGACACATCAGATAGTAACACGTTATACTAGACTAGACAGACAGGATATCATTTAGACCAGTGTTTTTCAACCTGTGGGTCGCGATCCCTTGGGGGGTTACTCAGGGGGTCGTGCACAAAAGAAAAAAGGCAAGTGTTTCTAGGTCCTACACTTCACACTAAAAATACAATTTCAGTCAGAAGGATGACCCTAGGGCCTAGGGGGTCGGTAGAAATTGTTAATTTCTAAAAGGGTCGCGTATTCAAAAATATTGAAAAACACTGATTTAGACAATAAGCGTATTATACAATTTTTCACAAACAGGATCTCTATATAATAATATGGTGTATCTATTCATACACGAAATCTTTTAAGAGGCCATTCTACTCGTCATTATGAACAACTTTCACTACGGGACGCTTTTTCGCGATTTCAGGTTTAGTCCTTTATTGAAAGTTGTTCCTATTGATGAGTCGGTGGTCAAAAACGAAAATTCAAAACCAAAGACACCTGCTTCCGAAATTAAAGTTGTTTTTCACTTTTTAGTTGTGGTACACACGGCTACATATCAAGCTATACATTTCCAGTATAAGCTGACCTCGCATGGTACGGAAATCCTATACAATGCGAGATCATCATAAACTGGAAATGTATAGCTTGATGTGTAGTCGTGTGTACCTACCCCACACAAATTCGAATACCACTACCTGCTATGCAAATAACAGTGACACAGTAACTTAAAACATTGTCCATATAGACTAAGTGGTAAAAATACGTAATATTGAAGCTAACTCAAAAACTACGCAAGCAAAGTTAATAAAATTTATATGGGACCACCTCTAAAGCATGACCTACCAAACAAAAAGAGGATCATCAAAATCAATTCATAATTGGCGGAGTAATCGCGTAACAGAAGTCGAATTGAGAACCTCCTTTTATGAAGTCGGTTAAAAATCATCAGAACTGTGATATCTCTGCACCATTTTACATATCAGTGGTTATTCTGTATCCCACATTTGACGTGGTTGTCGGGTGTGAGTTGTACCAGGAAGGCGCAGCTGGGTCGGCATTGTGCGGCCAGCGTTGTTCCGCGAACACGCGCATCGACGCAGGCGCAGGCTTTCTATAGCGGGCGCGCAGAGAAAAGGCAACGTGCGCCGTACTTGTATTGTTTCCTCTTTACTCGTTCCTCTTCGTGGAATGAAATCTGTGTGGTTTAAAATGCTTGCGACCAATATTGTATGGTTTATTGAGATACCTTTAACTGACACATAGTTAGATGGGATTTTACACGTGAAAACGTTTTGCGCGTCACAGAAAGTCTTCTTGCTTCTTGTGCGTCATTCTAAAGTATGCTACAGCTGTAAGATTTTGCTAGATAACAAACTGAGCATCGATTTATAAATTCTTTACTTTACTACTCTTTTTTAATTAAACCATTTCTGACATATTGATAAGAATTTTTATGGATTCGTCCAAAATGCGACCTCTTAAAAACTCTCGGCCATTCCTCGCCACTCCGACTACACCACCACGGGCGGTATTTGCCGAGTGCAATCTGCGCGTACAGCTGGCTTGCGGCCGGCCCGCGCGTATTCCTCGACATTTATAATGTGCACGAATGTTACCGAGAACATCAGTAAATAATTTATCAAGCTTAATGTATATTTCAATCTCGCCGGAATTGTAAGAGCATTTCCATATCTGCGTGTTACATCTTTAGAAAGTTGTGTTTTCTTGTATTTCCTTATTTGTTTGTCCTACTTGGACATATTCAAAGGATGTCGTCAGTTGAGTATCGTCATTATCTACAATGTCATTATTTTTAGGAGTGATGGTCGTCACGTAGACGATACAATGTAGGTAGCACTTCTTCGAATACTATTTGTTATCCTGCTCCACCAACTTCCGTCCAAATGTCGTTGACCAACTAATGAGAATAATTCTACTGTATTGATCCATAAGTATTTGAATTAATCTCAGTAGGTCGAAATAGCCCCGCCCGACCTTAGTCCATTTCTGGTCAGTCGAAATAGCCCCGCGCGACCTTAGTCCATTTCTGGTTAGTCGAAATAGCCCCCGCCCGACCTAAATCCATTTCTGGTCAGTCGAAATAGCCCCGCGCGACCTTAGTCCAATTCTGGTCAGTCGAAATAGCCCCGCGCGAACTTAGTCCATTTCTGGACATTGTTCAACCTAACGGGAGGTGTAACCTACCAGGTCAGGTAGGTGTCATATTGGATTGTTTGTGACCAAGTAACACTAGTGTTTTTACTGGGTTAAGATCTTTCGGCAGTTTACTTGAATAATCACCCGCCCGCCTTTGCAAGTCTTTTTAGTAAATTGAAAGATGATTAAAAAGTATCTTTTGGAAAAAATAGAGGTCGTGTTATTTCCAATTCTGAACCGACTTCCAAAAAGGAGGAGGTTCTATATTCGTCTGTATGTTTTTTTTTACCCGACTACGGCGAAGAAAAAGGAGGGTCATGATTTTGACCGGTATGTATGTATGTATGTATGTTCATCTGTTACCTTGTATCTTCTAAACCACTCATCACAATTTGACAAATAAGGTATCGTTAGAAGCGTCTTGATTGTCCGCTGGTTATAGGCTATGTGACGTCACATTAAATTACATATAAATTACACTCTAGAGGAAATAAAGTCAGGAACTATAAAAAAAATATTGTTTAATCGTACTATGTTGGGTATCAAATGAAAGGGCTTAATGATCATATTTCAGAAATATATATATTATAACCCCAAAAGAATTTAAAAAAAAATTAAGTAATAAAAACTAAAACCCAACTACGACTGAAAAGGTATAAACAAGACACCACAGACAGACAAATTAAAAATCCGGAGTCACACGTAATCTGTTCGATTTATGCCGCCACACGTGTGACTCCGGATTTTTAATTTGTCTGTCTGTGGTGTCTTGTTTATACCTTTTCAGTCGTAGTTGGGTTTTAGTTTTTATTACTTAATTTTTTTAAATGTAAGTATTTTCGTCGATTGTGGACCACATTTGAAAATTATTTTTTATCTTGTACCTAGAAGAAGCTTGCGCGGTGGTCCCATAAAAAGTTTTGAAATTAGCTCCAATAATACTTATTTTTCGCACTTATAAATAGTATAAATGTATGATATTATAATAATTTCGTATCTGTCTGGTAGTCTTGTATCACTGTCTGGTAATTTGTGTGGGGTAGGTACGATTACTCATCATCTGCCTAGCCTTTTCCCAACTATGTTGGGGTCGGCTTCCAGTCTAACCGGATGCAGCTGAATACCAGTATTTTTCATGGAGCGACTGCCTATCTGACCTCCACAATCCAGTAACTGGGTACTACGATACGTACGATTACTAAGAAGTGGAAATATATATATTTTTTTTGGAAGTAGGTAAGTTTTCATTAATGTACTTCCCTACTTAAAAAGCTTTTATTCCACTTTGCCTTGCTCTTTAGTGTCAGTTTAAGGGAAATCCCACCAAAATAGATTGTATTTTCAGAAAGCAGTACCTTTACGGCTTGGCACCTCTTGGAAAGCTTAGATAAAAACCGGCCAAGTGCGAGTCGCACACGAAGGGTTCCGTACCATTATCTATAAAAACGTCAAAAAAATCATGTCTGTTGTATGGGAGCCCCCCTTAAATATTTGTTTTATTTTAATTAAATTATTTATTTTTAAAGTGAATATATAACTAAATATTCTGTGAATATTTCAACCATCTACATGTTGCCGTTATCAATATAGAGCAAAAACGAGCAAAAAAATCACGTTTGTTGTATGGGAGCTCCCTTAAATATTTATTATAGCGGCAACAGAAATACATCATCTGTGAAAATTTCAACTGTTTAATTATTGCGGTTCATGAGATACAGCCTGGTGACAGACGGACTGACAGACAGACAGACAGCGGAGCCTTAGTAATAGGGTCCCGTTTTACCCTTTGGGTACGGAACCCTAAAAAGCGATATAACATCCGTCGGCTGCCCACGTTCGGCCTACGCAGTACCTTTCTATCTCTACCCTTATTTATTTTAACTTCATTATCATTAATATAATATTTAAATGGGATTTCCCGCAGATATTATTTTAATAAAAGTTCATAGTTTAAACCTCCATTTCAACCTCATTTCATAACTTTATGTAAATTTTGAAAAACAGTTTTCGAAATTGTAATATCGTTGCAAATATTATTTCTAAAAACAATGAGCCCGTTTAGAAGATTTAACTACTTTATAGGGTCCAACAGGTCCGGGAATTTTTAAAATTTTAAAAATTATCATCTGTACGTCCATACAAAACTTCACCCGTACGTGTTCAACTCCTACTCGACCCAAATGTACTTGTTCAATAAATAGTGAGAATGAGTATGACGCAATTATCTGTTATTAAATGTTATTTTATTTTATGAGACGGCAGGTCAATGATATTAAATTAACAGATATGTTATAAGCGCGCAATCGTGAAGACTGGAAAACATTCCAATTGTAACGTTTTTACTTGTAGTGAAATGTAAAAATGAATGAAACGTGGGTATGTGTGCCGCTGCTGCGCGGAACACTTTTTTCGGTTGTTTTGTGAGTGTATAACATATCTGTTAATATAATATCATTGCGGCAGGTATTTTTTTCGACCGTTATTCAGTTTGATGGTCTGTGCCACACCCTTAAATATGACCGTACCTTTCTGATACATGCTGTACGGCATAATATACATAAATGCTACAAAAATGGTCAATTTTTACCCGGTTTTACCCTCGTTAATACAATTACAACATTTTCAAATCGGTTAACTTAGGAGTGTCTTATAAATCCTGAATTTTTTTGTAGTATGATTGTAGTCTAGTAGGTAGTTTCATGGTCCCCAGAGATGTGCCATAACAGGCGTTGCACAGAGGGGGTTTCGGATCGGTCTTTTGAGAGGTAACGGAGCCCCTTCTATGTGCAGATGGTGACCACCGGGGTGGTTTTGGTGAGGTATAAATCCCACACTCCCCGGTCTTATCCCCAAAGCCCGGGCGCCTTTTGAAGGTTTCCCCCAGAAAACAAAAAAAAAAAAAAAAGTTAGTTTCATGGTTTTGCGCTGCTAAAATATTACATTTGTACAGAACCTTCAGTATGACTAAGCGCTTCGCTAGTCACTGGCGTGGTTTTCATTTTGAATGTTTATTATTCCTGTGGTAATATTTTATATTAAATTCCTACAAATTTCGAGGCGGGATACTCGCAATATAACTTTGAGGGTTTCCAGAAGAAGCGAAATTTTTCAAGATTGAAATTAATTTTTTCACAAACATTTTCTTACACAATTTATTTCTCGCCTAAAGACTCCCGTAGACAGGCACGCACGACGCGATGACGCACGACGGCGACCGAGACCCTGCGACGCGATTGTGGTAGAACAATATCGCTATAGATATCGCCATAACTTGGTCGTGTGTGCGACACCTCTCGTAACAAAAACAGTGTGTGATCAAGGGATCGTGTCAAAATGATAAATAGCATAGAATGGGATCGTTTTGCTACCTAATAATGGAGGTAACACAACACTGCCATCATTAATCCAGTGTCACTCCGGGCCGTTATGACATTGTTGCCGCAAATACAGACTGGGCCGGAATTTGACGGATTTCGACGACGATATTACAACGCTGTGCGGTCGGAAGCGTTATTACTCACAGTAGCACAATATGCAATGTGTAACAAAACCCTGCTCCGGTCCGAAAGAGGCACATAGGTATTGCAATAACATTACGAAAATCTTATAAAAATCTTAATATTATTGAAAATATAAAGTTATTGCTTTTTTAAAATTTACTCTTTTAGTACCTACCTACCAAAAATAAAAAAAACATGCATATAAATTACGGACACCCGCGACACGACAACGCGCGACGCGAAAAAAATGCGTATTTAATAAAATAAATAATAAATAAAATAAAATCTTTTTAATTCAGATTAAAAAATCCTTATATCTCTTAGCTCTTAGCTCGATTCATTAGCGTTCGTTCTATCTATGTTTTGACAAGACCACGACCTTTATCATTTTCCCTATTCGTCATAATTACATAATTTTCCAATTCCTTGTCGCAAAGCAGAGGGTTCTTCCTGGCTTCGATCCCCAGACTCTTCAGAATTTCTAAGAAATTCGTACTTAATGGAAGAACCGACTTTAGCCCAGAGTCTGGATTTGTGCAAGTCTCGCCTCATAAAGGACATTTATATTATTACATTACATGATATATAGACTTAAAAACACACCTAACTGTAGAAAGAACAGTAGCTTCAAATTATGTGCTATCTGTGATATGACAAGACCTTTATTATTTTCCCTATTAGTCATAAATAATTATAATAGCTGTGAGATTAACGATTAGCAAAGATATTGTGTTAGCGATTGTGTAAAAAATTCCGATTATGCGATATTGCGTCATTTTATGATGTTAATTGACGCATTAGAAATAATTATTAAGATTTTTTTTGGATGTGTCATAAGATGGGGGCCAGTTAGAACCTTTAAGACTAGTTTTAAACGGATTATTTTTGTTACGTTAATGTTCTGGCTGTGGATGACTGCGATTGCGATTGCGAACATTTTGTAGATTCTCAATCGAACTAGACACGAACACTTTGATATGTATAGAATTTAATTTTAGGAAGACGTACAAACTTATAAAAGACGGTCATTATACTTCTTTACAATAGGGTACACCTCTGCCTAACCCTTTGAGGATTACAGGCATGATGTTATGTGTTTGTGCACTTCCTTATGCCGCCGGGGCTTCATTATCGCGCTATCGCGAACCGCCCTCTCTGTTGCTCAGCGAGACGTCGCCGCGTCGTCGTCGAGCGATGTGCGAGAGAGTGCGCACCAAGTTTAATTCGCGATAACGCGACAATAAAGCCCCAGCATAACAAATTACAAATCATGTCCACGCAATTCACAGATCTCTTTGCCGCAATCTTCACCAACTGACAATCGATTATCCAATTACGTGATATTGCATAGCCGAGCGTAAAGAAACCCTGTTCTATCCTTATAAATACCAACTTCGGTTTCCCAATTACGGTAGTTGGGCGATTAGAGAAACCCACGCTTTTATTAGACGCTTGAGATTCATGATGACTGTACTTAGTGCGTCAGACGTGCCACAAACTCAGCCACACGTCCACCGCGACAAAAATGTATGTTTAACGAATACTTACAAAGTTTAATAAACTACATTATTATAACTATTTACACATTTTATAGTAGTTAATAATAATAATATACTATTTTTTATATTTTTTAATGTTTTTATATCTTTTTTTATTCTAATATTTAATATAAACATATAATTTATTTGTATTGAAAATGAAATAATATAAAAATGGTGGGAAAATAATCATTAGGGCATTAAAATTCGTCCGCATCACCGTCAACTGGAAACGTTCCCGAAAAGATGGCGGTATTAAGCCTCGTGCAGACTGGCGCGACGCGACTTTAACAAAACAATTTCTAAGAAAACTTCACGGTATAACAATTACCGGTGTCGCGTGTTGCGCCGTCGTGTCGCGCCAGTCTGCGCGAGACTTTACAATTTACGACGTTGTATGACAATCCTTATTCCTTGGCCAAAGAAAATAGGCTAGTGAAGAGGTCGATCACTTGGCCATGTCACCAAAAACTAAGTGGGCACTCGGACCCACGATTACGTAATTAATTATTTAGAAAAAAAAGAAAGAAAGAATAACATTTATTTGGACACTGTTCGTGAAACACAATATACTTACAAAAAAAAAAAGAGAAAATAATGTTTTAAAAATAATGTGTGCCCATCCCAGACAAATGATGCTGTCTGGCGCTGGTTTTCTAATGAACCCTTACATACAAGTGACGGAGAGTACACACAGTTTCAATATACTTAATACTTATATAAAGACTTCTACATAAATAAATAAAAAAACAAATTCAATTACAGAACCAAAAAATAACGAATAATAATGACGTGACGAAGGAAGGAAGTATTCCAGTAAGATGCTGGTAGGGATCTTGACCGTACTTCCGGGATTGTCCTGATAGCCGTGGAATACCTCTCCACTCCTCTTAAGCACCTCAGGAAGTGTTGCCCCCTTGTCGCTACGTCACTATGTGCTAGCGACCGTTTTCGGGGGCCCATTATTGAGTGTGCAAGTCACCCCCTGCCATTTTATCCGTGTATACCATAACATTGATCAGGCAGGGTCTTTCCATAGTTCAATATAACCATTTCACTTAGCCACCTAAACCCATAGCCCAATATCTTTGTTTCCATGTTCTGCAATAGTTCTACACCAACCGGGGTTGTCCTTGGCTGCACTTGCATAGTGCGAACAGGGATAATCGTCGGTTGGTGCCTCATTCCATTTAAAATTGTCTAAGGGGCCACTGCGAGTTGGCTTCGGCCCCTCGCACGCCTTCCAAAGGTCCGGAACCCCAAGGTCCCGAGATATGCTAAGACGTGACGATAAGGTATTTATTTATTTATTTATTAAACAACCAACTTATATTTACAGTTGCACCACACATATGAGATGTTTCATGTGGGACCTACCTATCTAGTGTAAATAGTTTGATATTAAATGAAATATAACTAACTTAGTACACTTTACCCGTGACCCAAGGGCTGGCTTTTACCTTGGTCAGAGGCTTAGCATTGCCATTCAACGTGGCAATGCCGCCAGTCTCTTGGGTACACACGGCTACGCATCAAGCTATACATTTCCAGTATAAGCTGACCTCGCATTGTACGGAAATCCTATACAATGCCAGGTCAGCTTATACAGGAAATGTATAGCTTGATGTATAGCCGTGTGTACACTACCAGCCGACAGCGATGCGGAGGAATTTTTCGACGCCATATTTTAGCTATTAGTTGTTTATTTGTATATTTAGTTTTAATTAATATTAATTAGGATTCCATTAGTTATGTAATAGTTAGTTAAGTTAGTGTTACATTAAAATGATCATGTACAAAGTTGGATAATAAAATACTTAGTACAGAATATTTTGTTACATTTACAAGTAGGTACTACAGCGGCATTCAACGATGACCCCGGAGACCTTGGTAAGACTGGTTGTCAGACTTTCGGGCTTCTGACGACCCGTAACGACTGTCAAAGATCCACAAATGACAGCCGGGACCAACGGCTTAACGTGCTTTCCGAGACACGGAGGAGTTTTGGTATGTAAAGATGGTCACCCATCCGCGGATCAACCGCGGCAAGCGTACCTTAACCTCATGGAGTTTTTGAGTTTTTGGCTCGTCTGACCAGATTCTAACCGTACCAGGGACGTCATAAAAACGAGCTTGAGTTTCTTCTCAGCTGTATTCCTAGCCGTTATTTTTCCCTTTGTGGTTAATAAAAGATTAATTATAAATTGCTTAATTGTATTTTTCCCGTGTTAAAACGAACTGAGTCTGTCGCTCAGAGTTTCCTATGACGCTATTCTAAAATTACTTCTGTAGAAATGGTTTATTTATTTTATGCTGGTTTCCTTCCTCATGCGTCTGTTATAAACGTTTTTTTCTCGTAAGTGGGATGAGCATGCTTTTGGAGATATGTGTAGGTATCGTAACTTATCCTAACTAATATTATAAATGCGAAAGTGAGTTTGTTTGTTTGTTACGCTTTCACGCTAAAACGGCTGAACGGATTTGGATGAAATTTGGCACAGGGGTAGACCAGGAAAAGTAATTCAAAGCAGTAAAAAAAAATCTGCTGTTCCCTACATTTTGTCGATTTAAGTGAACACAAATGTATGGAACAGCTGTTTTTTTTCGCGATTTCAAGTTTGGTCGCAAAGAAAAAGTTGTTCAAAATTATGAGTACAATGACCCCTTTTCGGGTTTAGCATAAACAAAAAATAATGTTGTATAGTTAGGATTATATTATATAGTTGGGATTAAGTAGATGAAGCGAATTGCCGCAAGCATGCGCGAAAGTTCGAAGAGCCTAAGATAGATATTCAGACCGGCCATGTTTCGTCGGCCATATTATATGTGGCTTTAGCCTCAACTCTCACTGTATTGTAAGTACCTCGATTGCTATTGAACCCATGGACCTAGTCAAGTACACACAGCTACACATCAAGCTATACATTTCCAGTATAAGCTGACCTCGCATTGTACAGAAATCCTATATAATGCGAGATCAGCATAAACTGGAAATGTATAGCTTGATGTGTAGCCGTGTGTACATAATGCCCTCTTGAATCTATACCCCCGCTCCGATCGGCAACGAGGTATGATTACCAATTTCCTCAATTGGCTGCAGCGAATTGTGGGGATCAGTTGTACATAGCATAACATTGCTCGAGCTACCTATATACTTTCATGTTTAACTCACTTTCGCCTTTATAATATTACTGCGTGCGCCCGCGTGGTACGTTGATAAAAAGTAGCCTATGGGGGCATAAGGTAACATACAGACAGACAGACAGAGTTACTTTCGAATTTATAATATAACTATGGATAGTTAGGATAAACCACTCGTGCAATTAACGAAAATAAATAAGTATGTGGAGGACCAGCGGTTGTGGCCAGACCTGGGGGGAAAGGGGGCATTAGGTAATACCAGTAGTGGACTTGACGATGATGTACCTAGATCATAATAGAAAAACGAAACTCTTAATCGAAACTCAAATATTTCCCATTTTGCTTTCCTAAAAATATTTTTGCACAAGTACCTAGTACCTATAATGATTGTGCTTCTTTTTGTGAACCTCAAATAATCCCTATTTTGGGGTCCTAAAAATAGGTACTAAAAATCTGTTAGCCTGGCCTACGTTAATACGTAGTACCAAAAATGAAGTAATTCAATCAATCATCTCAGCCTATCGTAGTCCACTGCTGGACATAGGTCTCTCCGAGGATGCATCACAACACCCTGCCCGCCGCCCTCCGCATCCAGTCTGTCCCAGCCACCTTTGTAAGGTCAACATTTTTAGTTTTTAGAGGATAAATAAATTATTAGTAATTTTCCTACCCATCTCGAATTGTTACTAATTTTATTAGTAGGTAGGCTAATGTCATAACAAAGCATTGTTTATTCCGCGAAGTGCTTTAAATGCAAACTATGTTCATGGCTACATAATAACATCATAAATGTTGAATCACGGTTATTTCACACAACAATATGGTCTCCATTGAATATCATAAACGTTTTGTGATGTAACGTTTGTAAACAATGCAAGACACTACGTGAAAACGAAGTACCTAATCTATAGATACTGTAGTATAGTTTACCTACTGAGTTTATTTTACCTACTGTAGTATAGGTAGTATCAAATCAAAGACATCCTTATTTGCATAAAATTTGGCACATGGGTAGACCATAACCTGGAGAAGGACATAAAAATGGAGTGCTGCGTACAGAGAATGTAATTTTACATTGAACTAAAGGAATAGTAACAGAAAAAACGTTAAAAAAAATTAAGTACCAGTAACAGGGTTGCCAATTTGTGGGGATTTCCCCAAACTGCGGGGAATCTCAAAACGATTGGGGATTTTGTGGTGAGAGGACCCATGCGGGGATTATGTGGGGATTTTTAAATTTTACCAAGTCAAACTAATATTACATTACAAACATCATTTTACTACCTACATACTCAGATATGGATCAGTCAACCAGTAAATTCCAGTCTAAATGACATGACCAGTGGGACTATGGGCGCCGGCATAGGTGTCGAAATCAATGTGCAGCAAATATTGTTTTATTTTTGCAATTGTTGTATTCTACAGTTTCCAGACAAAAAAGTTTCACAAGTCTAAAAGATCAGGAAACTGAGAAAAATAAAGATAAGTATTCACAAAATAACTCTGGTTTTCGATATGAGATGGCGCTAGGCGTTGTGGTAATCGAGTTTTTGACAATAATTGTCGCTGAGATGAGATTGCGACTTGAATTTGAACGTTTTTAGTTACGGGAATTAGGCAATCACCGCCGCCCATAGCAGGGTTTTTGCTGATGCATTGCCACCCTTTCCCCAAATAAACGCTGCTGGCTCACATGCAATCGAACCGCTATGTCAGACTTTATACCTGCAGTCTTGTTGTTATATAGTAGGTATTGTTCCAATGTATTAAACTACATACCTGATTATTCAACCACCGGGCAAGTCTCGCTTGCAGGGGTAAGGTTAGCATTGACATAATATGCCTTTGAACCCGCCTTACGAAATATACCACAGTTTATGCATCTCATCTTAATATCCATTTAATCGAATCGTAGAGCAAAACCGAAGAATCCTTTTTATATAGCAATGGTAATCAGGCTTTGAAGATAATTATCAGTTCGTAAATAATAGCAATGGTCGTAAGAAATAGAACACAATAATCGCACAGTACACAACGAATATGTAAACACAACGTGACGCCAAGATCGGATGGATCGGTAGGGATGGTGAATGGTGATCCGAGATCGATAAATGATACTCGATTTTTTCTCGAACCTAAAACACTAAAATCGAAATCATTTTACTGCCTCGTTGGTCTAGTGGTTCCAAGCGTAGCTGTAGCGCTGTGCCGGGGAATCGCACCCAGGACCTCATGCTCAGCTACACCTGAGCATTAGGTCCTGGGTGCGATTCCCTGGTCAGGCAAAGTGTTATTGGGTTTGTTCATCTGGAATATCTCAGCAGCAAGTGGAGTCCGGATTTGCGCCCGGTTGATGGCAATAGGCTCGCCCCCTAATGCACGAGACTTACAACACAACTAGCAAAATGAGGGTGTTTGAGTACACCTCTCCCTTCAGGCATTAGAAGCGTGATGTTATGTTATGTTATTATTAATCAAACACAGTTAAAAAAATATTTTTGAATTGATATATTTTTCAAAAATATATTTTTTGTGAATCGATTTCATGCTTTGACTCTAATCGATTAATTGGGGATTTTATGAAAAAGATTCCTAAATTGTGCCTTTGGTCCCGCCACTAATGTCAGATGCATTGTCAAAGAAATAACAGTCCTTTATACACCAAATGTCAATAAAAACCTAACCTGTAGGCGTGCAAACTTAGATTATAAAATGTAAATAAATCAAATTAATCAAAAACAAAACATGCATTATTATATATTATTCCATGTCATTTATTCTCTTGATCGAAATAACTCGTTCTTATTTTATTTTTCCCCATACTGTTTAGCTTATTATGGTTACCGGATGATTATAGATACAATGGAACGTCAAAATCGGAAAGTACTTATAGAGTGCTTTTCATCATTATAGTTCCTATGCCGTAATGTTGGCACTTTAACAGCGGACCTATTAGGTGGCGCCGTAACGTACAAAATTCGTCATACAACAGGGGAACCAACACTACGGCATAGGATGAAACGCACTCTAAAAGAATAGCGGAAGCAATTAAACTACTGTTTTTGCAGATATTTTAACCTTGGCTTTATTCGGTATAATTTATCCATGATAAATTAGATCTTAATTTTTAAATCATAGTGTATATATACACTGTAATCCTGCACAAGTTCCCGAATTCGAGTGCAGGAACTGGTCATGTCCTTTATATTTTTTATGGAAACATTACATAAATTTCACTAAATCTTCGGGCGATAATGTAGCTTTAATGTAGCTGCATGACAAAGAATATTTTTTTATCCTATTATTATGGTTTGTTTATATTCTTTAAAATTAATAAATATTGATTTTTTGTTTAGTGTGAGTTTATTATAAGAAATAGTTTTGAGGATTTTGCTCTTCCCAAATTCGGGGATTCTTTTACGATTGATTTTGGGGAATCTGGAAAATAGGCATTGGCAACCCTGACCAGTAAGATTCAAAATAGGGAGCCGAAAGCCCCCTGTTAATTTGCGGAGGGCTGACTGCTGTCTCTTACACCCTGTGGATGCCGCAGGCATTTAGAATTGCCTTCTTCTCTTCTTTGACCTTTGATTGTTCCTACAAGGCTAGAACATAACATTGCAGGAAAACCCGTTTAATTATTTTGCTTTCCTTGGTAAAATTAGTCGCTTAGCAAATTCTTAGAAGCATGAAGCATTATTATGAAGTATTCGTCGCGTCGTTATATTAGAGTAAATTAATTAAACACTTGAACACTTTGTGATTATGGGCTTTTTTTTTATGGTGCGCAATCATCAAATGACTTCTCCCGCTCTGGCGTGTCAGACTTTTACTAACTAAAACCCACCCGTGTTCCTTCAGATGCCTATTGCCAAGGTCATGGTATCCCTTTCGGACTTACCCGCAACCCTGGCAGGCATCAGTCCTAACGGACCCCGTCAAGTTTGCTGACATCTATGGCCTGAGTTGTAGAAGGAAACCTATCACTTTAGATGGCATAGTTTGACCGAGGGTAGTGGCCCGCGAAATTCAAACTTTCTTACGTTTTTTTTTTTCGCAATTTGCTGGTCATTATCAGATTGTATGTTGATTAAAATTTTTACACTCTTCCATATTTTTTACCGTCGTAAATTGAATTAATTTACGACGGTAAAAAATATGGAAGAGTGTCGGTAAAAAGTGTCCTTGGAGTTTCTTGCCCGCTCGACAACACTTTTACACTCTTTTAAATCAAGATATTACAAAATCCTGGATAGGTACTTCAAACATTACATAACATAAAGCCTGTATTCCCCGAAGGGTTAAGCAGAGTGTGAGGTTAACTTGGTTTATGATCAGTATACAGGACAAAATCCGATTTATTTGATCAGTGACGTCTTCCATCTTGCAAAATATCCTGGTTATAAATGACTGTGATGTTTATTAAATCTCAAGGAAAACATTGTGTGAGTAAATAAGGAAATAATTTGCTTCCCAGACTTCAACTGATTCAGGAAGTACAGTTATTATTATTACCTATGTGCGACACATTAATAGCGACATAGATAGCCTATACAGTATTTTTAACAAAAACCGACAGGGGGCGCCTAGGTACCGCAATAACATTAATAAAAGTATTAAAAAAAAAAAAAGATAATGTGGCGGAATCTACATCGCCACATGCGAACTACGCATCGAAGACCTGACGTCACACAAAAATCCTGACGTCACAAAAATCCTGCATCGCGCAATTAGAGTTTACCGTGCAGTGGACATATGTATATACAAGAATCCAATATCAATCATTGGGCAGTTGCCCGCCAGGCACAACACCCGTCTGGTCGGAGGATCCTACCTTTTCTATGGGGGATGAGTGAACTTTACACCCTGTTCCTCATACCCCTAAAATAATGCTATTTAAAATTCACGTTTTTAGTGGTAGGTACTAAAAACGTGAATTTTAAATAGCATTATTTTACCAAAATTACCCCAATTTCATTATAAATTAGCAAGCCTAGTGCCATCAACTAGGCACAAATCCAGATTTCGGGCTGCTACTGAGAAATTCCAGATGGAAAACCTATTAACACTTTGGCCGACCCGAGAATCGAGCCCGGACCTCATGCTCAGCAGTAGCGTTTGCGGCCACTAGGCCAACGGGGTAGTATGCTTGCTGAATTCCTATTTCCTTTCGGAGCAATCCCCCGGTAACCAAGGCAACGAGTCGTTAACGAGAATTACCGAACGTAGACTCACAGGATAATTTGTGCGTGTAAGTGCTGTCGATAGATCGCATTTCGATGCTGCTTACAAAGGAAAAAAATCCCAATCAGTAGTAGCGACAAAAGTCGATTAACACTTGAGTAACTTGAGTTTTTTAATGAAATCTTAATTATTTTATTTTTTGTATTTATTAGGAGCTTCAGGCACCGGTTACTTCCCATATAAAGGCAAGTAACACATTCAATGTATTCAACCTTCGTAACAGCCGTTGGCTGTATGATGTAACTCCGCTGCCCATCCATTCACTAAACTTTATGAATGTAGGTAAGTCGCGATAGGATCTCTGTTCGTGTTTCTCTAGAATTCCACTAAATTATGATGTGGAAGCTGAGATTGCGTCGTTATGGTGTGTTAAGATGACGCTAGCTACATTACTGTGGAATTGTCATTTTCATGTGAACTCGTGTTATTTTATAATGCCCTTAGCACCTTGTTAATTCCTGGGGACCTAACACCACCGCTTAAAGCAGTATAATTTTAATATTACTTCAGTGTAGGAAAGAGATAAAGCTTTACAGGACGTATAGCTCCATCTCTTTCCCCCACGAAGTAAGATTATTACCGACTTTATTCACCCTGCATAGGCACCCTGAATAAAGTCGGTCGAAAATCAGCAAATGCTTTGGGCCTATTTGTCCTCAGAATAGGGTAATAATACCTACTTCATATTGCACAAACCCGTCTCTTATTTTTCAGGTCCTTTGATCGCGGAAAATTGGAAAATAGTAATATTTTCAGTTACCCCATAGTGTACACCCGACTTTACACAGAAGTAGAATACATTTGGAAAGTACTTCCAGTAAAACTTGTATAACTGGCCCAAAATATAAAACACCTATAACGTATAATTATTGGCCGGTAAATATTATCTTTATGTTTTGCAATAAACTCGTAAAAGTGCGACAAATCTCATTCACGAACTTGTTTTTAGTTTATTCAGAAGATACCTACCTTATTATATTAATAAAACACACACTTGTTACTTATTATTGCGGGACAGTCCGAAAGGGATACCGGGGTCCTTGTCAGCAGGCAACTGAAGGAACACGGGTGGGTTTTAGTCAGTCTTCGTCGTACGTCTGACACGCCCGCCCGCTCATCCCATGACGATTTACCACACTCAAAAAAAAAAAAGTTACTTATTTACATTTATGTACCTAAATCCTTTGACAAGGACGATAAAAACTTTAATTTTCGTTTCATTTCATTTATTTCAGTAACAATTTTTACATTGTATTGAAATTTTACACTAAATTATAAAATTAAAAATTAAAACAATTACAATATAAATCCTAAGTATAACAGAAATCAAATAAATTAATTAAAACGTAAAACGTGAAACATTTGCAATTCCCTGATAAAATATTATACAGGATGTAAGGGTAAACAGTCTTGTCATTCAAACCATGGGTAGTTGACTTAAATATAAAAATAAATGACCGAACACAACAAAAAAAAAGTCATTTTCATTAAAAGATTTTAAAAAGTTTCTATCCGACACCGTGCTCTCTAGCGAAACAGCCGACTGACTGAGGGAGGGGTCGCGCTCGCGGCCGGTCAGGTCACATCCCGTACCCCCTGCCCGTGTTGAGACGCAAGTTCGTTGCCCTAGCGCATAGGACAACGAACTTGCGTCTCTTGTGGTAAAATGTAGATTTAAAAAAAAGAAAAACAAAGTTGTGATTTTACATTGATCTTACGTTCTATAAATGAAACCAAACCACTGGTTGCAAGGATAACGGTGTTTACCCTAACACCCTGTATTATTATGTTAAATGTAAAAATAAAAATAAAAATATCAAAAGAAATAAATTATGATTCCACCAATATGTCAAAAACTTAGTAAAATACATGTCAAAAGTATAATCAAAATGCAAATAAAAATAATGATGTTATAACACGATATATGTCAAATAAAGAATGTACTTGTACTAATAATGTCAAAAATAATAATTAAAAATATTACCCATACAAATGTCCAAAATAAAAATACTGCCAATTCATAGACAAATGTCAAATATAATAATATAATGTCAATAAAAATAGTGTAATCATCATAATTAAAATCTATTTGTATGTGTCACAGAGAAACTCCTCAAGGGTGTAATACTCGTAGCACTTTTTTATTAAAAATGATTTTAGCTGTTGCTTAAACTGATTTAAGTTGTATATCGACTTTAAGTGTACTGGTAGTTTATTAAACAGTTTAACTGACTGGTAACCTGCAGCATGACTGACTAGTTTTTAATTTCGGAAGTCGGTGACAAAAACGAAAATACAAAACCATAGCCCGACTTCCGAAATTAAAGTATTCATCGTTGTAGTTTTTTTTTTTTTTGAAGTAGTTTGTTTTATTTGTAAAGTTGTTTCCTTTCAAATCTATGTCGTGTTCGATCTCCGGCCATGTTGGACCTGCAAAGACTATGATCGTAACACCAACTTGCACCTAATTAAAATTAATTAATTAAAAAGCTTTTACGTCGTAGTTCGCTTCTATCTTAGCAGAAAGGTGATGGTAGCGTCATTAATCTACCTGATACCTAAAGTTACAGACAAGCATGCCGGCGACAAGTTTGAGTGTAACTTAAGGCAGTTAGACAAGGCTTGTAACTTTATATTGTAGAGCTTTAAGTTGTTCACAAACTCTTTAGAGTCTGTTACTCGACTTGTCTTCGCCTTTGTGCAACGCGAGAATTCTTTCCAATAAGAAGGTTTAAAGAAAAGTGGCTCTATACTTATACCGAAACATCGTAGGAACCGTATCGTAGGTATCGTAAATAAACGTAAACACGAGTTTTCGAAACAAGTTTTGCTAGCTAATTTAACTTGACCCTGTACTTTTTGAAGTATCTTTATGTGCGTGGGGTGCGTCGAACGCTGAATTGGATATACTCATCAGCTGTCAGCAACCACATTTCCAGAAACGTTTCACCTGAATCGTGTGGTCACTGGTCATAGATACACCTTTTTTTTTAATAAGAAATATGAAATAACAATATATGAAAGGATTTTCAGTGGATAAGAATTGTTCCAAGAATGCCTTTGCTGAAGACTTCGGAGAGGAAAACCTTTTGGAGCCATTTCCGATGTTGTCTCTACCTAAAAAATATAGGTACCTACCTAAGGCCAAGAGGTCAACCGACCATAGCTACGGGTACCTATACGTGGGTACTTTAATTCGGCGACTCTAATAAACATTACAGATTTTCTCCTAGTTTTGAATTTTCGAAAAAATAACTACTAAGTAACATTGCTTTTGAATTCTGCGTTGTATATTGATGCTCGTGACTGCGGTTCATAATAATTTTGTAACTTCTGTGAACTAATCGAACTTTTTTGCGCATAGATCGAAATCTTACCTAAATACAACTATCAAATCTGATGGTTCTATGCAATTATCATGTTATAATGCAGACTTTGTACCTAATTTATTTAATAGATATTTTTCAAGATCTAGCCTTCATCCGTTTTGGAGACAGACAGTCTGACATGACATACCTACGTCCTAGTAATGACTCGTGAAGTCGTGAGAAATACTTCGCATTACAGGTATATAGGTAGTTATGTAGGTACAATATCCATTCCAATTAAATATTACATCAACTTCTGCAATTCAACTGATTTTCAACCTTAGTTCTGTAAGGTAAGGTTGGTATTTCCGTGATTGGATCTCGAAATGATGATAATGTTTACCGCGAATTCGTACTGGATCATCTTCTATGGAATTGATGTAGGAAAGTTAAATTATTTCCATCCGTGATAATTCTGAATTTAGCTGGAACTTTATAATATAGGTAGGCTACTAGGTACTCATAGCGTTATTAAATTCACTTCTGTAACAATGATTGTTCACAAAATATATTAATTATGGTATAATTAACTGTGAGTTGGTGAATAGAGTTTTAATTTTAATGAAGTCTATTCTGTAACGAATTTCATAAGAAATGACTAACGATGAGCTGTTCTTCTCAAAAATCGTATCAACAATTTCTTTCAAGAATCAATTTCATGTAATGACAATGTCATTAGTCATTACATTCTTCAAAGAAATAGTTAAGTGTCATTATGTCATTTACATAACCTAGTGGGTGCGCAACAAATACCACTACAATATGTTTTTATGCAAGGTCAAATTAAATTATCTAGCGAAACTTCGCAGACTTGAAGTTGGATGATCTCCATGAGCAAACTACTAATTAGTAATTAGTTTATCTTTGGGAATAGGCCTGTAAAACACTTGAGATAACATAACATAACATCACTTAAATCACGCCTGTAATCGCCGAAGGGTTAGGCAGACGTGTACCTATAGTAACAACCACGTTACGCCAGTGTGGGTGCGAGCCTATTGCCATCAACCGAGCACGAATCACTTGAGACGAAATTCCTATAAACTAAAATGTTAAAGTACAATGCGTCGGTAATAACTGGAATATGTAGGTATCCAATAAGCACAATCATGGAAAATATTACTTGATGTTAATATCTTTATTTGGTCCTTTTGCATATTTTCAGCAGGAGAGTTTCTAACTAATATTAAATAAAACTAACTGTACAAATAAACAACTAATAACTAAAATATGGCGTCGAAAAATTCCTCCGCATCGCTGTCGGCTGGTAGTGTACCCAAGAGACTGGCGGCATTGCCACGTTGAATGGCAATGCTTAGCCTCTGACCAAGGTAAAAGCCAGCCCTTGGGTCACGGGAAGTGTCAAACAGCCGTTTCGAGATTTCATTAAATAAACTATGAGCACTCGGACCCCTCGGCCACGGGTTTCAACCCCAAACGGCTCGAAAATATAATTGCCTATAAGGCTATATTATCACTTGATGTTAGGTACGTACAATGTTGAATTATCAGAAATATTGTGTACCAGACAGACGAGGCCTCATCCATTATCTGTTGATATACTTAACAATTTCTTTGGAATCCACTACATTTACCTAGAAGTTATCCCGTCTATAAGAAAAAAGCGGCCAAGTGCGAAACGGACTCGCACATGAAGGGTTCTGTACCACCGTACAATAGACGCAAGTTCGTTGCCCTTTCGTATAGGGTGAAATATTCTTGTGGAAAAATGTAGATTTTCTTTACAAAAAAAAGTTGTTTTTTTTCCATTGGTTTTACGTTCTATAAATGAAACCAAACCACTGGTTTCAAGGATAACGGTGTTTACACTAACACCCTGTATACATTTTTTTTTTAAACGCCGAAGGAGGCAATTTTCTTGTATACCCCCTTTTATTTTTAACTTTATTTTATTTGTTGATATGTCGGTCATAGTAGCACACAAGTGTCTACCTAGTACGGTTCAAAAGATACAGCCCTGTGATAGACGAAGGGACAGCGGAGCCTTAGGAATAGGGCTCCCGTTGGCACTCTTTAGGTACAGAACCCTAAATAATATTCAGTCTTCACTAAGTTATGTTATGTCCTTCACAATAAATACCTAGGTAGGTACCTAATAACAGTCACAAGAAATTAATAACTTGAGTACATAACATACTAAGTTATTTCACAAATGAACACAATTTTTTTCTTAATAAAACGTCGTCCGTAATGCGCAGGCCACACTGGGACCGAAGCGAAGTTCGTTTAGCTTCCCTCATGCAGTTACGTTGTCTTTTCGTAGGTACTTCGGTTTAAACCGAGAGGTTTATAGGTATAAACCGAATTTTATATACATACAGGGTGTAAGGGACAGCTCTCCGCAGACTGATGGTATGAATTCAGCATATCATACTAAGACGATAAGTACATTAAATTATTTCAGGAACGTTATGGGAATCCAATAAACCTGATTTGTATTATTACCTCACGCGCAATGTACCGCTACCGTGGCAAAACGCGTAGCCGCACTCCCCGTGTCGGTGGGGGCGCGCTCGAGTATTTTAACATCCATTGCTGGTTTTTTTTTATTTTAGCTGTTTTATTTACATAAATGGAGTGCTGCGTACAGAGAATGTAATTTTACATTGAAATAAAGGAATAGTAACTGAAAAAACGATAAAAAAATGAAAACTTTCCTGAGCAAATTTCCAATGGAACATGATTCAATATAAGGAGCTGAATTCTCCCTGTTAATTTGTGGAGGGCTGTCCCTTACAGCCTGTATACTTCGGTATACTTTACATTCCTGATCACTCAGGAATGTTTGCCGAAGCACATAGGTACTCATTTCACACATTCGGGTTTCAATACCATCCTGAAAAAAGATTACGTCCATGATGCGCAGAGTGCGTGGAAGCGTCAACGGCATTCTGAAGGTCATCTGTGATAATGATAAGCCATGTTGCGCCATTATGGCGCATTAGGTACGTGTACATGTTATGTGCAATTGTGCATGTACCCGGTGCGTCAGGTGTGTGCAACAGATACATGAATTGAAATTTTGTATATTTTTGTATTACATTTGTTACTAACATAGCATATAAGCAGTGTGTATTACTTTACTAACATCATTATGGATTAAGGTCTGAATTAAGGCTCCCACAAACAGGCGCGACAAGGGTAGCGCTGCCTGTCGCGCCCGCGACATCGCGCCACAATGTACGAGCCTTTAAAATATTTTTTATTTTATTTATAATGAACTTCGCTTCGGTCCCCGTGTGGCCTGCGCTTAACTCCGTGATACGATTCCAAGTAAAAGCAATTATAGTTAAATTAATTTTGTAAGAACTCGGACGAAAACGTCGAAAAACAATTAATAAATGTGAGTCCACAAAAAGGCGAGCATGTTTTTTAATTATAATTATCTGTCTCGGTATGTCGACTCGTAAGTAAATTCAAAGTAAAAGAAAAAAGTTTAAAACGATATCGGACGGTTGTATTAATTCTGGTAAGTCGACAAGGAATATTGTAGTTATAATAATATAAATATATTGTTTTTTACTCGTTGATCTATCGATCGCAAGCGCTCGCTACTGCTTGAGGTCCTTGGTTCGATTCGCAGGTCGGGCAAAGTGCTCATCATCTGCCTAGCCTTTTCCCAACTATGTTGGGGTCGGCTTCCAGTCTAACCGGATGCAGCTGAATACCAGTATTTTACATGGAGCGACTGCCTATCTGACCTACATAACCCAGTAACTGGGTAATACGATACCCATTGGTAAGACTGGCTGTCAGACTTTCGAGCTTCTGACGACCCGTAACGACTGTCAAAGACTGCAGTATTATCTCTCCTTCGCGCTTTAATCCATCCAAAGGTTGTCTGTAAAAGATCGCTCTTAGCGATAAGACCGCCCATTGTGTCACCCTATGTTAAATTTCTACATTTGTATCTGTATTTTTTATGGTGTACATAATAAAGAGTATTCTATTCTATTCTATTCTATTCTAAAGATCCACAAATGCGGGCAAAGTGTTATTGGGTTATTCTGTCTGGAAGTTCTAAGTAGTCGCCCGGAGTCTGGATTTGTGACCGGTCGATGGCAATAGGCTCGCTCCCTAGTACATGGGACTGGTGAAATGTGGATGAACTATACAGCGAGTAAAGAAAACCCTGTCCGAACCGTGAGGGTGTTGTTAAGAATGATACTGAGAGTCCTATACAACATTATATTTTGTTTATGCTAAACCCGAAAAGGGGTCATTGTACTCATAATTTTGAACAACTTTTTCTATGGGACCAACCTAGAAATCGCGAAAAAAAAATCCGCTCTTCCATACATTTGTGTTCACTTAAATCGACTCGTATGGAACAGCTGATTTTTTTTCGCGTACAAAAACACAATTATTGTGCAGAGTGCGTGGGAGCGTCAACGATCTTGAAGATCATTTATGATAATGATAAGCCATGCTGGGTACAATGACCCCTTTTCGGGTTTAGCATAAACAAAAAATAATGTTGTTTATGCGGTTTGTTTTTTGGAAAAAAGAAAATAAAAAAATCAACTGGGAATTTTATCGGTTTATTACTTTGGGCGCGGGCGGCCGTCGTCTAGTCCGGCAAAAAGCTATGGATGATGAACTAAAATCATTGTACGAGTATCAGACTTGGTCAACTGATAACATGATAGCGGACATCTTAACCAAAAGCGTTCACGTGTCTACAAGTCATAACCATATCATAATAATATGTTTGCCAATTTATTATGAAATTGGGGTAAGTTAGGTACCCTAAAAATGCAGTACCTATGTGTCCCTTTCGGAACGGTCAGGGGTCTTGTTATACGCCCTATACACCTCTCTAACCCTTCCAGTAGGCGTAGCATGGCGCTTTCTATCTCTACGCAGAATAGACATAGCTTTTTCTATACAAAGTGACAGTTCGTTTCTTCATTTTTGACATCCACCGTAGAAATCTTTCTACAATCTGTCATTTTGTCTTTCATTTCTAACGATCTTTGTCTACGTCTTTAGAGATGTAGACTATTTCGGAATAAAGTTTTCTATCCTTTCTGTCAAAATCACACTGACAACCGATAAATCCTATGATAAAACCAAGAATTATGAGTCGAATAATGTAAAAGAGTGAATTTCGTAAAAAGTGCAGTTGACTCTTTCTATTTTGCTGCCGTCTCGTACTGTCTACTGTCTACAAGAAACGTCATTTTTGTCTACTCTTCCGTCGACAAAACGGTGCTCATGCTACGCCTGCAGGAAACAAGGCGAGATGTTATATTGAAAAGGTATTACGTTTCGTTTCGCATTCCGTTGCAGTTTTTCAGCAATCATTTCAGTGACGTCTGTAGTTACGCTGGGTGACGCATCGGATTGCGATTTTATTTATTTTTAGCGATTCCCGAAACTCTCTGTGTTGACTTCAATTCGTAATAATGTAGGGATGGTTATTAGGTAAATACCTACCTACCTACGTACTTGGGTAATTACCAAAACCACAGTAGGCAACAGAAGAGTTTCCCAGAAGAGCGGTGGCCGCCACATGACGGCCGCTGTGACGTCATGAAAATGATGGCAGCGGAGTTTGACTTTATACGGTGCCAATAAAAGCTCCCTAGGAAAACACATCAACTTACTTTCATAAATAACGTTTCAGTGACGTCATTCGCCGGTAAATTGTGGAAGCGCCCACAATTTACCGGCGAATGGCGGCCACCGCTCTTGGACCATCTGTTCTGCAAACAATGTGTTTTGAATTTTACCAAATTAATAAGTTTGTTACTTACTAAACCAGGAGTCGCTCGTGAATAAGTAATAACAGCCGCATGGGTCGATCCATCAGGTTAAGCTACTCTTGCCAGTTCGTCCGTGGATGGGTGACCATCATTACATACCGAGACTCCTCCGTGCCTCGGAAAGCACGTTAAGCCGTTGGTCCCAGCTGTCATTCCTGGATCTTTGACAGTCATTACGGGTCGTCAAAAGTCCGAAAGTCTGACAACCAGTCTTACTAAGGGGTATCGTATTACCCAGTAACTGGTTTGTGGAGGTCAGACAGGCAGTCGCTCCATATAAAATACTGGTATTCAGCTGTATCTGCATTATCATATATCTACGACTGGTATAGCCTTTTTTTTTTTTTTTTTTTTTCCGGGGTGGAAAATCCTCATGGATGTCCTCCTCCCTGGGGCGGGTGGAGGGGTCTGTCAGACTCTTACTGACTAAAAACCACCCCGGTGTTCCGACTCACACCTACGCCGGGGGTCGCGGGAACGTAAAAATCTTCCGCAGCCCCCGACTGGTGCCGGCCCGCCATTGCGGGCCTCCTCGGGTCAGGGGGGGGAGTGAGGTGTTTGACTCCCCCCGTGACGTCTAAGAGGGGCGCGCGTGGAACACTACGCGCCGCCACCTCGGGTCCTGATGTTTGGGGGGCGACGGACGTCCCCGAGTCCGTCGCCCCTGGACCCATTTAGGGGGGCTGGAAGAGGGCGTTATCCGCCCTCCGCCGACGCCCGGTGCGCCTGCTGCGGGCCGGGTGAGTGGACGAGATCTCCCTCTCCCTTTCCGCAGCCTCCTTCTGCGAGACGACCGTCTCGCAGTAGGAAACCACCGCGTCCCAGGACTCCTCGCTGTCGACCATCGACTCAACGACGGCCGGCAGCGAGAGGTCACTGCCTACTTCTGAGATGAGGGCACGGCGCGGCTCCTCCCAAGCGGCACACTCTGCCAGCGTATGCCGCGCCGTGTCCTCCCGGCACGACTGGTATAGCCTACCCCAACATAGTTGTGAAATATCAAGCAGCTAATGATTTGAATACCTAACCAGTCTTGCCAAGGGGTATCGTATTACCCAGTAACTGGTTTGTGGAGGTCAGACAGGCAGTCGCTCCATGTAAAATACTGGTATTCAGCTGCATCCTGTTAGACTGGAAACCGACCCCACCTTGGTTGGGAAAAGGCTAGGCAGATGATGATGACCTAGCCAACCATATCTGATGTAATCTAATATCTACCTGAAAATTCGCGGAAGGCGATTATTATTACTAGAGATATAATGCGGTCATTGGTTATAATTATTGGCTATAATGTTACAAACACATCATACCTCATACCTTGTTGGATGTATGTGCAGTTTTAAATATCATAATTCTACATGATAATTATAGTATTTTGCACATTGCTAGATCCGCAACGCTGTTCTAATTCTACGAACGATATAGCCTGATTAATCTTGGTAGAAAAAGGTGGGTCGTATTTCAGCAATAGACGGCTTACTGACCATTGCTGAAATACTAGTCTTGACCCCAAAAACTAAATCTGACAACGCTGAAACATCTGATTTCTCTGTCTAGAATATTCAGGCTAAATGTACCTTTAATCCGAATCCTAACTTTAATAATTATAAATGCGAAAGTGAGTTTGTTTGTTGGTTTGTTTGATACGCTTTTACGCTAAAACGGCTGAATGGATGTAGGTAGACATGACCTGGCTTAGGACATGGGATACTTTTTATCCCGATATTCCCACAGGATCGCGACTTAAGCGGGTCAAACCGCGGCGCGCACATAAATAGTTTTTAACCACACATTTGTTGCGAAGTGGAAGCATTAATAAAGGCTTATTAATGCTTCCATTTCGCAACAAATGTGTGGTTAAATTATTAGTATTTAGACTACTTAGGTAATAACGATTAGGTAATTAATAACTATTTAGGTAGAGTAGGGTAGGCACCCTACTCTACCGTACTTATGTTGAAATTGATGGTGAAAGCATCCGAATGACCCGAACACCGATCCATTAGCAATCCCCGAGTGATACAGGTACGACCCGTCATTATGAGTAGGGGCATGATTGCGTGTGTACCTACCAAACTATTTTTTATTTTTTACTACCACCGCAAAGCATAGACTCTGTTCTCGTGTCGCAATCGACAAATATATGTACTTAGAGAAATTGTAACAACGTGGTGTGAACACTGAACATATTTTGAACTTAACCCAGTACCTACCTTAACCTACTTTGAAAAATGAATGGGCATGGCTAGCATACATTTTTTCTTTGGAAAAGCCTTTGGATTATCAAAATATAGATATAATGGGTATAGGAGTAGATCTGGATGAGTTTTTTTTAATTTTGTGTGTTAAAAATTAAAATGCTCGCGGTTTGCCAGCGAGGCACGGCGCGCAGTATCCTGGGGGTTCGAATTTCAGACCGCATAAGGAACACAACACTTCGCGCCAGAACCAAGATCAGGGACGCGGTTACCTAGAAAGCCGCTAAGCTTAAATGGAACTGGGCCGGACATGTCTGCCGCATGTCAGATGACAAATGGGCTAAGAGAACCATCGATTGTGTCCCACTAAACGCACGACGACATCGCGGCAGGCCGAGACGAAGATGGCAGGACAAGCTTGACTCCTACCGAAAGGACTTGCCGACACTAGCAAAAGACAGAATCGTGTGGGAAAGGGAGAGGGAAACCTTTGTCCTGCAGTGGGACAATACAGGCTAGTTACATTGATTAGATTTGAAAAATCAATACCTATGCCTAGAAAGAGGGATGGATACTGAGATGACGCTGATAGAGATGTTTGGGAGAAGAAGAAATGCTGAGCTTACCACAAATAAATAAATGATTAGATAACAGCTGACAATTATGATAAGGATTTGAAGAACGAGACTGCTTGACGTCAACCCCAAATAAATTGACATAAGGGCCGCAAGATGTCAGCGGCAACCGGCAAGTCTAGAACCAAAAAAAATCGAAGATATGTGACATCTACCAACCCACACTGGACCTGGGTTGTGGATGGCCCACTCCCTCTCAAAGAGAAGAGGCTTGTGTCCCAGCAGTGGGAACATTATAAGTTCATTATGATTATGGTTATGCAGGAAGATGTCGAGGACGATTATCCTATGACTATCCTATAAGAAAAACGTTACGCGTATTTTATAAGTACTCATGTTAAGGAAACAGATACGAAATTATTCAAATCAATGGCGATAACGAACGCCATCCATCACCTGCAAATAAAAAAGGTGTACTTCATAATGACAATACTTACAACCACAATGTACGTACGTACGTTACGTAGTTAACTATACGTTTTATGATGACGCCGACAGACTGGTCATGTAATGAATTATTAATGGAACAAAGTATTATGTCATGTTGGTCTGCTTTGTCGATACTCGATGGCGGATATTAAGGTGTGAGTGTGGTAATAAATATAATAGTCATGTCCTGTTTCTAGTTATTTGCAAGTGTTGCCTGTGATTATGTTCACACGCGACGTTACCCAGAGTAGTTACAAGTTGTAAACCTTGTACTGTTACTATAATTACAGTATACGGATAGTGCGACAGCCTCCCGCTGTTCACACCTACTACGGTTGAAATCAAATGCTGTATAAAACTCTCCGTGAATTGGCCATCCCAATAGTCTTCTTTTTCCTGTCCTTGTCCCATGTTACTTGGGGTGGCAGCAAAATCTTTCACACCCTTTTCATTCATAACATTCCTCACACAATCCAATCCTTCCTCCATGCCAAAATAACTAGTAAATCGTTGAAGTATGAACTTGAACTAAGCTCGAGTTATAAAATATCTGGCTAGAATGAGCGTGATCCACGGCCTACGCTACAAAAGCATGAACCCAGTCCTTTAATAAGTACGAACACAGAACAGGAATTCCGTCACTGAAATTCCTGTTTTGTATCAGTACTAAAGAGGAATTCAAACCACCAATTATTCGAATACCAGCTTTTAGATACCTACATAATGGAAGCCGACCCCAACATAGTTGGGAAAAGGCTAGGCAGATGATGAGATACCTACATAATGGATAATGTAGCTTCCGCCCGCGGCTTCGCCCGCGTGTTTTGTCGATAAAAAGTACCCTATGTCCTTCCCCAGGATGCCATCTATCTCCTTGACAAATTTTGTCGAAATCCGATCAGTGGTTTAGGCGTGAAAAGGTAACATACAGACAGACAGACAGAGTTACTTTCGTATTTATAATATTAGTAAGTAAGTAAGTATGGATTATCATCAAGTACATTGTAGCTGCAAGAGAACGTACAAAAAATCAAGTTAATTGTCGAAATAATTACACACAAAAAACATGGCGGTCTCATAATTGACCATAACTATTTTTTGTTCCGTTGTAGGTAATAAAATTATATTCAACGTTATAAAATGTATCGGCGTCGGTTTGTCAGTACTAACATAGTGCGGTTAGTTAGTACCTATGTGGTTATGATTTTTTTTAACATAACTTAACTATAAACTACTATACAGACTACTTAACTACTACTATGTATTGACTGCTTCTACTCTGTGATGCGGAAGCGGTGCGCATCCCTGATTAGTACTTAGGGTGCGGGGCAGCACCAACAGCAGCCTATCTATTAGTAATGGCAATTAATGCGATTTTTCATTAATTGCCTTTCATATGAATTCTTGAGTCTTAGCACGATAATTGTTTTTGCTAAGCTAATTGCTAATGACGATAATTCATGATAATGAAGTATGTGAATTTTGTTAATATGCGAATTAAAACTTAAGACGTTTCCTATCGTGCGTTTAGTTTACTCGCCGATAACGTTTTATTTGTGCTAGTACACCATTTGCATATTTAATGTGATTAAGTTAAGATTGATCACATAATTAAATATATTTAACAATTGAATGGATGGATGGTGGATGGTGAATTATTATTAAATATACTCGCATTCATTCAATCAATACACGACCCCAAGTACACGCAAATCAAAGATAATAAGATAACAATTGCTTAACCCATTCTTCGTAAGTTCGCATTCGTTCTGCACTCGCTAACAAGGTCACGGTCACGTGAAACAGATAAATTTAGTATTCCCAACTACCCTTGGGTGCGACGGAAACCGCACGCTACCGCAGCGTGCGTCGGCGCTCTGACGTATGATAATTGATAGTATGAAAAAGTACGAACTTACGAAGGGATCTGTGAAATTCTAAGTGAATTTCGCAACTACATTTCATTTGCGAAATGCTAAATGAACATTCACAAACTAACAATGAATGCGAATGCTAATTAATCCATCACTACTGTCTATGGTAGCAAGCAGGCTAGATTGTGCGTTTGTGAGCGACTACTGCAAGGTATCGGCTGGGCCTGTCACCTTGCAGCAGTGATAGAGTCTGTCTAGTGAAACCTGAGAGTGAAAACAGAGCGGAAAATTGCGAAAAGATCAACTAGGAAAAACGTATTTGACAGAAGAAACAAAACTAAATATTCTTTATAAAAATATTCAAGTATCGAATACGTTTGTTCCTAGTTGATCCGGAGATAGACAACGTATTTTTTTTAAAACAAAGTTTTGATTTATAAACAAACTTGTTTGTTAGAGACGATAAAATAAAAAGTTTAAACAAAAATACCAGAAACACAATAAGCGTGGGTCGGGAATTTATTCCAGAGTTAAATTAGTCACTTCGCACGATCGTACTAAAACGTGGGCGTGTATAAACATTCAGAATTAAAACACATTATTTTCTCAGCAAGCAAAACCACGGGAAAGGTCTTGTATGAAACTGGTTTCCTGGACATGCATGACAGTCATATCCAGACCGGATAACTACTAATGCTTCGCAACGGCATGCTCTTCTGCGAATTTGATTGGCCAATCAAAAAGGCTCTGAAAAGGTTTCGTCGAAACAAAATATTATAATATTTCGTTCTATAAATGAATAGCGTTCATTTCTGCGTATTACAAATGATTGGAAATTCCAAGAGTTTGAACCTATAGGGGTTTACATACTATGTTAACGTGCGTTGCTTGCGACTGTTTATCCATACATTTTCGACGTTTGAAGCAACGTTTATAATATTTATTTATCATGTTTTATGATTACTTTAAGCACGTTAAGCCGTTGGTCCCGGCTGTCATTTGTGGATCTTTGACAGTCGTTATGAGTCGTCAGAAGCACGAAAGTCTGACAACCAGTCTAACCAAGGGGTATCGTATTACCCAGTTACTGGGTTGTGGAGGTCAGATAGGCAGTCGCTCCATGTAAAATACTGGTATTCAGCTGCATCCGGTTAGACTGGAAGCCGACCCCAACATAGTTGGGAAAAAGCTAGGCAGATTGATTTTTATGTTTTATGAGTACTTATATTTTTTTTTTATAGTGAAGCGAATTATTCGTACCTAATACCATTATCCGCGACCGCGATGCAAATCCAGATTTCTTAGTATATTTAACTCCATCACAATTCACAAACTTGTAACGCTCTGAAATCAGTTCTTTCATACTGAATTTAAAATTTATGTAAGTAACACTACTTAATAATTATTACTCAACGGTTTTTCTAAAACTGCGTTAAAAATCAGGAAAATATTTAACTTTTTTTATTAAGTACGATGAAAACCATTCAAGGGAAAGTCCCAATCAAGTATTTGAATACCTAAGGAAAGAAGCAGATATTATTTATTACACACAGTGGCGGATTAAATGTGGAGAGCGCCCTAGGCAAGCAACTCATCGAAACCCCTAGCGGCCATAATATTTTTTTTTTTTTAATGTTCTCAGTCTCACTACCTACGTATCAAGTTTCATCACAATCGGTTCAGTAGTTTATTGCATGAAGTAATAAGATATACCTAATAATTAAATAGGCCACGGAATAAATGTGAAGAAAGCAAGAGGGACCAAACGAAATAGAAAATCCATTATGCCTCTCTGGGAAACAGATCTGAGTATATTGACAGATGATCGTTTGTTATCATTAATTTAGTATCTTACCCAATTAAGATAAGATAAGATAAGATTTCTTTATTTGTTTAAACATTGTATACATACAAGAGCATGCAAGATATTACATCGTTTGAGTCCAATCATGTTTAGCCGTAGTATCGGCGTACAAATATTTCCATAACATTGAATAAAATTAGCAATAAGAATAATCGAAAAAGTACCTAGACGCACTTCCAAAATTTTTTTATTTACAAACTTTTTAAATGAAAATTATTTTTATGTTAAAATGTCAAAATTAAAGATACGTCAAAACCTTCGTCAAAGTTACTGAATGTATGTCAAAATTATAAGATTTACGTTAAGTTTGCAAAATTAATGTCTAAATTACAAGATCAATGTCAAAAATTACAAGAGTTATGTCAAAAAATACAATTCATTTAAAGATTTTATATTAGTGTCAGTCAACAAATACTTTTTCGGCTAGAAATTCGGAGACACTTATGCGAAAGAAACCTTTTTAATTGACGCTTGAATGCATTACTATTTAGCTCCTTCCAATGCTTAGGCAATATTCTTCTTCTTCTTTTATAAAATCAGGCGATGTAGGAAGAAGCCAGAGCCCGGTTCCGAAGCTCTACATCTCTATAGAATTTAATAATCTTATACATTGTGTAAATAGCTGCATACTTACAAAAACAATTAATTTTATATTAATTTTCATTTTTTTTTTCTTAAAAATCTTCAGCGCGCGCCCCTTTTATCCTCGCGCCCCTAGGAACATGCCTAGTTTGCCTTAGGGCATAGATATTATAATACTACGTATTTAGGGTTAATACGCCACTGATTACACTTCTAGTTACCTATAGTTATTTGAAATTTTCTTCATAACAATATTTTCGATCAACGAAACATGAGCATCTTCGTAGACAGGTAAAATGAACGACGGTAATAAGAAAGTAGTAAGAGAATTAGCTATTGCGCGGCTTCGCGGCCCGCGTGGAGTTCGGATATCCCACGGGGATGAACTACTGGGATAAAAAAGGTATCCTACGTCCAAACCCATTCACGTATGCCAAAATCGAAGTTTCAACTCTGCGAGCTGGGGTCCAATCAACAAACCAACGGAAAACTAACGAGGCCTATATAAAAGTGCCTTTGCTCGCCAGCAGCTTTCCGTAGCTTCCAATTTCTCTACAAACCTTTGATTTTGAGGTATATAACACAAATCATATACTCATGTGACGTGTATATGGTTTGTGTATATGGACAGTAGGTAAATACCTAGTATAGGTAGGTACATATACTAGGTATTTACGCTTCTGCCCCGTTGGTCTCTTGGTCGCAAGTGCGACTGTTGAGCGTGGGGTCCTGGGTTCGATTCCCGGGTCAGGCAAAGTGTTATTGGGTTTTTCCATTAGGAATTTCGTAGTAACAGCCCGGAGTTTGGAAGTTGGCGGTGTGATATCTTCGTGCCTCGGAAAGCACGTTAAGCCGTTGGTCCTGCGCCTGATCTCTCTCCGGTCGTGTCCGATTGCCGTCCCATCGGACTATGAGAGAGAGGGTTGAGAGAGTGCGCCTGTGTCTGCGCACACACTTGTGCACTATAATATCTCCCGCGCCGATGGCTAGTCTCCGTTGAGATTGGCCGCCATGGCCGAAATACGGTCTGGAGGACTATTATTTACGCTACTACCCTAGGTCGATTAATGCTTTCAATCAAATTGAACTGAACAACCATCAAACCAATATGGCTTTCGCCCACACTCGAATACACTTTCGGCTACTGTTGACTTAATTACGAAAATAAAAGATAATATAGACAAAAAACAATTGGTTCTAGGTGTTTTCGTTGACCTAAAAAAAGCATTTGATACTGTCAGCCATTTTATCCTTCTGAAAAAGCTAAAAATCATAGGAATTACTTCTACAGCCTTCAAAATGTTTGAGTCTTACCTTACTAATCGGCAACAGATCGTCAAACTTGATAAATTCGCAAGTGCCCCGGCCAGTATACAGTGCGGAGTACCTCAGGGATCGGTCCTGGGTCCATTGCTTTTCCTCATATATATTAACGACATTTGTAGCGCTGGACTGACTGGTCACATATCACTGTATGCAGACGACACATGTCTTTTTTATTTTGGCGATTCTATCACTGATATTATCTCAGAAGCACAGAAAGATCTTAATGTTTTGAATGTTTGGCTTAGTCAAAACCTTCTGACTGTAAATGTTACTAAAACTGCTTACATAATTTTCGCAGCAAAGAATAAAAAAATACCATCATTTCCAAATCTTACAATAAGTAACCAACCGTTACGGAAATCAATGCATGAAAAGTATTTGGGCCTAATTGTGGACAGTAAGTTGACATTCAGAGCGCATATTGATTACGTAAGATCTCGAATACTCCCATTAACCGGAGCCATACGTAACATTGCAAAATGCGTACCCTACAAGCTAAGACATACTATTTACAACACGCTGGTAAAGCCACATCTGGAATATTTGATCCAGGTATGGGGACAAGCTGCAAAAACAAATCAACAACACCTACAAAGAACACAAAATAAAATCATCAAAGTCCTCTTCAACTACGACTACTATACTCCTACAGAATTACTCTACAAAAAAACAAAATTATTTAACCTACAACAATTGTATACATACCATACATGTATGACTATCCGAAAGATCCTTAAGACTAACATACACACAAATATTTCATTTACACAAAAGACTCATAGATATAATACCCGTAATCAAGACGACCTCGAAGTACCAAGAGTGAGAACCCTGTACGGCAGGAAAACTATACAGTATGAGGGGGTCCGGCTATACAATAAAATACCTAAAAAAATCAGAGAGTGTACAAGCATACCAACATTCAAAAAAGGCCTAAGAAATCATCTATTAGACACATTTAAAGCTTAGCTTGAACTATTTTGTATTTTATTAAGACTTACAAGCTTGCCTGTATTTCCTCTACTATGTCTGTATTTCCTCATTGTTCTTCTAAACCACGCAACAGATTTTGATGAGGTTTCTCACCATCGTTTGGAGAATTTATTCCGGAAGGTTTATGTGTGTAATACGTTAATAAATAAATTACTTATATAGATAATTATAACTAAGGAATCTCGATGTTTTGACAAACCGTAGAACTACACAACAATTTTTTTTCTTTTTTATAAATTAAGCTAGAAAGTTCAGTAACTTGGATGGCTTGAATGTCGTAATGTAAACCAACCTATTAGTAATTTAGTTAAGTTTCTCTATAAGTGAACTGTAATTAATTGTTCTTTGAGAAATAAATGTCTTTAAACTGAAATGGAATCTCTTGATGAGCGTTCAACACTGACTGATTTGTAATTGGTATAATTAATTCATTAATAACAGTGAGGATTGTTATGAACGTATTTTGTGTATGTACCTATGGTATGTATTATTTATTAATACTATTTAAGTTCTTTTCAGCTTCTGGATAATCGAATAAATACATCTAATTAAATTCACCACGTTACTGATATGTTCATGGAAGAATTACTCTATTTCTACCAAACTATTGAAACATCTGAAAACCTTTTATTATGTACTGTACATACCGATTTACTTTTGCTTTTTATGTGCGAGAGATACTTCACAATCACAAATTCATGTTTATTCAATTTCGTACTCGCGTCGAGCGTGTTTATTGGCTGCAGCAAACAAAGGCTTTCGTTAGCAACTTCATCTGTGCATAAAAAAAGCAATCAAAAAATATTTCGCGTTCAATATAAAATTTTAAACTGATTCGGTGCGGCGCGGCGTGGCGTTCAGTAGTGCTTGCACTGCGTTTAGCGTCGGCGTTCGTGCATGCATGCATGAGCGATTGCACGGTTGTACCTACGTTGTGTGAACGTAACGTAGGTATACAATGTTGACGTGTAACCACTGCGTTAAAGAGGCGCTCGTTGCACTCATACTGAATGACAGAGTGTGGTACGTCAATTTGCTGCTTCGATTGGCAGTCTATACAAAGCATCAGTAGAACTATCGCAAATATGGCACTATAGCATAATTATCCCACTACTGGGACACAGGCCTCCTCTCTGTGAGAGAGAGTGGGCGGTAATCCACCACGCGGGTCCAATACGGGTTGGTAGATGTCTTCGAATTTTCGCAATATGGCACTATGTTTGGCATAAACGACGCCGACGGACACACTAAGCGCAATTTCGATGTAAGACATAATTCCATGGAATTCACAATAATGTCAGACGAATACGAAGGTTCTATAAAGCCATATTCCTTGAAACATATACGCAAATAGATCGCAAATTCGCGATCAAACCTCAATGTCACAAGAATATTGAATTTCCAGCTGTAGTTATATCACATTGGGAATTAATCCAAAGTGCTCCGTTACCATAGTAACAAGGAATCAATAAGATCGACTTACTTTTACTCGACTTCCGATGGAAATGATATAACTAAGGATGAATGAAGTAAGCCCTCAAGATCGGATATACTTGTTTACAAATGCTTCTTCACCCCAACACTTGTATACATGTGGTTGGGCTAATGAAGCTTCTTTGGCACAATACCCGTGCAAATATTGGTGTGACGAAGCATTTGTAAACACGTTTGTTACATATTATACAAAACACAACGCATTCCCTCCCTACTTGACCTCAACACAGCTCTCGTGTTGGATTAAAGAAACAGATGTAGCTCTTATTTAAAAGTCTGTCCGAAAGCTTCTTAGGTACAAACCCGTAAACACGGCTAAGCTATAATGTTTATGCTGATCTCGCATTATATAGGATTTCCGTACAATGCGAGGTCAGCTTATACTGGTAATGTATAGCTTGATGTGTAGCCGGCTTGGGATGAGGAAGCATTTGTAAGCACACCTCGGAGTTATGGTCGGGACGGTCGAAATTGATCGCTAGTTTCTTGTTCTCATATTCGCGAAAAACAAATTAGATGTTCCCTACATTTTGACGAGCTATGCGAACATAAAATGTAGGGAACAGCTGATTTTTTTTTCGCGATTTCAGGATTGGTCCCTTTGTGAAAGTTATTCATAATGATGAGTACAATGAGATATTTCGTTCATTGTAATAAGAGATTTCATTGCTGATAGGACGATTAATAGGACATTGCTAAAGTGTCGTTTTGATTATGGGTAGTTTTGCTAATAGGAACATTTGCTTTTAGGACGTTTTGATACGGACGGACCCAAGAGGCCTACCTCTTGAGTCTCACTCTTCGGCCTCCAAGGCCATTTATATTCACCCCAATTATAACTTGTTTGTATGCCATTCTGTGATTGGATATCCTACGTAATGCCGCGAACCGTTCTGTTCAGGAAATGGATGTTATAAGAATGTCACCTTTGCCTTGTAAAGAAAGATTCATACGAAGATGATGAAATCACTACGACATCGACATTTTCTAAGAATGACCACTGAACGAACATTAATTTTGTGGCAGGGAAATTATTTTTTTTTGTCAAATTGACACTACTCTAATGAGGGTTTTCATTTTACTCGACGTCTGTGGCAAAAAACGTTAATTCAAAACCAAAGACACCAACTTCTGAAATTAAAGTTATTTTCAGTTTGTAGTGCTTTTTTTGGATGTCGCTTGTTTTTTTTTTGTAAAAAGTTATTATTTTTTACTTTTTAGTTGTGGTACCTACCCCACACAAATTCGAATACGTATACAAATAGATAAAAATATTTCAATGGGTATACCACTACTATACCGGCTATGTAAATAACAGTGACAGGAACATATGAATTCATAACATCATCCAGATGGTTTTATTGGGAAATTTTTATTCTCGAAATCAAATTATTAACATTATTAAGAAATAGGTCTTTAATTTTTATATAATAGTTTAAATTTTTTTTTGCTTGTGTTGTAATGTTGCGTAACTGTGTGGTACCTATTTATGTTCGTGACTAGCTCGGCAACAAGCTCGATTTGCCCGATTAGGATAAGCTTACATAGATATATTGCCTTTGCCATCGGGCACAAATCTAATTAATGGGAAATGTTTGTATATCTACCCGCCCCGAGTTCCCACAGTTTACATAGTTTGGATTCCAATAATTCGGGGAACATACACTGTGAAAACACATAAACAAAATGTGGATTTAATAAATCTGCGCGCTGTATTTTCGACTATAAATGTATACATTGCCTGCGGCTTCGCTCATGTGACTGTGTATTCTTTTAGCATGGGCAGGTGAACTCAGAATTCACCTCAAATGTCATGAGTTCACGGTTTAGTCCACGTTCAACCCCTACAATCTCAACCCTCGACCATGTTCAACCCCTAAATGTTGGCCATGTTCAACCCCTTTTTTTTTTTTTTTTGAGGGTGGGAAATCATCCAATGACTTCTCCCGCTCTGGGTGGAGCGGAAGGGCGTGTCAGACTTTTACTGACTAAAACCCACCCGTGTTCCTTCAGTTGCCTGTTGCCAAGGTCCCGGTATCCCTTTCGGACTAACCCGCAACCCTGGCAGGCATCGGTCCTAGCGGACCCCGCCAATTGTGCTGACATCTCTTTGAGGCGCGCGTGGAACACGACGCGCCATCGACCCGGGCCTGGTCCTGATCGGACGGCGAGCTACCCATTGCTCGCCGTCCGCAAGCCCGCGCCTATGGTGGCCGGGAATCCGCCTGGGATTCCCGACGCCCAGGGCGTCTCCAGCGGCGGCGGCGGTTAGGGGCGTGAGGGCGCAAACTTTGCCTCTCCCTCACGCGTTCCGCCTCCTCCTTCGCGAGCATTACTGCTTCGCAGAAGGAGGTGACTGCTTCCCATGCCCTCTCGCTCCGTACCATGGCCTGGACCAGAGCCGCGAGAGGTCACCGCCGCCAATCGCCTCCAAGAGGACACGGCGGGGCTCCGCCCAAGCGGGGCAGACCTCCACCGTATGCTCCACCGTGTCCTCCGGGCGATCCACACAGTGGTGACACCCGAGCGTTTCCTCCCGCCTTATACGAAACAGGAACCTCCCGAAGCAACCGTGTCCGGTGAGGACCTGCGTCAGGCGGAAGGTGAGGACGCCGTGGCGCCTCTCTAGCCACTCCTCAAAGAGGGGACTTATCGCCGCAATTGTGGCGTGCGTGTTCAACCCCTGGGGGTTGAATCTGGATTTCAATACATTCGTCAACTTTTCATTCAATATGGTAGAAATTATGAACGTGGAGAGTTGTATTGATGATTTTTATGATTATCAATAGTTGAAACGGCCGCGAATCATATTTTCAACATACAAACTGATACTGACCTGCAAATTGCAAAAAACTAAAGATTATTTGAATTTTGCGGGCTACCCTGTCAGTTTCGCAGACCGCGAAATTCTTATATGACTTTGCACAAACCGTAAGTAGAATTTCGCGGTGCTAAAGTATTAAAGAAAGAGAAATTGTTTATTGTGCAAAAATAAGTTCATCATCTGCCTAGCCTTTTCCCAACTGTGTTGGGGTCGGCTTCCAATCTAACCGGATGCAGCTGAATACCAGTATTTTACATGGAGCGACTGCCTATCTGACCTCCACAACCCTGGGTACTACGATACCCCTTGGTAAGACTGGTTGTCACACTTTCGAGCTTCTGACGACCCGTAAGCCCGTAACGACAGTCAAAGATCCACAAATGACAGCCGGGACCAACGGCTTAACGTGCTTTCCGAGGCACGGAGGAGTCTCGATATGTAAAGATGGTCACCCATCCACGGACCAACCCCGGCAAGCGTAGCTTAACCCGATGGATCGACCCGTGCGGCTGTTATTACTTAGCCACGAGCTCCTGTGTTGTGCAAAAATAAGTTCTCAACTTTAAATTCTCAATTCAGAAACCGAGAAACCTTTCGTTACTATTGTATTCTTTGAAAGGGATCCGTATACTATTGTTAGTATACCCTACAGTACCTACACGAGCTAGTCGAAAGAGGATACATTATTACCTACGTGTTCTCGCATACATTAATATGTTATTATTGTACTTGTACTTACTTGAAGGTCTTCCCTTTCAGCGTTCGGTTCGGAATGTTATTGAATCTATTTTCTGCGCTATTGAATGCGTAATATAATATTATTATTCTTTCTATTTTGATTGAAATTTAATAAGGTTTCTTTGAATTCATTATAAATACGAAAACCTAAAATAAATAAAGAAACGGATCGTTCTTTTGTAAACCAATCAAATGAAAAGTTTGAAAAGAATCTGAAGACGATTATAGGTACCTACTTTCAAACGATTCTCAAAGTTGAATAGGACTGTAAGCTGACTTTGCTTCAATATTTGCGACGACACACGTAAGCTATTGATATTACAGTACTCTATAGCGGACGATATATGCTTCAGAAGTTGCCGCCAACACGCAACGATCGTTCGCTGGTCTTTGCTAAGCTGCACCCTTATTGCGTAATAGTCACGTAATAGTATAGTAATACACGATCAATCACAATCATAATTGGTTTGAAACAAATTTTTAACCCATTACTTCATAACTTTAAATAAAACATCTGCTCAACAATGTAACTAACGCTATGAATATTATTCAACTGTCAAAATGACAGATTAGTCTTAATCTGTTACGAAATGTTACGTACAGTCACGGACTTTAATTGATGAGCCACCTTCAAACTTTTCAATTTTGCAGTTTCATACATTCACGAGTTTACACGATTAAACACGAACTCAAATCGCACGCTCGTAAACAAGATGACAAATAAATTACTTTTAATCGGAAATAGTCTTATCCATAGAGGTTGACTAATAAGTTCTCAATGATAAAAAAAAAACAATGTTGCATTAAGTTTATCCAATCTATTTGATACCGACCTCCTTTGAATCTTAGCTCATTAACTCGTAATTCTGAAAACAAAACTGAAGACACTGACAGTTGAAATATAGATGTCAGAGACGTTACTTTCGAACTTGTCGAAATGACTATTATAATTTCTCCGTACGCTAACGTTACTATCGCAACAGTAACCAACGATAAACAATCGTTGCTAGGTTACTGTTGCTAGACCTGCAATTGGTTGACTTTGAGAGTCACTCTGCTGTCAAGTTTGTAGTTCTGGCTCTCAGGTTAGCCAACCGTTTAAGATATGAAATATAATTTTCTTCTTCTAATACGAAGTCATATGATTTTGCGTGTCGGGAACCGAATAATCCCGATTTGCATTACGCGACTAAAATACGAACAGTCCCAGGTGGCTCATCAATTAAAGTCCGTGAGTGTACCTACGCAATTAGATAGCTGGGACATCAAACTGACGAACACTGGCAAATAGTGGCGAACCCCTATTGCTTGTCCTAGTTGGCTAGTTGGATTGGTGTCTACCTCACAGACACGGATAGTCGGATACTGATAGTTCAATTACAGAAACAATTAAAAAGCCATTGTGTCAATTTGCGTCTCGTGTAGATCCAAGTTCGGGTTAATTATATTCCGATACGAATACGAAGGGTTAATTTGATTCCGTAGAATGTTTTGAATAACAATTTATTAATATTATCGCGTAAATTACCACATACTATGATTAGATTCACGTATTCCGCGAAATCACTGTTATGTATTATGTGTACTATCCTAAATAGAACTAGTTCGCGGTAAACGCGAAATAGCATACGCAAAACTGATATAGTGATAAGTAACATTAGGTACATATAACAAATGTTTAATTTTAATATATTAATATTTATATATAACTTATATACTTAAATAATCCATACTTCCATACTAATATTATAAATTCGAAAGTAACTCTGTATGTCTGTCTGTATGTTACCTTTTCACGCCTAAACCACTGAACGGATTTCGATAAAATTTGGCAAGGGGATAGATGGCATCCCGGGAAAGGACATAGGCTACTTTTTATCCACATACCACGCGGGCGAAGCCGCGGGCGGATGCTAGTATTTATATATATCTTAACTAGGTAATATTATAAATGTGAAAGTGAGTTTGTTTGTTTATTTGTTTGTTACGCTTTCACGCTAAAACGGCTGAACGGATTTAGATGAAATTTGGCCATGTGTAGACCATGACCGGGAACATAGAAGGCATACGCAGGTGAAACCGCGAGGCGCATCTAGTATTTAATAAAACGAAGTACCTAAGTTAGTACTTCGTCGAAAAACGATCGATATTAATAAAATGAAATTCTCTAATACCTGTGTGAAGTTGTGACCTTTCCGAGAAGTGCATTACCAGACTTATATCTACAAGAGCGAGTTCTGTGAAAAAGCGGTTAATAAACTGTCAATGTCAACCAGAGCAACCTTGACAGGAATTCTGAGAGCACTATCAGTTTGATTTTATCCATCTTGAGCTGTGACTCTCAAAGTTTCATCGACGTTACGAACGAGACAGAGAGGCGCTGGAATAACTGGACTGTTTGCAGACGGCTTCCTTCGAATAACCACATTGTTAATAATTCAGCGACACATTTATTGAAATTTTAAGGTATTCAATATTATAGGGAGGTAGGTATCGACTTTGTACTGTGGGAATTCAGAAGAAGTCCAATATGGAAAAAAATACTTCAAACGAGCCATCCTCAGGATGACGATTGACCAATTGCAAACCAGAACACGTTGTGTCAATCGTCATCCTAAGGATGCCTCGATAACGAAACACGTGTCGATTTCTTACAGGGTTTTTTATGACTCTTGAAGAATATAGTTACCAATATATCTACGTCTATTGTATTTTATAATGGATTTCCGCAAAGTCACGGCTGAATCAATTAACTACTTGGGTATTATTAGGTTGGGATTTTGTTGCAAGAAACTTCAAGCCAAGAAATGAACTGGAGGCCTATTTATAAAGACCAGTTTAGATGAGCTCATGTAAAAATCACATATATATCACTTTGATTTCTTAGTTGCATAATATCATTATCAACGCCAAACACATTGTCTGGCCCGGCGGGGGACCCAGTGTGGTTTCTATTGCATTTTTGCAACACTGTAACTAAAAATCCGGCCAAGTGCGAGTCGGACTCGCGTACGAAGGGTTCCGAACCATTATCTATAAAAACGGCAAAAAAAACACGTTTGTTGAATGAGAGCCCCCTTAAATATTTATTTTAATCTGGTTTTTAGTATTTGTTGTTATAGCGGTAACAGAAACACGCCATCTGTGTAAATTTCAACTACCTATCTAACTATCACAGTCCATGAGAATAGAGCCTGGTGACAGACAGACAGCGGAGTCTTAGTAATAGGGTCCCGTTTTACCCTTTGGGTACGGAACCCTAAAAACAGACATTATACATACAGGATCAGCAATTCAGGACCCTGCACCATAATTACGTAACACACTTTCAATCACAATGCGAGGGTTTTGGAGGAAATTCCTAATCCATTGCTTCATATGTTTGAAAAATTCGTCTGCTCAACAACGTAAATAAAGCAATGAACATGTCTGAACTGTCAAAATTAAAGGCATTGAAATCAATTGCCATGTTACGTGTGTTATGCAATGACGCAGTCCTTCACTTGGGCTGGTAATGTTGCTTGTTCCTATCTGTAACATGACCAAAAAATACAATTTAACGCAGATACAAATTTGTTTTTTTTTTCGTTGAAAATGATTCAGAATTTTTTTTTCTTCTAACAAAAAAAGACTGACCATAGAACTTTGAGAGCCTCTGGACTGATAATAAAACGTGTTTTTATGTTATAATACGCAGAATTACTTTTTTCTGTTCCCTTCCTAGTATTGATAAGTGTTATCGTACGTTAGAATCGCCTGTACTTGATCCACTCGAGTTGTATCCATGTAGGTATGCCCTATATACATAAATCATTTGCGTAATATTTCATAAGAACCAAGTCATACATACCTACCTACATAGTATTTATTTTTATTTTTTATTGACAGGTAATGTTTATAATGCAACTAGCTTGCGCCCTCGATCCCGTGGGAACATCGGGATAAAAAGTATCCTATGTCCTTGTCATTGTAGATATGTGCCAAATTTGACAAACAGACTCACTTTCGCATTTATACTTAATACTAGCTGCGCCCCGCGGTTTCACCCGCGTAAGTCTCGATCCCGTGGGAATATCGGGATAAAAAGTATCCTGTGTTAATTCAGGTTATAAACTATCTGTTTGCCATTTCATCCAAATCCATTCAGCCGTTTTTGAGTGATTGAGTAACAAACATTCAAGCACAATAACACACAAACTTTCACATTTATAATATTAGTAGGATTAAAAAGTTAGAATAATTAGGATTAGGCTGAAATCACAATAGTGTCAACTGAATGATTGAACAGTAGTAAACAATAATGTACTGTAATTATACAGTACTTACATAATTGATTAGCCATAAGTGCCATAACACATTCCTAAGAAAAAGAAACAACCTTTTCAACATTCAAACAATAAAAAAATTCTCAAACCAGCAATGGCGCGGATTCGTAATAAATTTTCACAGTATTGGAGGTTTTAATATGCCTTGAAGCCTTCTAACGTCTAATGACGCCAGAGCCACGTTAGCTGGAAACTCACTCGCTATACCTTTCGGAGAATGCTCAAGGTAAATCTATAGTTACATTACATATTAGGTTTCTCATTTATTACGACCTAATAATAATAGGTGCGAAAAAGTATGTAAATAAAAAAAAAAACACTACAACAAAGTGAAAAATAACTTTAATTTCTCCACTTTAAAACTGTTTCATTTTGACAGTTCAACAACATTCATTTCGTTATACAGGGTGTTAGGGTAAACACCGTTATCCTTGCAACCAGTGGTTAGGTTTCATTTATAGAACGTAAAATGAAAGGAAAATTACAACTTTATTTTTTATTTTTTTAGATCTAAATTTTACCACAAGAGACGCAAGTTCGTTGCCCTATGCGCTAGGGCAACGAACTTGCGTCTCAACACGGGCGGGGGGTACGGGATGCGATCTGACCGGCAGCGAGCGCGATCCCTCCCTTAGTCAGTCAGCTGTTTCGCTAGCAAGCACGGTGTCAGATAGAAACTTTTTAAAATCTTTTAATGATAATAACGTTTTTTTTTTGTTGTGTTCGGTCATTTATTTTTATATTTAAGTCAACTTACATCCTGTATACGTTGTTGAGCTGATTTATTTTCGAACGTAAGAAGCAATGGATAAGAAAGTTTCAAAACGATTCAGATTGTGACTGATCGTGAATTACGCAGTTAGGGTGCTGGTGGTAGGTAAGTTTTCCAAGTGTGATGTTGATAAAGCAATATTTTTCTGCTCATAATACCTTCACAATATAACGTTGTACCGTTACCGTTGTCATAAACAACTGAATGACAATAATAAATGTCCAGTCAAACCACAGATGTAATACAATTAGGGACGCCTTAAGTTACTAAACGCAATTAGTTAGCTGTCCGTGCTAGTGGTGCGCGCGGTCGGCGTATCCAAACGCGTGAATAAGGAATTGGTAACCTTCACCTGACCTTTGCGACACCTCCGTGGTCACTCCACTCACGATGACCAGGACATTCGAATTCCTGCTCCGGGCGAAGACTCACGTTCACTTGATCCTGCATCACCTGTGACCTTTATACGTGTAGTCTTCGTAATTATTTAAGCCTAAAACAGGCAACAGTTTTTATCGGCTCATATTAGTCAACTTCAAACCCCATCCATCACATTATATACAAATAACTTTATTGTTTCCACTTTCTATCTGTGGAAGGATGATAAAATATGATGACGAAGATTGCAAATTGTTTTCGACAAAACAATTCCAAACTCAATTTCACCAGAAGGATTACACAGAACCAGTGACCACACAAATTCACCTAAATCCCCTTGCCAGGCTCGATTTGTAATCAACTGAGCCGCTATATTTCGGGACCTTCGTTTCATTGAAACGATGTAACCACGCAAAGGAAATTTCAAATTCGGTACTCAATTAATCCCTTAGTCCGACTAATTCGGTACTGAATTAATCCTTTAGTCCGACTAATTCGGTACTCAATTAATCCCCTAGTCCGACTAATTCGGTACTCAATTAATCCCTTAGTCCGACTGATTCGGTACTCAATTAATCCCTTAGTCCGACTAATTCGGTACTCAATTAATCCCTTAGTCCGACTGATTCGGTACTCAATTAATTATTCCGACTAATTCGGTACTCAATTAATCCCCTAGTCCGACTGTCCGACAGTTGGTGTGAAATTGGAACGCAACGATTTGACTAAGGAAGATAGGTTTATAGCTACTGCAGTGCGTTACTCCTTTGATGTCATAGCAGCCTGGTTAACCGCATAATACATACCATGGCAATTGATCGTAATGCCTTTCGTATTGACATCCATTACTTCATAGGTTTAAAAAATTTGTCTGCTCACTACTAAGTAAATAACGCAATGACCGTGGCTGAATTGTCAAAATGGAAGGCATTGCCATTGCGATCAATTGCCATTTTAAGTTTGATGTTATGTACCCGACACTATGAAGAATGACGATGCTGTAAAGAAAACTTAATGAGTGATGTGATGATTTCACACTGAATAAACTGAAATGATGTTGTTACAGAACAACATCATTTCAGTGTGAAATCATCACATCACTCATTAAGTTTTCTTTACAGGTAGTTAATGTGATGAAAGAGAGTTTGTCTGTCTGCGTGTTTGTAGATGGTTATTTCGGAGATGTTCCTAGTCTAAACTTGTATGAATCCGTTCAGCGTAAGCTTTCAGACAGCTCTAATTTTCTATCGTATAGTTTGAATTTGTGAGTATAACTAATATTACAAATGCGAAAGTGAGTTTGTTTGTGTGTTACGGCTGAACAGACTTGGATGAAATGTGATATTGTGGGTAAACCATGACCTGTTAGGACATAGAACACTTTTTATCTCGGTACAGTTCGATTCAAACTGAATGGCGGCGAAGTTAGCTACTCGCTGCGCAGTACCCTATCCCTCACCCCCGCTGACACACGAAATTGTTACTGCGCAGCGATTCGCCTCATGTTCCGAGCCGCTATTTATTTTGAATCGAACTGTAGGTACCTAGAAAGTACGTCTCCGTGAGATAATTTTATAAGCTAGTAAACAATAATTTCTCTTCCTTACTAAGATGTAGAGAAAAACCACTCGCCGGGATTTTCCTAATACCCTTTTATCGTGTTTTCTCAGACATCAATGCATTAATTTTGCATTGCATTAATGCATAAATTTCTTATCAATTACAGCGAATTATGAGTATATGATAATGATATTAAAGTAGCAGTTACCTATCGGCTACCTTCAATACGCGACACGATACTTAACCACAATATATAACATAACATCACATGTCATAAGATATATTTTACTAGGTTCCGCCCGCGGCTTCGCCCTCGTAGTATGTCGATAAAAAGTAGCCTATGACCTTCCCCGGAACGCCATCTATCTCCATGCCAAATTTTATCGAAATCCGTTCAGTGGTTTAGGCGTGAAAAGGTAACAGACAAAGTTACTTTCGAATTTATAATATTAGTATGTATATTATGGATGTTAAGATCAGAAATTTCACGAGAGCGAAGTCGTGAACAGAAGCTAGTGTTGTCGACAAAAGGCTCCCGCAGACAGACGCGACAGGACAGCGCGACGCGACGCGAATTTCTATGAAAAGTTCATGGAAATTGTCCTTACCAGAATTTCGTCGCATCTTCGCGTCAGCGAAAGTTGGAGCCTTGACTGCACTCTAGCATAGCACTGAGCATTATGCTAATAAGAATCGAAAATTCCTATGTCTGACTCAACCAATACGTTGCCTCCTGTTAAAGAAATAAAAGAAGTTAAAATGTGTGGAAAAATTCGAAGAAAAATTTAAATATTTAGTGCAAAGGAAATTAGTCATTCTGGCATTTTGGTCTTTTATTTTTTTTCTATACATTTTATGATGCACATGTGGAAACATAAACGGGCCCTAGGTATTACAAACAAGATGTATCTTTAGTCCGAGGTTAAAACGATCGAGTAATTTTTGAATGTCGAACTTTATTCCGCTAATCTTATAATTAGAGCTTGCCCGCGACTTCGTCTACGATCCAGGATGAAAAGTAGTCTATGTCCTTCTCCAGTTCAAGGTCTATGTGCCAAATTTCATCCAAATTCGTTTAGCCGTTTTAGCGTGAAAGTGTAACAGCTATTTTTGTGAGCTATTTACAGCTCAATTCTTTTCTAATTCCCCCCCATCTTTCAGGAAAGATTACTCAGCTTCTGACCCGCCCCTGGATCGAAGGGGGGAGAATTCTTTATTATGTACGTTTATTAAGAATGTATCATATACATAAACGTTCCGAAATAAATGATAAAAACGGATCAAAATCCGTTGCGTAGTTTAGAAGAACAACGCGGTCACACAGACGGACTCGACAACCGTAGCTTAGATATAGATAACATTTGTGTTCCACACGCGGTCAAAGCACTTTTGACGGGGTCCGCTAGGGCCGATGCCTGCCAGGGTGGTTGCGGGTAAGTCCGAAAGGGATACCGGGGCCCTTGGCAATAGGCAACTGAAGGAACACGGTTTTGGTCAGTAAAAGTCTGGCACGCCCTCCCGCTCCGCCTGAGCGGGAGAAGTCATTTGATGACATCCCACACTAAAAAAAAGATATTGGATAACATTTCACTGTTCCTTTATTTATCTTGCAAGCAACCCACCAGCTACAGGAAACAAGGACCCCATCAATATCCGTTTCCATAGCAACGCCAGTTCATGGGAAAATCAAGCTAAGATTAATCTGGATATGAAGGCAGCCGGAAATTGAAAAACCGTGTCACATCCACCAGCGGAAATTGGTTCCTACGCGATTTATTTATATTTGTATTTGAATGAATTGTACTTCATCAAACAAACATCAAAGATGTATTCTAAGAAGCTGTGTTTCTATGCAGATCAAAATCAAAATCAAAAGTCATTTATTCAAACTAGCCTGAGAATCAGCACTTTTCGAACGTCAAAATTAACTAAGACAGTCCCCCAAAAACGCCCACCCTTCACCACTTCCTAGTGCTTTAGCTGGGAAGAAGAAGTGGCGCAACAAACTCCCCAGCAGCACAGCTGTCTGTTCAGTTAGAAAAAAATGATTCTATACAAAAGTATACAAAATCATTTACATTATGCAACACAAAACATAAACCTAATTATTAGTCATATATCAGCTAGCACACGCTAATATACCAACCAAAAAAAAACGAGAACTAAGATGAGATGTCCACATAATTACATTACCTTCGGAGTTGGAAACTAGGCGTTCTTTGTACCTACATAACATTACGCCTGTATTTCCCCGAAGGGTTAGGCAGAGGTGTATCCATGGTGTATCATCTATACTACACCCACATTACACCAGTTATGTTTAAGTCCCATGTAAGGGGGGCCAGCCTAATGCCATCAATCGGGCACAAATCCAGACTCTGCTACTGAGAAATTCCAGATGGAAAACCCATTTTTTTTTCTTTGTAGTTATATGTAGGTACTAATCGCCAGTAAGTATACATTTTATTAGTAAAATAAGTAGGAAAAAAACTTGACAATGTCTGGTCGCTAGCACGGTTTGAGCGAGCCTAAAAAAAAAAAAAAAACTTAAATATATTCCCGGTAAATATCACGGTTATCACATTAAAATCCGTTTACGTAACTATAATCCCGACAAAAAAAAAAGCATCTCGAAATTCTTTACACTCTCGCATTCATAACGCTAGCGAGAATTCGAAATAAGTTCTGCGTAGTTTTTCACAAAAAAAACAATTTAGTAAAATCGTAGGTACCCTGAAAAGCTTTTCAATATTTTCTGTGAATTCGGCTCGATACCTCCCTGGGATGAGGGCTCCATTCCAGGAGTCGAGGACTGACGGCAGAGCTCTCCCGAAACTAAAACAATAAAATATAATACACAGAAAGACGAGTTTAGACAGTTGGAGTCTTTAAAAAGGATCGGTTGTAATTTAGAACCAATAAATGCCGCTTGAAGCCTCCTGCAGACTTACGTCGCAACAGCGCGACGCGAACACGGCTCTAACAAAACAATTTCTAAGAAAATTTCACGGTATAAAAATTACAGGTGTCGCGTCGCGCCTTTCTGCACGAGGCTTTATTCGGCTGGAATCACGAGCTATTTAAAAAGAAAGAAAGAATAAGGTTTATTCGAGCACAGTTTGTGAAACACAAAATAAAAAAGTGAAATTAATCTAACAACACTGTGTGCCTCACGGCCGCGCTAAAATGTGCTGCGGCGGCGGCGCCAAAAAGGTTCATTTCCCTGTCTGACGCAATATAAGTACTTATATCGCACAGATTGATTAGGAAATCACGCAGCATGCGATATCATAGTCACGCATTTTGTCATAACAAAAAATCGGAAAGTGTCGTTTTTAGGATTTCGTACCCAAAGGGTAGTATTATAATATCTGTGCCAAAGGGTAAAACGGGACCCTATTACTAAGACCCCGCTGTCTGTCTGTCCGTCTGAGTATGTCACCGAGCTGTATCATGTACTGTGATAGTTAGACAGTTGACATTTTCACATATTTATGATGTATTTATGTTGCCGCTATAACAACAAATACTAAAAAATAGAGATGGGTTGTAACAGGTGAAACACGATATCTGTGATCACTGTGACTGTGAAAAAAAAATAACAGATCCAAATATCTGTTATTAAATCACAGCCTGTGATTTTTGTATGGACGATAAATACGTACCTATCTCAATCGAATATCATCTTTATTTCTTTTGATTTAAAGTCGAAAATCGTATCTATCTGTTATAAAATAACAGCCTGATATTTTTGTACGGATGATAAATACGTATTAACTCAATTGAATATCTTCTTTATTTCTTTTCGTTAAAGTCGAAAATCGTAACCGAAGTTTTAACAGTAACAGTCTTAAGGATCTGTGATTTTAAGCAACTGCTATCTGCTATTTTTTAATATCTGTGATTTCTATCTGTGACGATAAATACGCCTCACTCCTACTAAAAAACAGAATAAAATAAATTTTTAAGGGGGCTCACATACAACAAACGTTATTTTTTTTTGCTGTTTTTATAGATAATGGTACGGAACCCTTCGTGCACGAGACCGACTCGCACTTGGCCGTTATTTATTCATTCTTCCACAAACAAATGAAAAACTGTGATAAGCAGCTTAACAGTTAAGTAAGTAACCTAATTGTTTTAAGGAAAATTATAGTAAATAAATAAGTTTCATATTATTATCATGTAGCCAAAACATAATAATATTTCAACTTATTTTCATTCTAAGACCGCAATTTCGCTTTAGTTTTATTAAGTAAACAAACAGTGGCTGAAGCGTACCTAATCATTAAACAATTTAAGATTCTGTCTGTGAATTTATAATGCGAAGGTAAGGACTTGGAACTTCGCGTCGATTTGATAAAATATAGATTAACAAAAGACCTTGTTTATTAGCTTTACGTTAACGATTCTGGGAAGGGAGAAATATCTATATAAGTATATAAATTGCGTTTTAACTAAAATTACAGTCATTTTCATCCCAAAACCCGGATTAGAAAATTGTGAAAAAAATCTGCGAGCAACTTGGAACTATAGCCCATTTAGGAGACTTAAAGAAAATCAAAAGAACGTCCTAAAGGAGCCGTAGGCAATTAGGACGAGTTGACGAATTACTCGACATACCCACACTACTGTGACCGCTCATCGTAAGTTTCGCTCCTATACTTTATTCATAAAAAAAAATTCGCAAAACAGAATGTCACAGTTATCTTCGGGGACAAGATAATCGTGTTAATAGTGCATGGATATATTATTTGTCGCTGTCATTCAATGCATTTATCAGCCGTATGATACAAGTTCCGAGAAACGCCATATTGCAACATAATACTTTATTTATTTATTTTCATACACAGTTAAAATTATTAATTTTTAAATGTCAGATTACGTTATTGGGCGGTGAATATTCGGAATGTTAATAACATAGTTTTTAAATGTGAAAGGTTAGTTCGCTTTGTAACATAATGTAATGCTTGTACTTATTCCCCGAAAGGTTAGGACAAAGAGCACCCACATTTGAAATTCCATGTATTAGGGGGCGGCACAAATCCAGATTCCAGACAGCCACCTGAGAGATACCGGATGGAAAATCTGGATAATCCCAAATAGCACTTTGCTTGACTTGAGGTCAAACGTAGGACCCTACGAAAATTCGTGTGTGGCATACTTTACGAACAAATTGGTAAATAATTATAATCTGCTTAGACCGACGGAATAATTACCTACTCGTTCCGATAGATTCATGAATATCAGACGAATATTCATATAAAACTAATTTATATTCGAATACATAAATATTAATCGAATCCTTTACATGTTAACGCATTATTTTCACGTCGGACTACATTCCATAACACTGGCCGACTCAAATGGAAATTAAAACCATGTTGCATGAATTTTGTTTTAGTGGAATTATACAGGGTGCTAGTGTAAACACCGTTATCTTTGAAACCAGTGGTTTAGTTTCATTTATAGAACGTAAAATCAATGGAGAAAACCAACTTTTATTTTTTAAAGAAAATCTACATTTTTCCACAAGAATATTTCATCCTATACGCAAGGCCAACGAACTTGCGTCTCAATATTGCGGGCGGCGGTTGGCGGGGGCGGGCGGGGCGCGCGGGGCTTTACATGACCGCGCGGCCCCTCTTCAGTCAGCTGTTTCGCAGCGTATCCATGAGTATCGGGACAGAGTCGGATATTTACTTATTAAAATCTTTTAATGAAAATAAGGTTTTATTTTTGTTGTTACTGGGTCATTTATTATTATATTTAAGTCAACTACCCATGGTTTGAGTGACAACGGTGTTTACCCTTGCATACTGTAGTTACCCGTAGCTTCGGGTAGGTAAATGGATCAATATCTAATCTAATTGAATTCCTGATCGGGATAACGTGAAAATATTTGGGCTGCCGAGCTTGTTTACGTTGTTTAATGAGTTTTCAGGAGTTTACCAACTTTTTGCAATTTTCCGAACTCCGTAACATTTGCAATCAACGGCATTAGTTGGGGCATATAGGTAGGTATTTAGTTATTAACTGAACTTTACAATTTGCTTAAATAATAACCTATCCTCCATTTTTAAAAAGATTGCTGCGACCACTCGTCTCGACAAGGGCACCCAAATGGGAGCACCGCGACAATCGCTTGGAGTCTCGTCAATGAGCGCGTCTGTTGAGTGTAATTTCGAAAGTTTACTATGTAAATCCTTGTTGCCAATTGATGCTATTATCACTTTAACAAACGTCAACTTTATGATACTGCAAATAAAGTTGATTTTAGACTGACTAGTACTTTTGAAAAAGTCATAAATACAGGCTGTAAGGGTAAACAGTCTTGTCATTCAAACCATGGGTAGTTGACTTAAATATAAAAATAAATGACCGAACACAACAAAAAAAAAACTTCATTTTCATTAAAAGATTTTAAAAAGTTTCTATCCGACACCGTGCTCTCTAGCGAAACAGCTGACTGACTGAGGGAGGGGTCGCGTTCGCGGCCGGTCAGGTCACATCCCGTACCCCCCGCCCGTGTTGAGACGCAAGTTCGTTGCCCTAGAGCATAGGTCAACGAAGTTGCGTCTCTTGTGGTAAAATGTAGACTTAAAAAAAAAAAAAAAAAGTTGTCATTTTCTATTGATTTTACGTTCTCTAAATGAAACCAAACCACTGGTTGCAAGGATAACGGTGTTTACCCTAACACCCTCCCATAGTCAGTCAGCTGTTTCGCTAGCAAGCATGGTGTCAGATAGAAAGTTTTTAAAATCTTTTAATGAAAATAACGTTTTTTTTTGTTGTGTTCGGTCATTTATTTTTATATTTAAGTCAACTACCCATGGTTTGAATGACAAGAGTGTTTACCCTTACACCCTGTATAACTACGTTAAATATAACAAAAATATATTTTTATAAATTTTTGTCTGTCTTGTTTGTTCCGGCTAGGTAATCTCCGAAATGGCTGGACCGATTTTGATGGGACTTTAACTTGGAGGCTTGGATGTTATAAAACTATTTTTATTAATTAGGATCCATGCGGGTGAAACTGCGGGCAGCACCTAATTAAAAATATAATCAACAATAATAAAATAGAGATTTGGCGTTCCTCGGAATTCATTATCACAGTCAATAAAGAGAACAAGATTGAATGGACCATTCCGAGAACCGCTATTATGATAAGATATAGTACATATATATACCAGTAATACCAAGTATTATGCCAATATATTGACACTTCTCAGAAACACTACCATTATGTTAATGGACTCGTTTCGATTAGACGTCCAATTTGGACATAAAAACGAATATTCATTATGTACTCAATTACGTCACGAGATATTGATAATATGTTATTTAATCTAAGTCTTCGTTCCAAGAAATAAAAATATCTCAAGATTATGCAGATGAATTTATTTTTATGCAATGGTTAAGCATAAATACGTATTCCGATGATTACTTATTATAAATTTTCTCTTTTATCGCGTCTTTCGTGTTAATGCTCCCAGCAGACAGACGCGTCGCGACAGCGCGACATGACTCAAGTAGAATATTTTTTATCTGAAAACTTCATGGAAATTGTTCTACCAGAATTGCGACGCACGCACCGTCGCGTCACGACTGTCTGCAGGCGCCTTTAGCACAAGATATACACGTCATCATAATCAATATGAAAGACGTCCTTTGCTGACCGTAGCTCCCGAGCATCCCGAAATACAAATATTACGAACATTGTTTGATTAGAAAACAATATACTAAGTATTGTTTTCGTTTTTTCAACTTTTCAGGTTTGACTCTACCCTTTTCTTACCTTTTCTTTTAGAATTACCACATATGCAGCCGATGACAGTCAGTGAAGCCTCACGAGTTTAAAAATAAAGAGTCGAATCTCAATGATTTTCAGCAATCGAAAATACAACAATGTCAGATTTCATAACAGCACGCGTAGCATTACAACTAATCTAAGATTACAACCATAGAAACCGGTATTCTACGGGTTTTGACGATGGAAGAATAGACAAAATGATAGATTGTGATTGTTTATCTGACATTTTGTCTATTCTCCCGTCGACAAAACTCGTTTCAATTGTGGTCATGCTAAGCGTGCAGACTGCAGATATTACACCACTGATTACATCATTATATCATAAGTTTTTATTGTACCTATAAGCATGTAATGTGGACCAATGATGTCGTCATTTTGCAAGCACGCCGCGCCGTCTATCCTTCCTCCTGATGCAATGACGTAGCCAACAACCGTATCTTAATTTTATATGTATTGTTAGTAGGTAAAATATGCAAATCAAACATGTGACGTCAGATCACTGAGTCTGACAAACTCGATTACTCATAACTACCTTTGCAATTTAAGAAAATCTTAACGGTATAAAATGAATGACGTCGGAATGGATTAGGCGCGTTAAAACTTTCCTAAGACTAAGTACAGATTAAGCAATCGAAGTTGAGTGGCCATGTTTGTCGAAGGACCAATGGCCGGTGGAGCAGACGAGTCCAGGGGGCCTACCACCACCGTTTACAGCAGTATTATTTTAATCTTACTTCGTGGGGGAAAGAGATGGTGGACCTCTAGGGCTTCATCTCTTTCCTACACTGAAGTAATCCTACTAATATTATAAACGCGAAAGTTTATGAGGATGGATGGATGTATGGATGGATGTTTGTTACTCTTTCACGCAAAAACTACTAAACGGATTTGGATGAAATTTGGCACACAGATAGTTTATAACCTGGATTAACACATATAATACTTTTTATCCTAATATTCCCACGGGATCGGGGCTTATGCGGGTGAAACCGCGGGGCGCTGCTAGTATTACAATAATACTGCTGTAAGCGGTGGTGGTAGGCCCCCTGGAGTGGAGACAGCGTATCGGCAAGCGTAGTGTGGCACGCCCCCCAGCTAACTGGACCAACGACCTTAAAATGGTGAGAACTGGATGCGGAAGGCGGAGGACAGGGTGTTGTTGCGCAGCCTGGCAGAGGCCTATGTCGAGCAGTAGACTCTGATAGGCTGAGTTGATTGAAATCAAACCTCGGTGCCATAATTCTTATAACGACCGTCACTGCGGCCACCGCTCTTCTAGGAAACCGTAGCTTACTACAGGAATCTATCTTTCCTCATGACGTGAGGAAATGTAAGGAAAGACCAAAGAAGCGAAGGTTGGATTCTGTGAAAGATGATATGCCCAGAATGAGGATGATGCCGTGATGGCGAATAGATAATTTATGGAAGAAGAAAGAAATTATGCTGCGCTGAACCTAAAAAAAATGGATTTAGATCATGGTAAAAAAATGAAGAGTACCGTAACCTATACAAGGTGGAGATGGCAATACGACAAAAATGAAAACCCTGTATATCTAATGACGTTCTCGGTCTACATACAAAAAAATAATCAAATATATCCAATATTTTAGTTACGATAGCTAGTCAAAGATCGGCATACCCCATAGTCGGCCCATCACTACTATTTAGTTTGTTTGAAAAACTGACTTTTTTATATTTCTATTTTAGGATTTATTTGATAGTTCCAAAATACTCTTATGCATTAGTATTGCCAGTGTTTTCATTTATTGTTGTATTGTCGTCTCCACATTGTAGACTTATTTGTTTCTGGCTCAATAACGAAATAAGAAATCGTACATAAATTGTACCTGAATACAATTTTAGCCCGTTGTTTTCTCGCTACAGCAGGGTACTTATTAGCTCCACACGACCACACATTATGAATAGGAATCACAATTTCATACGAAAAGCAATTTATATGAATGAAAGCAATTTACTTTTCTTACTGGTATTTTTTTTAAGAGACAACATTAATTGTAATAACCTACTTTGATTACTTATTCAAATAGGTTTATTGATATGAATCTTGATTCTTTAATTTTGATAGATGAGTGTAGGTAGAATGTATGCCATTTTATCAAAAGAGTATAATTGCACGTCACAGTTCACGGAAAAATGACTAAGTTAGTAGTATCTTTATGATAAACTAGCTGTGCCCCGCGGTTTCACCCGCGTAAGTCTCGATCCCGTGGGAATATCGGGATAAAAAGTATCCTATGTGTTAATCCAGGTTATGAACTATCTGTTTGCCAAATTACATCCAAATCCATTCAGCCGTTTTTGCGTGATTGAGTAACAAACATCCAAACACACAAACACACAAACTTTCACATTTATAATATTAGTAGGATTATTTTGAAACATAGATTGCTTAGCACATCCTTATTGACCGCTGCAGAGTGTTTCAACTGAGTGAACGTTCATTGCGTTTGATTGAAGCAATGGATGTCAAAATCAAAAGCATTGCGATCGAGGCATGAAGTCAGCATACCCACGTAGGTCGTGTCTGTTTGAAAGCGCTCATCCCAAAAAGTGCTGAACGGATTTTATTCCAGTGTGCATAAAGAATGAGTCTCGGAGAGAGATTTTGTGTTTGATCATGTAATGGAATTTGTTAGCTAAGCTGTTGCGGTGGAGCAGACGAGTCCTTGAGTGGTGACCGCATATCTGCAAGCGTAGCGTGTTTTTTTTTTTTTTTTTAACTATGGCATCTCGCAGTTGATCTTAGAGAAGATCGTACTGCTTAACCGGACTTTCCTGTGGCTGCCTTAAGCTACTACACTCAGGGCCTCCAGCCAGGGGCATATAAACTATTCTAAATTAAAACTAAGTGAACGCTCGCTAAGGGCACCCCCTGTGGGGTACGAACCTCGGCTTAGGGCGTCACTGACGGGAGGACAGCAAGAAGGGACAGGCTGGATCAATATCGGATCATCATTATTATTAATCGGGGAATTTAAAGCTACGTGCTCAGCTTCGGCGCGGGCTGGCACATCATCGGACAAGGGACGGGGGGACGAATTTAATCGGGATCGCGTTGGTCGTGCTGGACCTCGACGGCGAGGTCGGAATGACGGTAGGCGTCTGTTTTTGTGTCTCTGTAAAGTGCTGGTCTCCCTACTGCTCTCCTGGAGGAGGGTGATGGGGTCATCAGGTTCGGATAGGACATGCCTGGGACGGCGAACGATGCTAATATTAGAGGGGACATAAGTGGAAGCTTTGACAACCAGAGGGTTGCGATGCTTGACTGCAGAGTCGAAATAGCGCTTTGTAAGGCGTTTGAGGAATTGACGGATAGTGGGTACCTTTAGGTCGAGATGTAGGATCTCGTTACGAACAAACCAGGGGGCTCCCGTGGCTTTTCTAAGGAATCGGTTTTGGAGCGTTTGCATCCTATGGATTTGGTTGGGTTTGGCCTGAGCAAAGACTGAGCCCGCATAGGTCATGATGGGGCGAATGCACGCCGTGTACGTACGCAATTTGCACTTGAGTCACAATTTGCTACGTGCATTCAGAACCGAGTGGAGCCTACCTAGAGCGAAGGCGGCGCGCGAACGCACCTCCTTAATGTGCTCTCGAAAAGTGAGGAAACGGTCTAATGTTACACCGAGATATTTAGCTTGCTTCTCCCAAGGGATCGGCTTGCCGAACATCGTGATTGGTGGGGGGGGGGGGGGGAATGGGTTATTCCTACGGTATTTTTGAAAGAATACCGCCTGACTCTTATCGGGGTTGACTTCAATACGCCACTTTTTAAACCAGGCGCCAAGATTATTGACTGCTCGCTGGAGTGTGATTCGTATGTTGTCATTACTAATTCCCTTGTAGTAGATGGCCGTATCGTCTGCGAACAGAGCCAACTGCGCCTTACTACTCTTTGGGATATCGCTCGTGAAAAGCGTGAAAATCAGTGGGGAGATTACGGAGCCCTGAGGGACGCCCGCACGGATGGGTCGGGGGGAGAATAATGCTCCTTCGATACGATAGCGGAATGTGCGGTTCGACAAAAAGTCCCGTACTATGAGTACTAGACGATCCGGCACACCGAGTTGATATAGCTTGTATATCAAGCCGTTGTGCCAGACTTTGTCGAATGCTTTCGCGATATCGAAAAATATTGCACCGGTCATGTTACCGCGCTGGAAGCCGGCGCTTGTGTATTCTATGATCCAGTGTACCTGATGCACGCTACTGTGCTGAGTTCGGAAACCGAACTGCTCTTGGGGGATGAGGCCCTTAGTCTCTGCGTAATCTCTGATACGCTTATAAATAAGCCTCTCATAGATTTTGCCGAGAACTTTGAGCAAACTGATGGGACGGTAACTCGAAGGCACCGACTTGGGCTTGCCGGGCTTCGGGATACCGATGACAGTGGCTTCTTTCCATGCTTGTGGAAAGATGTTATTGCTTAGAGCACCATTGAAGATGGTGGTCAGTAGCATAATGAGGTGGGCTGGGAACAGTTGAACTACCTTATTGGTGATTCCATCCGAACCGGGGGCTTTACGAGTTTTAAGACCTTTGATGATCTCGTGCACCTCGTCAGGTGCGACGGGGGGCAGGGGATCATCGGGGTCTTCGTTCGGGAAGCTCTACGTTCGACTTCAGCGTCCACCTCATCGAGGTGAGCTTGGTCTACTGGTAGGGAGCTGGGAGAGCATTGAGCTTCTAGACTGTCGGCTAGGCACTCTGCTTTTTCCTGGTCTTCGAATGTGATGGACTTATCGGGGCGTACTAGGGGGGGCATAGTCGCGACCTGATCTGATCTAAGCTTTCTGGTGAGTTGCCAGAAGGCTAGATGGGTTGGCTCGAGTTCGCTCAGCATGTTATCCCAGTCCGTGTTACGCAGCTCCGATACACGTTTCTTTACAGATCTCTGTAAATAGCGCATATGGGCCTTGTTTGCGGAACAGGGAAAGTTGCTGTAGGCACGTGTGGCCGCGTTCTTCTCCGTTATCAGATCGCGTACATCCTGCGGGAGGCGCCAGCGTCGGTCATCCTCGGCTGGTACCTCTTTGGAACATTCGTTCATCACAGACTGTACGTGATCCGTAAGTAAGTCGATCGCGGCCGTCGTGTCCGCGGTAGAGTCAAATTTATCGGGGATAGAGTCTAACTGGGGGGACGTGTTGGATTTCAGCTTTTCGCTTACTTTCTTCCAGTCCGTGACCCTCTTGGTGGCAAGGTTCGGATGGGAGGGGTCAGAGAGACCTATGCGGGGGGCCAGAGCTAGTATTATGGGACGGTGATCCGAGTTAAACTCGTCTACCGTGTCTATCGAATCTAATCGTAGATTGACGTACTTAAGGAGCGCCAAGTCTAGTACGTCGGGGGTATGGTTAGGATTATGCGGGTAGTGGGTGGGAGACATCGGGGCGACGACGTCAAAGGTCAGGGAGTTTGAGAGGTCGAACAAGTGTCGCCCTCTGGTGGAGGTTGTGGTACTATTCCACGAGGGATGTTTAGCATTGAAGTCCCCCGCTATGATAGCGGAGTTACTCAAGCTGAGAAGGATAATGATATCATTCGAGAGGGACCGAAAGTCCTCCGAAGAAGAGGGAGGGATGTATGCCGATACTAAAGTGATCGGTTCGTGACCTGTCATGCCTAGACGGCACATAGAGACTTCTAAACGAGAGAGGGTAGGAGGGTCCATAGGGATGCAATACAGCTCCTTTTTATAATAAATGAGAGTGCCGCCATCGTGACAATGCGTTCTATCGTTACGGACTACACGATAGTTGGCTATGGAGGGCATACGGTGGCTGGGTTTTTAAAAAGGATTCCTGTATCAGGAGAATATCTATCTTATGGTCGCGGAGAAAGAGAGCAACCTCGTCTCGTTGACTTTTTATGCCATTTGCATTGAAGATGCCTATTCTGAGGGATCGGGGTTTGAGTCTATCGTTGATGGCTTTATCCATTATAGGTACCGTTAGCGATAGATTTTAGGGCTTGCGTAATGTCCGGGTACGCGTTATAGACCAGTCTGACCTGGTCGAAGTCACACCTATCTCTGGCATGCTGAATTTCAGCGGCCATACGAATAGCGCGAGGGGAATGGAATATCATGAACGTGGAGGAAATCACGTTGAATGGGTCGGAGGGTGGTTTACTTTGGGAAGCCACGGGAGTGGGGGTGGGGCGCTGTGCTACGGGAGCGGGTGCGCGTTTTGCGGGGGGCGCAGAGGGCGCGGGGTGGGAGGGGGAGGGGGGCGCATATTGCGCGGGGGGCGCTAAGTGCGCTGGGGGGTGGGCACGGATACGCGGATCCATGAGGGAATAGAGAGGGGTGTGAGGGGCTGGGGGCTTCACGGTAGCCAAGGCCGGGAAGACCTCGTGATGGTGGAGTTTATTCCACGGGCTAGGTCTCTGAGGGCTAAGCCTCTGGGGGAATTGAGATGACGGGGCGGTGGGGCATTCCCTTTGCTGACGATTGTCAGCACGCTTTATGAGCTTGGGAGAACTAGACTTAGGGGCCTTTGAGCAGCCACGGTAATTGGCCGGATGACCCTCTTGTCCGCATAGCGCACAGCTGGAAGGGCTGAGGCATAGGGCTCGGACCTTGGGACGGGGGCAGTCAGCAGTGCCGTGCTCTCCCAGGCACTTTACGCACCTGGGTTTCGCATGGCAATGCTTCTGCGAGTGACCGTATAGTTGGCAACGGTGACATTGACCAATGTTACCGTTTTTCTTAGGTTTTTCAATTGCAAAACCGACTAGGTTGCAAAGGGACTTTAAATTGAAAATGGGGTGATGCCCCTGGACGGGAGAGCAGACGACAAGAACCATGTCGAATGCTTCACCGCCACGCGAGCGGTGCATACGGTGGACTTCGTCTACGGGGATGTTTTGCGACTGAAGGTCGGCTTTTATATCGGCGGCGGGGATTTCCTTAGGGATTCGTTTAATAACGACCCTAATCTGTTTGTCTTCTGGGAGCGAGAAGGTGTGGAATGACACACCTCTTGCTCTCAGAAGCTTAGTGAGTTCGCGATAGTCGTTCGCGGTCGGAACTATGATTTTAATACCCTGTAGGGTAGAGCGGGCATTGGTGAAGTCGATCTTTTTGTCGACACACCATTTGGACACTTCGGTCCACTTCCCCTTGTCCTGAATGAACACGGGGGTGGGGGAGGGAGCTTCTTAGAGCTCGAAGCGGATGGGACTGGGGTAGCGACTTGTGCAACGGTCGCGGAGCGGGAGGTGGAGGGGGAAGAAAGATTAGCTACGGTAGCGCTACTAGGCGCAGTACCGGCTACTTGAGCTACGGGGGTAGGGGTGGGGGAAATTACGTCATCGACGGCGATGACTTTATTCGCTTGACTAGAAGATTGTCTCTTCTTCTTCCTCTTGTTCCCTTTTCCTGAGACTGGGGTAAACCCGTCGTCTTCGGAATGGGAGGTAGAGGAAGCAGGAGAGGCATTCTCTGTGTCAGAGGCGTATTGAAACGGGGTGGCGGCGCGCTTAGAAGAAGCGGCCGGTTCAGTAGTGTCCATAGACTCTACCGCGGGGCTGAAGGCTGGGCTGAAGGCCGGGCTAGGGGAGCGGACAAAAGGGTCCTCCAGTTCAATAACCGGAAGGGACTGAGACGGGGGAATGACATCGCTGAAATCAGCAATGTTAGAGTGACTGGGCTTAGGGTTGAGTAGCGGCGCTAACTCATCTATTTCCCTTTTGATTGCGGCCAATTCGACCTCAGTGGGCTTGGCTAATAGCCTAAGGATTATTGAGAATAGTTTCCCTACTAAGGGATCCATCTCAAAGTCTATCTATTAAACTATTTCTCCTAACATATAAAACCTAACTCTAACTCCCCGGGAGGAATGCCCGGGGATGTGTAAACCCTCCCTGTCGGGTATAGTCAGGGAGGTTGAGTACCTAAGGTGGAGGCGTAGCGTGGTACGCTCCCAGCTATATGGACCGACGACCTTAAGAAGGTGGCTAGGACAGACTGGATGCGGAAAGCGGAGGACAGGGTGTTGTGGCGCAGCTTGGGAGAGGTCCAGCAGTGGACTGCGATAGGCTGAGTTGATCGTTGTTGTTGAAGCTGTCGCGGTTTAACGCTAACCGTGCAAAGACGGAGTGGGCCAGCTATTTTTTTTAACCGTATTTTTATGCTACGCAGAAAATATAAACGGCGATACAAATTTAGGTATCTATTCATCCTATTGACACCATCCCTAAGTAGGTTACACAATACCTTTCTCTTTGTTGTAGGTAAAAGGCTTTTACGCCACACACGCGTAGGAACCGGCCTTTGTGGAGAGACACATGACGCTATAAGTTTAGAAATACATAAAAGTCCTGACAAAAGATCCAATAAACTTACAGATTTACCATCTACAATATGGCCGATATCAGTTGGCAGTTCCGAACTTCGCGCAGAGGGCTGCGCAGTAACATTTTTTAGGAACCAAATTGTGACATGAGGATAGTGTGAGTGAGAGAATATGCGCGAAAGTTGTATGCGCCTATGTTCAGACCTGCCAAGTTATATCGGCCATACCTAATACCTACACATTTTGTAGTACAAAAGATGTCTCTACTTATACAGTAGTACTGTAGTAGTAGTAAGTAGTTAGACAAATAAATAAAATGGAATTGTCAGTTTGCAATGTCAAAATAACAGCTTTTCTTTTACTAATTGCTTATGAAAGTATAATAGACGGTAATTATATCAAAAAACATTTTTTTTTTGTCTGTCCCTATGTTTGGTCCGGCACAATCTCCCAAACGGCTGAACCGATTTTGACGGGATTTTCACTGGCAGATAGCTGATGTTATAAGGAGTAAATAAGGCTACTTTTCTAGAGTCCACGCGGGCGAAGTCCCGGGCAGCAGCTAGTCTTGTATAAATTCATGTAATCAACGAGATATCTACAAGATATCTTTTCAGTATGTTTCTCGTAACGTCCCAAAAGCAATCATGTTTTCGTAGAATTTTCTTGAAGATAAGTAATGAGATACTAAACAAGACAGGCATGTCGTAGAAAAAGCTTTTGGTAAAAAGGTTCACACGGCTACACATCAAGCTATACATTTCCAGTTTATGCTGATCTCGCATTGTATAGGATTTCCGTACAATACTAGGTCAGCTTATACTGGAAATGTATAACTTGATGTGTACATGTGTAGCTGTGTGTACGTAGATAATTGAAGAAAAATAAAGAAATGGTTTTTTATTTGGTCTGAGGAATCTGTCTCCTTACGCCATTTTATACAACTGTCCAAAATAATGAGTTATGATTCGATTAAACGGACAATTTAAGTTGATCGTCAATTTGCTTAATAGTTAATTTCCCTGACGTCGATACGAAATGAAACTTAAAAATATAACATTCATAACATAACATAACGCCACGCCTATATTCCCCGAAGGGTTATATACAGGTGTACCTTTAGTACACCCACATTTCGCCAGTTATGATTATAAGTCCCATAATAAGATTTTTAAAAAAAGGAGAATAAAATACAACAAAAAAGAGTCATTACAATTTTAGGTACACACGGCTACACATCAAGCTATAAATTTCCAGCTTAAGCTGACCTCGCATTGTAAGGAAATTCTATACAATGCGAGATCAGCATAAACTGGAAATGTAAAGCTTGATGTGTAGCCGTGTGTACAAGTTCCACGATTTCATTTTTCCACGTGGATGGTTCTCTAGATGAAAGGAAAATGTCGAGGTAGGTGCAGCTTCACCGGCCGTTTATTTGTGGATTATGTGTGGGAGATGAGAGCAACCTGAACAATGGGGGATGAAAACATTGAATCCTATTTCTATCCCGTTAGGTGTAGGGATTTCTATAGGCGACACTCATTGATGAGCCATCAGACTCTTTGCAATCTTATTATAGAAAGAAAGCCGTACCTAGGTCACAGAATTTAGTCTTGTGCCTAGGTATTAGGTATAATGATTTCAAACGTTTTGATTAAATAGGTAGCCTAAAAGCCTGACCGTCTTAAATAAGACTAGGCAGGACATGTCTGACGAACTGTGGGCACAAATAGCTCAGAACTGGTGCCCTGAGATAGTAACACGGGGTCGCGACAAGCCACGTAGGACATGGCGGGACGAACTGGATAGGTTCCGTCCAAACAGGAGGCCAAGTCTACTAATTTACAAACGTGTCAGGGGTCTCACAATGATCAGTTTTTGACAGATATGCCATATAAAATCTGTCAAAAACTGATAACTGTGAGACCCCTGACACGTTTGTAAATTAGTAGACTTGGCCCCTTGGTAGGAGGAAGCGCGGGCTCGCGAAGGGTCGAAGGAGTGGAGGGAGGGGCCTTTGCCCAGAAATAAGACAGAGCAGACAAACAAAAAAACAGTAAGTACAATTTTCAGCAAACAAACAAAAAATAATCATAAATTTCAGGACAATTTTCAAGGAATTTTCATTCCGGGAGTTATGTATATATACTCTAATTCCTGGTATAACTAAATATTGAGTAAATAGACTCAAGTGCCAAATAACAATAAAATTCCAACGCAATACCATACGGGCAATAATTCTTAGAACTTTAGCATTGTCCGTTCAATATGGAATCATGCCAAACGTTCGCCAAACCACAATTATTGTCCCTCGAATCAAGGTGTTTCTGCTTACACCATAAAAAAGACATTACTATATTTTACATACAATATGCCTTACATAACAACATACAATAGTTATAGAGTACTTGCGCCACGTGCATAACTTTGTTACACAGATGCCATTTTAAAGTTTGTCTGGGCTAACTACAGCAAACGATCTTGAGACGAAAAGAGGGACCAGAGATGCTATCATACGATTATCATTTTTTTTGTAAGGAAGACATCAAAGGCGCTAGGAACGACCACGGGGATCAAGTGCGAAACATTGAAATTCAGAACTTACATCTCTTGGGAAATGAGCATATCAAGATTTTCACAAATCCATTTATAAAAATAGTAGCGGCGCCCCACGATTTACCCCGCGTAAATCTCGATCCTGTGGAAATATCTTGATAAAAAGTATCCTATGTCATATTCCGGGTCATGGTCTACTCCTGTGCCAAATTTCATCCGAATCCGTTCAGCCGTTTTAGCGTGAAAGCGAAACAAATAAACAACCTCACTTTCGCATTTATATTATTTAGGATGATGACGAGATGTTGAATACTTATTCTAATTGATTACCGACTTTACCACTCTGACACATGATGGTTCATTTATTGTTTTTTTTTTATCGCACAGAAGTAGCAGCTCTCCCTGTTTCTACGGGTTCGTCCCTGAGGGCCCCGATCCGTCGTGACGTCCCGGAGAGTCACGATTTCGGTTACTACCGATTCAACATAATCTTTTATTTATAAAACAGTGGTCTAATTCAATTCGTGTACAAAAATAAACTAAAGCTTTGCTAGCAAACGTTACAAAGGTGAGATAATAAAGGCTTTTTCTCGCAACTTAGATATTAGATCCTCTTTCAGAGCAGCTGGGGAACCGGCGCTATTAATACTTACCACAAAATAAATAGTAGGTTCGGAATTTCGAATTCGGTTCGGTTTCGAGTTCTGTTCGGTATTTCGAATACAAAAGAGGGATCCCGTGTTATGTAAAGGATTAAAAAAATTACTTTTCGTAAAGGAACTTTTCAGTACCTAAGTACCTACTTTCATGGTATCTATCTAGATTAGAGATAGGCCGAATGTGGTTTGAACCGAATCCGAACTTCGGCCGAACATTCGGTTCAATTCGCGCTTTCTCGAGAGCGAATAAAAGCGATACGTCTTGACTTGTTTACGCATTTACTTGACTGTTTACTTGTTTACGCATTTACTAATCTTATTTCATTTTTGTAATAGTATGTCGAATTTTCATGTCTAATTAATTTGGCAGAGATTTTCAAGACTAATAAGAAGAACTGATTTAATTTAAGGTTTACATTTACACTGTTCCTAACTAAAATAAATTACCATGAGTAAAAGTTCTACTAATTCTATTTTGTTCTACTAGTTCTACTAATTCTATTAAATTTCAGTTAAAATAGTGCAAGTAGGTATTATTTTCTTGTACCGAATGTTCGGCATCTGAACCGAATTTCGGCCGAATGCCGAAGTTCGGTTCAAGCTGCCGAAATTCGGTTGAACCGAATGTGAACCGAATTTCAGCCCATCCCTAATCTACATACAATATGTTATCTAATAAAGGGCGTTACCAGGCAGGCTTACCCTGCAAACGTATAGCGTCTATACATGCTGAAAAAATACCGATCAAGACAATGTTTTTTTCACAAAAAAATATTACTTACATATTAAAATGTAATTTTAAAATTTTCACAATAAATATTAAATTGATAAGGTAAAGAAACACTGTACACGCACACTTGTTACACTTGTCTTTCTACATTGAAATACAAGTGTGCGTGTACAGGTGTTTCTTTTACGTATCAATTTAATAGTTATATATCTTAGACCGTAGCAGTTGCATAATAATAGATATAAAAAACAACGATAGGTCCTACATCCGCCTTTTATTTCCATTCCGAACTTTGCCAATAAAAACTAGAAAAGTTCATTGTGTTCATCGTTTCAGTCATCATTACCTACTCAAACCGCAGATAGTAGCTGAGAGCTACTATTTAATTAATAACACCGGGACGTTGCTAAGCCACGTTATTTCCCAAGAGAAAAATGGCACGCAACACAATACTCCTGATAAAGGAGAACCCAACTTGTAAAACTGCAATATGAACCAACATAAATCTACCTAGCACGACAAAAATATATCATGTATTTCCACAGCGCCATCTATCGGATTGCTCACTATCTTCAGCTAAAGACTTAATTATTCCATTTTCTGCAAATAGTTTAGTGTCACTACCTTGTAATTGCAATTTTTAGCGTGTATTACAAGCGGCGCTGATTCCCCGAAACACATTCGAACGGCCAGCAATTACGAGGCGTACCTACAGAGAGGCCGCCGGTCTTACTGCGAACTGCCGGTAATTAGACCCTTCATTACCGCGCTACTCGGAACACTGATGTTAAGAAAAAGAGTTAATTCACTCAACCGGCTAACTACTTAGTTTTGTACTTCCGACGAATCGTTGCGCGTTGGTGACCGTCCTTCGGCGCTTAAATCCCTGGTTCCAGTGGGTGCACATCTCCCTCATTAGTCACACTTTACTAACAAAGCTTACCTACATTATTCATTGTATAAAGACGTACGGCTAATGTTCTTGTATGATAGGAATGTTGGATATTTTTAGCGTTATGTATTAAATAAAGTATGAAATAAATACGAGCGCATACCAGGGATTATCGACGGGAAATGCTTTGGAATAGCGGCAGCATGAAACATTTTACTTGGTCATTTTTTTTTCCTGTTTCATTCCTCTGTTGGTAAATTCCTATCTACAAAGTAAGTACCCATGTTTTTTATTTATTTAACTACAATTAATCTTGATGAACGTCATTGAGATTGGCCACCAACAGTAGAACAACATGTGAATATCAAAACCCTTTCACAAGGGCACAACTAGACATGAATAATTTATTTCTTTTACCTTATTTTCTTCTACGACTGAGGTATACGATACCAAGAAAGGCTTTTCCTTTTAATAAGGTTTTCCCAGAGCAAAGGAAAATCTAACCCTCTCTCTATTTTTTTTGTTAAAAAAAAAACCCCCTTAAAAACCTCTCGAGGCGGCAAAAAGTTTACTTACAATAAAAACTTTTTACAAAAAAAAAACAACCGGAAGTCGGTGGCAAAAAACGAAAATTAAAAAGCAAAGACACCGACTTCCGAAATTAAAGTTATTTTTCACTTTTTTAGTGCTTTTTTTTAAGTCGGTTGTTTTTTTTTATAAAAAGTTTTTATTTTTCACTTTTTAGTGGTGGTACCTACCCCACACAAGTTACTATCTGCTATGTAAATAATAAAATTTATATGGGACCATCTCGGGAGTATACCCTTTCGAACTAAATATCTAAATAAAAATTTTTAAAATCGGTTCACAGACGGCGGAGTAATCGGTGAACAAAAAAAAAAAAAAAAAAAAAAAAAAAAAAAAAAACAATCATCCGAACGTAGTACCTCCTCCTTTTTTTGAAGTCGGTAAAAAGAGTTTCTATGTATTAAAGTGTAATAAATTAAAGTGAAAATAATATTACCTCCTAGTTATTTGTATAAGCTATAGCAGTTTCCTACTTCATGTAAATTATCGCCGGGATGTACAATGAATGGAAATTGTGTTGCTATCAAACTATCAACATCGACTTTCGTCGAAGCGTATGCAAACAGAAATTTGCATAGCAGCAAACGTAAAAACAGAAATCTTGGTAATTTGATTAACACCTTGGAAACAAAGTAAATATAAAACTGTAAATATTTTCCTTCTCGAAATATTTAGTTACAAATAAACTTGCAAGGTTAATAGTATCCGATCTTAGCTCGAGAATTTCCCGAGATACTGATGCGCTATCGCATTCTCATTGGCTAACCTCGACTCGAAACCAAAAAACAGTAATTGCGGGTATAAAATTCAAATTTCAGGGAAAAAATGAGAGCACCACTATCGCACTTAGGTCGCTTCGAATTGGAAATGTGTAAAAGAATTTAAAAATCAATTTTATAAAAATGAATGTGCAACAAAGACGCTGTAGCCAAAGCCTACTAGCACTTGTCGGGCTAAGTAGTGCCATTATCACGTCATACTCTTTTTTCCAATACGTTTTTGACCGACTTCATCAAAAAGGAGGAGGTTCTCAATTTGTCTGTATGTTTTTTTTTTTTTTTTTTGTGTGTATGTTACCCGATTACTCCGCCAATTATGAATCGATTTTGATGATTCTTTTTTTGTCTGGTAGGTCATGCTTCAGAGGTGGTCCCATATAAATTTTATTAATCTTGCTTGCGTAGTTTTTGAGTTAGCTTCAATAACTACGTATTTTTCCCACTTTGCGTATGTTGATGACATGTTAATTGACTCCGTCACATAGCAGATATCGGTACACGAATTTGTGTGGGGTAGTTACCACTAACACAACTAAAAAGTGAAAAATAAAAACTTTTTACAAAAAAAAAAAACGACTTCCTAAAAAAACACTAAAAAAGTGAAAAATAACTTTAATTTCGGAAGTCGGTGGCAAAAAACGAAAATTGAAAAGCAAAGACACCGACTTCAGAAATTAAAGTTATTTTTCACTTTTTTTTCTTCTTAAATCTGTCATGCAGACTAGTGCCTCTATAAATTTTAAATGTCCCCATTTAAAAATTATAGAGGCATTATTCTGTAAGATAATTGCATTCCGGAAACACTTCCATTGGCTTCCGTATGTATCCGGGCCAAAGTTACAGTTGAAGTGAAAAGGGATGTCCTATCCCATAACATAGTTTCGCAACCAATAACCAGTATCCTAATGCGTACTTACTTAATACACGATCAATCACAATTTGAATAGTTTTGAAAACGATTGCTACCCCATTTGCTTCATAAGTTCGAAATAAAATCTGCTCGTAAATAACGCAATGAATGTTGTTGAACTGTCAAAATGAAACAGATTAGTCTTAATCGTTTACGATAGAAAATGTGTTACGAAATTAGATAGCAGCCTACCAACAACACGGAAGTAACACGAGCCATCAACACACTCTCTATTATCGATCGTGGAAATATGGCCAATTTCAGAACTAGGTTCGTTCACATACCCCATGTCAAGAACTCGAACGGAATTTTTCAATATAGGTCTGTTGAAATATGGGGAATTGAGCTCCCGACAAATTACTTAGCGTCATCCTCCTTTATCTCTCTTTTTCTCTATCATTATGGTAAGTTACCCATCTTATGCCTGCCAGGATTGCGGGAAAGTCCGAAAGGGTTACCGGGACCTTGGCAACAGGCAACTGAAGGAACACGGGTGGGTTTTAGTCAGTAAAAGTCTGACACGCCCTTCCGCTCCGCCCAGAGCGGGAGAAGTCATTTGATGATATCCCAACAGCAAAAAAAAAAAAGTTACCCAACTCACCAAATTCATTTAGTAATTTCCTATTTAACACGTGAGCCACTTTATGAATAGAAACAAAATCCTTAATCTAAATATGTACTTACATATATAATAAAGTTCTGTGTTCCATAAATACATAATTTAATATGCCATTAATGTATTTGGACATATTAATGTCCACTTTGGGTAAAGTGTTAGTAAAATTCATTCATTCGGTTGGGTTTTCCCAGATTATTCAGTCTTTAGAAATCTAGGGACGTCCCACATTCACAGTTATCTAAATTGACTCAGTAACCTACGATTATTAATAGCATATTATTGAAGATACTATACCAGACGTTCATTCATTTATTATCAAAGCATTCATAGCAAATAACTACAGCGTTTCGAACCCAATATTCGTCGCGTCGCGCTCCGTTGAGTTGTATTTTCAGTCCCTACAAACGAAGTCTCCTTTTTCGGCCAATTCATATTTAACGAGAAAACGTTATCAATTATTTAGAGTGGTGAGCGGTGGTTGTAGAACAGAGCAAACTGAAGTGTCTTTGGTAACAAACGGTGTGCGAGGTTTATTTACTGTCACAACTTTAACCATAAACCACTGTCTAACAATTAGTAATTCAATTGAACTAGAGAGGAATTTCTAGAACGCTACACAATAAGACTATTGAACTTGGAATCCAATTAGTACACTAGATAGTTCCGAGACCATTTACTGAATCGGAACAAAGATATCGTGTCACTGAAACCGTGAAACGTGAACGTTGATGGGTTCGGTTGGATCACACCACTTGTCCACTTTGTGTAAAACAACATTGTTACGCAAACACACATACACCACGCCTGTAATCCCCGAAGGGCTAGGCAGATATACCTATAGTACACCCACAAACACGCAAAGTGGACAAGTAAACTGAAATGTCTTCAATTTAGTTCCACACGAAATAATTGGAAAGAATTATCAAATCAATCAATCTGCTTTGCCCTTTTCCCAACTATGTTGGGGTCGGCTTCCAGTCTATCTGGATGCAGCTGAAAACCAGTATTTTACATGGAGCGACTGCCTATCTGACCTCCACAACCCAGTAACTAGGTAATACGATACCTCTTGATAAGACTGGTTGTCAGACTTTCGGGCTTCTGGCGACCCGAAAGCATTAACATGTTTAACGATCACAGCGCTAAAAAACCTTTTTATTTTCTGGCAATCCTGTAAAGGTCAGTCGCTATTTTTATCACGTCGTTGCTTTAAGAAATGCAAAGGGAACGAACTTTTCTCAGAGGATACTGTTGAAATGATGAAGCTTTACCTACATTTCCGAGAACAAACGGTAAATCGATTTTACTCACAGAAAAGTTTGAGAAATTATATAACAGTCTTTTACGCTAGTAGCACACCTCCGCCGCAAATTTAAAGCAGCGAAACCGCAGTAGTTCAATTGTATTGACTCGCATGTTCCGCTACGCGAATACGATTCGAGTAGCGTACTGATATGGTTTCGCGACGGAGGTGTGCTACCGGCGTTACAGGAAGCCTGTGGGCTGCGGGTAGAAACCCGCAGTTGCTGATTTCAAGAAATGTTACTACATAGTACCTAGTTACTTATTTCTTTAAACAAGAGTTTTAATGAATATTTTTCATAGAAGAAATAGGGACAAAGGTCGATGAAAAACTTACCTACCGCTTTTCGCGTATTTGAAATTGGAAGGGATATTTACATACCTACCGTACTGTAAACGGTTTTGTCCAGTTAGGTATTATGAAGTTCAGGAATACTACAGTCAGTCTGCCTAGCCTTTCCCAACTATGTTGGGGTCGGCTTCTAGTCGAACCGGATGCAGCTGAACACCGCTATTTTACATGGAACGACTGATTATCTGACCTGCACAACCCAGTAACTGGGTAATACGATATCCCTTGGTAAGACTGGTTATCAGACTTTCGGGCTTCTGGCGACCCGTAACGACTATGAAAGATCCACGAATGACAGCCGGGACCAACATTTCCGAGGCACGGAGGAGTCTCGGTATGTAAAGATGGTCACCCATCCACGGACCAACCCCGGCAAGCGTAGCTTAACCTGATGGATCGACCCGTGCGGCTGTTATTACTTAGCCACGAGCTCCACAGGAATACAGTCTCACAGCTAAAAGTTGTTGGTACTTAAAGCACTTACGTTGTAAAATAACGTTAAAATAGCGTTATACATACCTACTTCCAGTAACCGTTCCACCCGGATCGTAACTAAATTAATAGTTGAAGATTTCGTCCCGATAGATTTTCGTTATATTGCCAAGAAATTAGATCGTAAATGGTTACTGGAACTATATGTAACGTTATCACGAAACGTTATCGTACTCCTATTTTGAGTAACGTTTCAGAACGTTTCAGCTCTTAAAGTGGATGCGCCAAGGTAGCCCGCGAAACTCAAATATTCTTACGTTTTTTGCAATTTGCAGGTCAGCGTCAGGTTGTATCTTGATCTAAATATTATTTGCGGCCGTAACTGCCAAATGTCACGATTTCATGAAATAGTTATTAAAAAAAAAAATAGTCACTTACATGAACTTAGGTAGTGGTATTGCTGATTCTAATGTTTATAATTCTCTAAACCCATATTTGTTACGGCCGCAAATAATATTTAGATCAACATACAACCTGACGCTGACCTGCAAATTGCAAAAGAATTTCGCGGGCTACCCTAGCGCATCCCCCTTATGTTTGTCTTTTCACACCGATCTAAAGAAACCCTTTTATTTACGATCCCGTTCCCCGAGATTGTCTACAATCTTCATATCCTAGAAAGTGTGGGCTTATAAGAAATTCCATAACACAAGACTACAATTAGCTTCTAGAACCGGTGGTTATTCGATAGTAAAGTAATAGCAGGTTACCAAGTATTGTTTCACTGCAGTTGCAATTGTTGCTCGACTAATAACTAGCTTTTTTATAACGTTAATGTTTCCATGTAAGAACGATAATAATAATGTAGTGGATACAACAGCTGCATGTTACTGGAATTTGTTCCGAGAGCTGTTCATTGGAAAACGGTGTAAGTAAATGACGGGCTGTCAAGCTTTCATTTAACTGAAATGTTTGATAATAGGTATGTTTGTGTGAACATGGCTTTACTGTTCTCATCGTGTGTATTGTTAATCATGCGGATAGCTGAATGACTTTTAATCAAACAACAGCGATTCTAAGAACCTAGAGCACTGCATCCCAATTGCGTAATACACGATCAATCACAATTTGAATCGATTTGAAACAAATTGCTAATAATCCATTGATATCATAAGTTCGAAAAAAAATCTGCGCAACAACGTTAATAAAAAAAAAATAACGCAATGAAATTTTTTGAACTGTCAAAACGAAACAGTTATGTCTTAATCGTTTAAGAAAATGTTTTACGCAATGAGTGGCTGGTTTCCAACGGATTTACTTATGTAACACGTCTGCCTTGCATTATAATATTATATCAATATTAGTTAGGATTACTTAAAGGTAATCCTAACTAATATTATAAATGCGAAAGTGAGTTTGTCTGTTTTTTACGCTTTTACGCTAAAACGGCTGAACGGATTTGGATGAAATTTGGCATATGGGTAGACCATGACCTGGAATAGGACATAGGATACTTTTTTATCCCGATATTCCCACGGGATCGATACCTACGCGGGTGAAACCGCGGGGCGCAGCTAGTAAACTTATAAAAGTATCAATTGGATTCATTTGACCTTAGTAATACTACCAACAAGAGTAACATCAGGCCTGGTATTCCCCAGATATGTATACTTAAGTGTCTTCAAAATCATTTGGTTAATATAGGTAAACGGCTACACATCAAGCTATACATTTCCAGTATAAGCTGATATCGAATTGTACGGAAATCCTATACAATGCGAGATCAGCATAAACTGGAAATGTATTCACGCAATCTCAAGTTGGTTGGATCGAAGTCACAGTATAATAAAGTAACAGTACTATATATCTTGGCAGTGACTTTGAAATAATTACCTACGGCCCCTCCGTGGATAAACCTTACACGTCTCTGCGTCGCCGCGCACTCGCGCGATATTGTTGCGTACTGACTTCAAAGCGCGATACTGTTTCGTACTGACTGAGAAGATATAATACTGTTACTTATTTATACTGTGCCACCGTGCACGTGTGTAATTGAACATTACACAACTGGGCATTATTAGAGAGACATAAGTAAGTACTACAATAAACATAGCTCTTACATAATGAAGGTCGAAAATGATCAGCATTTCAGTAGACTTATCGTGCTAAGATAAACTCCCGCCGGTGTATCGTATCAATATAATATCGAATGCTATGATACCACAGACACCTGAAGCTGAATCCATTAATATTAAATACATTATTGATACAGATACATTGATTTACCTCCGACGTGATGAATGACTGAACGCGGATTAGATTACAACAGATTACAGCCACTACAATAACAAGTGTGTAACTATGCAGCATGGAACTAGTCAGTTCTGCTGTGACCCAATTGGAACGCTACCAGATCAAACATTACGGCCGGTTAAGTGATTCTCGAGAATTTCTCGGATAAACATACTAACATTACGAAATTCAGTGTCTCATAAAAAAGACCTGATTATGCAAACACGACACGAGTATAACTATTTCGATGTGATTTCAAGAAATCATCTAAGTGTTATTTTTTCTTTAAATCTCAGAAGTACATAATTCATAGATTTCCAAGAACACTGAAGTAAACAAACAGACAATTTTCTCCTATATAATTTATTGGAATTAATTATGGAATCCGCCCTGCGCCATGGCGGTGGCGTGACGAACAGAATTCTTGGTAGAAATATAAGAATTAACAGGGGAAAAGTACATAGTAAATTGTACTTCCGTTGTAAACAATTGTTTTTTTTTATATACGTAACAACTAGTAAATTTCCTGAAGATGAGAGATTATTAATTGCTCTCAGAAGGTAATAGCTTGCGTTTCCGTCATAAAGTAATTGATTGTACACGAAGGAAGTAAAACACGTGTGCTTGCAAAATAGCCATCTAAGAAAATACTTCTGAGACAAAACGCAACGTGTTGGAAAAGCAATCAGGTTAAAACGACGCATCCTGTCGTGTGTGCTTTGTGAAATTAAATTTATCGCACGAAGCGCTGTTATGAGAACTGCCTATTTTATTTTCAGTTAGTTACCCAATGTTCACGTTGATTTGCTTCATCCAAATCCTACGAGTATTAGTAGCATTACTAATGATTGAAAGACTATCGTGAATTCCATGCCAGAAAAGCCCCCAGTCGGCATGATTCAACAATCATCGTCATATTTCCGCCAATTTACAAAATAATCATCATCGTCATATTTCCGCCAAAACTTTAATGAATGGTGGTACTCCAAAACCTTCCATTAGCCTTCCATAAGAATCAATCCGTTCACTGGTGAAAACCGTATAAAAAGCGGTTCGGAGTTTTTAATTTTATCTTGTTCAGACAGACAGACGCAGCACGGGGACTTTGTTCTATAAATAGTGATAAATATTGAACCAAAGGCGATGGCAAAATCAGCTAGACATTAGGTTAACAGAAGGGTGTTATCCAGTCAGGTAGAACGTCAGGTCAGTGCCGGGTGCCTGCCCCGCCTAGCCCCTTTGTTACTCAGGCGTTACGACCCACCCCTGCACTCAGAAATTATTGATACTTTCCAAGAAAATCTTCGCTAAGTGTTGCTTGCAACGCTATAAAATTACAGTGCTAACCTATTTTCTGGGTCGTTATTTTGTAGAATATTTATACTATATGTAAGTTGTTTTCATTTTTTTTCACTGTGTTGCCGGTAATGAACTTTAAAGTGAATGTGTGAAATGGCTACCTACTTACAAATATCATCAGTTTAGTCATAAGTATAATAAGAATACCATCAATACAAAAATTAATTTACCTTCTAACGCAATACTATTTTACTTCTCATATAGAATAATATGTTTATGCAGTTTACCTAGTCCAGTCACAATAACATACCTGAATGAGGAAATATTGCAGTTTCAGGAAGTGCACGTGCCTCCACAAACAAATAATTCTACGTAACCATTGAATCATTAGAAAACTACTAAATACCGCATCACGTCGTCAGTATTAAAAACCATAACGTAATACACGCAAAAGTTGCGCAGACGCAACGCAGCTGCCTGTCGCGCGCCGGTAATTTCGTTAATGCTATTTTAATCGGCATGTAATTGGCCCTCATTGGGGACACGGAACATGGCAAGAGACAAATTACACCAATTCTCAGAAATTCGGTAAAAACACTTCAGTATAAATAATTAACGTGTTATGTGATTATGATACGGCCGTTCCCCGCGGTTCGAAGCAATCGAGGTAAAACATCGGAAAATTAGCTGACACGAAAAAAACGTATAATGCATTCCTAGAAACGATGTGTTTCCTATAAATGCATTACGAGCCTACATTAGTTACCTTGTTCATGTAATTTACTAGATATACGAAGCATAAAATTGTTTGCAGTTATTATATTATAGGCAGGAGGCCCAAAATATTTGTGCAAAAAATGTAGTCAATCAATCTGCCTAGCCTTTTCGCAACTATATTAAGGTCGGCTTCCAGTCTAACCGGATGCAGCTGAATACCAGTACTTTACATGGAGCTACTACCTATCTGACCTCCACAACCCAGTAACTGGATAATACGATACCCCTTGGTAAGACTGGTTGTCAGACTTTCGGGCTTCTGACGATTCTCGATATGTTAAGATGGTCACCCATCCACTCACCAACTCCGGCAAGCGTAGCTTAACCTGACGGATCGACCCTTGCGGCTGTTATTACTTAGCCACGATCTCCTGCACAAAAATAAAAAAAAAAACAAAATTCAAAATTGTTTATTTCTTTAACCAAATTACACAATTAGTTTGTGATTGGAGCCTTCTTTTAAGCAAACAATGCCTGTATTAGAGGACTGCCGCATTGTTCGCCGTGAAGTTTTCTCAGAAATTGTTTTGTTAAAATTCCCGTCGCGCGGCGAATCGCGCCAGTATGTAAGAGCCTTAAGATGGAGTATGATGTACGTGTGTGTCTCTTTAGCTGAAACCACTAGTGAGTTAAACTTTTTTTTTGTTCAAGGTCAGGCTATGTATATTGATTTTTTTTATTCTACCCAATATTGATTTGAATCAACATCCAGTAACATCATTTTTCTGCTATTTGGAATGGGTTTAACTTAGAATAATTCTGCTGAATTGATAGGTACATAACTACATAAGTATTTGAATTATTCTCAGTAGTTACCCTTATACATAAGATTAAGGTGTATCTTTTCATACACGAAATCTCTTAAGAGGCCATTGTACTCATCATTATGAACAACAGCAGATTTTTTTTTCGCGATTTCAGTGTCGTTTATGAAAAGTTACACCTCTTATATGTATAAGCAAGTTTCCAGTAGTACAATTTCGTCGGCACGTTCCTTCCCTCACTTGACCAATATACTTCGCTCGGCAAGTCGGAGACTCGCTTCCACCGAGGACATATTCTAAGAGCTTCGTGAATTTCAGTCCGAAAATCTAGATGACACAATCAATCCACCTAGCCTTTTCCCAACTATATTGTGGTCGGTCTTCCAGTCTAACCGGATGCAGCTGGATACCAGTATTTTGTATGGAGCGACTGCCTATCTGACCCAGGCGCGGTCCGAGGGGGTCCTGGGGGTCATGACCCCCCCAAAATCATTCAAGCTGTCGAGAAACTGAATTATTTACGCGCTTTACTAACTAAAAACTGTAGTACTTGAGCCAGTTACGCCAGTGACCTTGATGGGCATATACAAAAAAAAGTTTTTAGACTTATCAATTATGTAACCATATTCCTAAAAATATTCCTCGGCACCAATGGTGACCCCCCCCCAAAATCTTGGGCTGAGACCGCGCCTGATCTGATCTCCACAACCCTGTGACTAGGTAATACGATACCCCTTGGTAAGACTGGTTGTCAGACTTTCGGGCTTCTGACGACCCGTTACGACTGTCAAAGATCCGCGAATGACAGCCGGGACCAACGGCTTAGCGTGCTTTCCGAGGCACGTAGGCACAAAAATCTAGATGACACAATAACATAAAATAAAATAGAATGCAATTTCCAAATCTTTAAGAACACAAAAATTTGATAATCTATTTATAAAAACCAGCATTTATTAAATATATAAATATCATGACATTTATTGTTTTAATTAATAAACTGGACAGCGGAAAATGGTCTCACAATTAACTTGTTGTCTCAGGTCTATCTGTATTCGATCAATGTCTACAAGGAATTCATGAAATAGGTAAATTGGCGAATTCCACTACAGCCGCCGTCATTCATACGTCGATAGTTTGTTTATAACGATGATTATAAACAACCAACTATCCAACAAACTATCGACGTATGAATGACGGCGTAACTAACAAATTGTATAGATTATAAACAGGTTAAAGTTTATAGGAGTCAAGTGTGATCGTATAACTAAGATCCACACTAAATAATATCGAACTAAATCAACGATAGATCCAAAACTGCTATTACAAAGGTGGGATACGAAATCATAATTTATTTTTAGCGTTATGTACCTTTCCAGGGCTTCCCAATCGTATTGTATTTTTAAACAACAAACATGTTATAAATATCAATTTCAAAGAGATCGTTACCATTAAAATATAATTTTTATGTTTATAAATTGTCATAATAACATACAAAATTCATTTGAAATGCTAATTAAGGTAATTAAAAAGCCACTACGCGGAATTCAAAATCTAGGTAAGTATTATATATAAACAGATATATTTTTTCCTCATAATTTAAAGTTGCTAACAACCAAATAATGCGCAGAAACGGTAGAATGCAGTGTAATAGGTTGGATTGTATAGGTTTATTATATTATACACAAGTACCCTTTGTGTATAATAATAACTCCCGCGTAAATGGCTCCTCTGACATTGGCCGCCATGGCCAAAATTCGGTCTGGAGATACAATAAATCTAAATATGACAATTCAGGCATTCCGATCAAAACCAGAGGACTCGGGCGAGCTCACGAAAGATGGAAGGAGGCCTTTGCCCAAAATTGCGACAGCCCAGGCTCAGACCGAATAAAAAAACAAGACATAGCATGCCATAACTACACCATTTACAATCAAACTACACCTCATTAAATGCACACAATTTTTACGAAACCGGCCTTATGTCACTGTTGACAGCGCTCTGTCTTGGTTTTTTAATTGGTCTGGGCAGCCTAGGCTAGAGACATAAAAATCAAAACCAATGGATTGGCCAAATTACCATTATCGAACGCCAGATGACTGCTAATAATTTGCGCCCTCACGCCCCTAACCGCCGCCGCCGCTGGAGACGCCCGGGGCGTCGGGAATCCCAGGCGGATTCCCGGCCACCATAGGCGCGGGCTTGCGGACGGCGAGCAATGGGTAGCTTGCCGTCCGATCAGGACCAGGCCCGGGTCGATGGCGCGTCGTGTTCCACGCGCGCCTCAAAGAGATGTCAGCACAATTGGCGGGGTCCGCTAGGACCGATGCCTGCCAGGGTTGCGGGTTAGTCCGAAAGGGATACCGGGACCTTGGCAACAGGCAACTGAAGGAACACGGGTGGGTTTTAGTCAGTAAAAGTCTGACACGCCCTTCCGCTCCACCCAGAGCGGGAGAAGTCATTGGATGACTTCCCACCCTCAAAAAAAAAAAAAAAAAAAGATGACTGCTAATATCCGAATGATTGCCGAGATGAACTGAACAGTTGGTTGATGAGGGCTACAACAGAAAAGAGTTGTATCTAAAGAAGTCTTAAGAGTCGACGGAGCCCTTTACTCAGCAGTGGGAATAAAAGGTTTTCCTGCTTTCTGTACGGTGTCCTAATAAAAAAGGTTTTATTGTATTAAATTACATTGCCGCTTGATCGTAATTCATGTCGGGTACGTCACATTACTACAAATGTCAGTGAGTTAACTACAAAACATGTTCCGATGACCTTTGTTATATGCGACCTCAACTCTTCAACACTTTTCAAAACACCTATCTAACGACAAAAAGGTGTAAAAGCTTAGGGAAGGTAACATTTTTATTAAAGACTAGAATAGTAAAATGGTTTTTTCTCTGAAATAGCCACATACTGGTGACATGCTGAATACAGAAACAGTTGATTAGTATTCTGTCCTTTTTCCCAACTAATTAACGGGAAGGGTTAATTAAAAAAATCGTTAATTAGAGTATACCTGACTCGCACGTTAAGCTGTTGGCCCCGGCTGTCATTTGTGGATCTTTAACAGTTGTGACGGGTCGTCAGAAGCCCGGAGAGTTGGGAAAAGGCTAGGCAGATTGCTTTTTAGAGTATACCTGACTCGCATAATGTTTCAATTACAAAACATAATTATCATCACATCCCATTTATGCAGGTTAATTGAAAAAGCTGCATTGGTTATTGGATTTCATTAGACATTTCAATTTATTCATAATGTAGTTCAACTTAATTGCGAACATCGATGATCAAATAATAACAGCACAGTTATAGACCAATGAACTTTAACCTTTCTATATCTATCGTATAACTATAAATAATCCAGTTGGTGCCTTATTCACAATGATGAAACACGCAATACTCCGCAAGAGGACTCCCACTGCCAACATTGCTGACTGGCTAATCTGACTCGAGCAGACAGAGCAAAAATACGAAGACTATAGGATAGAAATATAATCTGAACCGAATAACGCGGTGGAATTTCGAGCAGGTCCATCCCTACGCTTTATCGCTGAAAAAGTTCCGAAACTCTAATAGTAATCAGGCCAGAAAAAAAACGTGCGTTTGGTATTTTGCTACGTTCAACTGAATTCCGATGAAAATTGAATGCGTTTTTCCGCTGCAATTCCTCTAGCCTGAGTAACTAATCCAGAATCCTATATATCTATACATCTTCTATACATAGTCTTATTAACATCTTTTTACTAAATGCTTATGAAAGTATATACTTACGGTACTTATAACAATGATGATCGATAACCAGCTGGTGAAGACCGCAGGAATCCGCTGGATGCGAGAAGCTGAAATGCTTATAACAAAAGAAAAAAAATTGTCTGTTGGTCTGACTGTCTGTTTAATTGTTTATTCCGGCTAATCTCCGAAACGGTTGGACCTATTTTGACCGAACTTTCACTGGCAGATAGCGGATGTTGTAAGGAGTAACTTAGATTTTTATTTTAGAAAACGAAAAGAGAATTGAGTCAACTCGGGCGATTATAAATAACAATATTAGTAACCGGAAAGACATACGAACAGAGCAGGCAAATATAAAGCTTGTAAAAAGACATCGTCACTAGGTCAATCCAATTGCTAAATCAGATTACATGTCCACGATAAGGACTACTGTTTCCCAGGTAAAATAAAAAACAATTTATCTTTTCCTGCTAGCAGTAGCGAATGTACCTATTTATTGATTTCGAAATTCATCGAAGCGATAACATCGTATACTATTGTACTATGCATGTTACGATGTAATTAGTTGAAGAACATTATCTAATCTCGGCCTATTTACATAAATATAAATAACGAGAAACAATAACGGTGCTCGTTTGGATTTTTAGAATTGTTTTATAGTTACAAGGATTGAGCGTGATTCTACGTGGTAAACTGCTTGAATTAGAGTATCAGTTGGTCTTTGTTTATCTTTAAACAAAACTGCAATTTTAACTTAAGGCTGGTGCAGACTGGCGCGCGCGACGCGACGCCGGTAATTGTTCTACCGTGAAAATTTCTTAGAAATCGTTTTATTAGTCGCGTCCCGCCTGTTTGCGGGAGCCTTTATTTTCTGTACTTGGGTAAAAAGTAAGGGGTATTCCATCACCGCCGTTGTATCCTGATGGTTACGGTATTTGCGCTTTGTTAAATGATGTGCAATATCAATCTTGCGTGGCCTTTTCCTACATTGAGGTCGGTTTCGGTTCTACCCCGATGCAGCTGAATATCAATATTTTACATGGAGCGACTGCCTATCTGACCTCCACAACCCATTTACCTACTAGGTAACACAATACTCTTTGGTAAGACTAGTTGTCAGACTTTCGGACTTTTGACTACCCGTAAGATCTATGAATGACAGCTGAGACCAACGGCCGGGTGTCGATATGTAATGGATGGTCACCCATCCAGGAACCGAACGCGGCAAGCGTAGCTTAACCTTCGGCTGTTATTATTTAGCGTCTTAGATTTGATGTCCTATAAAGCATATTCTATCTGTCTAGCTATCTGTTTAGCTCGCGATATTGGAATTATTGTGCCTTTTTTGAAATGCGCTAAAAGCACGTTATGAAATCCACTGTCCTGGTTAGTCCGACCCCTGTTGGCTTTCATAAGTTCCGGCCATACTTACCTACCTACAATGGAACCAGGTTACACCTACATTTGACGTCCATCGATTCAATAATAGGGCCAAAGAAGTTCGTAACCTTTATTGTCCACTTCTTTCAGTTGGTTTTTCATTACTGGGGAAAGATAGTTCGATTTGGCCTCGTCATTCATTACATAAAAGATTATTAATATTGTGGACTACATCCACCATCCATTGTTTAGTAATTTGAGTATAGGCTCGCAGGAAACCTAGTCACTATTTACCTACCGGGGGATCCATGACGGACATTAGGTACACATCGGCTGACTCAAATCATCAGATTAATTATGATTACTCTAAGATAATGACTTTTCACGAAGGCGATATCGCTTATCGATATCGCGCTGGCGCCAAATTAAGTATACTAACCAAACAATGTGTTATACTTCAGTATCTACAAATTCGTCGTATTGTGATAACGGCTTTTCGCGAAACCACGAAGCAATCAAATGGCTAAAGTGTCCCGTAGATTTATGTGGAAAGATTAGTTTTAATTGCGCATAGGCTGTAATATTTTGTTTTTAATATTTTACTTTTAAAAGCCATAGTTATCTTTTGTTTATTTTCAAGCAACCGGCCAGTAATAAATATAAATTCTTTTTTTTCCTACTTTCAAAGAAGTTATAACTAAATTACAAGGATAGCCTATGTACAAAGGCGAACGTAAGCCAGAATTGGGTCCTCAAACAGCGAACCTCAGTGAGATTTGCAAATGAGGACAGTAGGTAAATAATCATCTTCAAGATATTTCAATTCTTATTTCTGCTAGTCACCTCAAGTATCTGTTGAAGTGGTACTTACATGCACATCTTACTCGTATCATTGCCTTCTAGAGCCCTCCTCACTCCTTTAGAAAACAGAGCAAACATGCTGCAACAATAGGCGCCATTTCACGGAACCATACTAACATGAACGCGGGTGCGTTTTTCCTAAAATATTACATAACGTGTTTGGCTATGCGCCAAGCGACACGTGCTATCGCTATAAAGTCCGAATTCCCCGAGTTCGTATTAACTAGGCAGACAATCCGCACGTACGGTAAACAAATGCTAAGCGACCGGGAATCACCAACGCAGGGAGCCGTGATGTTGGGGCTTTCCAATCACGAATTACGTAGGTATACGTACGTGTAGACCAGGGAAATACACAGGTATATAGGTAAACTCGTCTTATTAGGCGATGGTTTACCGACGACGTACTTAAGCCTAGCCTGTATGTATAGACAGTTCTAACTATTAATTCTACAGGGAATTGAGTAATGATCATGCTTACCTAACAGGCTGCTTTGAGGATGTTAGCTTCGCACAACACAACTTAGATTTGAAAATTTGCATTCATTCATTTCAATTTTACGGATGCATTTGTTTATATGACTTTACAAGTAATTGCGTTTGCGTAAAGATCGTTTTTTACCGTGATTTTGAAGGCGCACTCAGTTCGGATGGTGATCGGTTTTACGAATTTTGCCGATGCTATATCTGAGTTTTGTCGTTATTTCTGTAAGCAATCTACACCTGTCGTGACAACCCGATTTCTGAATAGAGTACAATTTTTTTTTTACAAAAACTTATGAATTTGTAGGCTACATTAAAGGGATCACCTCAAGTAATTTTAAACTAGAGTTTGAAAAGTTCTCAACTTCAAATTCTCAAATACAGAAAACGGGTGTGATTCAAGTTTATTAATGTTTTCTCAGGAGTTTGTTTCGGGTTTCTTGACTCTCGAACTTAAACAAACACTCGGATTTACCTGCCCGAAAGAAACACAGGACTCGAGAGTAAGACCGAAAACCTTCATAAACTTAATATTATGAAGACACTTCTTGGTAAGATTGGTTTTCAAACTTTTTGGGCTTCTGTCTGCCCGTAACGACTGTCAAAGATCTGAATGACAGCCGGGACCAATGGCTTAGCGTGCGGGTCCCGCTACATAGATAATAAATAAATAAATTCTTTATTCAGAGTAACAATGAGACTCATAGTGTTAGTAACAATAAAATTAACTTACAACTATGTTAGTGATTCAGTTACAACAAGTACCTACACAAAACAAACACAACATAAAAAATCACTGCTTCAGTAATCCAGCTGAAATACTGGAACAGCGACTCACAATACAGCAGTCCAGCCTGTCAGCAATCATTCCCAGGATGCTGTTGTAACTGGCCCGCACCCTGCGCACCAAGGACGCACATCTTTTACGCATTAACGCATAAAAGCAGTCAACACTACTGCGCAAACATTCCTGATGTGCTACAGAAGCGGGGCAGCCCCATCTGACACCCTGAAAGCAAAAATAATGGATAAGCTGAATAATGGATGGTCATATCCACGAATTGACCGCGGCAAGAGTAGCTTAACCTTCGATCGACCCGTGCGGCTGTTATTATTTAGCCACGAGCCACTCTGATATTAAGAGGATTAGAAAGTAATATTCAGGGGAATGGTATCTAGTTTTCTCTAAGAATGGATAAGAAATCTTACAGAAGTTGCTTGTTTGTTGTTGCGTGGTTTAACTAGTCAAGCTAAGACTTTGAACCAGTGCTCAGTGAAACACGTTGGAAAAAGACAACGGACAAAGAAAAATAAAGACATACACACATCTACATGTAAGGCACGTTCTAAGTAGATTGCTAGCTTATCGCAGCCGCGCACCGCCGCGTTTTAAACTGAATTTTCCTTTCTCTCACTACTTTTACGACTTCCACGAACATAAGAAGCTGACATGCTTTTGTTTCTATAGCCAAAACAACAGGAAAACGACTGGAGTATAGTTTAGTATCTATTTCTTCCCGTATTTTAGTGTTTTGTATTATCTACAGATACCTAAACATATAGTATATGTTACTAATAAGTATATCACTTACTAATAAGTTTTGTAATGGAAAATTATAACTTAACAGGAAAAACGTAAATATATATACTAAAATAACATAATATAGCTAGTTTTTTTCCGAAGGGTTGGGCGTTGTTGTGGAGTTAAACACATATTTATAATTCCCGGTAAGTAATTTTAGAGATTTTCCTCATGGAAAAACTCAAAGACCGTCTCGAGGATCAAATTCGGGGTCATACCAACCTTAGATATTTATTTATATACTTAATTTATTTAAATATTTACCCAGGAACAGAGTAGCCGCGTAAAAGTTAGCAATAAACTAGACAAGTTTGACAGATGCTGTGGATAACTAGAAGTCTTAAACCGGGTTAGGTTGTTGCCGACACAGAGTTTCTGAGAAAAATCCGTCGGCCGTGTAAAATGTACACTTTCGTCTTTCTTTCGAGCGATCGTCAAGATAAAATTAGCGGATTGGCCGCTGTGTAAACAAAAACATGGTTTTCCCGCGATCGTTCTGCTATTAACGTGTTGAAAGTGAACTAACTGCGCATTTTGACGATTTGTTGTGTTCATTTGGGAAATTCAAGCTGGAAATATTCTTCGAAATGATTTTCATATTTCACGTGCATTCCTGTTCGAAGGTTGTTTGTTAAAATTCCGATAAGACTGTCTTCATACTGACTATAAAAATGTATTTATGTATTCTAATGGTGTACTAGGTATACATACCTTAGAATGGTCTAGCTAGATATATGAATGCGAATCATGCAGATGTTTTTTTAGGGATACAGGGCCCGGTCTGGCTTCTTAACAAATTACTAAATGCAAATGATTTATCTAATAAACTAAACGCCTATATACTATAACGCAATATAACGTTTCTAAGAATTCAACAATTAATTTACCAAGATGCTCACATGGGTAATCAATTTAATAGGACTTTTTTCTACTGTAGGTTGGGTTTGATTATCATATGAAGAGCGTTAAGCACGCTGTTGAAACTGATGAGAGTAACTTTACTCAATAGTTTATTAATTAATTGACCTTAAATCTGTATATGAGATACAGATTCAAGGTCAATTAATTAATAAACTATTAGGTAGTATTTCAATAAAACTTAATAATTTATACTAGGTACCTATCTTATCTTATGAAAGTACAGTAGGTCGTGCGATATCAATTAAATTCTATTCTGAAAAATCTCACCGTGAAAACTTAGGTGAGGTGAGCTGTCAATACACCTTATTTTTATAAGGGTTGGCACTATTGACAGCTCACTTCACCATAGATAAGTTACTTTTATACATAATCAAATATCTTGTGTGCTCAGTGTATATGAATTCCAATTCAAAAGAATTAAAAATATATTGGGACTGTAAGTATATATTTTTTGAAGGCACATAATTAATTCGGTTAAAATTCAGCTTCACCGAAAATATCATCATGTTTTCCACGGAACTGGAGTTTTCATATTCATGCTAATTAAACCCACAATTTTGGTTCAGAACTATTTTACTTGTACCATGATTATAATTACCCGATAATTATACCTTTATGTTTGGTTTATAAATACGAGAGTAGGTACTTTAGATCTGTGATACTTAACGTATTAAAGTTCGGATAGAAAAAGGCAGTCTTTGCTTAGTTCAGGGTAAAATAGCCTGTGTAAGGCATTAAGTACCTAGGCAAGCCCGTCTTCAATTTCTTTGCGAGGAGAAATTTCATTTTCGACTTCTGATAAAACAATCAATGATGGGTAGTTCAATTTATTTATTTGCGACATTTTTTTACGTATTTTCAAATCGTGACAAGTTACAACTTTTAAACATGTTCACTGGCATAATTGTATAAATAAATCATGGCGCCAAATTCTAAAGGGGGCATTAAGCAGCAAACATCAAAAGCTCTTAACTTTATGATCCGAGCCATTTATTGACGAAATATGGCGACGCACGGTGACGTCGGGTGCACCCACACATGCACACGTGCACGACATCTGTCAACGACGGACATTCAACGACAAAAGTTTAATTAATATTGTAGGTCATTCACATGCCATGCCAGCGTAATAACGATGAATGAGTTATGCAATCACACAAAATAGAAGCTCAATTTAAGTTATTGATTCGATTTTCTCGTGTCGTCAACGAAATTGAAATGTTATACCAATTTGTTTTAACCTTTAACGAAATTGGATTGTTTTCATTTACAATTGGTTCCATGCTGCTTCCATTAACCTACATATTCGTAATGCAAATACGCGCTTACCGACCTGGGACAGTTTATAAATACTTTAGATACCTATTATGGATACTGGTCGGTATTTAGATTGAGAACAATAGATTCGTATTCGATTTTTCGGCTTTTTCGGCGAAACTTTTGGCTAACAAAATTAATGTATCTACATGAACAGTTTTGTCGCCGTCTATACATACCGTGAAGAGCACTCGTTCGTAGAAGTGTGGCGCATGTCACACGCATTGCCTTTCGAGGAATGCTCGATTATCTCCAGCATTATTGATTACTTGCCCTACTCGGGAGACGAAATCACCCATTGTTACTAACATCACAATAACTATATTATTTCTTGGTCATCATATTTGTAGATCTCTCTACCTACAGAAATAGCAGCACATAATATGTGCTGCTATTTCTGATTGATTATAACAGATTGTTATATTATATGATTGTTATATTATAACAGATGTCACTATCGACACATAAATCACTTTACACTATAGGATGTTATGAAAAAAAGTGTGAATGTTGACTTCCGAAAAAAAATAGTAGAGTCGCGCATTTAGAAGGCATTTGCTTAAGTAGGTAAATGGATCTGCTATTTTATTTCTCACTAAAAGCAACACAATGATTTATGATTATGAAGCATCACATAGCTACCTACGTAGTTTTTGACATATATGTAGAATTGATATTGTAAATGGCATCAATTCAATTTTTAATGGTTACCCAAATGTTTCAGTTTCTGCTTCATAACTAGAGGGTCCGTCTCATAACCTGTTTGATAAATCTTTTAATCGGCTTATTAGTAATCTGTTGAGTTAATATCCTACACACAACGATAATTGTAACGTAACGCAATGCAACACTCTGAACACAGTAGGTAAGTATGTAAATTACTCCAAAACTGGTTCATTGCAAAATTTTAATCAACTTCCTTATGATCTATTTTATCTCTAAGTATAATTTATTTCTAAGTAATTCTAAGTAGCCCTAATCTGCAAGTGTTATCTACTTTTCTAGTAACGTGAAAATATTTCTATTGTCATCGATAATGAAAGTTATATGCCTACTGTAACAGTTTTTAAATAGGTTCTTAAATTCATTCAAAATCTACCTGTACATTCATACTGAAGTAGGTGTATGGGTGTGTTTGTCGACAAAAAATAGATCAAGAAGTGAATGAACTTTCCAACGTTTATTACCACCATGTCTGGTGGAGGTAGGGGGCCGAGCTCGCACTTTGATTGATGGATAGATAGATACTACAAGTTACCTAATTTAACGTCGTGCGCCGGTCATTGGGGTCAACAGTACCTGGTGCACGTCTTAACGCTAAAGTCACGAGCTTTCACAGCGGAGCCAACCGGTGCCGGCTCGCAAGGCTTGGACGGAAGACCATAAGTTTTATAAATTAGTGACAATGCCTTGAGTTATTTCGTGGAAGTGCCAAGGTTGGTAGTTCTGGGAAGTGGCGGCTCGTCGGCAAGTACGTTCGGAGCGAGCCCGCTCGGTCTCGGTCGCACATTCACATGCCGGTCCCCCCGCGCCGAGCCGCGCTCCGCCCGCCACGCGTGTTTACCTCACTCGCTTCGGTGCGCGCCGCGTGCCGGCTTCGCCGCTCGCTCAGTACGCTTTTGTACACGAAAGAGGATTGTCACGCTGAGGCGACCCACCCTCGCCGAACTTTCACCTCCCGCCGCGATATCGTTATCTGTGATAAACACCGGCCGTTGAGTGAAATTGAATGTGCGCGTACTTAGAAAGCGTTTCTGTGGAGGCACGCGGACGGACTGTTGTCGGCGACGTCCATTTCTGCAAATTAATTTCTCCAGTGCAGTCGGTTTCTACGAAACTGCTTATAAAGAGTTTTACTGAGAAACGAAACGGCCATAAAGTGGATTTGAAGAAATATAAGTAATTATAAGTGGGCCTTTGTGTTTCCGTGTTTGTTGTTATCTAAGGCGTTTACATTGGATCCCAACCGACCACGAACACCTCCAATGGTGGTCAAACTACCAGGTGAGAACTTCGAAAGTGGTGAACCAAATGGTTCGTTACAGTACCTAACTAACAAATGAATAATCATATATGCCTTTAAGCTATTCATAAACGATACGTCAGCACGAAAGTAAATTTGTTTAACACTGCAAAACACATGTAGTACAGACCACACAACATAATGAAACGGCGGCGGCGCCAGCTGTTATCATTATCACATAGGCTTCGGGGTCAATGCGTTCTCAATGATAAAAGCGTAGATTATATTAATGAATGACGTAATCCCTTGCCATTTAAAAACAAATGATCATTTAGTTTGTGCTGTTTTTGTTACTCTATTTAAACCATATGTACCTAGGTATCTCTATTGCAGAAATAATGATGTCATCAAAATAGTTTTAATTCATTTAAAAGTTTTATGTTAAAAATGTTGCAATGTATTACCCATTTCTGTATTTGGTAAGAAATTCGAACTACCCACATTTTTGATCTCCTACAGAAATGATCGTGTCTGTAACTAGGTTAGGAATTCAGTCTATCTTAATTACAGCGATGCAATACCCACGTAACGTTATGTAGTAGGAAATGATATAAATAAGATGATGTTTATGCACAAGCGTGCTGACTGTGTTAATGACACCTCGCTAGGCGCAGGCGGCGAATCGCTTCGTTTCAAAACAATTAACGTGCTAGCACGCTACGATATAACGTTTCCTTAGAAATAACGATCAAGTCATAAATTGTTTGAAGGAATTATTGCAGATTTTGCATAATTACAATACGTAACGCCATGCCACTCCTAGGATCCGAATAAACAACTAAATTGTTTCCAGTTTTTTGTGCGAGTTCACGATTTAAAATGACAGCAACAATTAACTATCAATCAGCATTAACATGAAGGCAGCTTAAATTATTTCTTCGAATTCTACATGTTTTTTCGCAACGGAATTTGTTAATTGCCTTCTAAGAAACTCATTAGGAGTAAAACCGTAAAACAGAAGGCTAGATTGGTGCCTGACAGTTTGTTTACGCTGGATACTTTCCATGTAGGTACTGTGGGTAGACATGTACCTATGCTTATTTCCTCACGCACGTAGCACTTCACCACTCACCCACTTGGTAGCGACCTCGCCAGTCCCAAGATTGTTGACAGCACTTAGTTCAAATCAATGTTATTGTTAACAATCCCATTGTCCACGTTTTACCGGGAACATCATGCTGTTAAATCGTTTACAGGGAATCGTCGCGGCCTTTGTTTATCCTCAAAGGGAGACAATGTATTTTTTGTTGCTATTTTAAAGCTAAAAGGAGCCGAGTCTATTGTACTATGACCGGTTAATGTACTATGACGATGATATGATTCGTAGAAACCTTGTAGAAACACTTCAACTGTCATTGATTGAGAGTTGTTGAAAAAAATATTGATTACGATACTGTTTTGGATGTTTGACGATTGACGTAGACTGATGTTGTTTTAACAACAGTCGCCTCTTACGCAGTGCCCTGCGTCAAAAAAGTTCAGAGGGCAACTCCTCACTAACGGCATTAAATTATCTTTTAGTGCGATATAAGGGTTATTACTGATATTTGTCTGTGTACATGGAAGCCATTGAAGCTTCTGTGAGCAGTCAAGTCTTGGTGGATACGGGTATACCGAAGAATGTTTGACAAAAAAAACGAAGCTCAGCTGCGTAATCCAGAATGAAGAGCACAGAAATTAGCATTGCAAAAGAAGAACCTGCATTCGTTAGTTGTATCGATGATGGCGATGCAAATATTTCACTACCATGTTGGGCGCCAAAATAGACCCAAACCAATTACAACAATAAACAGAATATTTAAAATGAAACTCCGCTGTGTTATCCAGAACGAAGAAAATTACACAGTATAAAAGTTTTTTTTACTTTCGTAAGTTGTATCGATAACGGGTATGCTAATATATCGATACCATGCTGGGCGCCAAAATAGACACAAATCTTTACAAAACTGCTACACACTATACACTTAAGAACGTAGAATATTTTACTAAAACGACCGCAAATCTTGGATGAAATTCATTAAACAATTCAATTCAATGTGACAATTTTTTACATTCTGATTTATTTATGTTTCTCTTTGCAAGTCTAAAAATGGGGCAACCTACTTTGGATTATACCGCTCTAGTTTTATGTTCTATTCTTCATGTAGAAGTATGTAAATAAATCCAATATTGTATTCCACGTTTCGTTCCTTGCTATCTACATATTAATATATGCAAATGACTGCGTTCATTAAAACATTATGTTCGATAATTTTTTTCTTACTACTGTTATTGTTTGTAGAGTAGCTGTTTCTTGTGTGTTATGAGTACAATAACAACTTTTTGTTCATCTGCCTATTTGAATACATGTCAATAATAATAATATAATGACGGCTTGTAATAAACAGAGGCATAGAGTGCGTTTAATCAAATAGTTCCTTTGCCGTAATGTTGGCTCCACTGTTCAATTTTAAAAACGGACCTATTAGGTAGCGGCGTGGCATATTTGTATTGGTCCAACAACAGGGGAGCCAAAATTACGGCATATTATTATGAACTATTTGATGAATCGCGCTATACCAAGCATGGGAAAATCAATCACTTGAAAACAAGAACTGTCTAAGAATTTAAGATAAACTTAGAAGCCTACTGGAAGTCCGGTACCTAAACTAGAATCTTAGCAAATGTAGGCAATATATAAGTGTGCCGGATTCGAACGAAATGTCAACATTTTGCCGTAGAAATTTATTAAGTAACATCGCTAATTAGAAAAACGCTTTTCCTATTACCTTAACTTGGGAATTAAGAAACGCTTCTTATCGGGACGATGAAAATTCATTACATCCAATTAAAACTGGCTAAAGACTGTCAGGAATTTAAACTTTATATTATTCAACCGTAATTCTTTCCAAGTTAGGTAATCATATGCAACTTGGGGTGAGAAATACGGATCCCTCGTTCATCGACAGTTCGATACCCAAAAAGTTATCTAAGCGTGGTCAATATCAATTCTCTTGGTCTGTATGAAAGGTATTTTCTCTAAAATGAGACAAATAACCTACCTGCAGCAACACAAATTAAAAATGTTTATATAACTACGGACTTGCTTTCGTATTTGCATAAGTCATTTCCGTGGATACGCTCGCTTCTAGTTACGAATAAATACATTTTCTTGAACCAACCGTCGAACTCGTACATTGTTTGCTTCCCAGAACTTATCAATATTAAATGCCGTACTTAAATCTGATTTCTGAAATATGATAACTGCGATCGTAATACTAGCTTCATCAATGATTGGAAATCGCATGTATTTACATAAAATGCAATTTAAAGAGTTTTATTTTTGTAAAAAAGTTATGCGCTCAAACCAATAGTTAAGTACCTTTACCTACTGAGAACAGGTACGTAATGTACTTTCGTCAGTAGCTAGCTATGTATTCGTCTTATGACCAAGTGTTCTTAAACAAATTTGTAAACATAAGTCGTCCGCTTACGTCAATAGATGTAGCTTGCAACAGTTTACATGATATGAAAAAAGAAAATGTTGTTTTACTTGGGAGAGTAACTACTAGGAAAATGTGAGTTCTCTCGAATCGGCGGGCGGACGGAACAAGGTGGGATGGCTGCGCGGGCGCAGGTATGCGTGTTCTCAGAACGCGCCGCGTTCGTTTTTGCTCCTTTTTCGATTCGAGTTTACCGAGAATCGAATGGCCCGGTGGCGGGCCTACTCGGAACTCGTAATTAATCCTTGGAAGCCTCCGACCCAAGGGTTGTTATGAGAAATCGCCAGCATTATGACTTCATTTTTTATTTATTTTTTGCATTGTCTCATTTTGAAAATTGTATACGGGTTATTGTTCGCCGAAGGACCGACAATGCCATGCACAACATTATGCACGGCTATTAAGTTTTATGCAGCGTTCGCCTCTGACCTCAGGCTCTTAGGGAACTTCAAAGTTATTGATGCGCTTCCAAGAAACTATTTATTTATTCATAATACATGATTACATAATAATCAAGAACGAATCCTCTAGAAACTTTAACTGCGCAGGTTGTCTTGCACCATGGAACTGCTCATAGAAAATATGTGTTTTCAAACTTTGAAGCAAGACGGTTGCAAAAGTCAAAATAATGCAAACTTATTGATGATGAATTCAGTATACTTTAGGACAGTGAGCAATTTGCATAACGCAAGATGCTACTGTGTTAGACCACCAGAAAACTTATGCCCAAAGGTTGCATGAAGAACGTCATTCCACGGTCTGCGAAACCACACATTTACCTAACATTTCTTTGGCGACAAGAAATACATATTAGATAGAGTTTATTACAACAGAAACTGCAATATAAAACAAAACTGTGTTCTTTTTTGGACCACCAGGATTCAAGAACTGTTAACTCCGTAATACTCCGTATCTAATTTGCTTTGCACCGTGGGCATCTCATGTTTTGTTGGGCTAGGACTGAACTGACTAAAGCAAAACGAAGGAAAAATATATAGTCGCTTGAGTCGCTTTCCCAGAAGAGCGGCTAGTTTAAATTTCAATGGCGGACTACTGCGAACCCGCTCGACAGTTTCGTCTAACGAACTGATTGAAATACTGCTTTGATCTGTACCTCGGCCACACAAAATCAGCCTCTATATTGTGCATATTTAAGTGCTTTGTCGAATATATCGTAGAGATCGAATTAATTTGCTGTTTTGCCTTTGGGATGGTTTCGTTCGTCCTTGTGTTGGTTTTTTAAAACTGAGGGGAAATTAATATCAATAAACTTAATAAACTCGCTTCACTTGTTGCCTCTATGAACTATAAATATGCAAAATATTTGGTCCAATAGCAACACTTTATTTTACAATTTTATCTGAATGGAGCTTACAGTAATTAACTTTGCGCTGGTAGCAACACATATGTCGATAAACTTCTGTAAATAAGGCGAAGGCAAACGATTAGGTCACCTCTACGGCTACTACTACTCAGTTTATCGTTGTACATGCATCAGTGTAATGCCACGTCAACATACTATTCTCTAGGTGCATAATACGTATCTACGTTTACATGTTTTGGTCATACTGTTTATTTATGAACATAGGAATACATGTAGCGATGGCACGTCAGCGTAATGTAAGTATAATCAATCTCAGCTATATCTTATTTCCATCAGAATTCAAGTCACAAAATCGAAGTTCAGTTCAAACGAAATGAAACGTCAAAGGAGGAAAGTTTGTAACGCCTAAACCTGTTTTACAAGTTCACAGTAGGAAATCCCTTTCACTCGGAAACGGGTCTGGGCTCGGGATAAAAATAGACACTCTCATTTACAGATTACACAACGTCTAATTGACTGCCCATAAATCGGAGTTTCTATATAGGATCACGTATAACGGAACGCATCTATTTTAAAAATCGAAACTACCACGGGTCGACGTTCCGGGAACCGCGGCGGAGCGCCGAACCGACCGGTCGGCGAAGTTCTCGGAACACGCGAAGGTTGCTCAGCTAAACTCTTACATTGAATGCGAATGGTTATTGCCAAAGTCTTTTATGTGAAATCGGACGAGCGTCAGTGATGCATTAGAGCTTTTATAGTGCGCCATCAATTTATTGCAAGATTGAGGCCAATACAATTATTTTGGAGCCCGCAATCACTAAAGACCATGAAAAAATCTTTATGCTCGTTTTGCGTTTATCTCGGATCGTGAGTTGACTTTCTACATAGGGTCATTAAGGAATTCCACGAGTGTTGGTCGACGGAGCCGTGAGTGTTGATGGAGATCAGCTGCCGCCCGTGCGCTCGTTGGCGCCGCCGTTCTCTTGTCTCAATGTCAAAGGCCAGGAGCGCGGAAAGAATTGCCTTATCGTGCACTGAATATATTTTTGTCATTCACGACAAAAAAAGGTTTCTTGATTCTAGTCATTATTATGCTCTATGCTCACGTCCTACTTTTCCTTTCACACATCAATCTTTATGGCCAGTTTTGTTTATCTCACTAAAATGTGAAAGATGAACGTCCATATGTCTCTCGTCAGGGGGCACTTCAAATCGTTCGTTTTCAGTATCAGCTGTTACCAAAAATATGTATAGTGTTGCTGCGTTATTTATAGCCGCCAGTGGCTTCCGAGAACATCGTGTGAGAACACAGTTCAACGAGGTTTTATTATATTATTCAATACTTATGAAGAATCTTCACAAGCATCAGCTGAATAAAACCTCTTTACAAAACTTTAAGTACTTATTTCCCGTGGTAATGGTAAATAAAACAATCTTTCTCAGCTGAATAATGTAAAATGGCTGGAACAATGAAAACCGAGCAAACTAACATTATTTCCGACCGTCTAGATTTTCTTTTTGCCAAAAAGCGAAGCGTTGGAAAATGCTCGCGTACAAAGGCGACGGAATTAATGTTTTGCCAAGGAATGGTATTTCTCAGAATACTTCAAAATAATTTATCCGATAAGCTTATTGTTATCTTGCTATAATTCTTCTACTATATCTTAGACAAACTAAAGATATAGTACGATGATCAATATTGAAAACACTTATCAATTAAAAGGAACAAATGAATTGATTAATGTCAATAATTATGCTCCATTGTCTCGTTATAAAGAATATATCTATTTATAATATCCTAACTAATATTATAAATGCGAAAGTGAATTTGTTTGTTTGTTACGCTTTAACGTTAAAACTTCTGAACGGATTTGGATGATAGGTATTCCCTCGGGATCGAGACTTATACGGGTGAAACCGCGGGGCGGCCAATGACACCGCGTTGTGCTTCTAAACTTCGCGACGAATTATCATGCAGTTCTCATCATAATTTACAGAATTTGTTGCGGCAGGTTTATGTATATACACCTACAATAGTATTAAACTTACATTATATTAACAGAACTCTTGGTCAAATCCTAAAAACCGTGCGAAGCAGGGACAGGGCAGGTCACAAGATAAATATTTAAGCTTTTTCCTTTCAAGTTTATTTTATTGTTATCCGATTTTATTAATGACTATTACAGCTACAAATTATATTGAAACACTTGGTAACTCTTCAATATAATTTCCATGTGAAGCAGGTTCCAAGTCCAACGTCGTAAAAACCTGACATCTTTAATTTCAATAATAATAGATGAATAGAGAATTATGAGTGTAATAAATAACAGACATAACCGTACATGTTACCGTTACGGCTATTGAAATATAAACTAAAAGCGGTCATTTTACAGAGTCAATTAGCAGTAAATAACGTTTGTAAGCGTCTTACCACTTACCTAGGCACCGGAGCTGGGAACAAGATCTTCTAGTTATTATGTTTCTTCTAAGGATAAGAAAGTTTATGTAGGTACGTTGTTTGAAACTTGAAATGTGTCGCACAAAGGCATTTTAATATTTTATTACTGGCCAGCGACTTGGTGGTATTTCAGGTATATGTAAAACAACAGAATGGAAACCTATTGAAGAAAGATAATATCAAGAATATCATTCTACATAGATTGAAATAATACAAACAGCTATCTAATTGCTTCTTATTTTCGAAACCGATTAAGACTAATTTCTTTCATTTTGACAGTTCAACAACATTCATTGCGTTATTTACGTTGTTGAGCAGAATTTATTTTCGAACTTATGAAGCAATGGATTAGACATTATTGTTTCAAACCGATTCCAATTCGGATTGATCGTGTGCAATTCGGGTGCCGAGCTAAGTCATCTCACGATATTTTTGCATGTTTAAAAAGAATTTCAAGATTTCAGACGATATGTACACGAAACTTATTTCATAGGAATGAAAGTGTGTAAATGGTCTTGCTTAATTCATTTAGTTGGCAGGTAGGCAATACGATATATGTTTTAAGAAATGTGCAAAACCAATCAAATTGAAACAACAGAACACTAGAAGAACTGGTTTGCATTCTTCAATATTTCTACTTGAAGATCTCAAGAGTCCAGATGCAATTATCAAGGAACAATATTATAGTTTTAAATTTATTATTTCTCATTTAGCAGCAATCGAAAATGATTGGCGAGATAAACTAAATATTTGCTGGACGTTCCAGATGATCAGAATATATGAAAAGAAATGCTTAGACAATGCAGTTTATAATGGGTATAAATAATCATGGTATAAACACTTCACTTCTTCGTTTATTTGTGGCTTTTAATAACTTTCCATATTGGATTTAAGTTGAAGACAAACACTACTCAATAAAATTGTAAATAGGTGTTTATTTATAGTATTTTGTCTGCTGTTCTTGTAGCGTCGCGTCACCGTGGTTCAGTCTGTACGAATTAAAATAATTACATATAAACATGCCTCTGCATGATTCCATCGTGTTCTGAGAAAGTATTTATACTTTATATTACAAGGTCGAAGTATAAATAAAATGAAGAACACTCGCGCGCCAACCTTACCCCCGCGATGACTCAGTTTTACCTGTATGGACGAGGGCTAGGTTATTTCTAGAGAACTGACGATAATTTTAACGTTCTGACACGCCCGTTCCTAGTATTGTTACCAAATTGCCAACGTTATTCTCTATTTTTAACAAGCTGCTCGTGGAAAATTGGGAAATAGTGAAACAGTGATAACGTGGTTAGTAAACGTTTATGACAGTTCAGGATCCTGGAGATAGATAAAAACGTTCAATTGTTGGCAAAATTGAAGAATTTAAAGAAGAGAACACACTGCGAGCACAATTAACTGTTCCAATGCACGTTATGCACAATGCCGACAGGAAGTAAGTTTCACACCAGTCTTTGTCATTTCATCGCACTGTGACAATATTTTATTTTTACACATTCCGAGTTCGTCTCATGAGTTCACGATATACGACTACGAAAGAGAATTTCTTTTACTTCCAAATATACAGTATGCAAGGGTAAACACCGTTGTCACTCAAACCATGGATAGTTGACTTAAATATAAAAATAAATGACCCAGTAACAACAAAAAAAAAACCTTATTTTCATTAAAAGATTTTAAAAAGTAAATATCCGTCAATAAAACTGTCCCGATACTCATGGATTCGAGAGAGCTGCGAAACAGCTGGTGGCCGGTCATGTAACGCACCGCGCGCCCCGCCTGCCCCCGCCAACCGCCGGCCGCCGTGTTGAGACTTAAGTTCGTTGCCCTTGCGTGTAGGGTGAAATATTCTTGTGGAAAAACGTAATTTTCTTTAAAAAAAAAGTTGTATTTTGCCATTGATTTTACGTTTTCAAAAATGAAACCAAACCACTGGTTTCAAGGATAACGGTGTTTACACTAACACCCTGTATTATTTGCTATGAATATCTGACGAAAAGCCGAGATGGAGTTTTCTGTAATTATTTATTATGATGTCTCTATTTCTAATGCATAAGTAAATACGTATTACAGATTTATTATATGTATTTAATCACTTTTCTTTCTTTTGTTATGCAAAGCAGAAGAGTAGAGTTCCGATAAATGAACTCATAACTTGTAAATTATGAGGCCAATGTAAAAGTGTGTCGGTCGGTATCCAACTATCCAACCGTCCATTGTCGTTTATTGCAAACCAACTATTTCCGGATTGCAGCAATATTCCAGAATCGAATGCTACGCAACGTTTTGCTCGCTATCTTTAGAACACCCAGCAGCAGAAATCATTTATGACCAAATGGTAATATTACGATTCGAAACCAACATTTCAAATATGAACCCTTCCTTTATCTGTAACGGCAGTACTATCACCACAAATTCATTCATAATGTGAATGCTTTAATTAAATTAATTAATGTGTGTCAGACTGATAGCGTACGAATTTCCTGCAAGCGTCCAGTCACGTTTTTATTTACGTTTGACTTTGACATGCGCGCCTGCGCCGACATATGAAGTTCCTACACATACATAATTAAGTTTGTTTTGAATACGTCACAGCGGATTGATACAATAAATATGTAGTAACAACAATTGGCCAGGAATGTCACTTGATGATCTGTTGGAAGTTATGATGAATGATGATGTACCCGTCTAGTGAATCAAGAATGCTATACGCCTCTACAATACAGGGAGTAGGAACGTAATAACATAGTGTCGCTGTCGATGCGACAAGTTTATATTTTAATTTTATAATTGTTGCTAAAAAGACGTTTTCTGTAGAAAGAGGGTAGAGGTAGGGTGCACTCGTTCTATCGTCAACCTCATCCCTTTCAACCAGGTCAAGAGCCATTTTAGACGAAATTCACGTAATTAATTAATTTCGAAATCTTTGAAATAAAGAGACAGTTACAAATCCTCTTAACGAATTATGTTCGTAGGGACGGAGGGCCAAGTTCAATAGAGACTTTCTAGTATTGTCAGTACCACTTAGAGACCGAGCATGAAATCGACTCATTTTGGACATTTTCTTCACTGTGAGAAAGGGATAAAGGGAAAACAACTGTTGTGATTTGTTATTTCAATATAACCCAATTGGTACCGTGCACCTAGGTGCACGGTACCAATTGGGTTATATTAAAACCTACAACCTACAAGGGCACTTCAGAAGCTAGCTTCTGAAGTGCCCTTGTAGGTTTATGCGAAATAAAATATTTTGATTTAGAATAGAAAAATTCTTAGAATTATTCCAGTTTCCCGACGAATGAGGGACAAAGTTACCGTTAATGTGCACTTAATTGATTATGGTGCAAAAAATTACGTATGATACGTATGTATGAGTTCACTTTTGTTGGGAACGGCACGAAAAAGGTTTTGTGCCACAAACTTATTGTAAGTACTTTTATTATCACCATACCCAAGTACTTTTATAGGTATTTAAAATTATGTTTCCTTTTTTTCAAGTATAATTACCATATTGCCAATATTGTTTTCCAAAATGGGTCTTTTTACTGCACGATCCCTTAAAACCTAAAATTTTATCGGAAACCATATTCTGGAAGTAAGAATCAATTAGTTTACTTTGATTTCCTTTTCCAATTACTGTCCTCGACCTCCGTTTGTCAAAACTTCCAAAGTAAGAAATAATTATAAGTGTGGTAACTAGTATAGTATAAAATAATTATTATAAAATAATAGTTACCAGGATTTATTTTAGTATCAACGCTAAATTATAAGTACAAAATATTTTTAACTGGCTACCCGCCCCTGTTTCACACGGTTTTTACGACTGGACAAAACATCAAAATTTCTTTAAAATATTGTAAGTAATAAACAAATAAACCTTTCGAAATAAATTCTCTAAATGATGGTGCAAATCGCATCAAAATCCATTGCGTAGTTTAGAAAAACAACGCGGTCACACAGACAGACACGAAAATATACTTAGGTATTATAATTATATTATATATTCTGTGCTGTATGTTAAACGAGTTTAAACTTTGAGCCTGAACTAAAATACTTGGTAGTGTTGTAACTCCTTTATCTAATGCCTCAGGTAGTAAGTGTTTCCGAGTAGCTGAAACTTCTGCTTTCCATAATTATGCTCAAAAAAGTTATGAGGTATGCGTATATTTGCTAGTAGGTAACATAACTTGTATTCATTTTCCATTATATCGGTATTAGGTAGGATTAACGGTAACTTTGTTGGCTTAAGATCCCGTAGAGGTAAATGCATATTAATATATACTAAACATCCTTGCATAAATTCTATATATATTCATTCAGAAATATTTGTATATGTATACCTAATTATATTATATTTTACTTTGTAATAACGTTCTCGAAAACGTCTCGACATATAACGATTTCGGTGAAAGTTGCATATAGGAGTTTAAGGGGGCAAAAAATCGATCTAGTAAGCCCTCATATGTGGGAAAATTCGTTTTCTCAATTTTGACAGCCTCGTGAATGTGATACGTTAGTATACCTAGAAGATATGTTGATCTATTTTCACTCGAGCAGAGCTCAGTCGACCAGGTACTAAACGCTGATCATCATCTGCCTAGCCTTTTCCCAATTTGGGGTCGGCTTCCAGTCTAACCGGATACAGCTGAATACCAGTATCTTACATGGAGCGAATGCCTTTCTGACCTCCACAACCCAGTAACTGGGTAATACGTAATCATTATTTTAAAAGAACTTCACTTTTTTTGTCTGTAATATTCTCAAAAACACGTTTCTTGTATTTGAACGTGGGCTACCTACTTAATATTCCAGGGAAATTTATAGGTCTCACGGGAAATCAGGATTACTGCGCAACGCGTAGGTAACCTTCGACTAACATTATAATAAAAGAAGGTAAGTATACTTACCTCATTCCGACTCAACTCAAGATGACTTTTATAATTGACTAGCGACCCGCCCCGGCTTCGCACGGGTGCAATGCTGATACTAAATACTAATGGATGTTATTATACATATAAACCTTCCTCTTCAATCACTCTATCTATAAAAAAAAACTGCATCAAAATCCGTTGCGTAGTTTTAAAGATTTAAGCATACATAGGGATATAGGGACAGAGAAAGCGACTTTGTTTTATACTATGTAGTGAAATGCAATTAGGAACTTCTAAACAAGACTTATTATAGGTAAAATTATAACCTTTATTCTTTATACGTAAAATTATGAGTGTAACTTAAGCCAAGACATTCATTTCATAGTACCCGATCCAACTAGGGGGCATCGTACAAATGAATCATATGACTTAAGCGTAGCATTAATCATTGCTTTTTCAACGTAATAGCAGATAAAGAAAATTATTATTATATTACTTCACACATGCAAACGTACCTACACACCTACATAAGTATCTACCTACATAGATATTGCAGACAGGCGGTTCTAAGAAAGATACCGTCACACGACAGAGAATTTCAAGAAAATCTCTTAGTAACAATACAAAGTAAAGGCTGCAAGAAGTGGGTTCCAGGAGACAAAGTTATTGAATGCCCTTTGAGCTTGGGATAATATCTACAAAGGAGTATAAGGACCTATTCGATGAACGTAGGCGCACAAACAAAAGAGAACTGACAGAGGACAACTTTCTAAAGAATAACAATATAATTAATTCTAATACTTCGAATATCGAAAAGGAATTTCAATGAAAACTTTCGAAGTTTTCGACGTAATTAAGTACCTTTCCACGAAGGTTTTCATTACGATCGAGTTCTAAGAAAACTTATTATTATTTAGCCAGGGCAATATAAGTAGGCAATATAAGGAGAGAAAGATCCTTGAATCTAGCTGCTTATATTTTTTATCAAGTAAAAAAAAAAACCCAAATCTAGAAGTTACGAGTCTACCAGCATTTACGGGACCATAATACGTCGGTTAAGTAATTTTCAATATTCCATTTCATCATGAAGCTCGTATTTTTTCAGTTAAAATATTTGGAAAATCGTTTCGCTTGAATAAGCACCGAATGGCATACGCGTAAACCAAAAAACACGGTACAAGTACATCCCCGGTTAATGTATTGTTCGAACTGCAAAGTACAAGTATATTAAGTACTTGTAATACTTTTACTTTTTACACGAGATGAACACATATCAAGTGATATGAATATTAACAAGATTGAAGTACCGCTATTTCTAGATAATTACATAACTGTATGGGTTTTAACAGTTAAGCATGATAGTAAATATCATAAAATCTCTCATTGGAATTACTAATCTATAACCGACAATTATCTTCTGTAAAGTAGCGCTCCACCTTTGGTACTTAATTACTTATAGTATCAAAGATTATGTTCTGTGTAAAGACAGTTATTTACAGTACCTACGACACAACTTAGTACTACTTTTAGTATCGGCAACATTCGTAAAACCGATCACCATCCGAACAGGGGGCCAAGTATATTAATTTACAAACGTGTCAGTGGTCTCACAATGATCAGTTTTTGACAGTTATGCCATACAAAATCTGTCAAAAACTGATCATTGTGAGACCACTGACACGTTTGTAAATTAGTAGACTTGGCCCCCTGTGCGCTTTCAAAATCTCTAAGCTTTATTACTGCTTTAGGTGAAAATGATCTTTACACAAACGCAATAACTTGTAAAGTCATATAACCAAATACATTCGTAAAATTGAAATGAATGAATGCTTCTAATTTATGCTACATCTAAGTTGTGTCGTACTTCTCACATATTACAATATTATGAGGACAGGAGTCAGAACAGAACACGTCAGAAGTTCAGATGTAAAGACTTCCTAATATCACAACGCATTATAACTTTGTATACTTAATTACTTACTTATTTCCATAGAATCCTCACTGTTTGTTTATTTGCGACGTTTATACAATAACTAGTATAGTGATGTTTACGACATGTTTTTCCTAGAACAACTTATTATGGCGCGAACCCATATGAACCCATACAATAGCGCGACGCTGAATACGTAACTCTTTAATGTAAAGCTATTGTCCGCATTTCAAAGCGTGAATTTCACAAAACTACTTATAGTTTACGCCATTTCTAATAATTAAGTATACTTACCTACTTATAGTTAAAGTTCTTCATCGTTATTTCAGGCTACTTAGAACTTTAAAATCAAAGACGGGTAATAAGAATAACAAATTGGTAAAATATTTCAGTTTCACTAAAGGCAATTTCTAAACTTTAAATAAGGGCTCTTGCTTGAAACTTTCATGAAAATGTTTCTGATATTTTTATAATAGAAAACAAGCTTGGAGAAACTTGTTCAATTACCTAGGTATTACGAAATAGTCGAATACAATCAGAATTTCTAATATTTATTTGGAAATGCCGCGGCTGAGCGAACACTGAATAATATTATCGACTATTATAGGTACTTAGCTAACTAGAAGCCACACACATAGATCGTCTTCTGTTCCTAGAAATATAACAATTACATGGCTAAACAACCATAAAATTAAGCGTATTACCGAGTTGGCACAAGCGCCACGTTTTATTTTAAAATTCCACAACATAGTAGATCCGATATTTCTTTCGTAATGGTAGGCTATTTGCATTTTTATTGTTATTTATTATCGGTGATTACCTACCACTCGACTAGTAGGTCACCTATTATGGATAATATATAAGGAAAATATATCCATCAAAATAAATTCATCCTATAAATAGAAAATTTACTAAACTGATAAAGTTATCAGTAACGTGTTGTTGGCTAAATTAAAAGTAGTTTAGTGGACGTCGCCATTCAACCTAAAACGAGGTAATTAACGGTCAGCGACCAGGTTTATAAGTAATTTCATCGTGATGGCCATGGCCCGATGGTAACCGCTTTACGGGCACGAGGTTGTGGTTTCGAACCAAAGTGACCTTTCGATTTCATATTATCTACATGCTTTCTAAATTTATCTTACACGTCACGGATTTACAATGGATGAGTACAGGGTCCCAAGTCTACTAATTAGCAAACGTGTCAGTGGTCTCGCAATTATGAGTTTTTGACAGATTTTGTATGGCATATCTGTCAAAAACTGGTCATTATGAGACGTTTGTAAATTAGTAGACTTGGCCGCCAAGACTTGTAATATCCGAAATCGCCACCCCATATTAGTAAGAGTTGAGACTTGTGATCAATACTCGATCAAGCCTTCTCTCTCTATGAAGGTTTTCTCCTTTTAGGCAGGTACCTAACCTATTTGCTTGGACGAATGCTCTGCTTCGGTCGCTTGGTTTTATCCAGGAATATGGTGTACAATTTATAACAGATTCTATGAAGACGTTCAGAAGCGTAGTTTTGGATTTCTCGGGACTCAGTAATTTGCAATGCTGATTGTAGCACAGACGTACCAAAATTTCCCGGAAGTCGAGGCCTGTGACCGGCCTGAATAGGCGCGGTTCTGCGAAAGCCGCTCAATAATATCCAAAACTTTCTATCAACAACGAGCGAGGCGGAACTGTTACTTTTTCAAAACCTATCCATCTGGGGGCCAAGTCTACTAATTTACAAACGTGTCAGTGGTCTCACAATGATCAGTTATTGACAGATATGCCATACAAAATCTGTCAAAAACTGATCATTGTGAGTCCACTGACACGTTTGTAAATTAGTAGACTTGGCCCCCTGGAATACTTCATTGAGCAATACCGTTATCTTTAACTGGGTATAGTATGAACGTATCGTTCGCAAAGTTAACCGGTACCGCACATGAGTGATAAAGCATTATCGGTATGAATTCTGCGAATATGTTTATTCAGCCCAACTCTTCGCGTCTAATAAAGAAGTACCGAGAACAACGGTATTCACTGTGAAATTGAAATCGGAGTGTGCCAGCCAAGTTCTCCGAAACGGCATGACCTCCCTAAATAAATATACTTGGTTCGACTTTTCGTTCTGAATATGTCGGTAAGTCACCACTGTTACATTTAAACAAACCTTTTCTAAGGTAAGGTTTGAAGCAGTAAAATGAGCGTGTCTGATATCATGCGTAGCATAAAACATGTATTATAGAGCATGTACGATTTGATCTGTAAATGAACCCAGTGTTAGGCATCTCATTTTTAGCATAACCCGACATAACAGACTACGTATAAAATGTGTGTAATTTACGATTACGGATTAAGTAAGGGAAGGGACGTAAAAAAACAGTGCTACCCACATTCCTGATAAACTGATAATACTTTAGAATAATAATAGCGAGTATCATACTTCAACGTTACCATCTGCATCCACTACATACAATCGTTAATCTCACGGGAACAACGAAAAGCCGTCTAATTGCGCCAAATTGTATAAAATAAATCATCTTTATAAATTGGGGGGCTTATGCTTATTCAATGGATGGCAGCTGCGCTACGAGTGTGCGTTCGCGCCAATGACAGCCGGCAGATGGTTGTGAAAGCTGCGCAGACGCAGGTAAGGGATTCCGAGAACGCCGAATATAATCGCACTACGAGGAACTCGCTCTCTATGGCACGCTCGAATGCGAATCGAACACCTGCGCGCGACCATGCCTTTATACTCGCAACGCTTTTTATTGCTTCACCCTGTCGAGGATACGTTGAAGAGGATGTTAATTGTAATGAACATGTATTGTTGGAGGAACCCCTTTTGTTAAAGTACGGGGGGATCAAATCTGTTGTAATCTGTGCTTTTGTAGCGATATACGATTGCCAGATTTAATTCATTAAATTAAATTAAATTACTATAATTAAGTATAGTAAAAGTGACTCACTGTTAATCTGTTATGTACCTTTTGATTCATCAATTCAATAGTTAGATAACTATTGATAAACGGCAAGATTATGGAAGATTATGCTTACGTTTTAGATGGTACCCGCTATTAGTAGACAGTTTTTCATCCCAGAATATTTTGTCTACCTAATTAGTAATTAGCCATGTTTAATAGAAAGAAAATTAAAACGAGCGAATGACCTGACCTTTTTCAGAACGTTAAGCCTCCAGTTTCTAAGTAGCCGGAATTTCACCCCGTTGTACGATTTCAGGAAGTAGGTAACTACAAAGTCTCGACGTTAATACCGTAGGGCTCAATTTACATTGCCACGGAATAGAATGGAAGTGAGTTTTTGTAAGTATATTTACATAGCAAAATGAACTTTATGTCAATTAAATTGTGTAATGTACACACGGCTACATATCAAGCTATACATTTCCAGTTAATGCTGGTCTCGCATTGTATAGGATTTCCGTACAATGCGAGGTCAGCTTATATTGGAAATGTATAGCTTGATGTGTAGCCGTGTGTACAAATTGATACGAGCTTATAACTGCGGAAATTACCGAGAATAGGCGAGAATTCTCCAGAAAACGCTCGTCCTATTATTTGGATCGTATCTAGTTTTTACTAACTTACGAATTACGATACAATATTAACATAAACTTCATTATGGTTTTTACAATAAAAATCCCTTCCATTCCGTAATTCCGTTCCGTGGCAATGTAAATTGAGCCTAGATTGGCAAGGTTCTTCCGTGTAATTTTCGTACATCTTGAATTTCGGAAAAAAAAAATATTTTTATTTCGTCTTAAACTTACAAAGAACATATCCCATAATACAATTTTAATGCACCTACGAAAAAATAAATTGAAAGCGACTCATTCAATCGTTGATTTGTCTCCTAATCAGCAGAAGTAGGCTAAGTTGCTATAATGAATCATTTCTCAAGTTGAATGAAACACAAGAGCAAGCTAGACGAATGAGCATGCCGATGACTGATCGTTTTATCTAATCATTTTATCGAAACGGAAGCTGTTTTTACCATTTGTCATCGTATGAGGATTTAAATTTCTTTATTTTGTTCCGCAGGTAGGTAGGTTGTTGTTGTGTTGTACGTAATTAAAGCCTTGTCTAAAAAAGGTCCAAACTTCCATAGAAATGTGTCTAAACCAAGGAAAGGAAGTGTCACAAATCCAATAACACAATAAGTATGTTTCTTTACGTTCGAAGAACAAATTGTATTATTAGAATTCCTGAGGCTCTTGCCATGCATCTAATATGTATTTATCTAGTGGCTATCGAGCAATTCTATACTAAATCTACCTATTTACTAGGAGCGTCGGCCAAATGGAAGTCTAGGATTAACATTCCTAATAAATAAACATCACAATATATGGGTAACATTCGCAGAAACCGACATCGTGAGGCTTTGTAAAAGGCAAAGCAGTTTAACTAACAGGCACAAAAGGCTTTCCATAGTGACCAGTAAGTATCTATATGCGGTAGAATTCGCTAATGGAAACTAGCCAAACACACAACAATACGTCAAATTGCGATGTTATTAAGTTTCTCCACCGCGCCATCACCACGGAAATATTTGGTAGTTAACCTCAAAATACCAACCTACCTATAACTTGTAATTCCGTAAACAGTAATGATTTGAGGGAAATGATTTGTCGTAAAATACCATAGAGGGGAAAGATTTGGGTAAGATCAATGACTATAAATAAATTCTCTTTGGTATCGATTTCTGAACTCTGCTGTTCCACTGTACTTTCAAGATTCATTTTCGTGTTTTGCAGAATCCGAATGTTACATCGGTGTTCGAAAGTTTACAAGGAAAAGTAGATAGATACCTATCACGTATACGTTTCGATTCTGCAAAACACGAAAACGAACCTTGTGCAGTCATACTGTGGAACAACAGATTTCAGAAATCGATACCAGAGTATTTTACGACAAATCATTACAGTTTCAACCAAACGAGTGAGTAGAAGTCGATTACAGAATTACAAGTAAGTGGGTAACTATGTAGTACCTACGTAGGTATCTACATGCCTTTAGCAATAGGCACATACTAACATACCATGCCATTAATATTTGAATCACGTAGCAGCTCTAAAAATTGAATTGACGTCTGGATAATAAATGAGAATTCGATGCGATTAACTCACACACAGTAGATCCTATGGCGCAAGGATAAAACCTTCGGCGCAAGGATAAAAAATTCGTTAGGCTAGTAGCCTAACGAATTAATGTTTTATGGGATCTTGTGAAAGATATAACATAATTGCTTGTAGGTAGACATAAATGTTTCATGATGTGCCGTAAAGTGCCGTTGCGTGGGTAGAATCTGCACTTATGTAATATTCTTAGACTTAATTACCCAATAAAGGCCTTTTTAAAGGCAGGCATACAAAATTTACTAAACTAAGTAGGTATATACCTACTTTGACAGCTGCCTCAAGCACCTGCAAAAGAGAGCATCCGAACACGGTACGCGGTCAGATTGTTTCTCCCATCTGTAGCCCTATAGTATGAGCGTTAATGAGCTTACCAAAAAATACTAGCACTTTTCTAAATGCAAAACTACACTTTCGTTGGGATCAAGAATAGGTATCTTTTTAAAACCAGTCGCCTGCTTCATACTGATGCAGTAACTAAGTTTATTGTTGTTCTGTCTGAGAGTTGGAAGATCCGTACCCGTCTAGCCGCTTTCACAACATCGTTCACTATTAAAGACCTTGTAAAATCGCTCTAAATGTTTAAAATAAAAAATGTGGGCATACTATGGTATACGCCTACCCCTGCCAAACCCTTGGGGAATACAAGCGTGATGTTATGTGTTACAGTGAATAACAACCAGAATAATGTTAACCAATCGAACTTACCTGATTGATGATTTCGAATTTTTTTTACACAGTGCATGACCGTTAAAATGTTGATCTAAATAATTCAAAAAATATTTGGTAAGTAGGTACATTATGGGTGTAGTGACCTATAAAATACAAATGCAAATCACATTAGTTACTCACACAATTTTATAACAAAACGTGATTATTTAAAAGTTGCCAAGACACAAATTCAAATTTTATTATCACAATCACTCACTGCTAGTTTTGTAACTCAAAATGTCAAAATGGTTGAATTAATAGACTAACGTTTAAGGTAGGTACCTAACTAGAGTTGCACGCGAAAATGTACAACGTACATGCCATAATCAATTCGCTCTTGTAACCGGGTCACGCGTTTTTAGAAATCGTAATTTAGTCGTAATGAAAAAAAATATTTTTAATGCTAATCAAATTCCTACTTGGAAATACTTCATAAATATTAGGTAAGTTGCCTTTTAGTGTCGTCCCGTCAAAGTGATTTAAGACTTTTGTTTATAAATAATCATTCATCATTTTTTATATTATGCGTTCCTACCAACTAAATAACTACTTACTTTTAAATGCGTATTTAATTAAGCTTCATACACAAGTCGTAATCAAGAAATAGTTTTACGTAGAATTGCCTAGTTACATATTATTGAATACAACACAATGTATTTAGCAAATAACTAGATAACTAGTAATTACTATCGGTGAATGAATTCTCAGAAGGCAGTGAACGTTCGAGTTTCGTATCACTGTCTGTTGCTTTGCTCAGCCTCGTCCACCCATCCCCTCCATGACCATCTGTTCTATCGTCTGCAAAGTGCAGAGTAGCGCTGGCGTCGCGTACTCGCGTCAGTTCAGTCGAGTCGGATAGCGCGACGGTCGCACCCGCTCCTCACTTCTCATTCATTCCGCTTTTAGCGTTTCACTGCGTTGCTTAAATTCTTTTATAAAAACGTTACAATCACTTGATGTATCAATAGGGACTACTCTATTTTTTGTTGAGTGGATGACAGTAATTGTGACAGTGACGTTTAAAGTTTTCAAGCATTCAGTGCATTGAAATAGTTTGTTTTAAAGTGTAAACATTTCGGGAAAAGTTTCTCATTAAGATTCAACAAGGAAGTGACTTATATTGTATCAATTTAGTTTTAAATTGTGCTCACATTTTGAATGCGGACGTGGTTAAGTGTTGCTTTATGAATGTGTAACTTGGAGTGAATCGTGGCCTCCGCACGACAAGTGGGAGGAACACACACCAGCCGTCGTTCTTTGAACAAATGTGCTTTATTGAAAGGCGAGAAACAACAATTTGTCCTTTAAACATGACATTAGCAGCGAGGTTATCTCCGCAAAGTAAGTTGTTTGGTTGTAGCGGTAAATTATAAATTGCTATGGCGATAGTCTACGCAGTGTTTACAGATCAGAAAGCGTTTCGAAAACGGTTTTATGTACAAATAAAAATGTATGTACAGAAAATACCTACAAGTGTTTAGCCTGCAATATTTATTACAAATAATAATATAGGCGACTTAAAATTAAAAACCTTTTTTTATAGCAAAGGCAATGACAAAAATTTCTAAGAATGAATAAAAAAAACTATGATACCAAAAATTTTGTGAAGATTCACAAGATATTTGGTGTAATAAGTATTACTTACAATATTTGCATGTGGTTCTTACTTTGTTTGATTAGCACAATTCACACACAGCCTCCTTATCAGCATTATGTATCTAAAAATAGTGTGATAAGAGAGCTAATATGTTTGTGTGGCCAGTGATAACAGCAGAGAGGTTCATAGGAAAAATCCGTATTTACCTAATGAAAAATATGATAGTGTGCTGATTTTCAGTTTATCTAAAAATTCATAAGACATTTTTATTAATAAAACTATAATGTACACATCATAATACATTTTTGTTCTAAGTTGTATTAAAATAAATCAACATAGGTAATGAGTTTTTAATTCAAAAATGATTGACAGCCAACATATTTAATAGTCAACGACTATACAATGTTAATTTTAAATTAAAAACTAATTAAAATTGATTTATTTTAATTAATCCAAGCTTAGTATAGAAATATAACCTAAATAATGGCCAGATCTTAAAACTGATTCTAATTTCAGATTTCATTCACTCAATTCCAAAACAATTTATTTCTACAAAGTGAAACAACTATTCAAAACACAAATAAAAAAAACAAATTAGATTTATCAACAAAACATATATTGATTTCCACTGTCAGTCATGATATCTATCTATATTAGCAAGTTCCATAGAATATCTTGAACATGTAAAACCATGTTGGCCATATCAGTTTCATTGTCTGCAATCAGTACCAGATGGCAATCATGTCCATTCACCTTTATGAATGTAGGTCTAATTAATAGCTAAAGATTGAACTAATGGAAGATATAAATGCATGTTATGATGTATTATCAGTTATGCACTGATGCATACACGTCATAGTGAAATGGAAGGGATCTGATCTTTCATTGAGGAAATACTATGTATTGTATCATAAAATTTGGGTACTTTTATTTCCCATTAAAATAATAAAAACACCTTCCCACTGATGTAAGAAGTGTACAAAAGTCACAAATATCCTAACCAAGATTCTCCATCTTTCCAGATGCCTGTGTGGAAGTGGCGGTGCCGCTGAGTAGTTGGTCAACGGGAGTAGCATGCTGCCCCAACTGCAGGCACGAGCTGCGGGTGTCCCTGGCCCCGAGCGCGGGCAAGTGCCACGCCTCCCCCCACACGCCACCCCCCTTCACGGTCCAGCCAACATACTTGCCACACTCACCTCTCACAACACCGCTGTCACCTCTTATACCCTCACCGTACAACGATGAGCTGAGACGACTAGCAGACACCCTGAGAGCGTTAAGGCTGTCAGGCTGGTACTATGGCAGTTTGGATTGGCTGGTGTGTATTTTTCTGTATGCTAGCGCCATCTCTTGGTGTTATTCTGAACTAAAATTTAATCATTATGTTTCAATTGTTAATGGCAAGTCATTGAATTCTAAAAATAATTACCTCAAAAAACAAAGTTGTATCCTTCCTTCAAAAGTTTCCTACAGGGTAAAACTTAAAGAATTATTAATATGGTTAGTTCACAATTTAGTTTTCCTTATAAATAATATAAGATAGATAATGGCTCAGATATACATACAGTATGTTAACTAACTAAGGGCGTTCCCGTTAACCTGCAATAGTATAGCGTGTATACATGCTAAAAAAAATATAACAACTAAAAAAAAAAAAAAAAATTTTACCTATAATTTGTGTTTTGAAATGTTCACAAAAAGTATTTAAACGTAAAAGAAACACTCTGTACACGCACACTTGTATTTCAACGTAGAAAAACAAGTGTGACAAGTGGGCGTGTACATACAGAGAGTTTATTTTCCGTAACAATTTAATATTTTTCTATACAAAAATAAAATAAAACTTTTTTTTTTTAACGGTAATATTTTTTTTAGCATGTATAGACGCTATACTATTGCAGGTTAACGGGAACGCTCTTTGTTAGTTAACATACTGTATAATGATATTCTATGATTGCTACTTGATTGACAGTCAGATTTAATACAATGTAATAATAAATTAGCATAGGTATTTCACAAAGCAATTTTTTCCTTTAAGAAATAAACTATTCATTATTATGAAGTCATCTTGTGTCGATGCATTAATCAAATTATTCTTTGTTATATTTCTTAGTATTTGATTAAAGATAGTCATAACACAAGGCTGAAGTTCAGCAACCTTTGAAATCATAATCAATGTAAAATATTGGTCAATAACTTATTTATGGGAATAAAAGTCTTTATCTAATACTAACTACCGCTCGCAGCTTCGTCCGCGTGGTATATTTATAAAAAGTAGCCTATGTCCTTTCTCAGGCTCTAGACTATCTGTGTACCAAATTTCTTTTCAATCGCTTCAGTAGTTTTGGCATGAAAGCGCGACAGAAAGACGAGAGTTACCTTCGAATTTATAATATTAGTAAGGAAGTAAGGATTATGCCTGTAAAGATCCTGTAAACGACTCCACATATTTTATAAAGTTCTTTCCTTGTTTACAGGGCGCTCGAACAGTTCTAAAAGACGCGAGTGTTGGTGCGTTCGTGATCCGGGATTCTGGCGATAGGAACTTTATATTCTCACTGTCAGTACAGACTGAGCGAGGGCCCACCTCTGTCAGGCTACACTACGAACAAGGTTTCTTTAGGTAAGCCTACCTTTTTGGTAACATTTGTAATAGGAACGATATCTGTAATTACAATGTAAGTACACAAATATCGACTTTAAAATGACGAGAATTAAGTTCATAATGACAAAAGATTAAAATCATAAAAAATTGTTGATGTTACTGAAAACTGAACTAAACACAATAGAGATTAGGTTTATAATTCCAAAACAAGTTAATTTTGTTAATATTTATGAATTCGGAAAATTGAAAAGTGATATTGATGAGTCAGTCAGTATTCAATGAACTTGAACAATTTACCTAAACACGTCATTTAAAACAAACGTCGTATCCGGAATTTATAATTAAATGAATAATACCTTGCGAAATAGAGAGCTCAAGTATTCCATTATTCTGCCTGACTACTGTTTCGTTACGTCATAATAACTTGTAACGATATTGCGTCACAAGTTCACCGTAATTCGGTTGCGATGCTACTTGTCCTACTGTTGACTCAGCTCTCGCGGTTTTCCTTAATTTTATTGGTCACATTTTTTATTGGAACTTTTTTGCAAATTTGTTCCGGTAACCGTGACGATTACAATCAATGCGTACTTTTACCGTCTTCATTTTAAATTGGTATCTCAACTAAAGATTACTTGATCGACTCACGTAAAATTGATTATGTTTATGCAAATTGAAATTCAATTGTTAGGCAATATTCTTGACCTTTATATGAGTTGCTAATTGTTTTTTTTTGTTTGCAGGTTAGACTGTGACAGGCCGCTGGCGAGGTACATGCCGCGCTTCAGATGCGTGGTGGAGCTGGTCCAGCACTACGCGCGCGTGGGCGAGCGCGGCGCGGCCGGCACCGTGTGGGTGGACCGCGAGGGCTGCCCGCACTCCCCGGTCATGCTCAAGTCCCCTCTCCGCAAGGACCCGCCATCACTGCTCCACGCGGCACGCCTCGCCGTGCACAAGGCACTCGACTCCAACCCTCTCACGCCAAAACTATGGTGCGCCCCCAAACACAGGCTGCTTCCACTACCTTCCACATTAATAGACTATCTCGGAGAATATCCTTACTCGATCTAACCCTCGGAATTATTAATCTAAGTAATTTATTTAGTCCAATCTGAGCGATGCCTAGTGAAGATATTAGTTATTACGGAAATGATTGAGAGTGATCATCGCTCCCACTGATTGTAGTTTGATTCCTATGATTGGGAGGCGGACGGGTCGACGAACTGAGCTGCTAGATTCCTAAGGTGGACTTCGTGTTTGCATTATCATAATATTATAATCTTATTTGTACAAATTAATATGCATTGTAATGTCTAGTACAGGTTGCTAGGAAGGGCCGGATCCTTTAAATACCGACTAACAAAATAATTTATGAATAGTTAAATTAATAATGTTAACTGTATTATTTGTAAGTATTGAATATGGGACTCAACTATGGTATTTAGTGAAATGTTTACGCAGATTATTTTTATTAAGCCAATTATTCTGTGTCTGTATATAAAGATGTTTTGAGAAAAATAACGCAAGACTGATTCCTTGAACTTCAAATACTGTTTGTGTAATAATTGCCTGTATACTGTTCTGTTAAATGTACGTATCTCTATCGTATGCCACGCGGCGCCCGCGCCGTCGCTACAGTATGCATCGACTAACGATCCCCTGCTGATATTATTATTGTAGCAATTTGTTCACTAATGCCTAATCTTGTCCATCGTCTTAAGAAGTCATCACATTATATAATAGAGCTATATTTTTATTTATTTATTCTTGGTTAAGTTAGAATTATTCATGAACCTTACATTAAATTAGTTTTTTCTTGTTCCTATCCATGGTTGGTTATAGACACGTATCTCTTCAGGCCGCAGTCTCGGCATACACAGCCTAGTAAAACAAAGTGCCATCAAAACATTACTTAACCATAATATTGAGAATTTATTTTGTCATATTAAATTCTAATGGAAGTATTTTTGAGGCTGAACATGTACATAATTCTTGTTTTGTTTTTCTATTTATTTCCTTATTTTAATAAGTAATGAGAAAATATGAGTATAATAATATAATCGCCACAGATTGTAAACCATTTAATGGTTTGGTGTATCATAATGTGCCTTGTATGCGTGAAACTTAGTAAAATTCAGGTAAATCTAAATGATTGAACATCCAGAAGTATGATGTAGCCTACTAAAGTGTGTATAACCCGATTCAAACTTAACGGAGTCTCGGAATATGAGGCGAGTCGCTCCGCAATAACGAATTCATATCAGCGAGGGTGAGGAGTGGGGTACTGCGCAGCGACTTCTGAGCCGCCATTAAGTTTGAACTGTACTTATTCGTTTTTTACTAAGCTTCGCGCACTCGAGTGCTTTAGCTTGCGGTGGAAAGTTCGGCTGGTGAAGTTCACTAATATAGGATAGATCATGTATGTACCTTGAATAATCTCAATTAGAGTAAACTTAGGCTTCACACTATGAATAATGTTTTATTAGAAAAATTCACATTATTAAAATAACGTTATGAGCCTCAAAATTATTATTTTAAATAACTTTTATTGTAATTATTACTTGTCCGTTGTCTTCATGTTTAATATAACCAATTGTCTACTTTGAAACCGAGTTATTTTTGTACCATTTTGTAAGGGGAAAGCACCAATTTAAATAAGTGTGACATAATAGAGAATACTTGTGTTTAAATGTTTGTAGACTAATGTATTGAAAGAACTGCAAATAATTTATATACAAAACAAAATATACATTCTGGCTATAGCTTCGCATTTCATTTATAGACTACCCTTTCTGTGAGTATCTCTTGTTCAACCGGGGCTTCGGAATAAACTACTACAATACATGGGTCATTGGGTCTTGCACTATGTTTTGAAAACCTATACTTATTGGAGTCTCAGTAATATGATAATAATACGTTACTGCAGCGGCCTGCAAACAAGGCGTCGATTGACGCACGTGAAAATGTGGACCGACGCACATATACGTGAGTCCTGGTTGCGGCCAAGCCTTGTACTTTTAAATAATGTTCGGATAAATAACATAATAAGAAATACCGTGTGATAAGAAACTTCGTTCCAAAATTCCGCGCGGTCGCGTTAGTGGAACTCCACCTCAAAATTAGTTATCAGCGCACGAATTGTTCACTTTAACCTAATACTATGACTATGGCACAATGGAAAATTAGAATCTCCAAACTAAGTAAGAGTATTTCGGGACATCGCCAAGCGGTTGGCCAACTGTTCACGTGACCACGCGTAGCATGACCACATAGGGCTAGCCAATTCTTAGGCCAAAAAAAACAAAGCATTGTCATCAAACGTGGCAACGCTGCCATTCTTTTGGGGACTTTTCCCACTGACAACGAGCGATGCGGACGAATTTTTTGATGCCCAATGAGCCTTTATTTCATAGTCACAATGACAACGAAACAAGGGTAATAATGAAGAAGTACTTACCTACTCAAGAAGTTGTCTTTGGTGCTGCCGAGTCCAAAGCTGGACACAGAACAAACAAAGCCTACCTAGAATCCTAGACCTAGTTTTTCAAAGACGGGTAGGTACGTAGAATAAAGAACTATGCGTGCGTGCGTGGGTAGTTCTGGTTTCTCGTAGTTTCATTACGTTTAATTTTCTGCCTGGAATAGGATACATGTTTTATTTTGCGCAGTAATAATACTGAAAATAACAAAAAAAATAGACTGCTGTTACTTAAAGTACTTACTTTTAAGTATATATAAAGATTAATTTTTCACATCACGAACGCAACGCACCTGCCTGTGAAGAAGAAAGCACGAATAAAACGCGCCCTCTTTGGTTGCTCATCATAAGAACGAAACGGAACGAAAGAATTGGAAGAAATGTCAAATAAAACGAAACGCAAAAGTGGTTTTGGGTTATTGTTTATTGATTGAACTTGTGTATTCATATTTATTCATAAAAAGTTATTAATTTGAAGAAATACAATGTGAAATGAAATAATTTTGGACCTACGTCATGTCGGCTAATGGGAATGGCGGGTTTTATGCACCGCTGAAACAAATCCTATCCGACTCAGAATCCGAGGATGACAAGCTCGAAAATGCTATGCATATCAAAGCTACGGATAGTTGCAACAACTTGGACTTCAACAGCGGCTTACAGTCGTCGAAAAACTACAGCATAAGTGACATGGACGAGTTCAACACCAACGTTAACACGGTAGAAAGTACAATGGATAACGTAAGCTTCTTACAATCGGATATATCCACGAAGATGTCTTTCCCGCGCCGGTGTGCGTTCATCGCCTCGATACTTATGTGCATATTCACCGTGGTGATATTCCTTTGGGGTATACCTTGTTCTGAAGTCGGCAGCTGTGCCGCTAACGAATGGCAAGATAGAACGACCAGCTGGGAACTGCCTTACAACGAAATGGAACTATCAGGATCCGTGCAAGTTGTCGACGGCGCTATACCTAACACAAAGAATTTGATATTCATATACCGGGGCAATCACATGAGGCTAGAACCTGAAAGCAGCAGTGATAATGTGAATGGTGTAGTTCTCATTGTTGGCAATTCTGGCAAGGTTGGCTGGTTCACCAGAGAGAGTAGAATACCAACTGATATTAACTGCCACCTGCTTGATGTGAACAGGGATAAACAGAGCGACTGCATTGTGTCAGGTACTGAGGGACTACTGGCAGCCTTAGACTCTGTATCAGGAACTTATTACTGGCACATACACAAGCAAGGCAAAGACTTGAGCAAAGTAGTAGCTATAGACTTCCCTGTTATGGTGAAAGACATGAATGATGATAAGGTTAATGACTTGCTGACAGTTGCCACTGTGTATCCAAGCACAAATCACAACTCTTTACTGATGATATCCGGTGCTACAGGGGTTATTATGGCAGAACCAATTCCTATAGATGATTGTCTGTCAGTTAAACTTCTGGAAGAGATGGACACGGTCACATACATTTGTAAGAATGGCACAACTGAAGCCGTGAGACTCATATCATTTACAGTATTGAAGAAAATGCTGAAAAAAGATTTACCAATTAATCATAATCAGCCACCACCAACAGTCTTAAAAAGAATCAATGTAAGCATGAAAAAGAACATTGGGAACACTCTGGACACATTCACAAATGGTCCAGGAAAATTGAAAGTGGAAAATTCAGGAGAATGTCCAAATTCTTGCAGAGTCTATGTAAAATTGATGTTAGAAAGAAATGGCACAGCTAATGTCAGCTGGGAGTACACTGCCAACAATGTATACGCTATGCGGCCCAGCTCTTTTGCTTTTGCAAACTCCATACGAGGGTTTGTGTTAAAATTATGACAGTGGAACAGTGCACACCTGGCCAAGGGTGCACTTAAAATTGACGAAGTCAGATACAATGTTCAGAATCAGAGTCCAAAGAACATCAACGACATGTTCTATCGTTCCACTATAGACGTTGCTTCAATATCGGCTTTCATCAAGTATACCAACTTTACAGTTCATGACATTTCTGAGAGGATAGTTTTGGTGTTGTTTGACAACCTGCAGACCCACAATGTGAACATTAGTCAGACAGATATTGTGCAGATATGTGTGCGAGGACCCATCGAGAGTAAAACACCACTGCCCCTCTGCCAGCCTGACTTAGAATACCAGGAGAAGTCTTTGATGATAGCAGACTTGGATGGAGATCAGTCCCATGAACTAATATCATACTACAGTACCTTTGTTGCTCCTGAGTACACACCAAAGAATTCAAATCCCTATGATAACTGGAGCCTGACCTCCTTAGTGAGGGTAATTCGTTTAGAGTCAGAATTACCTAAACTGTTTATTACCGATGTTTAAAGTTACATTATAACCATATAATCATCTTGCTTTACAATGTATTCTGCTGATAAATACAATTTCAATTTGCCAAAATATGTAATGCTGGTTTGCTGTACATGTAGCTTGGGCAGCTAGCAATAAGGTGTCTAGTCATTCATCTTGTATCTATACCCACATTACTCATTACCCACTAATATATTGTCATAGGAAGTAATCCAGATTTTTTCTGGCTGCTCATAACTCTTTCCGGTTTAGTGGTTAGTGTCATTAAGGTTGATGCGCTAGGGTGGCCCGCGAAATTCAAATTTTCTTACCTTTTTTGCAATTTGCAGGTCATTATCAGGTTGTATGTTGATCTAAATATTATTAGCGCTCGTAACAAATATGGATTTACAGAATTTTAAACATTAAAATCACCAATACAACTCTCTAAGCTCATGTAAGTGCATTGAATGACTATTTCATGAAATCATGACATTTGGCACTTTTATGAACTTGGAGAGTTGTATTGCTGATTCTAATGTTTATAATTCCGTAAAACCATATTTGTTACGAGCGCTAATAATATTTAGATCAACATACAACCTGATACTGACCTGCAAATTGCAAAAAACGTAAGAAAATTTGAATTTCGTGGGCCACCCTAGCGCATCCCCCTTAACCACCTCTTTCAGATTGTTTTTATTAAGATCCGCGCCATCTAGTAATGAATGGTTGAAGAAAAAAAATTGGTAAGAGGTGGTTAGTGACACTAAGCACTACCGGAAAGAGTTAAATCAAATAATCCCATGAATCAACTTTGTACTTCAACCATATTGAATTAATAACTTGGACGAAAAGCAATATTGGCAAATGGCACATCCAAACTTCAATGGAAGAATTTTTCCTTCCAGTAGTTAGTTTTCTAGTCAGTTTTAATCAGGTTTTCCTTGACATTAGAATCTTCATAAAACTAATTTAAGATCATAAATATTCATGCATGTAGTTTTACAATCGTTTTCGCCTGGAGTGTTCAATGTTTATTATAATTCTAATCATACAATATTAACTATAAAAACTAAATATTTCATGTAATTGATATTTATTTCTAGTCTTGTAAGAATTAGGTAGTATTTATCATTATGACTGTATACCAAATAGTATAATCGTTTATCAATTTGTTTCATGTATCCCAAGTTTCTAAGGAGCCCCCCTGTGGGATTGTTTGATCTCATGTTCATAATAATACAAGATAGCAAGAGCATATATCCAGTGTTGGATTTTGAAGATTCTGTTTCAAACTAAGAAAGAAAGTCTCGAGCCAAATTAAACTTATTATTGGCAAGGCCTATTTTAGAGGTAGCCTAGGAGTACTTAATTGTATTATTCATAATTAGGGATTTAGATATTTTTTTTAGTTTGGCCCCCATTATTTATAATATGGGCGAATGAACTCGAAGATCACCCTGGCTATAATGCTCTATAAAGGTACCTAGAATCTCAATCTATTTCGGTCTGGTTATGGCACATCAAACTGTTTGTCCCATTGTGGTGTGTGTATGCTTCATTGGATGTCTATACTATTTCATTTGTATTATTAAATAATATGCGGAGTGAAGTGCCTTAACGCGGGGGCTATGGAGTGGTTCTTTTGCGTCGATTCGTTGAAATAAAACTCTTATAAATATTCTGCATTTTTCTTGAAATCTTGCCGAGTTTGAAAGGGGTTTAAAGAAATTTCAGTTATGTAATTAAGGGTGGTTGCTCATCTTTCGGAAGATGGTAACTTCGTTAGCTACTTGTCCGTTCTGGCGTTACGTGACCGTCGATACGCGATGCATCTTCCGTCAGATGTGCGACCACCCTTAATTAACCCAAAAAAGAAAACGTCCTGATAATGTATAAAGCTTTATTTCAAATCATAAAACAGTTATTATTTCCAATTTAAGCTTTTTTACATTGGTACTTAAAAAAATAATATCACTAAAATAGGAATCTGCTCAACAATCAACTAAAACTTACATTCTATCACAAAGAATATGCTTATGGTATTGGCAGGTGTCATAGGAAGTTTATCCGTTAAATACATACTAAATGAGTGGATTGGAAACGCCGGGACGCACGCCCAAGAATTACTCGCTTGCGTTTATGACCTCGATTAATCACAATCCGTTTCATTTTGACAGTTCAACAACATTCATTGAATTACGTGTTGAGCAGTCAAATCCTTCAAAATGATTCAGATCATGATTGATCGTGTGTTACGCAATAAATAAACGAAGCAAAAGGAGGAAGTTAGCAGGTGGCGTTCTTGAGTTTCTGTCGAAGGGTCAGTTCAGACCGCGACGCGACGGTGCGCGCACTTTTTAACAATACAAATTATCGATCTTATTTTCTTCACGAAAAGGTATAATTTCAGTGCGAGGGTTGTGAACGAGTCAAAGTACGCTGAGATGCCCGTGCTGCGCGGCGCCTGTACCATATTGTGTAGTAAATAAATTCGATATTGTATCGGATCATAAAAAAATGCGCGTCGCGGTGTGAAGTGATCCTAAGGGGACGTAGGACGGAGGCACGATCGTATGTATGTAAATGTTCCGGTCACGAATCATATTTTGATCATCATACAACCTAACACTGACTTGCCAAAAAACGTAAGAAATTTTGAATTTCGCATAGAAAATTTACTTTGCTCAAGATGGGTCGGTCCACATTCCTGGCAGGGTTGCGGGAAAGTCCGAAAGGGATACCGGGACCTTGGCAACAGGCAACTGAAGGAATACGGGTGGGTTTTAATCAGTAAAAGTCTGACACGCCCTTCCGCTCCGCCCAGAGCGGAAGAAGTAATTTGATGATTTCCCAACCTCAGAAAAAAAGGGTCGGTACACATTGTGCAACGCAATGTAATAGAACGAATAGCAAAAATTCGTTAATGAGACCGCCAACAATGGCGGTCTCATTAACGAATTTTTGCTAAGTATTCGTCTATGCGAATTTTTGTTAAAATTAATGATTTTGGTGTGCAATATATAGCATACTTATTTTTATCCATTTAATTCGCATAACTGTTTTGCGATGATAAATTAATTATACTTAACGTAAATTGACGAATTTGATCGAATTGCAAAGCATTGTAAATTAAATGAGACAAAGCAAGATGCACTATGCAGCCAAAAAAATTGAGAAAACGCTATTGGTTAGGCAAGAAAACATAACTTAATAAATTTGAAAGAGGTAAAATAACTTTCGCGAAAGAGCTAAAATCATAACTCATGATTTCACACTACATATTAGTATTTTTTGTTTTGATTCTTTATCGTTTTTAACAAACAGTCCCGTCTTTTATGTGCCCAAATGGGGCATGTCATTTATGCGCAAATTATTATGTATATCAGCAGGCGTAGCATGGCGCTTTCTATCTCTACGAAGAATAGACAAAGCTTTTTCTATACAAAGTGACAGTTCGTTTCTTCATTTTTGACATCCACCGTAGAAATCTTTCTACAATCTGTCATTTTGTCTTTCATTTCTAACGATCTTTGGGTGCGTTCCGAGTTACGCTGTAATCGATTTGAGCGTGCTAAAACCCGTTCCGTATTAGCCTGAGCACGATAACGATGTCCCGTGAATCGTCATAGATGACGTCATGACATGCGCCATCTTGCGATAACGCCGACCATGCCTTAAAATAATATCACCGTGAGCGCTGTCAATGTGGCTGTCAAACTGACAGTTGTACTGTGTTGTTTTAAATCATATTAACAGTATTTAAAAAAAAATGATGAATATACTTGAATTTGATTTGTTTTTTGAATTTGATGTGTTTAACACAGACGCACTACCAAATAAGAATATCAGCAATAATAACAATGCAAGATTTGAGGTTATGTTTATGTTACGAGGACTGTGAGCGTGTTCACGAGCGTTCCGAATTGTTGACAGCCCTCAGCTGTCATAATTGTGATATCTAATTCGGTACGCAAGTTATCGCTGTGAGCGCTGTGAGCGATTATTTTCTAATTCGGAAAGCAGCCTTTGTCTACGTCTTTTTTTAAGTAGACTATTTCGGAAGAAAGTTTTCTATCCTTACTGTCAAAATCACACTGACAACCGATAAATCCAATGACAAAACAAAGAATTCGGAGTCGAATTATGTAAAAGAGTGAATTTCGTAAAAAGTGCAGTTGACTCTTTCTACTTTAGTGCCGTCTCGTACTGTCTACTGTCTACAGGAAACGTCATTTTTGTCTACTCTTCCGTCGACAAAACGGTGCTCATGCTACGCCTGCAGGCGTGAATATATAAACATCTCAACAGTTATAATATTGTTTAGTATACTTTGGTTCGAGGCAGCTAATTGCAAGTAAAAAATATAGTTAGAATACGTTTTAACAAGTTCAAATTAAATTAGCAAGCGAAATCTCCACAGATGTGATGGGTATCGATATCCAAACATCCCAACACAAAAAGGTTTCCACAAAAGACCATTTTAGACGCTAATCTACATGGTCCTCATATGGCCTGACCAAGATTATGTCTGGACTTTAAAAGAGACTGCAACCTCGTGAGTTTGTTTCGGCCTTTCTTCTCTATTTTATTTTGAATATTTTTTAGTATTTAGTGTACGAGTGATTCCAATATCCTATTTACAGAATAAACAATTTCATTTCATGATAAAAGAAAAATAATGATTTGATTATATTTTTTTGGGGGTCAACTACCGCTTAAGTGTAATGTAAAATATCAGTAAAAAAACCGTTTTTTATATAATTCACTAACGTGATTATTGATATCTAAACACCATAAGAAAAAACTGATTTTTCAAACTCATACTTCCAGAGGCTGCAGTCGTTAACCCTCAAAAACTCATCAATACTTTTTTCCTTTATTCATAGATATCGGAACCCATCACGTCTGCAGAGTTGCGCTAAGCTAACTTTATTTCATCCAGCATACATCAATAATATACCTAGTCAATTGTATGTCGTGTTTGACACAAGCTCATAGAATGTTCGTCAGTATTATCACATCATTTCTCAGCACCACATGTCATCTCATTTTTATAATAATCTCACCAAGATTCCACCTTAACTTAGAATTAGGAAGTGCCACTAACTTATTAGAAAACACACTTTCCTTTTTAGAATAGGCTTGAAACTGAATGATGAGTTTTATCACAAGATATATAATGGTGCTTTCAATTCGACACACAGTACACGCACACATACATATTTCTTATGCTAGGAGGACGGTTTGTTTGAATTAAATGCATATTTCATATTATAAATCCATCCATATGCCAACTATTCTTATAAATAAGTAAATCCTACCTATCTTCGTTCAAAGAACCGGATAACGGAAAACTAAGAAAGATTATCGTAATAAACGATTTCATATCAGAATTTTTGTAAAAAAAACCGTTATAGGACGTTGAGTATGAACCCTGATTGGCTGTTTGTTGTACGTTTTGCACTGCCGTATGCGCTGATTGGCTAACAGCTCTACTACAGATGTTTTAGATTAGCCAATCAGCATTCAAGTTTCCAATCGTGCTAAAAAGGCTGTTTTGTTTTTTTTTTGGAAACATCCTGATTTAAGCTCGATTTAATACGAAAATCTTTTTTAGTTTCCAATAATTCAGTCATTTGCAAAAATACTAGCAATTTTCGCAAAATTGCTTCGATTTTTCCAATTATTCTGCGATTTAACAACAATACAACCATGCTTAGAAGTTAGAACCTTCTAAATGGTGATATTACTTAAAAGTAACAAAAACAATAAAATGAAATCGAGGCTTTATAAAAAGCTAATCATTTTAAATATAATTTGTGCATCAATTTAATACTTAGTAACATTGAGGATATAAAGCAAATTTTAAGCCAAAGGGAATTATTAAGATTTAAGCCTGTCACATTAACTGGCAACATTAGAATATTACAAGTTAGAAATCTTTAAAGAAGTCTTGTATATCGTAATATACACTTATGATTAAAGCTACGGTTTCCTAAAACAGCGGTGGCCGCCTAATAACGTCCGAAATCGATGAAATAAGTTGGTGTGTTTTCCTAGGGAGCGTTTTTTGACACAGTTAAGTCAAACCTCGCTGCGTCATTATCATGACGGCCGTTATGTGGCGGCCACCGCTCTTCTAGAAAACGGTAGCTTTAGGCACAGTAATGAGATTTGATTGTATACTATAATCATTATGCCAGATACGATATCTACTGGTTTTCTAGAAGATCAAAGTTAAGGCACGTGCTTATTCAAGAAAAGTGTAATGGATCTAACTTATTTTAAAGGACCGAACTCTTTCGTTCTTACTAAAAAGCTAGAAACAAACTATCGGTCAAGACCTAAGTTGCGCTTTCCAGCCGCCATAGATTCTTCGCGGTTTCTTCAGAGATCTCAACGGTCAACGTCACTTCGGCCATTTACTACTGAAACTGCACGTGAAGATGAATGTTACTTTCCAGACCATAGTTGCAAATAAACCGTTTTAAACCAAAATCCGTGGTTTAAAAACCGTTTTAAACAAATTTCAAACGTTCTTTAAACTACGGATTTTGGTGTAAATCTGTAAATAAATCATTTTAAACGAAAATCCGTTGTTTAAAACACGTTTTAAACAAATTAAAAACGGTTTTTATACCACGGATTTTCGTTTAAAACGGTTTATTTACATCTATATTCCAGACACACAATACACCACTTCCGTCCAATAGTTTGTTTCAGGTTTTGGATAAAAAAGGGACGACAAAAAATTATAAAACAGTAAACTTCTGAAATCTTAATGAAACTGTTCTTTATTCTTAAGATTTACTAATCAGTGACTTTATTATGGTTTTAGAAACCGGGTAGTACTAGTGTTTACACTTTTATAAAGTATGTGACACGCGTGGATTTAGAGACTGTCACACAGATGAGTGAGAAAGAAGGTGCTATACAAGCCGAGCTTATGCTACGGGCAAGATTCGTAGACAGCGCTGTTAGCGTTCATACGAATGAGAACCTTATTCTTGTGGCTATGATGTTTATATTTGTAAGCGAATTTGAGCAAGCGTTTCATACAAAAATGAAAATTAACTTTATGAAAATAAAGTTCACATTCGTATGAGATGCATACTTACCGAAGTAAAGTCAAAGTGTGTTCTATGAAACGTTGCCTTAGAAAATGCTCGGCTTTTTATAGCATCTTTTACTTCACTTTTAATATAGTGACAGTCTTTCCAAAGCTTCTTATGCCACATTAGCGCACTTGCTATATCCACGTATTGTATTTTATACCTTAGTTACGTTAAAATAAAAGTTATTCTTATACTTAAGTGAGCGTCTAGGGCACGACGATCTTCTTGGTGACAGCTGAGTCATCGATAATGTTGTATGGAGTCATTTCCACCATGTTGTTAGCCGCTAGCTGGTCGGCTATGCTGTAGCCTTCCTCGTCGAACAGTTCGACAGTTATCTCGTCGTAGTCTCGGGCGCTGGAAATAAAGCAATAGCATTTTTGGAGCTGTCGAAAAAAATTGATTTTAGTTTATTTATCGACCTGCTCAATATGTAAAAATTTAAAAATGTTTCTTTTTTTCGAATTTACACTATGTCTCATTCCACAGTCTGTATCTAATTAAATTAACTTCTAATAGTAGATGAACGCGGGCGTTCTCCCAAAGAAATCGAGCAAAAGTTGCGTGTGAATGGGCGATGCTTATGTCCCAAACTGCCATACTGTAGTTATACAGCCAATTCTACATTATCATACATTGCGCAGTTCTAAGTTCCATCAAATATCTGTGGCCCTAGTGAAAAGGGGTATAAGTCCGATTTTGTGGAAAATGAGTTAAGTATACAGAAGTGATCAGAGAAAAATGCTCTATCGTTTGGTGTAAACGGATCTAAGCTATCTCTAAAAATAAAGAAGTTACCTTGTGTAAAAGGGTCCAACTGACACCAAAAAAAACTACAAAAGTCGGTTTCAAGTACTTTTGTATTCTTTTAAACGGATTTTTTCAAATATATTTTGTGTTTTTTAATCTAAATTAACATAAATTACCCACGTTTTTATTTGGTTAGTGTTTATCAATACAACAACACTTGGTTCTTAAAAATGGTTTAGTGAGTAATGTGATATTATTAGACATAAATCCGTTTTCACTAAAATAAAGGAAAAAAATCGAAGTAACTCTGTTGAGATTAGTATGAACATAATCATTCCAAATGCGTATTCATTTTCACTTAACTTTTAACATTATGGGAGAAGGGGTATAAGTTATATTATACCCTAAAGGAATTCATTTTGTGGTTAGTATAAGTCACTATCTTAAAAACTAATAACATTAAAATAAAAATAACTCAATAATAATAAAGAGCATAAATTGTTTACCTATAAAAAACTTCACATGTATTTCAATTGGTAGCGGTTTAAATGTCACACGAGGTCAAACACGCAATTTGAAGCGCGCGGAGTGTTTTTTGCGTCTCCTGTAAAGTTGTATTTTTGGACTTAGATCCCTTTTCACTAGGGCCACAGATATATGGGCGATAAGGCACTGTTAGTAGAAGATACACAATGTCTGTGGTAATAGACTTACACGACATGCATGTCCAGCGTCTTGTTCTGCACCATGAGGTCGAGCGCGCGCTTGGCCCGCGCCCAGTGCGCGCTGAGCTGCGAGCGCACGCGCACGCCCGCCAGCACGCAGCGCACGGCTTGTGTCGGCAGCGTCGTCTGGCGCGGCTCTAGGGAGCGGAGCTGGTCTTCTTTCACCCATAGGACCGTGCCGTAGTCTACGTACATCACCTGGGTAACGAAAGATAACGAAATGTAGGTAATTTAGAAAAATATCTATTACCAAGGAACCAGCGTAATCGAGTATATTTAACTGTGAATTTTCATAAATCTTTTCTTTTCTTAGTGCTTGCTTTCGTTATAAAAAAGGATGAAATTGAATTCATGGGCCTCCTCTTAAGGGGTGATTGTACTCATAATTATCAACTACTTTCACTATGGGACAAATCTGAAATCGCGAAAAAAAATCAGCTATTCTCTACATTTAGCCTATGGTTTGTGCATTGTTTGACAATGAATGAGTTTAAGGTTTTTCATGTTCACTGAAGATAATTAATAATAATAGTTGGCTTCTAAGATACAGGTAAATAAACCTAGTTTAGAAGTCAGGGTTTTTCACTCTGGAGCACTAACTTAAGTCATTTTTATTAAAAAAAATGTAAATGGATTTATGGAGAAATAAAGATTTTATTTATTTATTCAATCATTATGATACTTATATGGGCATTTTTAAAACGTCAAATTTACGGTGCCCCATTCCACTTGGTCCACTCCTGTTGGATACAGCTACGGTAAGAAACTCTATGGTTACTCTTTTAAATACCTAGTCTCTTTATGGTGGTCTAAAAATTACTCCAGATCAAAGTGGTTCGAAGCTAACGAACGGTGGTAGGTGAAGATTATCTTCACAATGTGAGACGTGTCCATAACTACCGCCTACTGTATCTGATTCTTCAGCTGTTTGAGGATAATTTCTCAAGATGTTTGAAGATGATCTTTGCATAATGTTACATAAGTATTAAAAATATAGCTGTTACCTCGACGGTCTGGTCCGCCCTCGTGATGGAGAGCACTCGCGCGCGATACCAGCTGTTATCGGGCGGGTACAGCGCCGCCACAAACTCGCCTAGCGCCGGAGTTATCTGGCAAATAAATAAATTAACTACACATAACATAAATATAGACCACGTAGGAGATGGCGGGAAGAGCTGGATAGGTTCCATCAAAACTGGAAGGAGGACGCGCGGGCTCTCAAAAGATTGAAGGAGTGGCGGGAGGCCTTTGCCCAGAAGTGGGACAGCGTAGACAAGAAAAAAAAAAACAAATATATAAAATAGCGCTTGTAATTAGGCTTGTGTTAGGCAGAGGTGTAAGGCTGCCATCAGACGGACTGCATTCTTGCAGTTTGAATGCAGTTTAATACGACTGCAATATTGGTAATGTATGTACTGGTAACTGCATTCAAGTTTGAATCAATCAAGTGTTCAGCTGCATCTGGTTAGACTGCTAGCCGACCCCAACGTAGTTGGGAAAAAGCTAGGTAGATTGATTACACGATGCCGGATACAATAGTACCGTCGATATGAGAAGAAGAATGATTTATGATTAGACTGTTGATAGTTACCGTGAGTGGTTTATAAGCAACTTGTGCGGCGGGACTATTCATGTCTCGTACTAAGGCTGCCAGGGTCGTCGGGGGCAGTACCACACCGAAGCTGGGTATCTCTGGCTCTGTCGTGACATAATATTGCACATTTGTATAAACAGTATTTGAAACAAAGTTATACAAGAAAATAGCAAGAATCACATGAACATACTTCAATTTGAAATTGTGAGTGCACTGTGCCATAGACATACATGTCACTTTGTGCCAAGTGGCGCTGCTTATCTAAGAAGATAACTCACCCAAGGAGCTTAAATAAATCTGGATTCACTGTTTTATCGTGTTAACATACAGGGTGTAAGGGAAAGCCCTCCGTAGACTGATGGGATGAATTCAGTATTATCATACTAAGACGACCGGTACATGAAATTATTTCAGGAACGTTAAGGGAATCCAATAATCCTTATTTGTTTTATTAGGTCACACGCAATGTATCGTGGCGTGGCAAAACGCACGTAGCCGCACTCCACGTAGCGAGGGGAGGGGCGCGCTCACGCACCAATGTAAATTCTGAGCTTCACGCGCCGTTCGCTATAGTATTTCAACATCCATTGCCGCATTTTTTACTTTAACTGATTTTTTTACATGGAGTGCAGCGAACAGAGAATGTGATTTTACACTTAAATAAAGGAATAGTAACAGAAAAAACGATTAAAAAAAAACCCTGTGAAAATTTCCGGTGGAATATGATTTAAAATAAGGAGCTGAATGCCTCTGTTAATTTGCGGAGGGCTGTCCCTTACACCTTGTTTAGATACCCATCACGTTTGCGGAGTTTCGGTAACTAATTTCATTTAATCCTGTATAGTACATACTAATTTCATGGTCTTAATAAATAACTCTCACCTTTTCGATTCTCCGACACCAGTTGAACATAGACTCTGTCATAGTGACAGACGCAGGTGACTAGCACTTTGTGCCAAGTGTCGGGGGCCGGTAGCGGCACCGACTTGCACTTGCCCACCACGGGCACGCGGTCTAATGTCCAGCCGTCTGGAAGAACATAATTGTTGATTATAGTACGCGCGCGACTGGTCGGTGGTAGCAGATTGAGTTAGTTTGGACTTTGTCTACCTCCCCGTCTCATCTCTCACATACCTCAGGCGTAGTGTTGGGTAAGTCAGCACACGTGCTAGCACAGTTGTAGCTACTCACTTGGATGAAAAGAGTCACTCACTCTATTTATTTTGATGTACTAGCACACACTACACTTGCACAGATTAGCCACACACAACATTAATTGTACTTGAGTTTTGAACGAAATGAGTCAGTCGATCGAGTCACTCATTCTTTTTTTCTATTTTGATCATTAATGTCTTCGTTCACTGTTGCAGCACAAATATATACCCCAGAACTCACCGCGCGTGTGCCTACTCTACTGCATATGTGTGCCGTGTCGTGTCGCGTTGTTGTCACTACTCACTACACACCACACAGCAAACAGACGACTCGCGCGGCCGAGTCGACGAGTGACGCGACTCACAGACTCACTCACAGAACGTTTGTGCTAACAAACCACCACAGCCTCGCCTCATTCGTGGCAGCACAGTGTACTAGCACACTTTGTAAAAAGAGTGCCTCCCACGATCCTCATTTTAAAAACGTGTGCTAACTCTCTCTAGCAGTCGCGCGCGTTCTATAGTAACTAGCCACAAGCCGTATGGGTTTTACGACTTGAAAAAAATCGAGATTTCTTTAATAAATGTAAGTTTAATATTAATGTATTATTCCGATAAAATTTCCAGACTAAATGCTGTAAATGACTGAATACCGCATCAATATCTGTTGCGTAGTTTAGAAGAGCAATCTTTTAGATGATCACACAGACAGATACGAAAAGCGATTTTAATTTATAATATGAATAGAGTATATTTTGCTCATGTTGTACTACCAAATAAAATTATTATAAATTAATTTTCAAACTGACCAGGATGCATGAGAATGTGCTTTTTGGTGCACCGGGTTCCTTTAAAGCATGTCTTTTCTGGTCCGCCTTTATAGTGTTTGCAGATATCAATTTCGTCTCGATTCTTGTAGCCCTGCAAAAATATATTAAAATTATGTATTGATTTTAAAATATCATATCGGGTCTCGCATTTTTCTTGTTGTAATGTTTATTTCACATTTGTTTAGAATAAACTGTAGTCTTGAGCTAAAACTGTAACCATTTATGGAAATGCGAGAAACTAGTTTTTTATTTTTAAATGAAACCTTTAGACGCTCTTTTCGCTCTTTCTGAACAGTGAACGAAACTGAGGCCCTAGACAAAGTGAAGGCAAAAATGTTAGGACTGACATAAGCTATCGAAAAACTTTGGAAGCGATTGTCACTTGTCTAGGCCCTTTGAACCGTCTCGCTGACGCTGATTTGGTTAGAATACTCTTTATTATGTACACCATAAAAATTACAGATTTAAACGTAGAAATTTAACATAGGTGTAAAGTAAGAAGGAGAGACAATTCAGTATTTTCTCTCTTTCTCAGGTCAGTGGTGTACCATTTACATATACAATAAATACATACATAAAGCATATACTTATGTATACTCGGCCCCAGTCAGTCATTGACGCCTAATCGCTGAATCGGGTATACTCGGCCCCAGACGTAAGTTTTCACTTCTATGTGTGTGGTCTAATGCACACACCTGTTTTTTTTTTTCATAAAATTAGTCATATATAATAGGGAATATGCATGTATTTTTTTTATATTTTTAATCGATAGTTTACATCGTCAAATAATAGTTTAAAAAAATTCGACGGCACAAAAGCAATTTAAAGTAGTTAAAAAAATGTTTAAAAATGTCCAACCGATCCGGGCTATTTAAACGCCCTCCATTTGGCGCGCTTGGTGTAGTGACGTCACAGTCCGTAAAAACAGACAAGCAACTAGTCAACGTCAAACACTCCTTTTTCTATGAGCGTTTGACATTGACTTGACACTTGTTGATTGACTTGACATTGACATTTTGATTGTTATATCGGATTGTTACGTCACATCCGCTCTTAGCCTTTTCAAGTATTTGAATTACCCACAGTTTTTTTGGACTTTAAAAAAATTAATTTCTCGCTCAAAAAGAAATTTTATTCAAAAATATTGATGGAGGCATAATTCTGAAGTAACATAGTTTATAAAAAACAATATTTGACCCATATTTGAATCACATGCATATTCCCTATTATGCAACAATTCAAATTCTATTGTATCTCGTTAGTGACAATGACAGGTTTATAATTACCGTAACAGCTTCAACCGGGTCTTCATATTCGGGGCAGTCAGTTATCTCGAAGTCAGCCTGGTTTGGGCTTGAGCCTTGTTCAGGAGAATGATGTTGATCCTCCACTGGTTTATCTACTGAGGGGGAGACATATGTTTCGTCAATAGCAAGGCTGATTCAGAAAATTTTACAAACAATGTAAATCGTAATCCATGCGTTAGGAATATGTATATTCCAACGCGAGGCGCAATGTGCAAATTCATTTTGGCTACTTTCAAGGTAGCTGCGGGCGTAAAAGGGCGTATCCTATGATACGAGGCAATAGGGTCGGCCCTTGTTACATGGGACTTAGGAGCTGAGCAGACGTTGGACAATTTAGAAGCGCAAAATATGCTCTAAGTTAAGCCGTTGGTCCCGGCTGTCATTCGTTGATTTTTGACAGTCGTTACGGGTCATCAGAAGCCCGAAAGTCTGACAACCAATGTTGCCTAGGGGTATCGTATTACCCAGTTATTGGGTTGTGGAGGTCAGATAGGCTAAAATACTGGTATTCAGCTGCATCAAGTTAGATTGGAAGCCGACCCCAACATAGTTGGGAAAAGGCTAGGTAGATCATGATGTACGTCCATTGTCTGCTCAGCACCCTAAACATAACTGGCTGTACTATGGGTAAATTCCTGCCTAACCCTTCGGGGAATATAGGCGTGATGTTATTTTATGTTTACATACATAATCAGCCTATAACATTCCCACTGCTGGGACACAGGCCTCCTCTCTGTGAGAGGGAGCGGGCCGTAATCCACCACACGGGCCCAGTGCGGGTTGGTAGATGTCAAATGTCTTCGATTTTTTTGTTCTAGGACATGCCGGTTTCCTCACGATGTTTTCCTTCACCGTTTTGAGAGCAGTGGAATAATTTACACAAAGTAAAGCATCTGTCAGGGTTCGAACCTACGACCTACAACTCGTAAGTCGCGGCCGTTCCCACTGCTCATTTTATGTTTAATAATTTATATTTTGTTTGTAATGTTATTTAATCCCCCACAAGGTGGACCGATGACTTGTTGAAGGCCGCGGGAATGCGTTGGATGCGAGAAGCACCGCCGACCCACCCCCGAGCAGAACCGGTCGAAGTGGCGGTGCTTGGGGGAGGCCTATGTCCAGCAGTGGACGTCTTTCGGCTGAAATGATGATGATGATGATAATGTTATTTATTTTGTCTTACTTGGTAGAGCTAATCCTTGCTGTACGATGATTTGATTGAGCGTCTCGTCTGAGGGTAACACGACGTACACGCCTAAAGACTCCGAGGTACTGTGGAAATAAATAATAATAATATTAAAATCTTTATTTCAGTAAGTATTAAAATCCATACTAACACAATTTTAAGAATAATAAACTTTTTAGTAAACGTATTAAAAAGTAAAACGTAGTTTTCTTTTTTTATATTTTAATTCATATCTGCTCAACTGCACTTGGGACTCAAGCACGTGAGCGGTTAGTACTATCTAAATAATTATGTTTTTCATTAACTCATTTTTAGGATACCGTACCAGAAGGGTGCTAAACAGAACCCCCTATTACTAAGCCTCCGCTGTCCGGTCGTCTGACTGTCAGCGGGCTGTATCTCAAGAACCGTAATGGGTAGAAAGTAGGAATTTTCACAGATTCTGTATTTCTTTTGACGTTATATCAACAAATATAATAAAATACCAAGGCATTTCAAAGCTTTAAATACAAAATTATTTAAAATTAAATTTCATAAGTGGTTACTCGAGTGTAGTTTTTATAGTTTAAAAGAATTTATAGATAAAAAATGTTGAACGATTTTTGTTGCTAACCTGTCTTTAAAATTTTTGCATGCTATGTTTTATCCTAGCGAAACATGCTTGTGCCTCAATTCATATTTAACACCCCTGTATACCAAGTTTTACGCAAATAAATGAATAATAAACATAACATAAAGTTAAAAATTAAAGGGGGTCCCCCATAAAACGTGTTCTTGTTCGGCGTTTTTTGCTAGATATTGTACGGTGGTATGGAACCCTTCACTTGGCCGATTTTAATATTTTTTCGAGGGTAATCGAAAAAAGGGAAACTTGTTAATTTGTTTGTTAATCTTATTGCTGGTTTAGGTCTAAACACGAAAGTATGCAATGTGGATAATATAATTTTTTGTTCATAAAAAGCGATGAGTAAGTGTATTTGAAGTGATATTTTTGAAAATTTTATGGCAGTGAGCTAAACAGACGAACGTTATATTGAGCATAATACCAACTTGTCATCGACCTCAATGCTGCACTGCTTGCCGACGTATCCCCTCATGAACACTTCTTGTTTCTCCATCAAATTCTTGTTGTGATAACTAACCAGATCCACCTGCAAGCAAGTGTAAACTGAATACGGCTTCTTGAAATATCAAAACGGCAATTTTTTTTGTTGGCCAATTCTTATGGAAGTTTTGGTTTGGAGTTTTGAAAACGTAAGAAATTAACACTAAGGGTCAGTTCACACCGAGACACGAAGCGACGCACACTTTTTTATGATCCGATACAATATCGAACTTATTTACTACATCATAAGGTACACGCACTGCGCAGCACCGCGCATCTCACCGTACTTTGACACGTGTCAACCTTCGTACTGAAATTATACCTTTTCGTGAAGGAAATAAGTTCGATAATTGTTAAAAAGTGCGCGCAGCGTTGCGTTGCTTCACGTCGCGATCTGAGCTGACCCTGAAGAGTCACTGTTCTGCCCATTGTCATTGCAAGCAAATTAGCTCATCTGTCATGTGTCCAAGATTATGGCCGAATGTCAATCCATACTAATATTATAAATTCGAAAGTAACTCTGTCTGTCTGTATGTTACCTTTTCACGCCTAAACCACAGAACGGATTTCGACAAAATTTGGCAAAGAGATAGATGGCACCCTGGGGAAGGCCCCAAAATCCCGAAGGCCTTGCCAAATTTTGCCTATATCCATACATAGGCTACTTTTTATAGACATACCGCGCGGGCGAAGCCGCGGGTGGAAGCTAGTAACATGATAATGCCGACTAATTCATAATATTTTATTTCGAACATATTTTCCAATCGCGCATCTCATCTCCTGGTAACATGAGTCACAACTCACCCCCGCTAGATGGCAGCAGCGCGCGTAGGGCGGCTTGCTACAGAAGCGCGGGTACAACGGCTGCACGCACTCGACGGGCGCGCATCTCATCTCGCCCGTGTCTACCACGAATATCTCCGCTACTTCGGTGTCCTCCTGGTAATGACAAAACATATATTATCAAAGACTGATATAAAAAAGTTTTAATGTTATATTTCAAGTTATTTTTTACTTTGTAGTGTTTTTTGAAGTGAAAACTTCTTTAGGCGGGTTGTGCACTTTTTGGGTGAACAAAAATCAAGGAACTCGCGTCATCGTCACGCTTGAAGGGATTTGTTTTTTTTAGCGCCATCTTCTGTCTACCGTTTGAATTACGTTGAGGTTACGCATTGTTGCTTAGTTTTCACTTCTATCGGCAGTCTCCAAAGACTGCCCCGCATGTTTTTTTTTCTAAAAACCCTTATTCGAACATTTTAAAACAATAAATAACTAAATCAGTCCAGCCGTTCTCATGTGATACGCTTACCAACGAACAGCATTTTTATACAGGGTGTTAGGGTACACCGTTATCCTTGCAACCAGTGGTTTGGTTTCATTTATAAAACGTAAAATTAATGGAAAATTACTACTTTTAGAAAAAAAATTTTTGATCTAAATTTTACCACAAGAGACGCAAGTTCGTTGCCCTATGCGCTAGGGCAACGAACTTGCGTCTCAATACGGGCGGGGGGTACGGAATGTGACCTGACCGGCAGCGAGCGCGATCCCTCCCTTAGTCAGTCAGCTGTTTCGCTAGCAAGCACGGTGTCAGATATAAACTTTTTAAAATCTTTTAATGAAAATAACGTTTTTTTTTTGTTGTATTCGGTCATTTATTTTTAAATTTAAGTCAACTACCCATGGTTTGAATGACAAGAGTGTTTACCCTTACATCCTGTATATAGATAGATAGTATAATCATATTTATAATCTTTACCAGTGTGATATTGGACTAAGCTTAGATATTTTTAAAGTACCCAAATCAATAACTGTTATTGCACACATACTTCACTGAGTTTAAGGAACAGTCCTCTGTAGTAACAGTCGCTGTCTTCGTCATAGAACGCGCAGCAAGTGAGTGCCTTCACCTCCTTCTTGCTAATGTTCTTGTGGTTCTTGCTGTAGAAGTTTGTCATTTCCACCATTAGGCTAGAGAGAGACAAAATACTATGTAAGTGATAAGAAATATAATTATGTCGATTGTATAATTGTGCTGGAAAGGAACAAAAATAAACATAGCTCGCGCGAAAATCGCGATTCAGATCATGCACTTTCATTTGCTAATTTTTCCTGTCTTGCATGTGCAACTATAAGCAACGTTTAAACATGTAATAACACAAAAATATTATTATTATATGAATAAGAAGGTAATATTTTATGAATAAGGGGTCAGTACTCACTTCTGAACCTCCTCAGGATCATCAGTAATCACCCAGAAAAAGGCGCCGTCAACGTGCATGATAGTAGCCTCGTACGCCGTGTCAGTTTCCAGCACCAGTTGTGCTGGCAAGTTGCTGGCCTCACAAACGAGAGACGTGGGTGGATCTGAATAAACAGTAGTCATTTGTCATCAAATTACTGATAAAAGCTTACTTTCAAACAAACTAATAATCATTATTAGTCTAGAATAAGAATGCAGAAGAACTCTTCTGCACTAAAGTAATGAAGAGTTCCTTTCGTAACAAAGTTTTGTGTTAAGGAACGATTTATGAAAATTCATCCCCTAAAGGAGATATATCTCCGGTGGGGGTGAAATAAGGGATAATTTGTATGGAAGTCCGTTATTTTTGCCGATGAGATCCCATCGGGCACACGGTTTATAAATAATAAGGGCCAATCGATTCTAACACCGCGCCGCTCTAGATACGTTTACGCTCTGACAGACATCGAGAGCAGTTACGATATCCATAATTCGATATTAACAGACACAACTTGACATACTAAAAGTGACAGTCTAATTTTGCATTTAATTTACAATAGACACTATTCCTTTTTCATTAACTTCGACAATCTGGAAAGTTTTATATTATGAAATGAAATGAAATTGTTTATTCTGTAAATAGGATATCGCAATCACTTTTACACGTCATATTATTAAAAAAATAAAATAAGCTAGATGAGGTCGGCGTTTCCTATCTGACTACTCTGAGAAGAAAGGCCGAAACAAACTCAGAGGTCGCAGTCTCTTTTAGGGGCAATGGCAGCACACCTTCAATCTTAACATTGTTCAATTCCGCTCCCAATTCGCACTGCACCTCCTTGCCAACCATCCCATTCTTCGCCTGAGGCACCGTTTCCTCCGAAGATGATGTACTGGAAAACACTATCAAAGCCTGGTCAGCTTTCGGAGTCTTTGCTCTCTTTGGTTTTTCTGGAGGGCAATTATTTTGACATGCAGTGGATGTTGAGGGGGCTGGCTCGCTCAATGCGTCAATGAGGTTGAATGGGATTGAAGCTGGTAATGGCATCAACGGTTTTGAGAATGAATCTTGTACTGGAGTGTATTCTATGTTTGCTGCTTCGTCTGTAATGGAAATAGAGGTGTTCAGCCATTTAATACAAATAATGAATGTATTATGATTTTAGTCACATGCGTAATGGGAGTCTATATAAATGTCGCAGATGCAATTATAAATGCAAAATGTTTATGCAATTATACATGTTCAGCTGTTTTACATAACGGAGCTGTTTTGTAAAACGCTTAGCGGTTACGTAAAACAGCGGATACCACAATCCCTCTGCGACATAATATGAAAGTCATCACTATTGTAAGTACTGTATTTTTCTTCAAACACCGAATGGAAATAAAACAATTATAACGCTTTTGCAGACGGTGAACGGCCATAGACGTCATATGAATAAAACTTCTATTGTCTCGTTCAGTGTAGCCTCTCATGAGTGTATTTGAAACAAAAATTGTCTAGTTTTAAGCTTAGGTGTAAAGGTTTATTCTTAATATTGTAGAAAGACTTCATTCGAGTTTGTAAACAGTTGAATCCTATCTTAACATGCATTTGAAGAAGAAAATCAATCATTTGTAAAAGAAAAACATACCAAGGGCGGCTATAGCAAGGTTGAAGTCAGTAATAAGGTACATATATTCGTCAAGTTGTTTCATGGAGCTAAGGAACCGCTCCTTGAGCTCAGACGGGTCACAGTTGAGCTGCTGGACAAAGCCTTGCGTCTATAACAAAGGCAGAAATTTTTTTTTATAAAAAAATGTCTGTTACCAGCACACAATATGGTTGTTTTACAGAGGCAGAGGAAAAAAAACAACAATTTTTTTTTCTTCCAAAAATTAATTTAATTGATTTTGAAAGATAGATAGATTCATAGATAAAATACTTTGGAATTAGCATAATGTTTCATTAAACTCATAATTGTATACATAAATATAGAGAAAATGTTTGCAGTTTTGCACATTGTACTCCAGAAGTAAGATTGGCAAAAAGTGTTTAAACAATTTTTGCCAATCTTTTTACACATGCACTCTGTGGGTTCAATATATGCAAAGGGCATACAACATTCTCACAGTTCAGTATAATAACACCTTCAGAATAATGTTGGGGCTACCATGCTACTGCAGTGCATCAGGAATGTTTGCCGAAGCACATACTGATGGTTTCAATACTATTCTGCGTGAAAGGATTTTGTCCATGATATTTTGTCAATGGCATTCTTAAGGCCATTAGTGATAAGCCATGTTGTGCCATTATGTTTTATTATATTTGTAGTGTAATAAAGTACTGTGTATTACTAACGTCATAAGGATCAAGGTTGGAAATAAAGTTTTTTTTTAAATTGGTTTTGAAAATCCATTCCATGAATTTTGCCTATGTGAATATTTTTCCAGTATCTTATTGTTAGAATCTTATATCTGCTTCACTGATTGTGTTATAATATGTATAACGCAAACAGGTATTGTAAAGGATTCACATGTTTAATAATATTTACAAACACTTTACTTGGAATCTCTCGGAAGGAATTTATAGCGTTTTAAGAAAATATAAGTGGTAGGTATTTAATAATCATTAGGTATTATAGCTGTCTACTCAATATTTTTTGTGACTTACAAACACTTCGTATGACATTATAAATGAAAGAAAATAAAGAAACTCATGTAAGTAGATAATAGTTAGAATAAAAATAAACTTTTTTTTTTGTCTAACTACACTTTTTTTTATTATTTTTTTCTCAGAAAAAGTATTCACGTTTTATTACGTGCTTCTACCCCCGAAAACTACTAAATTGAAACTTACCTTCATTTTAATTTTTTTTATGTCTTCAACCGCGCGATCACATTTGTCCCAAAATATGTTCAATCTGCATCCAAGTTCGTTTCGCCTATGCATAGTCAGCGTTGCGAGATCTACGAAACTCCTAGAAAGTGCACAATTATATTATGCATAGTGAAAAGTTTAATAAAATTTAGAAAGGCAATACGAAAGTATGTACTTACATTTTGGGTTTTACTTTACCCAACGTTATGGCGCTAAAGCTTGCAGAAATGTATTCTCCTGGAATGTTTAATTCGAGTTTGTACAATGTCTAGATTTGCATCTCTGTAATAATCAACAAAGTAGCTTTTTCAAAGTTTTTTTCCCCAATGCTGAAAGAAAAACAGTCTCTGACAGACAGAGTGACAGACACAGACAAACTAGCCTGGACCACAGAGAAGCAGAAGACAGTAGCCTACAGAACAGATGATAAATCGTTAAATCATTCATTCATTCATTTTAGTTTTTCTAAAAACTGGTTCTGCAGGCTCGAATAAAACAAATGATTACCACGATTGTCTATTGATAATTAAAATTCGTGTGAAGAAATCGTTCTAAGGTTTTATTATACGTACACGTATTGACCTCCACGGCAGTGACATCTAGTAGATAAGCATTAAAATAAAATTAATCTACTCGATACTAGATGGCGCTACTGCCCGGCGGTACAGTGGTACATCTATTCCTTAATAGATGGCGTCAGTAGACTATTGTTGTTAAAAATGTTCGACCAAGTTATCAACATAATAATGTACCTACCTTACCATTCAATTTTTACCATGAAGCACAGCAACTTCATTTTTATTTATTTTTTAACTATTGCCGATTGTGATAGTTAAAACAAACTTTTTTATATGCCATTGATACACTAAGAAAAAAGCTGGAGCACCCGTTTGGAGCTACGACTTATCTAAACAGACACACATAACGAATTTTGTAAACAAATACTTTGGTACCTACCTACTGTAACACTCGTGAAAGTTTATATATTTTAGGTCTGTAGTATAAATTATAACATTATATTTTATGGAAATAATAATTAACAAAAAAAAAAAAAAACTATAAGGACTTACTAATAGATATAAAAACAAAGGGGCGTCAGGCGTCGAAGTATTCGTCCGCCTATAACCTACTGTAATAAAATTTAATTTTTAACGGAAAAAGACATTTCACCTAAACTTATTTTATTGCTTTAAAAAATATCCAAAGTTTTATTACCTATTGCTATGGAATATAATCTATAAGAAAGTTAGGTTGTGTAGTGCAAAAAAAACTCTCAAAGTAGTAGTATTCATTAATCGGGCAGCGGGCGGGTTACGCACTACGTTTCAATTAAAAAGGCCAACAAACTAAACAAGGTCCACATAATAAATTCAGTGCACCCCGCTCCGTTCACCACTAATTGGATTCAGAGGCTCAAGCAACCAATTAGAGTGAAAGAGACGGAGCTACGGGGGGTGTTTCTGACCCGGGAGGGAGGGAGAACGAAGATAATGCTAAATTTCAAAACACCCATAGAGAAATCGTCCTGACCGTTAAAAGTTTTTCAGGAAAAGTTCCTCTGGGTTTAGGTGAATGGAAAGTACCTATTAGCTTGTTTGTAATTGATGTTTGTTAGTTATATTTTATTTGTTAGCTTCTGGCCGCGATTTCGTTCGCGTGGAAGTCGTAAGACTAAAATAACAGCCACATTTTAATAAAAAACTGCCTCGTTGGTCTAGCGGTCGCAAGCGCATGAGGTCCTGGGTTTAATTCCCGGGTCAGGCAAAGTGTTATTGAGTTTTCCATCTGGAATTTCTCATTAGCAGTCCGAATTCTGGATTTGAGTCCGGTTAGTGGCAAAAGGCACGTTTGGAATAGGTCGTACTTAAAGCAAGTGATAATTATAGGCACCTACCTACAGTACCTATGCACTATCTGAAAAAAGTCAGAGGTGCGTGTTTTGGGTTCGAACTCGGGACCTATGACTTCGCATTTCGCAGTCTGATGGTCACACCACTAAGCTATTACTGCTGTTAAAAATGTGGGGGCGGGGGGTACAATTTCTTGCTGAAGGGGTACAATTTCTTGCGGAAGGGGTACAATTTCTTGCGGAAGTGGTACAATTTCTTTCAACCCTAATGTGCTCGCGGTCTTCATAAGAACCCAAGAATTCTTTAACATCCGCTGTAGCCTGTTTCCACTGCCTTAGACTTTCATGTTATCACCCACATTATACCTGGCATCCCATACAATAAAATTACCAGGAAAAATAAACCTCCGCAACTCTAAATCGAAGCCATCAACTGAAAACGCACTGCAACACATTAAAGTGAAAACTTCCCATACTCGACAGCGAAGGGTCGGACATATCGCATTTGGACGTCATTATCGCGTTATTCCGGCGCGTATCTGCCGGCAATTCCCCGCGTCGCTCCCGGTCCGGCACCGTCCGACTGTCGGATTGCCGGCTCGCGGCATCCACGAGCTGTTATTACCGCCGGGCGGGGCGTTTAACTCAATTTGAAGTAATACTCTGGGACAGATACTTACTCTGATCGATGCTAATAGCCTTTATTGATATAGCCTAGGCGTTATTAGTTCACTAGTGGGGCGCTATCCGGTATAGTTAGTCGTCGTAAATAACGTTAATATCACACTTTGACGCGGTCGTGAGACCCTCAAATTGCCGCCTGTTGTGCATTTTGAGTTATTTGATAATTCATAGGCGTTTGCAGTGGTTTATTATGTGCCGTTTACTCGTTTAACTGTAGTTTCGCTCGGTGCTGGGTGTGGTTAGAAATGTCGAAGGCAATGAGATAATTTACACGTCTTCAGGTTGCGTGCGCGCTTGCCTCGGAGTGAGGCGTCATATTATTCTGTTACTTTGTATGCGAAGGAGATGGGTGTTGACACGATCAGGGATACACAGCATGCATGAAGGAAGAGTTAGTTAATATTTGAAATAAGTTACTATTTTACATAAGAATTCCTTAGGTTTCCTGTGCAGTCAGTGCAGTGGTGGCTTTACTTTGTGTAAATTATTCTATCACTACTGCTCTCAAAACGGTGAAGGAAAACATCATGAGGAAACCGGCATGTCCTAGAACTAAAAATTCGAAGACATGTAGTGACATCCACCAACCCGCACTGGGCCCGCGTGGTTGTTTACGGCCCACTCCCTCTCACATAAAGAACAGGCTGGTGTCCCAGCAGTGGGAACATTATAGGCTGATTATGATAGGTTTCCAGGACATAACACGCTCTGCAACAAACAATAAAGGACCTTACAGAAAGCTGCTGTGCTTGCATCTTATACTTTCTTCAAAGAAAGTTAAACCATCCAGTAGCTATATCTATAGTTTACGTCACTGAAAGATTCTTACATTTCCTACTAGCTTCTACCCGCGACTTCGTGCGCGCGAATATTCTGAGGCCCTAGACAAAGTGACATTCTATCAGAGATAACGATGATGGAAAAGGCAAACAGTATGGGACTGACATATGCTATCGAAAAGCTTATGTCAATCCTGTTTAAAGTCGTTGTAGAAATACGAAACGCTTTCGAAGCGGTTGTCACTTATGGTTCCTCTGACCCCCGTCGTATCATATCGCCTGCCCCACGCTATTACTTCGTTTTCGCTTAGCGTTCTTTCTTACTTTTTCTCTTTTTGCTCGGCTCCTAAGAGCCCTAGCATGATGTTAAATACACTAAAGCCTTCCTCAAGAATTGGGCTATCAAATGCAAAAATATTTTTTCTAATCCGACTGGTAGTTCCAGACATTAACGCTACCGAACATACAAACAAAAAACAAACACTTCAGCTTTATTACATTAGTAATTTAGTATAGAAGATATCAGTCCTATTTTGAAATAGGACTAAGGATATAAAGTTCCATTTAAAAAAAGGGAGAACTATTTTGGTACCGATTCTACATATTCAATTTCATGTCACTTAATTAAATATAGTACCCGAGAGAGAGCCGACGCCGGTCGCCAACACGATAGTCCAACCAAGTGAACGAAGCAACGTCCTCAAGCAAAGTTCAGCAGGTGGTGATGGCCACTTTGGACCGGAGTCGATGGAGGCAGATTGTCCGTTTAAAGGGGTCCAGTGACCACGATCCTCAGTAATGAGGGACCGATTGAAGAAGATTATAATACCAAAATTTGGATACAGGTACATACGAGTAAAACATACCTGTTTACTTATTTAAAATATTAGTTCCATTCGATATTTAGAGAGAATGATTCCCTACATAAACGACTATCTTTAGGTAGTCGAGGCATAGGTGTTAAATCATAAATAAATAACAAATCGGTGCGCCCACGCAGATCAGGTAGGTGTCGGTTGTTAACTTACAATTTACAATGCCGAAGGAATAATAAATTGTTTTGTAAATTTTCCATACAAATGTCCATTTATTACGTTGAGTATCGGTAGCCAAAAAAGGATTATTTGGAATGATAAATAATAATAACTACTTAGGTACCTACCTATTTAAGGTGTATCTTTTCATACACGAAATCTTTTAAGGGGTCATTGTACTCATCATTATGAACAACTTTCTCTATGGGACCAACGCTGAAATTGCGAAAAAATAATCAGCTGTTCCCTACATTTATGTTCGCAAAGCTCTTCAATTTGTAGGGAACAGCTGAATACCAGTATTTTAGATGGAGCGACTGCCTATCTGACCTCCACAACCCAGTATCTGGGTAATACGATATCCCATCGTAAGACAGGTTGTCAGACTTTCGGGCTTCTGACGACCCGTACCGACTGTCAAAGATCCACGAATGACAGCCGTGACCAACGGCTTAACGTGCTTTCCGAGGCACAGAGGAGGTATCTAAAGATGGTCACCAATCCACGTACCAACCCCGGAAAGCGTAGCTTAACCTGACGGATCGATCCGTGCGGCTGTTATTACTTAGCCACGAGCACCCCATTAACTGTAGGAGAATAAAAAACCGACGGTACACTGTCTTAATAGGTATTTAATACTCAATAATCAATTTTTTATTGCATTCCATATGTTACATAGATGGTATAATAAGTAAAAGATCAATATGGACCCTGTCGGGCACAGCAAAATTAGGAGAGGAAGAGGGCTAAGCAGAAATGTAATATTATTATAAATTATTAGATGTGATTAATTATGTAAGTAATATATTATTAGGTTAGTGTAAATAGGTATAGTATATTAGTTATTTTAATTTTATGTATTGAATAAGAATAATCTAGGTAATTAATAAGAAATTATTAAGTAGAAGTATTTTTATTATTATAAAATTATGTTGTTATTTATGTACTTATTCATATTTTCATATTTATATTTGATTCTCTATTTTCCATATTATATTATATTTCATAATGTTTGGTATTTATGAGAGAAAATAATTTTATTATGAAATCGTAGCCAGTTCATTAAAATTGTATCTTTCAGCGTCTCGATACATTTATTACCAGGTACGCTTATAGTTTATAGCTTTTCGTCTAACATCTATGAAATGTTAGGTATACTTGTAATTTCGCCCGCGGCTTCGCCCGCATGGATGTTGGAAAATATCCCACGGGAACGTACTAACGGGATTAAGTACCCAGTGCCGTAACTAGGGCGGTGCCAGCGGTGCCCAGGCACAGGGCGCAGACCCTGGAGGGGCGCAGGAATGACCAGACCAGGTCCACTAACAATACCTATTATTGCAACGCAAGACGCAACGCACTGTGGCTCTCATTGTTAATTGTGTATGTTGTGTTATCGATTTCGCATCACGAATATTTATTTTCCGGAAGAACCGGTTCATCATCATCTGCCTAGCCTTTTCCCAACTATGTTGGGGTCGGCTTCCAGTCTAACCGGATGCAGCTGAATACCAGTATTTTACATGGAGCGACTGCCTATCTGACCTCCACAACCCAGTAACTAGGTAATACGATACCCCTTGGTAAGACTGGTTGTCAGACTTTCGAGCTTCTGACGACCCCTAACCCCGGAAGAACCGGTTATGATTAGAAAATATTACAAGGGCGCGGTTATAACAGCTCGCACCGGGCGCATAAAAGGCTAATTACGGCACTGAGTACCATATGCGATAGTCCAGGTAGACCTTTATGCTGTTCCACAAACGATAGGACACTTAAGCCTCCCACAAACAGGCACGATATCGCGGGCGCGACAAGGGTAGCGCGGCCGGTCGCGCCCGCGATATCGCGCCATTTTGCACGAGCCTTTAATGTCGTGTCCTGTCAGCTGCTCGTTACAGGAACTGATGGACGCTAGTGATGGCGTACGCGTGGGCGAGTTCTGGGCCGAGTCTATTTAGATTGCCATCGACACGCTGAAGAAGTGTGTGCCAAATTTCATCTAAATCCGTTCAGCGCATTTTTGCGCCAACCCGGAACATACCCAGATAAACAGAGGGCCTAGAAAAGTGACAATCGCTTCGAAAGCGTTTCGTATTTCTACAAAGACTTTCAACAGAATTGACATAAGCTTTTCGATAGCTTATGTCAGTCCTATACATTTTTGCCTTTTCCATCATCGTTATCGCTGATAGAATGTTACTTTGTCTGGGACCTCAGATAAATTGACCAAAATTACTTACTATTTTATTATAGGTAGGACCTACAAATGTGTAGACATAGATATTCATATGATTTAATACAACCATATCGGATGAGTCTCGCAATTATTCGAACGAATGCTAAGCGTTAATTAGTTTATAATCTAACGTGTTGCGTCTCACGTTTAATGAGTAATTAAAGATGTTCGAACATCACTCCGGGGCTAATTTCCTCACTAATTACGATTACAGCTCAACCAGGAATCGTAAGTTGTACGGCGAGGCGTCAATACGCCCCTGACGTGCTGCGTTTGAACGTTGGACTGGCAACTCCAGATTGTTTGATAGGTGGTTGAGTTGTGTTTCTAGTATCCGAACTAAGGTTTAGTGGTTTAACCATTTCTGGTTTTTATTACAAAAAAATATATAAGTCGTTTACATTTGGTTTCACAAGAACTTATCAAACAAACAAACAATCGCGGGTTTAACAGCGGTATGCGGTATGTCACACACGGCAACTCGGTGCCACTACATAATTAAGTATTTATTTACATAACTCGGTACGTTTTGGAAAGCGATAACTACTTTAATCAATGACTTAAAAATCGAAAAATCGAAATGAAATGAAATGAAATTGTTTATTCTGTAAATAGGATATTGGAATCACTTTTACACGTCATATTAAAAAGTTGTAAAAATAAGCTAGATGAGGCCGGCGTTTCCTATCTGACTACTCTGAGAAGAAAGGCCGAAACAAACTCAGAGGTCGCCGTCTCCTTTAAAGTCCAGACATAATCTTGGTCAGGCCATAGAAGGACCATGTAGATTAGTCTGAAATGGTCTTTTGAGGAAAGAACCAGACAGATTTGAGTGGACCTGTCCAGTCAGTGCAAGCATTTGTCAGTTATAATGGAGCTCAACTCAGAACTTAAGGAGCTCAACGACTCGACGAACAATACCAAAGAAAGGACATTTGGGTAGGTCGCATAAAGTTCTCAAATTGCCAGACCTTCGCTAAAACTAACAGAACGAAAAATAAATATCCACATAGTCCTCACATTAACAATAAAACAATACTTTACAAGTAATCATCATGTCATTTTGTATATAATATTCAATAATGTCAATTTCTATATAAAACTGGTAGGTATATTTTTATGGTTTTCCATAATATTCAAAATGTCACAATGCTTATCAGAGCGAGCAGCTCAATCCCATGCATTTTTGTCTTCTAAATAATCTGAAATTTTATAGTACCCTTTTTTACAAAGTTTGGTTTTAATACAGCTTTTCGAATACCTACCTTTCACTAAATGGCATACTCGATCGTAAACACACCCTACTGGATATTTAAATTGTTTATTTTTGTTTTATTTAGATTATTATGAACGCACGTCTGATTTAATTTTGAATTAGCTGAGGCTTGAGAAACAGAGTAGGTATCTGCATTCTGCAGTAATCCACAGGAAATATCAATTTCGCTAAAACCTAACAGTACAAATGCATTCTAATGTTTTCGCCCGATCTAAGTCCATAAAAGTAATGTTACACTAAACAAGAGTTGAACGAGTTCTTCGCTTACTCAACTTGCCAAATCACTAAGCCCACATGGCCACACAATCTAAACGAAGCACGGTCGGCGCGATCCCTGTAATTATTATTAACATTCAGCCGTTTCGCCCGTAGTCCGTAATTAAAACATAGTTAGGCCCAACGAGCAGACGCCTTGCCAGATTAATGTCTAATAGAAATGTACCACATGATTACATTAATAAAGTACGAGGTATTATCGCATTTTTACATACTCTGCGAGTGATTGATGGCAAATAGATTATAGACTTATTTCACTGGAGCGCGTTAGGTATTTACATAGTTACTCTACTTGTACAAGTGGGTCGAGTAAACGAGGCTCCGATTAGATATTTTTTTTTACCTTTGGCTGTGGTCGATAGTTGCGGGAAGCAGATTCTTGAGTTTTTTCAGCTTATTTTATACTACCGCAGTTATCAAAATGTTTGTAATGAATAAACTCAAAAACTACTGCGCCGATTTCAAAAATTCTTTCACCATTAGAAAGCTACAGTCACCCTGAGTAACATAGGCTATAATTTATAAAGATTACACGCGGGCGAAGCCGCTGGCGGCAGCTAGTTGAAAATAAAAAAGTTATTGCACTTTGATTCACGTTTTTAGTACCAAAATTACCCCAATTTCATTGCAAATTATTAATTAGTAATTTTCTACAGGTCATATGTTTTGACTTGCAGAAACCCGCTAAACGACGGCCGCCCGCGCGGTAATAAAATAACCCGGTCAAATTACCCACTGAAAAAAAAAATGAGCCGGTTTTTTTTTTTTTTTCCAACCACATAGATTGACTCTCAGTATGATTCTTAACAACACCCTCACGGATCGGACAGGATTTTTGTTACACACTGTATATTATCATCATCTGCCTATTTTCCCAACTATGTTGGGGTCGGCTTCCAGTCTAACCGGATGCAGCTGATTACCAGTATTTTACATGAAGCGACTGCCTATCTGACCTCCACAACTCAGTAACTGGGTAATACGCTACCCCTTGGTAAGACTGGTTGTCAGACCAGACTTTCGGCTGTATATTGTGTGTGCATAAATGGTTAAATAAATAAAAACATTAAGTAGATACCGATATTATCTATATTACATCCCTATATGTACTCGTGCCAACCATCATATTCACACCAGGCGATAATTTTCACGCTTTTGATTTTAAACAGTCAAATAACCATGAATATTATTCTGAAAGTCTTCAAATCTCATCTGGCATTCGAAATAAACTCGTAAGCAAAGCGAAATTGCGTACCGACCATAATAGGGCCTTCTTAGGGCTGGCGCACATCTGGCGAGGCGCAGCGCAGCGCGGTCGTCACTACCAAACGAATCTCAACATTGCGAGCCTTAAAACAAAGTCGAAAATAAATAACCTCAGACGCGCACCTTTTTCCGCTTGATACACTCTCGAGCTAATGGGAGTTTATGTAATCTCAACTTTATTTCAACCGAAGCAAGGTAGATATCTGTTTGGCAGTGACAACCGCACTACGCTGCGCCTCGCCAAATGAGCGCCGGCCCTAGAACGTCTACGGCGTGGGCGGGGCGCTGCCTTCAAAGACTGTATTAACATGTCACTGTAAGAGAGATAGCACTATTAACACGTCTCGCGTGAGAAAGGGATGCCAATAAACAAGTCTGGGCTTCTATGCGCTCACGCACCACAAAGGAAGTATTGTTTTCAGTTGTTAACGCCCGTTGTGTGTGTTATTGATGTGAAAGGATTTGTTTATGGACGTATTGTCTATGACCGGCTACTGTACTGACGGATCGTTATTAGTTATTAGTGGGTGGAACCGAAAAAAAATCGTTTTGTTAGTGTTTTGAATGGTTAGGATTTTAAAATAAAAGTTAATCTTTGTAAAGGTTTCAACGTAGTCTTAACACTGAAAACAGCAGCGTTGGGAATGAAAAAAATAATCGGCCAAATGTGAGTCGGACTCGCCCACGACGTGTTCCGTACCATTACCTATAAAAACGGCAAAAAAAATTAACGTTTGTTGTATGGGGGCTCCCATACAACAAACGTGATTTTTTTTGCCGTTAAATAATAATTTTTGCCCTTAAATATTTATTTTATTTATACTGTTTTTTAGTATTTGTTGTTATAGCGGCCACAGGAATATATCGTCTGTCAACATTTCAACTGTCTAACTATCACAGTTCATGAGATATGTGTGTGTCCTGACATCCTGTGTACATCAGCCTCATCATCATCTGCCTAGCCTTTTCCTAACTCTGTTGGGATCAGCTTTCAGTCTAACCGATGCAGCTGAATACCAGTATTTTACATGGAGCGACTGCCTATCTGACCTCCACAACCCAGTAACTGGGTAATACGATACCCCTTGGTAAGACTGGTTGTCAGACTGTCGGGCTTCTGACGACCCGTAATGACTGTCAAAGATCCATAAATGACAGCCGGGACCAACGGCGTCTCGGTATGTAAAGATGGTCACCCATCCACGCACCAACTCACGCAAGCGTAGCTTCACCTGATGGATCGACCCGTGCGGCTGTTATTACTTAGCCACGAGCTCCAAGAGCGAGTGTACACCAGCCTATCGACGTGTGCACAACGGTGGATCCGCGTTTGCCACCTACCCTGAGGGCGTGCTACCATAAGTTTTCCGATTCGCGGTCGCCACTCTAAACTCTAGAACACGTCTCCCCCAATGGTCATCGGTTCTACGGCTAATATGGCCGGTCCAAGTTCATCCGGAGACCAATGTGTACAGATGAATCAACTAGGCCGTCCAGCATATGCTGCAAGTCATGCAGAGATTCAGACAGTATGACGATGTCCTCTGCAAATCTCAAGTGTGAGATGTACTCGCCATTGATATCAATGCTGCGTCCTTCCCAGTTCACCACCAATACGATAATGAAAAACTTCGGGGAAATTACGTCCCCTTGTCACCACTTGATGCAGGGTGATATATTCAGTTCGCTGATCCTGAGTTTGGACATCTCAACACTTGGATGTAGCCAGATGTGCCAGTCGATTTGGCATCGCTGCAGAGACTACCAAACAGACCAGGGTAAAAAACATAGATCTCATAATCTTCAAATCTTGTAAAACATAGGTAGGTTCAGAACTTGAGGTAGGTATCTTCAGAACTTGAGGAGCTCGTGGCTAAGTAATAACAGCCGCACCGGGTCGATCCATCAGGTTAAGCTACGCTTGCCGGGATTGGTTGGTGGATGGCTAATATGGCCGGTCATACTGGTATTCAGCTGCATCCGGTTAGACTGGAAGCCGACCTCAACATAGTTGGGAAAAGGCTAGGCAGATTGATTTTCTATCTTTAGAACTTGTAAAAATCTAAACTCAAAATTACGATCTTCAGGTGTTCAGGTTAAGAGTTCTCTATCGGCCAGCAACTCTCGGAACAGCTTCACATAGACGAAGATACACAAATTAAAACGCAAGACAATGCGACAAAAAGTCGTCAATATCACTTGTCATCGTACAATGGCTCTGTAATGGCGCGCGCTGCGACAAATCGTCGTACATTACAACTGTCAGGGTAGAGTGACACAAACTGAGAATTAATATGGGAACTCGATTGATACTTGGAAGAATATCGTGTGGGTATGAGTTTAGGGGATTTGGAGACTGGTCCTGATCCTGAGACGTTTTATACAGGCTGTAAGGGTAAACACTCTTGTCATTCAAACCATGGGTAGTCTGACTTAAATATAAAAATAAATAACCGAACACAACAACAAAAAAAACGTTATTTTCATTAAAAGATTTTTAAAAGTTTCTATCCGACACCGTGCTCGCTAGCGAAACAGCTGACTGACTGAGGGAGGTGTCGCGCTCGCGGCCGGTCAGGTCACATCCAGCACCCCCAGCCCGTGTTGAGACGCAAGTTCGTTGCCCTAGCGCATAGGACAACGAACTTGCGTCTCTTGTGGTAAAATGTAGATAAAAAAAAAGAAAAAAAACGTTGTGATTTTACATTGATTTTACGTTCTATAAATGAAACCAAACCACTGGTTGCAAGGATAACGGTGTTTACCCTAACACCCTGTATAACGGCGACAGCTTACTTAGGTATGTCCTTACAGAGGGAAGCTAAAAGTTGACGTTGGTGTATTTACTGAACTCACAACATAACATAACATCACGACTGTATTTCCCCGAAGGGTTAGGCAGCGGTGTATCTATCTACCAAGAGTACCTACACCCACATTTCGCACCGACTTTTCGCCATGCCATTTCGCAATTGTATTAACTGAGGTACCTTTTTTTTATTTATTTTTTTTGAGTGTGGGACATCTTCCAATGACTTCTCCCGCTTTGGGCGGAGCGGAAGGGCGTGTCAGACTTTTACTGACTAAAACCCACCCGTGTTCCTTCAGTTGCCTATTGCCAAGGTCTCGGTATCCCTTTCGGAGTTTCGCGCAACCCTGGCAGGCTAAGTACCAGTGGGGTATTCTAGGTCCCTCTGATAGATGAGAGCGTCTATTAATTAACATTTATTGGGCGAAACGCCATTGCTAACTAAGAACTTCCTCCTAATGCCTCAAATTCGCCAGTAACCACACGAAGTAGGTGACTAATTAATTGTTTTTTTTTTGCAATTTTCGTTCAAGTTTTTAAAACTTTGTGGGTTATCGACATTTTCAGTGGGATTGTGTCTAAGATGCTGTCAGACATGAACGGATCGTTATTAGTTATTAATTAAAGCCGTGAGCAGCATTACCTCATGTTCTTATAACTTCAAAACATAAGCGAACAAGTAAGTCCTAACGATTGTTGAAATGATTAATCCGTACAGGCATCAGACGACTACATCCACGTAATTTCTAGCACACGCTATTTTATAAGGCAATTTGAAGCATTTATAGCTTTTATAGATCATTAAATACCTTCATTAGAACTAATCGGTCACTTATCCGAGTGATGATGATTTCTTGTACACCCTATTAGCAGATCGTGAACGAGTGAACGAATGAAAGAGTGAGTCGAGAGTGGTTCTCACGGTGAACGAGTTACAAATAGCTTTAATTCAACTTTAATGATCTGTTCGCGTGAACTAAATTGATTTGGTTGTTGTGACTCCAAGTTTCGTTCTTTTCATTGTCAATTGCAATTGACAGTGATGTGTCAATTATATGCTTGGAGCTGTAAAAGTTTGATCTCGATTTAGCAAGAATGTCAAATGAAGTTTAGGAGATCTTTTGGGTACTTATTCTTTATTGATGTGTACCTTCTAAAAAGATAAGATAGAATGTCATGGAAGCTTCGTTACTAGTACCTACTGACGTAGTAGAATTGTGGTCCTTCTGTACTAAGTACTTACCTACATTTTTTCTGTAAATCCACTGTCATCTATTTTCAGTTTCAACTGACCTGGGGATTATCGAATGTCCCTGAATTGGTCTTTCTCGGTCATTACCCTCAGCCCAGCCTGTCGGAGTCTACAACTGGATAAGGCTACGAGTCTACGGCATTCAGTCCCCACCTTGTAAAGTCGGGGTAATTATTATTATCATTAATTGACTATCAGCTTAAATGAACGCATATTTAAATCACAAACTGTAATTCTTTGAATGTTATATGAAATGGCTATAGCACGGCAAATTAACGTAGGGTGCCCATTTGCTTAACAATTAATTTTCCTGACCGTACCTACATCCCATCCAACAAAGCTTGCCAATCCGTCACATGTCCACATAAACCTACAATTATTTATCAATTAGCACCTCTTTCTTCCCATTAGCCCCTCATCAGCTCACATAAGGACATAATGACGTAGACGACAAACATCTCAATCTAGCAGGTGTCTGCGGAGGCTGCGCTTGCGCAATTACCGGCGGCGCGCGGCCAGTGATTATAAACACATTTGTAGCGCTGATGAAAGTGTTGTTGACGGTATTGAGCTTTTAGGAGCAAGGAATATGGAGCAGGTCTAATGAGATTCGTTGATATGAGAAGTTGGTAAACAAGCAGTCTTACCCAGGAATGCGGCGGACGAAGTCGCTGGCAATGTGTTGTATCAAGTATATCAATGGTGGGCTGCAGAACTACTTCTTTTATTTATATTTCAAAAAGGAAAAGTAGGTATGCAAAGCTGACTATCATGTTATACTTATTCCAAAAAGCACCATAGGAGCGTGCACTCTGATAGTTGGCAACGGCAATGTCGCAAATAGCTGTCAAATATTTCGCTGTTTTGATTAAATTTATGAATTAAATTTATGTTATGAGATGCAATAAATAATATCGTAACACAATATTTAGTTTTAGATGTAAAAAAGTATTTATTTTCCAAATGCCCTTTACACCTAAAATAGTAAACAATAAACAACATCAAATTCAGTGTTATAATTGCAATAGGGAATATGCATGTGATTCAAATATGGGTCAAATATTTTTTTCTATAAACTATGTTACTTCAGAATTAAGCCTCCATCAATATTTTTGAATAAAATTTCTTTTTGAGCGAGAAATTAATTTTTAAAAAGTCCCAAAAAAACTGTGGGTAATTCAAATACTTGAAAAGGCTGAGAGCGGATGTGACGTAACAATCCGGGGTAACAATCAAAATGTCAATGTCAAGTCAATCAACAAGTGTCAAGTCAATGTCAAACGCTCATAGAAAAAGGAGTGTTTGACGTTGACTTGACAGTTGCTTGTCTGTTTTCACGAACTGTGACGTCACCACACCAAGCGCGCCAAATGGAGGGCGTTTAAATAGCCCGGATCGGTTGGATATTTTTAAACATTTTTTTAACTACTTTAAATTGCTTTTTTGCCGTCGAATTTTTTTTTACTATTATTTGACGATGTAAACTATCGAATAAAAATATTAAAAAAATACATGCATATTCCCTATTATTCATTATTATTACCTATTTTAGTTCAATATAGAACGATATTTCATATTTCCATACCGTACATAACTAATATTTAATTGGTATAGTTAGTTCGATGTATAATGTAAATAAAAACAAGGACTAATAATAAAATCAGGTAAATATTTGATGGCTATTTGCGACGCCAACGTTGACGACGTTGCCAACTTTTAGAATGATGAAATGCTACGCTAAAGTTACCCTACACCCTATGAACTTATGTATTGATTCTCTTGATAAGTGTGTAAGGAAAATACAGGTATAGCTACTGAACTAAATATCCAGTATTTTAATGTGCGCCTAGATATAATGAGAAACGTTTAAATAAAACAGTATCTAACTACCATCATATTTTTAACACAGGAAGAACATCAGTTCTTACAAGATTAATACACGTTTCACAATCAATAAAAACACAAATTAATCAAGCCATATCGCCTCGGCTATCAAAATTTAAAGTAGTTAATAAAAGGTGTTTACATTATTTATATACTTGCGTTATAAAACGATAAATTAAAAAATCTATTTCCCGTGCTGCCGACAAAACGATATAGTGGTTATAGTTACAACCGCATAATAAAATTAGGATAAAACTCATTGGTTCGAACGCCAGCTTCGAATTTTCAAATTTGGAACGAGCACGGCCATCTTCCAAATTGCCGCCATAAACGCGATAATTGGATCTGCTCATTGGCCAGTAGCTAACTGAAACCAATTTTTAATGGCGTTTCTTTTATTGTGTCGATTTTGATGATTTAAATAAAAAATAACGTTTGCTTTTATAAGCTGTGATGAATTGTTCGATACATCATTTTCAATTTTGCTGGTAGCTAGGTAGTTATATTTTTAGATGGGAGGTAGGTATACCTGCTTGAGGCTAGACTTTACAAAAAGGGAAAAAATAACACGAAGCTGTCATTATTAATAAATGTATGCTAATGAGTATGGGGATCAACAGTAGGTATCAGGTGTGTATGTTTACCTTTACCTTCGCCGAATTGTCATGTTGATTAATCGCACGTATTTTATTTCATTATGTAATTTAAAAAATAGATTTAACCTGAAAGCTATTGGATTGGGAAACGTAATTAATAACGACAAAAAAAGGTAACAAGACAAACGATAGCATAAACAACAAAATTCTATTCTCAGTACAAAAGCGACAATAAATTATAACACTGGCCGCAAGCTCATTTCGTTCGTAAAGCCAAAAAGGCTCGGAAAAAATGAAGCGTTCGAAATTTAATTTATTCAAAATTGAAACGTCACGGCACACAAAGGCGCGCGGCTCACAATGGCGCAGTGCCGCGCGCCCGGGCCACACTGTTAACACGAAAATTAAATGCTGATATCACAATTAATCAAGGGCCCATATTAATAATTGGCTATTCACTATGCCGTGAGGTGTCAAATTATATTGCTCAATTAACCGCTCGTAGAATAGAATAGGGCGTGTTTGTTTTTTTGTAAAATACAACACACATCGTGATTCTCTAGCGAACATTTGTATGGAGTTGTTCAAGAACATGAAATATTAGCTTGTTATGAAGAGCATCTACACAAACATTATTATAAAATGAGAAAGTTTCGAATTTAGTCTGTTACGGTAGGTCTCAGACCAAATTTATTTGGTCTGAGCGGTAGGTATAAAATTTCTGAAACAATTTTATAAACGTTAGAAATTGGAAACTTCATGAATACTGAATGTTAACTAAATGCCTACGTTTTAGAAAAACATCCTTGTTAGAATGCCATTAATTCAAGACAAATGTTATAATTTATTATGAACCGATACACAGTTATTTATTTTTAGGAAAATTTTACAGAAAAGGAAGTAAATTATGAGAATTCTTTGACACTTTATGTAAAGATTTCTAATTAGACTATTTAAAGGGATTATCCTTATATGTATTCATAGGAAAGCTGTAAAATATTTGTTTATTAGAAATATTAGCTGATAAACAAACTCGTTAATCATGATTTCATTAATTCTGTATCCATTAAATGAGAATGAGATCATTAGTATACTAGTAAATAGTCGCTGGTTATGTCTGGTGGTGTGACTTTGAACTTGGTTCCTTTTGGAGGGAGTATTAAGCTATCAGTAACCAATGTAGTCCTCGAACAATTAATGTCAATGAGACATTTGGTTAATTGTCCTCAGCATAGGAATTGACGTAGGCAATTTGACATACTCTAATCACCATAAACAGCATGCACAGCTCCTCCAATCCACACTGAATATGCAGTCTGGTACTAACTGATGAAGCCTTAACAACAGCATAATAATGACTGGATAACCATTTAGGTATGTCCATAGACATGAAGAATGGACGGAGCATTAGCCTCACAAAAGAGACCTCATGAAACCGACTGCGATTGATCGTGTGTTACGCAATGAGGGTGCGTGCGGTTTGAAGAAGAGAGAGAAAGGAGATTCAGCTTACAAAAACAAACCAACACACAAACTTTGATCCTTACTATTCTTAGTTAAAATTTTCCTAAAGGATTAAGTTCAAAAGGTTGTAGAACTAAATACGGTTAACCAACGAGAAAGTGACCTGGTTATGTGTAAAAAAAGGTATATTTTAATAACATGTAATACATTAATAGCAGAAAATATATTATAATCTATACAAACGTCTCACTTGGATGGTCGCGGTACCTTTTAGGGATGTAGTGCATGAGCTTCGTGGTATCGGTGACGATATTATCGATATATCGATGACACACTATTTGATTTCATCATGAACTTTTTAGACAAGTAAAACGCAAAAAAGAGCAAACGAATGTTAACGTGGTAGTGGCGAACACTGATCACTGATTGACTGACTCGGAAAAGATCGGTAGATGGAAACATTTTGCCCCGACGCCAGGTAACATGGGACAAGGGCAGGCATAAAAAGGCGAATTTTGACGATCATAATTAAGCTTTAAAGTAGATCCATGGATGAATTTATTAAATTGATTGATTATGTAATATGTAGTTATGTACCTGATATATTATAAAAGAGAATGTGAATAATAAGTGACATCACGATTTGACGCAATCATTTTACAAATAAGTTACACACAAGAGAAACTTCGGTAATGGTTACATACATTTCATGATTTCATCATTGACAATATCGATATCGAATATCGATACCAACTACATCACTGTAATAGGGTTTGGACAGGCGGCAATTCGAATGATTATTTACGGTCGATATATTTTTAGGATTAGAGAGGAAATTATTTCATTCTAGATCGTATTAATGCGCCGGGCCGCTCCGCTTATGACGAGGCACCGGCCCCAGATCCTGATACGGCCATTAATATTATTTTATTCGTGTCAAACAAGAAAAGCTACCGTTAAAGGGTATTAGGAATATTTAAAATTTAACGATCCAACCTGTGAACTTCAATGGAATTATACTTTTATGAGGTTACGCCGAGTTTACTTAAAACGTTAAAACCTCTTTTAAAATGAAACCTTATTCAATTTGGTTCGATTTTTAGATGTTGTTAAAATGAAATTAATGGTTAGAAACGCCGTTGCTGGCTGGTTATTAAATTACAGAGCCTTAGAACTATTCAATTCAGTGTAGTTAGAAGATAAACTCCAAGTCAACGACTTTACAATCTATTATTCCTTCGCTTCTTTGAAAATATTTCAGTTGATTTCCAGATACAATTCGAAGACAATTTATTTTAGGTGGATATTTTTATTTTATTTATTTTAGGAAAACTACAGCTTACAGCATTTTAATATCTATATCTATACTCACATTAATCGTTAGTATATTATAATACTAACGATTAATGTGAGTAACATTAACAAAGTTAAGTTAGTTAAGTTTAAGTAGTTAATAGTGCCGAGAGCATACCTGCAAAGGTAATATCGGAAAGTACTTAGAAAGAATATACTTAGGTTAATAACAAAAACACTGTCCTGGGGTAGTATTATGAAGTATAAATGCCATCATTATTCCACTGCGAAAACGGGATGGTGCTAGCGGCCTTGTATAGCTCCCGTCTCTCTCTCACACTGGAAAAATGGTGACATTAACGCTTCATAATTTACCTCAATTTTCAGGTAAGCAGAGGTAGTCTGCTTACCTGATAATTGAGGTAAATTACTTACGTCAATGTAACAAGTGCGGATCCAGGATTTATTTCTTGGAGGAGCACATGGGCCAAACAGATAAAAAGTGTCTCTCATATTTTGTATTGCACAATGCTGTTTATGGGATTAATTCATTTTCAATGAAGATATTATAGTCGGAAGCCTACTTCTTCAGCGTTCATGTCTTGATAGATAATAAATGGATTCAGGATTTCAGGCCAGTCCATGCAGACGATTTTATTTTACTTAAACCGTTTGGGCCTGAGCCCCCCTTTTTTTTTTGAGTTTGGGAAATCATCAAATGACTTCTCCCGCTCTGGGCGGAGCGGAAGAGCGTGTCGGACTTTTGCTGACTAAAACCCACCCGTGTTCCTTGAGTTGCCTGTTGCCAAGGTCCCGGTATCCCTTTCGGACTTTCCCGCAACCCTGGTTTTCCCGCAACCCTGGCTTTTCCGTAACCCTGGCTTTCCCGCAACCCTGGCCCTGCCCCCCTGGATCCGCCTTTGTTACAGATGTAGAATTAAAAGTTCAATGTTTTAAAGCCCATTGACCCATTCTGACAAGTTTTAAGTTGCTAAAATGCCAAACACGATGGATGATTTTGGAAAAGATCTGATTCTTTTCCAAAATCATCCATCACCTTCCAAATCACTCATCACAATCCATGTTTATGTCATACCACATTCGTATAAACCCATATAACATGAACATGAAGCCTGGTATTGAGGACAAAAAGAAAGAATGCAAAAATGAACAATACAAAGCTGTCGACTGCACTGCAGTGAAACAAATGTTACACTGTACGAACTGTGCTATACTGGTGGGAAGTGACGTAATTCTTATTTCAGGTTTTATTTTATTCTTTATAAAATCTGTGAGCTTTTAGTAATAATTGAAATGCTTCTCGAGTCATTATGAACATAATTTTACAGCCAAACTTATTTTGTAGTCATTTTTTTTTTGCAATATTTACGTAAAATACTTCTCGAGTCATTATGAACATAAGGCAAACTTGTTTTGTAGTACCTAGTATTTTTTTTGCAATATATGCATAACGTACTTCTCGAGTCATTATGAAAACAAAGCTTTTACAGCTAAACTTGGGTAGTTTTTTTTGCAATAAGTATTTTCTAGTTGTTTTTTTTTAAATAAATATTTGCTTTACTCCAGAAAATACTTTTCAGGAAATCTTTCAGTGCGAGCTTGGGTTCGTGTACGAATTTTTGTCGTCACACTCAAAAATAAGGATTTTGTTATGAACAAAACAATTGAACTTTCAAATGTAGTTTTCCCAGGCACAAGTCAAAACTTTCTGACAAATGCCTAATTTAAAGTCACTAAGCAATTCTATTAAAAACGGGCCCATCTCGTGTAATTAAGATAAGATCTGTCACAGGAGCTAGCACGACATTTTTTATGTTTTTATAGTCGTTTACGAATAGATTAGAATTTGCTTTATTGCTTGTTCGCGTGTCTATAGTCAGCCATCTTTGTTTCACTCATTCCTTGCTTGCACCTATTTAGAGGTTCGACGCATCGCGCATATCGGTGCGATTTTTCGAAAATTGTTTCCGGAGATAATAATAGTGTGTGAATCAATAATTGCAGGTTTTGGTAATCTAAAAATATTGCTTATCATATATTTTTGAGTTGTTGTGTTTGAATTGTGATTGCGTGATTTTATTGATGTTCGGTTAAAAGGGTAGGTAAAAACCGATACAAAAACACGTATTTCACACGTTATAAAAAAATATTAAGTAAAAAAAATTACATTTTTATTTAGTATCAGTTCTATACAATTTTGTCTATGTAAAATGTAATACAACTACTTACTGACTTAAATTAATAATAATGTACAAGTAGGTAGGTATATAAAGAAAGGGTATCAAAAAATAGCATGCTTTAAATACTAAATGTCAATTCTAATCCTACCATAGTTGTAAGTCAATTCATGTCTCATAAATAAAATAAAAGCTGGTTCATGAAACCACACCCTAACTAGGCTCAGCTATTAAAATATTTCAATGAATTCAACATAAAGTTTCTAATTAGTATAGTGTTGCTCGCTCAGTTTATTTATCTCCAGTAGAAACTAATAATTTATGTTTCCTATAGTTTATATTACAAGAAGTACTAAAGCAGAACTAAATTGACGATGTATTTAACAACATAACACCATCGACATTCCTCCGATACGCAGCCATGAAGGTAACTAATTTTTAACACTCTAAAATATTTCTCCACTTATTGATTGGGTAAGTATTAATAATATTTTTCTGGTTTTCAATAGAATACAAAGTAAATTAAATTTCCGATGGGACCTCTTAATTAGATAGATATACGATCTCAAAAGAGGCTTGATTAGTGTGAATTAACATAGATTTAAAATAACTCGGAGTGTGGACCGAATCGAATCCGCGGGGTGTACCTACTATGTAGGGCTGCCGACTGGCGTGGCATAGGGATACTTTTTTATAAAATACAATAGACGTAGATATATTTAGTAACCTATTTCGCTAACTAAAAGCGGGTTAGTTAAGCGGAATAGGTTACTAAATATATCTACGTCTATTGTATTTTATAATGGATTTCCGCAAAGTCACGCCTGAATTAATTAACAACATTTTTATGAGATTCCAGGGATTTTTAACTATTTAGGACATAGAAAATATTTAAAAAGGTCTAAATAATAGAAAAAAAAGGTAATTGATTTGATTGTTATGGTTCTTAAAAGTCTTTACAGTGTTGTTCAGCTAACGAAGTTTAGCAACACGATTTTTTAAACAATACCTACGTAATTACATGACCCATCTGCAAAAGAGTAGTTTGCTAAAACACTTCCTTAACTATATTCCCGGTGTCGACATCTGGCAACCCTATGTGTAACGAACTATCGATAACATTATTAATTAATTGAATATTCGATATTCTCATTATGAATTTTAACGCGGCGCGTTAATGAGCTCGAACACGTAACGATTTGTCTTCGTTATGGACATCCACGCTTAGATGACCACATATTTAATTAAAATTGAATAAATTATCCAGTGATTTACTGTAAATTAAGTTGGTGAGATGAAAAAAAGTTGTTACTTCACAGTTTTTTTTTACATTATTGGGAATGTTGTCGAAATCGGTTAGCATAACATCATACCTGTATTCCCCATAGGGTTAGGCAAAGGAGTACCAACAATAACAATGATCTCCTCAAACAGGGCTTCCTCTCTCCTACCCTTTTGCTGTGCTGTACAGGTTCCATAATGATCTAAATTATACAGGGTGTTAGTGTAAACACCGTTATCCTTGAAACCAGTGGTTTGGTTTCATTTATAGAACGTAAAATCAATGGAAAAATACAACTTTTTTTTTTTAAAGAAAGTCTACATTTTTCCACAAGAATATTTCACCCTACACGCAAGGGAAACGAACTTGCGTCTCAATACGGCGGCCGGCGGTTGGCGGGGGCGGGCGGGGCGCGGGACGTTACATGACCGGCCGTCAGCTGTTTCGCAGCTCTTTCGAACTCGTATCCATGAGTATCGGGATGGTGACGGATATTTACTTTTTAAAATCTTTTAATGAAAATAAGGTTTTTCTTTTGTTGTTACTGGGTCATTTATTTTTATATTTAAGTCAACTACCCATGCTTTGAGTGACAACGGTGTTTACCCTTGCATACTGTATAGTTACCACCTAAGTACACATTATGGTAAAGCAATAAAGATATTGAGTATTGAGCACTTATTAATAGACCGGCATTTCGCCAGTTATATTTCAGTCCCATGTAATAGGGGGGCGAGCCTATTGCCATCAACCGGGCACAAATCCAGAGTCCGGGCTGGTACTGAGAAATTCCAGATTGAAAAACCCAATAACACTTTGCCCGACCTGGGAATCGAACCCAGGACCTCATGCTCAGCAGTAGCGGATGCTTGTTATTGGTGTTGTTGACAACAGCGATGTAACTATCGATTAGACGAAATGTTTTGCAAAAAAATATAACGTATTAAGATTTAAATCGTTATATTTATGACAGGAAATGTAATTTGTTATACTGATTTATCACTTAAATGCTCTAAATTCAAGCAATTACAATGTCGATGTGTATAATTTAAAAGTGCCAGACCAAAATAAATAATACAAATTATTTAAAAAACCAAAAACTCAACTGCAAAAACCTTTAACTGAAAAGAGAAAAACAAGCATTGAAATTCCTTACAAAAAACAAAGTTCAATGCTTGTTTGTTGCTAAATGCTTGTTAAAGGTTTTTGAGGTCGGGTTTTTTGTTTTTTAAATAATTTGTTTTATTTCAAGCTTTTTAGTTTTATTAATTTGTATTTGGAATTAACTCATTACTAGCTTTTATTTGATAGCGTAATTTATTTAAAAAAAAACCTGCCCTTTTTTGTTCGCAGATGAAATGTATAAAAGAATACAGCCTATGTCACTCCCACAATTAAGACGAACCTAACCACACCTCGTATGGTAAAATCCATTAGCCGTTTAGGCTACAGAGGCTCTAGACAAAGTGACATTCTATCAGCGATAACGATGATGGAAAAGTCAAAAATGTATGAGACTGACATAAGCTATCGAAAAGCTTATGTCAATCCCTTTGTAAGTCGTTATAGAAATACGAAACGCTTTCGAAGCGATTGTCACTTGTCTAGGGCCTCTGAGCGTGCCAAAGAAATAGACATACATACATACAAAAATACATATATATATACTATCGAAAAACATTATCTTCCTTCTGGGACAGTCGGGTAAAAACCAAGACATAGCGTATGTATGTTGATTAAAATATGATTCGCGACCGTAGCAAATATGGCTTTACAGAATTATAATCATTAGATACAGGAATACAATTTCATAATCCACAAATGTCATGATTTCATGAAATAGTCGTTCAATAGGATTAAGTATATGAACTCAGAAAGTTGTATTGATGATTTTTATGATTATGATTCTATAAAAAAAATATTTGATACGACCGCGAATCATATTTAGATCAACATACAACTTAATACTGACCTGCAGATAGCAAAAAACTTGAAGTTCGCGGGCTGCCCTGAAGCTTTCACCTTAAAATAATTTATTTATTGATTAATGTTGATGTAGACGGCAAAGCTTTTTAAACGACTTATAAAAGTTAATCCCAAGATTTCAACATAAATCGCACTTTAAAAACTATTAGTAAGTTGAACCAAGTACCTACTTTACGTAATAATATATTAGCTAGGTGTTAATAGGGTCACAACGGTAAAAACACGAAAACCAAAAATATAAAATAATATCTAACTAATGGTGTGGACAGCTTAAACTCGTGAAAAATTACTGATCATTTTTATATCGGCTACACTTAAAAGAAACAGTATGACAATTCATTTTGTAGGTACCCCTATCGGAATGGAGATTAATATCTTTGACACCTTTGTGGCTTTACTTATGAGTATTTTTTCTTCAAGAAGTTTTATGAAATTGTTTACATATAAAATACCATAAAGAGGTAAAGTTTGTGAGTTTGTATGTAGGAGGAATACAATTCTTAATCCACAAATGTCATGATTTCATGAAATAGTCGTTAAATAGGATTAAGTATATGAACTCAGAGAGTTGTATTGATCTTTTATATGATTATATATATTTAGGGCTTCGGAACTACTGATTCCGAAAATTCTACTATAGAAATTAGTTACGTTTAATATATCATCATCATCATTTAAGGCTTTACAGCCGCGTGTGGGCCTTACCCTGGTCAAGTATATTTCTCCAACGTGATCTATTTTCGGCTTTTTCTCTCCAATTACTCACTCCAACAGTTCTTAAATCTTGGTCTACGCCATCCAACCATCTGAGCTTAGGCCGTTCTTGACTTCTCCGACCATCTGGATTACCTACTATCATGTAAACGTTTGGGTACTCTGGTCTCGTCCACTCTTGCGACATGTCCTGCCCATCGAAGATGTCCTATTGGTTGATTGTCCTATGGGTTTCATTACATCAGGCTCGTCGTACATCTCGTTAAGTATAAAGATATATCGGTTGTTTTTAAAAGGCGTGTTTTTACTTCTAAAAAGAAATTCGATTTTTTTTAATGGTTTATTAATAAAGAGAACCTGCTACGTAGCTCATGTTATGAATAAGCATCACCTTTGTACGTGTTTTCTGTTCTTTTCTTCTTGTCTGTTTATTATGTGTGTACATAAATAGTTAAATAAATAAATAAATAGGCTCTTCTGGGAGGACTTAGCAGTTATGTAAGAACAAAGGGCTTCGGAATTAGACTCGGTTTTAAAATGGTACTTTTGAGACTATTAACAAACTGGTAGATATTAACTTCAATTTGCATATTGATTTTCAAACAAATGACAAACGCTCACGAGTTTCAAAGACGTTTCGAGAAAAAAGTAAATATCATAAACATAATATTTTGTACCTATCAAAAAGCGGGTTTTTTTCGTGTGACGTGTCTTTGCTTTTTGAAGGAGAGGCACTGACACTAAGCCGCCACACAGCCTATGATAAAAAATATAATAAAAACTGAAAATATATATATAGAACACTAACTAATGTTTGTTGACTAAAATAAAAATTATAAAAAGCATGCAATCATGTGCAATACTGAACCCGAAAGTGGTGCAATAACATCCACTTTTCGAGAAAGTGTGTTTTTTCGTAACAATTTATTTATTTAATATTTACACTAGATAAAATAAAATGTAAAACAACTACTCACTGACTTAAAATACTTAATAAACAAAATAAACAATTATATAAAGAATAGGGGGGGAAATGATCAAAGGCCATCAAAAAATTCGTGCTGGCAGCATTGCCACGTTGTATAGCAATGCTGATTCTTTGGCCAAAAAATAGGCCAGCCCTCTCGTCACGTGAAGAGTCAACCAACCGCTTGGCTATGTCTTGAAAAACCACGTGGGCACTTGGACCCCATGGCCCTAGGGTTTCAACCCCAAACGGCTCGAACATATACGTCCCGATAAGATTGGAGTATTTGCGCCGTTTTCTGCGCCTGACGAATGACTGATGACGAATTGGTGTAAAATAATTTAATGTAAATCATAGTTACAAATTAATGATTGCAATGCAATTATGTTATCCAACTTTTGTAATTATAGCTCTTTTCGAAATCAATGACAATCTATTCCATCTTTCACAATCGAAAGCTGCCAAAGAATAAAAAAGGCGAAGTGTTAAATGCATTATTTGTTAAGAAACATATATCATATGCCATTTGAATAGATTTCTATATGTATAAATATTAATTTGAGCGGACTAACGGCCGGCCCGAATTCGTTTAGAGGTAGTAAATCTTTCGTACTTGTCCAATGTCACTTGGAATGAGAGTATATGTTATTTAATGCCTTCAGAATTAACATATTAACATATTTTAACACTTATTGATTGTATTCTTATTTGTTTTTAGATTTACAAGCTCGGGTTAGGGATGTGTCGGCTATAAATTACGTTTTCGTTTTCCTATTTTGATGAATGTTTTCTATCATTGGCGGTTTTACAATAGGATTTAATAATGACGTTACATCTTCGTTTTTTTAATGTTGCGAGTATATTTGTTCAGGTTTCGAAATTAAGCAGAATGCGGCGTTCACAAATAATGTTTTTCATTGATAAATAGCCAAGGTGTGGTGTGCGTGACGAAATGAATGAATGAGTAAAAAACCCCCAATATTCTAAGTTGACAAGTTTTTAAGTTATTCTCACACAGGTGTGGCTCATTCATTCAAATCAATCGCACCTTTTTTTTGTGATTAATTTGCCAAATACATTTAAAGATCGTAATAAATCAATATCTCATAAAAAATAAGCTACTGCTTCGCGGCTTTGTTTACAAGGTTGTTGGACAAAATTAATACTGCGCTGCCTTTTTAGACGGCGTGACACCATAGGTATTATAATGAAAATTATTATGGAAAATCGTTGTAAAGAAGTATTCTCCGTCAGGTGTAAAAACCTGTCAGAGTAGGTACCATTTGAAGTTTTTAAACATAAATCTTCTATCCCTGGCATTCAGAATTGTTCAAGTTCCAAGTCAATTTACTCAAATAACGCTTCAAAGTATTAATAAAATTCGAATAAACTAGAGGCAAACAACTAACGCTGTTATTATGGATATATATATTATTCACACCGTTCAATTAGCCATTCAAAATAACCCACTCGGGACCCGGAGACCAGGCAATCATAAAATTGAAAGAGTATATCGTTTGGCCGCGTGTCATTACTCACAGGCGTTTCCATACCAATGCAATGGCACGTTCGCTACGAGAGCCCTTTCTTATATTTATAAAGCTGTCAATTCCGAAGTCATTTCGGGTGAGAGTGGAAAGAAGCGCAGATGCGCGGACGGTCGTAACTCAGGAAAAAACGTTGTTGAGTCGGTGCCGGCGCAGGAAAGGCTCGGCCAGCATTAAATTATTATGATTTATGTGTTTTAGCGAAGCAAGCTCGCCTCCTTAATTATATGTGAAGGTTTAACGAACAAAACCTGATCGGTTTGGTGCGCCCCGATTTAGTTTGAGTCTACTGATGTCTCTATTGTGGTTCAGTGGACTGCTTTAAAATTATAGTGCCTTGAATATAGTCTGTGAGTATTGTTGGTTTAGATATGAGATGTCAGCTGTTTTTTGGTATATTTATGTCAGTGTTTATGAAAAAGATTTTTTTATGTTTCAATTTAGTTCTATTTCTAAAATGAATTTACGTACAGTGATCATATCAATCAATCATCATATCGAACGCCTATGGTATTTGGTATGCCTTTCCAGATACCATAGGTGTTAAAGTAAACTCCATAACAGGAATCAATAAGAAAAAAATTGCTAATTGAGTATGAGATTGAATGTAAAATGTAAATGTCATGTAAAATAGCTGCATCCGGGTAGACTAGAAGCCGACCCCAACATAAATGTAATTAGTTGGGAAAGGCTAGGCAGATTCAGTTTGCCATGAATTCGTTGTGTCAATAATGAAGGTTATCGCGTGGGCAAAGCCGCGTGTACTGGTAGTCTAGTTCTATTTAGAAAGTAATTACTCAAAAATGTTAATTATTCTCCCTTCGTCAAATTCATCAATCTGTCGCCAAAGACAACATACCTATTCATCCAAGATTTAAAGTAGACGCTAATCCTGGACGACTTAACCAAACGATTTTTTTTGTTAATCGTCCTTATATTTTAACCAACCAATTTTTTTTTATTAATCGTCCTCGTATTTTTTGTGGTCAATGTTCTGAAATTTGTATCCTAGTCTTTATTTCTAGAATTCAGATACAGAATATATATATATAGTCTGGGCACGTATGTCCGAATGTCACAAAAGGAAACATCAGTCTTGTGTTGTGTGTGATGCCTGCGGGATCTCATACATACTGAATCTAGGCAACGCGCTTGCAAGTCATCAATACAAGACATCTATCCAGCATAGCTATTCACACCATTCGACAGGCATCCAGGTCGAAAATGACAAATTTTCTGTTACCTGATATGCTTAGTAGTCGATAGCAAATAGCGGTCGTAAGAGCAGCGGTTGTCTAATTGGTTTAAATTGTTTAATTCAAACCAATTAGACAACCGCCAAATTTTCGGGCTTTTGGAGGACTCCGTCGATAACACTGATTGATCTTCGATTCGGCACGGAAGCGTATCGAATGGCTGTGAATAGCTATGCAGTTGTGTTGGATGCCGGAAAAGAACCGGAATTACCGATATAGCCTGCAGGGTAAGCAAGCTGCAGTGGCAGTGGGTTGGCCATGTTTGTCGAAGGGCCGATGGTCGGTGGAGCAGATGAATCCTAGAGTGGAGACCGCGTATCGGCAAGCGTAGTGTGGGACGGCCCCAGCTAGATGGACCGACGACCTTAAAAAGTTGGCTGGGACAGACTGGATGCGGAAGGCGGAGGACAGGGTGTTGAGGCACAGCCTGGGAGAGCCCTATATCCAGCAGTGGACTGCGATAGGCTGAGTTAATTGATTGATTTATGTGTTTGACGAGTGATTTTTGGCGTCATTATAGTATCGTATAATATGACAAAGATTGTAAGCCTTACTAAGGCCAAGCTGTTCCTATCCATAGGATCACTGTTACCAGTAAAAGCGTCAGTAGAAACACACATTCCAGCCAGTCGGTCGCTAGCAGTAACAATACCGTTTTCAATTACTTTTCCATCAGCACCATCAGTATGGCAACACAATGTGCCCATTACCGGACAGGCGGTGTGATTGGTTGTGTCTGATGCTGTGACGTCATTTGTCAGTATCGACACGCTTATATTATTGTGATGTTATTAGCTAATTAATACAGCGAAGGTCACATTGGGAATGAAACGAAACGAAGCTAAGGCGTTCTTTCATACTTCCGCTTTAAGGCTCTTACATACTGGCACGACTTGTCGCGCGACGCGACTTTTAACAATTTCTGAGAAAACTTCACGGCGAACAATGCAGTGGCGGCGGCGGCGCGCGGCGTCACGTCGCGCGACTAGTTGCGCCAGTATGTAATAGCCTTTATTACCGGTGTGAAGAAGTATGAAACGAAGCCGACGCGGAGTAAAGCTAAACGAACTTAGCTTCACTTCGCTTCGTTTCCCATGTGGCCTGTGCTTAATTACTGTCTCTTTTGCTTGATGGGCATTCTCAAGGTGCTTTTCATTTGTTCTGGAGTGATTGTGCATCTCTCTCTAAAATTGTCATATACCCTATTCTTTCGTTCTCTTTCTGATTTCTGGCTTTGATTTTAGAAGATTTAGCTGCCGCAGATAACGGATTTATTATTGCTGAAAATGTAATTTGTACAGTTAAATACAAATACTTGAAAAACAAATATTCTGAAAGTAGGCAACGTCGTAAATAGCTGTCAAATATTTCAAAGTTTTCATTAATTTGGCTATATTACTGTATGGAAATATGAAATATCGCATTATAGTGAACTAGGTTATGAAATGCAATATCGCAATACTGAATATTTAGGTTTATATGTAAAAAAAGTATTTAAAAAACTTTCCAAATGTTTTTTTATGCCTAAAACGGTCACAAAATCAAATTCAGTGTTATAATTGCAATTCATTATTAATATTTTAGGTCAATATAGACAGATTTTTCATATTTCCATTAAATAGAACAACAAATGAATAAAAACAGGTAAATATTATAATTTTAGAATGCAAGCTCTTCCCGATGTCACAATGTATTCATCCGATCATGAATGCCACTAGAAATATGGCAGCACAGTCAGTTCCAAAGAATTCCAAATTCAAAGTTCCAGCCAGCTTCCCCCGACGTAAAACCCTGTTTTTAGTACATACCACCTACCAACCTACCTACCTTTGTACGTTCACAGTAAGTTAATTTTGTATCTAGGTACTTACAAGTTAACAATAACATTGTTATAACATAGTATGTGCAAGTAATTTCAAACTGCAGCTAGTCGTGTGACATGTGTTGTACATTGTCATTTCATTTGCTTTTAGGGTTCCACGAATATATTCATGAATGAATATCTACAATTTGATATGAAAATCGGGAAAGCGTCCATTGTGAGAAAAACAGTTTTTTTCTATATAATAAAAATGAAATTTGTTCGTTGAATGAATTTTGTTTTAAATGCTCCTAATAGTCCGAATCAGGTTTTTACGTCACGGAAAGAAAAATTTGAAAAGATGCCGAGAACATTTTAAAATTCGGCATAATTGAAAGTGCATTTTCTATGGGAGTGTTTAATGAATTATTGATATTTGGACAGGACAACGTCTGTTGGGTAAGCTAGTTTTAAATAATAACCCAAGTTCAACGTACCTACTTGTGGTGTATCTATAAATAGTTACGTAAACACTATCATATGCACGTCAGCATTGAGGTCGCTGTCACTAATGTCAACTGTCAGTTCACCACGAATGGCGGGAAACAGTTGAAAGTGAGGCGGTGCCTGCACGAGTCTTGGTGTGGTGATGAGCCAGTGTAGTGATATAATCAGCTTAAATACGGGATTGACAGGACACTACTGTATAACAATGAAGTTAGATTCTGGTGTCTGAATTTTCATTTTATTTTCACAATGTTACATCTGGTGGCCGCAGTTACCTATATTCTCAAATGAGTTATCTTCTTCTTCTTCCATCCTTTAATACCAGTTCTATCTGGAGTCGGGTCTTCTCGTACACAGCGCAGGATTCTTGAAGGAGTTATCTAGTTTTATATTCAACTGATGTGAGTGGAAAGAGGACATAATTATAGTGACCTTATTGGTGATGTTCTTAAGAAAGGTCAAGGTGCGTAGTACTCGCAACCGGCGTGCGTTTATAACCATACGTAAACGAAGCAAAAAGAGTATGGAAGGATCGTGGTGGCCGATGGGGCTGAAAGGTTCTGGAGTGGCGACCGCGTATCGGAAGACATAGCGTTGGAAGGTGACAAGGTGAACCAATGACCTGGTGAAGGCTGCAGGAATCCGCTGGATGTGAGAAGCACAGAACCGGTTGAAGTGGCGGTGCTCGGGGGAGGCCATGTCCAGCAGTGGACGTCTTTCGGCTGAAATGATGATGATGTAGCAGGTGGCTTTCTGTAGTGTCTGCTTTCCCTCATGGGTAGAGAGCGTGATTTTATGTATGTATAATAAAATGAGTTAAAGAAAGCAAACAGATTTTCATTATCTCGAATCTACCATAGTAATTCAATTCAAATTAAAATATTCGTATTTTAACTATACGGAACTGTGTAACCAAAAAAGTAATTATTTGACTACTTTACATTTTAACGATACTAAACATTTCTACAAATTACACCGCATTTTATGTAAATGCATGTACTCTAAGTAAAATGTGATAATAATAACCTTCTTACCTGTCAATCCGATTCGCCATGCCACAATCAAGTGGAAATTCTGTGTGCTCACCGCGATTCATGTGAGGCTGCTGTCCATGCAAAATTGAACTTTAAAACAGTGAATTTTAAATGTTGAATTTGAATGAAAACTTTGCAGCATATGTGGAAGATATTATAAGTTCTATGTATTAAGAAATAAGGTTTGTTTTATGTTGTGTGTCGGTCATGTGTACAGTCAGATAGAAATCTCTTGCGAGCCGGTGACCGCGCGTTATAATGACGTTGTCGGCAAAGAAGTCATTATTCATTTTTTTAATACAGTGTTTTGTTGAAACGACATTTTCACTAGCGTAATCACGATTTGTACAGGCAATATATCAAGGTAATAAAAGCCACATTATTACCGAGCGGTTACTGTTGATGGTTTTCAATTTGATGTCTTCATCGGCGTGTTGTTTTATACGATCGTTCAATCAGTGAGTAAATTAAACTTGGAATTATTGCCGCAAATGAGGGAAGACGGTTTGATTGACGATTTTTTTGCTGATATACGTGTTTAAATCAACACGTTTTTAATGTAACTCGTGAATAAACAGATGCTATGTGTAATTATGGAACGGTTTGCGTAGCAACGGTTAAAGTATCCGGTAGCTGTTTAATTGAGTTCGTAGTTGGGTACCATTAAATATAAATTAATATCTTTCTTAGAATGTGTTAAGAATTACCATCGCATTTGTTTTTGAGGTGTTAAAGTGTCGAGATTGTCATAACTGAGCCATCCTAATACACAATTGTGCGTCAGAACACAAAAACGTAATCTTCACAATCCGCTATACATTGCGGGTGCTATACTAAAACTTTCTCATTTCATAGACGGAAAACTGTAAGCTGTAACTTACGAATACAATGTAAGGGAACCGCAGTAAATAATAGTTTCCGACTGTACCTCTGAGTTACGACAACATACTTCAGGAATACCAGAATCCTTTTTCACTTGCTCTCTCAAACGTACAAACAATTTCCAACCTTATTCTTTCAGTATTAAGAGTTGGTGTAAACTTTTCCGGTGTTAAAGCTAAGTTGGTAAGGTGCGTAAACCCGCTGAAATAGCGCCTGCGATGGCTCAATCAATGGTGAACGACTGTGGGTGTTTTAGACGTGTCGTCAGTAAAACAATTTCGCTTTACAATGTTCGAGTCGAGCTGCATTCTTGTTCGCGGTTTTTTGCGACGACTGTACTTTTTGTTTGGCATTTTTATGTTGAGAGAATGCTATTATCGTCCTTATTGTTGGTGTATTAAAAGATTTTTTATGAGTCCGATGATCTTTTCGTTGACGGATCAAGAAAAAAGTTCTTTTCTGTTCGTCTTTTTTTATCAGCTTTCTCCTGACAAATGACTGCTGTTATTGCAAGGACATTGGTGTTGCGAGACAGGCTTAGGAAATTATTATCTGAGACATTTTCCGAGAGGAAACCTAAAGAAGCGTTGAGTAAAATGATTGGGTGGTGGTATGATAAAAGCCCCGTTTCCTAGAGGTGAAACTAGAACAAATCCCTTTCAGCGAAATTCAAATCACAAACAATTTTGTTTAAATTCTTTTCCCCTTTCTCACATGTAATGAACAGAATTGATCAAAATATGTCGATTTAGTGCACGACTCCTTAATTGAAACATTGCGAATTTATTAATGTAGGTACCTACTAGCTGGTGCCCGCGGCTGCGCCCGCGTGGAACCTATTCTTTTTCTAAAAATAAAAGTAAGTAGGTAGTTAAGTGGAGGAGTTGGAGGAAGGCCTTTGCCCAGGGGTGGGACAGCGAAGGTTAGGAAAAACAAAAAAATGTTATGTAAGTAAGTTACTCCTTATACCTAAAATCAGCTATCTATTCCCTTCAAAATCAGTCCAGCCGTTTCGGAGATTAGCCAGAATAAACAGGTAGACAAATAAAAAAATAAAAAGATTTTTTGTTAAAAGCTATTGTTTTGACATTACAAACGGTCCCTGTATTTTTATTTATTTGTTTAATTATATTCAGTTCAATTCTTCGTAGATCTTGCACAAGTGGCAAATAATATATATTTTATTACACAAGTGATTTCGAAATATAGGTAGTATCCGAGCTGGTAATCATTGAAACAGTGTATGATTTGTATGAGTATGTGCTCCAGTTCATACATTACAAAAGTGAGCATAAATTATGATAGATCGCTACATTTGCGAGCGGTTTTACTTACTCAGTTCTTGCAAATTGCGCTCCCTGATATACGGCTGATGTTTATTTATTTTATTTATTTAGATTTACCAATGTTCGTATACACTATAGAAATTACAGGTAGCAACAGAAAATAATAACGAACTAAATGTAACAAACAATTATAGGTAAAATACAGCATCTTGTGCATGTTTATATTAATACCTACATAAATAGTGAAATAAATAACATAATATCACGCTTGTTCTCCAAAGGGTAAAGCAGAGGTGTACCACATTATGCCAGTACACTAGCAGACTTTCAAAAAGTGCTGAATAACATTCATAATTGAATAACTGACTTTTGATTTTGATATTGACTCACTATGTTAGTACTTGGGCCTAACTGGCCATCAGTTCCAATGCCACTTCCTCATCACCAGGGCCATGGCACCATTATGTTTACATACTGGTCCCAATTGGCATTCATTTGCACATGATTGATTGAACATTTATCTATTTTATATTCTTGTTTAGTAAGTGTTGCGATTAATAAGTATATAATCATATAATTGAATCTAATTGATCATTCAAGGCACAGTATAATAAAATAACAGTATTATGCTGAGTGGAAGCCTTCTTGTCACAGTCTGACGTGCAGCTGCCAACTGTTTATTTTTTATTTTTTCCTCATCTCATATTTCTATGGTTTATATTATTATACTGTTTTGCATGTGCATTATCTCTTGTATGTACGTGTTTCTGTGACAAATATACTTTTTTTTTTTTCTGTTGTGTCTCGGGCAGGCACCTTGAAATAATTACCTACGGTCGCTCGCGAATCGCGACAACTATTCTATGAAGACAAAATAATACTGTTACCTTACTTATACTGTGGCCGAGGTGAGAAAGATTTACATTTTTATGTGTTTGGTTAGATAAGTAGTTAATATTTACTTGTTATGTATACATTTTTAAGTAAGTACTAGATATTAGATTATTATAATTTATATTCATGTGTTAATTATAGTGGTTTTAATCAACACTGTTGTAATCGGGTTTCAACGAGTCATTTTAATAATTATTCATAAATGTTTGCAAATGTTTTTTTAAGAAAAACTTAATTAATCTGTTGATTTCTACACACGATTTGTTTGGCAAAGCATCGGATTTCACAAACAAGACATATTTTCTTTACACAAACACACGCACTGAAATTTTGAAAATCCCAGAATAGAAGTAGCCACGCTGGGATGCACGGAAAAACGTCTTATCTCAAATTTTTCATACAATGATATGAAAATCACGCGATGCATTCTATTTTCGTAGGCCTATGCCCAACAGTTGACTGAGAAGGCTTTAGATATAACACAAGATACAAGAGACACATAGATATACAAAACGCATCACGGAGGATGATATTCTCGTTTACCCATTTCTTTTATTTATTTTTATTTTTATATATTTTTTTTATTTTATTTTTTTTATACTATTAGATATTAATATAATATATTTAATTTTTTATTACAGTGCGCTGTACCGGTACAGCGTTCTGATAATGGTTTGCCGCACCGATCGACGTCATTACGTCAGCGCCGGCTGTCGCTGAAAACCAGCGCTGGGGCTCTGTTTTGCATAGGGTCGCAGCATAATGCTGAGCGATAGCCGTTTTGCGTGGATGTGACGCATGTTTCCCCCAACCTTTTTTATTTTTAATTTGTTACATTGTTTTTTTGCGTCATATTTACCGCAAATAAACGTATTTTCTTTCTTCTTTCTTTCTTTCTTCAGATATAACTCTGAACAAGGTCGTTCGGCTATCACTGAAAACCAGCATTGGGTCTCTATCTCACATAACTAATACTATAAATGCGAAAGTGAGTTTGTTTGTACGTTTGTTTGTTACGCTTTCACGCTAAAACGGCTGAAAGCATTTGGATGAAATTTGGCACAGAGGTAGACCATCACCTGGAATAGGACATAGGATACTTTTATCCCAATATTCCCACGGGATCGATACTTATGCGGGTGAAACCGGGGGCGCAGCTAGTAAAATAAATAGCTAGATTAGATTTTTCGCCCCCATAACCCCCTACATTGAAACTTTCTACGAAATCGTTAGAACCGTTTTCGAGAACGTGATTACAAATATAGCTCATTTAATAGTATAGGATAGGATAGTAGCCCGCAGATATCCAGTTAGTCTATTGAAGAAGTTTATTATATTATATTTATTAGCTATAAGTCACCTATACTTACTTATATCATATTAAGCTACTTCATCTGAGGATCGTTAATCAATCTCCTTCCCTGGAAAGTGTAAAGTGTGCGTCTGCGCAATCGCGCCTGCGCCTCTCACTGCAATCAAATAGATAGATTAGATATTATATCTAAAGTAACTAGATGTGCCAGTGCATCACGGCTACGTTCGTGTTTAATTTAATACATTTTCCGGGATTTATACCATCCGGCCGAGTGGCCAGAGAAGGAACATTATAAAGAAAATTGGAAAAGTATGAGAGAGGAGGGAAGGAGACTTTTGCCCAACAGTGGGACAATATGATACCTTCTGTACAGTTTTCTAGGTAAAAAACCACTTCAGCCGATTTTCAGTTTAGTTAACCCTTCCACTGACAGCTGTCAAATCTAGTTGTGAAAAAGTCTGTTTTTCAGCCTATTTCGGCCTCGCAGCGACAGCCAACTCACTCAACGCTCTGTAATTATTGTAAACATGGAAGGCTTAGTTAAACATACCCAATATAAAAATACAATTTCAGCTTGTTTTCATATGTTTCATGTTAGATCAGATTTGAGAAAATCTTCAAGAGAAGGTGTAAGAATAATTTAAAATTAATAATTTAATTTCTACATTTGTAACTGTATTTTTTTATGGTGTACATAATAAAGAGTATTCTATTCTATTCTATTCTAAAATGGCAAAAAAAGATACTTGGTATAATCTTCAAGTGATCGTTGTTTCAGCTTGCCTTGAAATAATAATGTTAAATTAACTTATAATAATCATATGTGAAAGTTTGTATGTTTGTGTGTTTGGATGTTTGTTACTGAATCACGCAAAAACGGCTGAACGGATTTGGATGAAATTTGGCAAACAGATAGTTTATGACCTGGATTACTTTTTACCCCGGTGTTACGTTCCCGTGGGATAATTTCCGATCAAAACGCGGGCGAAGCCGCGGGCGATAGCTAGTAAGTAATAAAGCGTCTATAAGCCAATATTCTCAGGCAACAGAAGCAGATGAGCAGGGATGGCGGTCATGTGATGATTTAGTTAAACATAAACATTAGGTAAACGTCCAAGGAATAAATAACTCTTGAAGTAACAGGGGACTTCCTACTTTTCTACTATCATGTTGCTGTGTTTCAAGTGGTTTATATTAGAGTCTGTCTAATGAAAGCTGAGAGTGAAAACAGAGCGGCAAATTTGAAAAAAATCTCTTGTACCCCGTGGATCTACTAGGAAACAATGTATTTGATATAAGAAACAAAACTAAATATTCTGTATAAAAATATTCAAGTATAAAATACGTTTTTCCTAGTTGATTCGGGGATACACAACGTATTTTTTTTAATTTGCCGCTCTGTCTTAACTCTCAGCTTTCACTAGACAGACTCCATTTTGGTTACTCCCATCAGGAACATGAAGAAGTTTAAATGTAATCCGTTCTCATGAAACTTTACAGATATAAACCCGACATACCTCATAGAGCCTCAAACCTCATAGAACTCCAGAATATAATAAATACCTAATTACTTGGTAGGTAGGGTAGTCACAACACTACGTAGAGTCCAGTGAAGTCGTTAATCAAGCTCGTGTAGAGTCCGAGCGGCGCGGGCGCAGCTCTATCGTGTGATTATACTTAATAGAGACCGGCGGCCCAGATATCTTACTTAGAGTAAGGTGAGGTGGGCGGTTGTTGGTCTTGAAGAAATATTTAAATAATTATTTTGAATAGATGGTTGAAGAAGAAAATGCACATTAATGGAAGTATTGATTTTTAGTAAAATTGTATGCTTTTTCCTTAGAATTTTTAACTATTTTTTTTTGCTGGAAACGTAAAATTCGTCCTTATAGTTAACATGTCAGTTGTCACTCTCTAAGAACTATCTACGTATTAAGAACTTATTCCATGATCATAACTATAGTGACTTCTAAAAAAAGTTGTCTCAAGAGCGTAAGTCTCAAAAACATCCTGTGTTGGTACTGATACATCAACAGTCAACATCTAGGTAATTGCTAAACGAATCTTAGAATCCAGTTTTTAGTCCCATAAAATATCATAGAACGATAAAATGTTTGATACGATTATCACAAATACACCCTGTATTAATTCCTCACCCAAATAACAACAACTTAATCCAAAACTACCCACGATACAAGATACATGAACCGCATCACCTCCCCCACATTCCCGCCGCAGCGGGGCGCTTGCGCAGCAGGACGCCTCGTTATTAGCACCTCCATGTTCAAAGCGCGAGCCGACACACCCCCCTTCGCTTCGTCACACCTCACCCCTGCAGGCACGCAACTGACAGCTCCAGTAAGTGAAATAGTTTTTAATTTTTTAAACTTGGAACTTTTTTAGTTTTTGGTTCCTCATCAGTGAGTCTATTGTTGTTGAGTTTGAGAACTTCATGATTCCCTTATTTTGAAATTAGAAAAATGTTTGTTAAGAGGAGTTCATCTTGGTTAGAAGAGATTTTATCCCCAAGTCCTTTTTAGGCAGAAAACACATAATCTTGTGTGTGACATACCTGCATGCATTCCTTCAGCAGATGTTAGCATGCTAGGTTTGAAGACAAAGTTAGTAACAATAAATGTATTGTCAATATTCATGCTAGTTATCAAATCAAAATCAAAGTAACAAACATTAAGATTTGAATTGGTTTGGTGTGCAGAGAAGGGCTTAATAGGTAAGTTTAAACATCAACACTTTGGCAAAGAGATAGATGGCATCCTGGGCGAAGCTGCGGGCGGAAGCTAGTAATATTATAAATGCGAGAGTGAGTCTGTTTGTTTGTTATGCTTTCACCGTAAAACGGCTGAACGGATTTGGATGAAATCTGGGACATGGGTATGACTTGGTGAAGGACAGTGTTACATCCTGGATAGCAGACGAAATCGCAGGCTACAGCTAGTTAAAAATAAAATAAAGCCTTCTATCTATAAGCTTATGTAAAACACGGATCAGGAGTCAAAATAATAGAGCCTTTGATAAAATTATAACCTTTACGAGTTACTGTAAGTATACATTTTTTGTATTTTTTCGCAATTCACTTAAATCCAATTATAGTGGAGCCGTAAAATGTACAATTGCACTTAATAAAATAAAATAATAGTTGATACTAGTCAAGTATATGCAGAAGGTTCACCGTAGAACCACTGGTTTCTGAAATGCTCTTTTGTCATGTTGTCAAATCTGAATGGTTCATTATTTGTGTAAAAACAGCTAAAATATATGACATAACATAACAATCTGCCTAGCCTTTTCCCAACTATGTTGGGGTCGGCTTCCAGTCTAACCGGATGCAGCTGAATACCAGTATTTTACATGGAGCGACTGCCTATCTGACCTCCACAACCCAGTAACTGGGTAATACGATACCCCTTGGTTAGACTAGTTGTCAGACTTTCGTGCTTCTGACGACTCGTAACGACTGTCAAAGATCCACAAATGACAGCCGGGACCAACGGCTTAACGTGCTTTCCGAGGCACGGAGGAGTCTCGATATGTGAAAATGGTCACCCATCCACGGACCAACCCCGGCAAGCGTAGCTTAACCTGATGGATCGACCCGAGCGGCTGTTATTACTTAGCCACGAGCTCCTCATGACATAATATAACATCACGCCTATAATTCCTGAAGGGGAAGGGTTATGTTAAAGCCTAATAGGGAGTGAGCCTATTGCCATCAAACGGCCACAAATCCAGACTCCTGGCTGCTACTGCGAAATTCGCCCAGATGGAAAAACCTAATAACAGTTTAATGCCCCGGGAATAGAAATCAGCTCAGGGGGCCTACCACCACCGCTTACAGCAGTATTATTTTAATCTTACTTCGTGGGGGAAAGAGATGGAGCTATACGTCCTGTAGAGCTTCATCTCTTTCCTACACTGAAGTAATATTAAAATAATACGAGTTGACGAATTACTCACCACCGTTTACAGCAGTAAACGGTGGTGAGTAATTCGTCAACTCGTCCTACATGCCTGCGGCCCATTTAGGAAGACTAGCAGAAAATCAAAAGAACGTCCTAAATGGGCCGTAGGCATGTAGGACGAGTTGACGAATTACTCGCGGTGGTGGTAGGCCCCCAATCCTCCGTATAACGTGCAGAGTTTACATGTGATTCTCAACCAAAGTTTTAAGGCTAAAGACAAATGCACTATACAGCATGTATCTGAAAGGTGTGGTCAAAACTAAGAGTGTGTGGTACAGAGCATCAAAGTAACTAAACAACTTTGTCCATGGGACCAACATAGTAATCGCGAAAAAAAAATCAACTCTCCCATAAAAATCTTAATTTGCCCACACCTGTCTTATACATGCTGTATGTTGTACGAGTATCTAGTTTTCAGAAAGACCTATACAATGTGGGTCTTCTGCTTCTGTTTGTGTCGTCAAGACCATCGCGTGCGCACACCGGGCGCCTCGGAACTCAAGCGCAAGCCGCTGATTGGTCGGCCGGCCTGCCCGCCCAGTTCACACGCCGATGCGCCTGCGCACAAAACAATGAACACAGCAACCAGCAACCACACATTAATTAACCAAAAAGAAAATATAGACCCCTGATAAAAATTGTACCATAATTGTAGGAATTATTAAAATTACCTTCCAAAACTACTCTTTTGGATTTAATTATAAAGAGAGTTGTTATTTCGGATGGTTATTATGAATAGGTTTCGTGTAAAAATGCAATTAAAGATGTCGTTGTTCTATGAATGTAGAGTATGAATTAATTTTCTTGGGTAATTGTAGGCAAAGTTTCTACTTTCACCGGATTGTTATTTGAATGAAGAGAAGATCTTTATAGTTCAAAACAATTAGTCCTGAAAATATACCAAGTATAAAAACATTGCATTAAATATCTATCTGTTTAGTTTAGATCCAGTTCCAACACTTTTTTTTTTATCTTAAATTATTTTAGACCTGTTTGTGAGCGTTGATGTCTAATGTTCGAGTAACATAAAATATTCAAACTGGTTTTTTTTTACAATCATTCTGAAGTTGATTCGTGTGAAGAATAGTTTTGATTCTTGTGTTCATTAGTTGAAGATCGGTAGTCGTGAACCGTAGTCGAGTCGTGGAGCGGAGACCGCGTATCGGCAAGAGTAGTGTGGGAGACCTACCAGCCCCAGCTAGATGGACGGACGACGTTAAAAAGGTGGCTGGGATAAACTGGATGCGGAAGGTGGAGGATAGAGTATTAAATCGGAGCCTGGGAGAGTCCTATGTCCAGCAGTGGACTGCGATGCGGCTCAGTATTTTTCGCACAGTACCAGTACCGTCTGAACACACAACACAACTTGGAATATCTGAATTTACGTCTGGCTATAGTATTTTTCAGATTATGCATTCCAGGGATATTCACGGTGATCTCATGACATAACACATAAATAACATTACGCCAGTAAAAAATACAATAGACGCAGATATATTTAGTAACCTATTCCGCTTGACTATTCTTAGGGTTTTTATGACTCTTGGTCATAAAAACCCTGTAAGAAATCGACACGTGTTTCACCTTTCAACGAGGCATCTTCAGGATGACGATTGACCAATTGCAAACCAGAACGCGACGTGTTACCACACCGAGCGCTGGACGCAAAGGTGAAACACGTGAGAATTCTTACAGGGTTTTTATGACTCTTGAAGAATAGTCAAGCGGAATAGGTTACTAAATATATCAGCGTCTATTGTCTCTCTGTGTCTATTGGATTTCCGCAAAGTCACGCTTGAATCAATTAACTATATTACACCAGTAGTCTTCAAAGTAGAAGGCAGAGACGTACCTAATACACATACCTTAGCACTTATATTAAGACTCATCTCAGCTAGGGGAGGCCTATGTCTAGGCCGTCCAGTGGAAGTCTTCCCGAGTTCCGGCTGAAGTATTTTGAAGCCGATGGAGGACTCCGGGCTGCTACTGCGAAATTCCTTATTAATAAACTGAATAACATTGACCTACTTGGAAATTGAACCCAGTACCCCACCCTCAGCAGGTATCCCTGTGACAACAACAGCAATGAAAAAAACAAAAATCAATCTGCCTAGCCTTTTCCCAACTATGTTGGGGTCGGCTTCCAGTCTAACTGGATGCAGCTGAATACCAGTATTTTACATGGAGCGACTGCCTATCTGAACTCCATAACCTAGTAACTGGGTAATACGATACCCCTTGGTAAGACTGGTTGTCAGACGTTCAAAGATCGACTGTCAAAGATCCACGAACGACAGCCGGGACCAACGGCTTAACGTGCTTTCCGAGGCACGGACGAGTCTCGGTATGTAAAGATGGTCACCCATCCACCGACCAACCCCGGCAAGCGTAGCTTAACCTGATAGATCGACCCGGTGCGGCTGTTATTACTTAGCCACGAGCTCCTCCAATGCTCCAATGAAAAAATCAATAAGCCTTTTATTGTAACACTTGACAAGTAAAACTACCGTACCAGTCAGACATAGTACGTAACACGTTCGTGTCGCATCTGATATAGAACGTAAATAATAACGGTTCACTTGAGCGAGGCGTGCAAACGTCGCCGCAAATTAAAAACTTTACATTTAATCATACGTAACTACAACTACTGGTTTGGTATTGAATGTTTGTGTTAATAACTGTTGTTTAATGATTACTAAATATTTTTTGTGTTTTTAAACGTTACATTACTTATATACATGTTGATTTTATTTTAATTCCTGCACTGATATTAAGTGTGTGTCGTTTTTCTTAAGTACCTGGGCGACCGAGCTAGCTCGGGTGAAAATAGAGAAAACGAATTTTCCCAGATATGGGACCTAGCTAGATCGATTTTTCGCCCCCGTAAACCCCTATATTGCAAATTTTTATCGAAGCGTTAGAGCCGTTTTCGAGAACGTAATTACAAATATAAATGTACCAACAAATATTGCTCATTTAATAGTATAGTATAGGATTAACGATTAGGTACCTATTTCATTAAACGAAACACAAACAGACCTGTTATAGATAATGATGGACATCCAGACTATTCCAGACCACCATTATAAAGTCTGAATCTAAATAAGGTAAATAAACAAGTCTTGGTTTTAGTGCATTTTAGGTTTCACTTAATAAAAGGCAATACAGGATTCCTAAAAGGAGTAAAATATACAAGAGCATCAAAAAAAACTTAAGCCTTTATCTTTAATTACGCTGAATCATTTAATTATATCCAATTCACCTTTATATCCGACATAAATAACCCATATCCAAAACATATCAATAACTAACAAAGGAAAATCGAATAATAGTAAAACATAACTGTAGCACGCCCACAAACAACTACCAACCCTAATTAAATACACACATAAGCTCACAACACACACACACACCGACGCACACAACTTATTAACACATCAAGTCGGTGCAACGGGACTCTGGAGAATTATTATTTAGCCGCTTAATAATGGAGTCATCATTTCGTCCATGACAGCTTCACACCTTGAGACGTAAGGCGAATTGACTCTCTTTATTATACTCTCGGGCTGTTTTTGTTTTTTTTTATTGTTTTTTATTCACTCCATGTTGGGTTTACGAGCGCGCTTTGTGAGCCGCACCGCCGCGAGAAAGGTGTTAAAGAGTCCACGATATAAGAAGATAATCTAAATTGTTATACAGCTTTAATGAATTGAACGTAAAAATAATTAAGATAATGAACTAAGTTTAACGATTTGTTAAGAATGGTCGACAAGTTAAAAGATAATAATTTGATGCAGCAATAATGCTATTGTTGTTATTGAATCGGATTGAGATTTTGATAAATGTGTTGTACGTTTTTTCTGTTCTTTATTAAGAGTTTTTACGTTTCATTATGATAGAACTTTATTTTTTTCTTACGTTATTTAATTTTTATTATAATTTAATAGAAACAACTTGTTAGTAACCTGTTACAAATCTTTTATTAGTTGTCATTTTAAATTATCGTCAAATCTCGTGCATTTGTTTTTGTGTTAGCAATCCTTATTTCGGATTTATAGTCTAAGTTCATCTATTTACTATTAGATTACTAGATACTATTATCCAATAGTACATTGCAACATACGCGGCCTGCAGATATGAGTTTCCATAGTAATTTAGGCGGCCGCTAAACACGACTTATATGATTTTCATAGTAACATTACCGGGCGCCTACTCTCATATATTTGACCAGCTATCTTATTGCATAACACATTTTTGTAAACGATTTAGACTAATCTGTTCAACAATTCAACAACATTCATTGAATATTTACGTTGTTAGCAGAATTTTTTTTTCGGACATGAAGGAATTGATTAAGCATTCTGTTTCAAAACGAGTCGTGTCGTGTAGTACAAAATTTGCGTTTTATCTCGAAGAAGATTGGCAAAATAATGCTGAAATTACCGAGCATGTTTGAGAAAAGTATATTAATAAAGTAATTATTTAAATACACACCTATATAATATATACATTTGTATTTAAATAATTAATTGTCTTATTAAATAAGTTCTCTTCATTTATTAAACAAGAATATCGAAAACTGTTCCCCCTTCTAACATCTGCCGCTTATTTTAGTTATATTTTACGGTGATGTTTACGGCTACAGTAATGGCCGTCTACGATAATAGGATTATTAGGTTCGTATGGTATCGGCATTCGGCCATATGCTGAGAATTTTAGACACTAATTATCATAGTAAAATAACAGTGAAAATTATAGGCCCTTATGGAAAGCCGAATTGGAATTAGCTTTACCGTTGGGAAGTGCAAAGCATGAAAATCATGAGAGAGATGAGAAGAGGGAGACGAGAGAAGGGAGAGAGAAAGAGAGAAAAGAGTATTCTATCCGTCTACCTAATAAAGAAATCAATCTGCCTAGCCTTTTCCCAACTATGTTTGGGTCGGCTTCTAGTCTAACCGGATGCAGCTGAATACCAGTATTTTACATGGAGCAACTGCCTATCGGACCTCCACAACCCAGTAACTGGGTAATACGATACTTGGTAAGACTGGTTGTCAGACGTTCGGGCTTCTGACGACCCGTAACGACTGAATATCCGTCTACCTAATAGTAAATGGTTCATTACTGGTTTGAATATGATGATGATGATGCTTTTCGTGTGTTTAGTGACTAACCTGGTGTCAGAGTTTTAAAGCCGCCCACGGGCCTCTGACTTGGCATCACATGCCATTGAGAAATATCTCACAGGCATGCCGGTTTCCTCACGATGTTTTCCTTCACCGTTTTTGAAGCAAGTTATAATTATACATTACGCACATGAATCCGAAAAGTCAAGGTGCCTTGGGATGATGTTGAGAATAGGTATGATTTTGCATAATTATAATTTTTAAGTACAGTCGACCACACGTCTGTGGTGACACTTTGACCTTGAGCTGACCTAGAGTAGTACGGAGTATCGATAGAATAAGAGGCCAACTTATATTGGCTCCGTTTCCATTGACGTTCAGCCTGCTGTACCACAGCATCCAAATCATATAACAACTACACAGCAATGTAAAGCAACACAGAACAACAAAAACTACGGTCATTTCACAGCTCATATCTCAAGTACACTATCGAGCACAATAATCTTACCATATCAATACACTCTATAAAAGATTTCACGCCTCCTCCAAACATTTTTATCTTCTAATTTATGTCCGAAGCTGCCCGAAGTTGCCCTAAGGTCGCCGAAGATGTCTGAAGGCGTTACGAGCGGCTAATCGGTTCAATTGTTGGAATCAATAAGGCACCGCTCGCTATCGACGATCGTTATAATATATTGTGATTCAACTTCGTAGTTCTTTGTCAACTTTGTATTATTAGCCGAAGATTTGTTAGGCTTTACTAAGTCAGCTGGTCGACGGATTTGTTTGTATGTCATATTTTATATGTGGTAATGCTTGTACTTTTGAAGTATAGGCAAAACGCCTTGTTTGAACTTTATTGAGTCGGAAAACCCAAGATGTTCGTTGGTTTTCTAAGTCGGGATCAATGGTTCTGAAATCAACTACTGTACGTTTTTGAGATATGATCTGAAGATTTCATATATTTTATCATAGAATATATATGAAGTTTATCTCGTCTGTGTCATAAAGTAGTGCGGTAAAGGGACATGAAAAAGAGTAATGATGAAAATTGACAAAATATACTCATCAATTTCGATATAACACCAGTGACATATCTAAATCCAGTCATAAACCAACATGCATAGGTACAGTAGACCGCACGTCTGTGGCAACAATTGGACCTTGAGCTGACCTGCGGAGTACGGAGTTTCAATAGAATGCCAGGCCTACCACCACCGCTTACATTATAGCAGTATTATTTTAATCTTACTTATCTTGTAGGAAAGAGCTGAAGCTCTTACAGGACGTATAGCTCCATCTCTTTCCCCCACTGAAGTAATATTAAAATAATACTGCTGTAAACGGTGGTGGTAGCCCCCCTGGGCCAGGGGTGTACTGATTTTGTTACCACTGATGTACGGTCAAAGTTGATCGGTCGGTCGGTTATGTGTGGTCATGGGTCGGACAAAGTGTTATTAGGTTTTAATGTCTAGAATCTCAGAAGCAGCCTGGAGTCTGGCTTTGTGCCCGGTTGGTGGCAATAGGCTCGCCCCCTATTACATGGGACTTAAACATAACTGGCAAAATGTGGGTGTACCATAGTACACCTCTGCATAACCCTTCGGGGAATACACGCGTGATGTTATGACGTCCGGCCTAGTGTTCAGTTGAACAAGCTATTTGGTATACAGGCAGATAACTTGCAACTACTTTAAAAACAATTGTGTGAGTGTTTTCAGTAGTCAACAATCCTTTTACTTCACTCTCCTAAGCCCTATGCTCAAAAAGTTAAATTACACACACAATCAAACCGAATAGCTTGTTCGACTGTACTTACAACTAACCATAAAAACCTGTTTTACAATAATTTTATTAAGTTATTAGCAGTAATTTAGCTTAGTTACAAGCGGCTACGGTGGATTAGACAAGTCTTGAAAGTAACTAGCTAAGTACCAATCAAGTTATTTCTCGTGTGAAAACCAGTTGTAATATTAATAACTGGCTACAAGAGTCTCGTTAGGTTTCACTTATCAAAATTAATAAAATAAATCTGTTGGTACAAGGTCAGACATTACTTCATTTTATATTATTCGAGATGCACTTAACTTAAGAAATACATTTTGCCGTATTTATAAACGTTGCTAAATACATATACAGCGTGTAACAAGATCCCTGCCCGATCCGAAAGGGGGCGCCTAGGTACCGCAACAACATTACTAAAAAGTAATCGTTTTTTTTTTTTTACCCGAGTTTCATTATGTATATGTTATAATTGCCTCTTTTATTTTTATAATTTTAGTTACTGTAATTGGTTGCACAACCGTTGTAATTAAATAAATAAATAAAATAAAATGATAATTGAATGATTTTTTTTTCTAAAAAAAATTGTTATTTATGCAACTGTTATATAATAAGGGGTATTAAAACACGAATGTGGGTTTAATGATAATGTTTAGTGATAATAGTATCACATGAGTGTTTTAATACCTAGGTAATTATTAACAGTTGCATACAAGATTTTATCTACACCCATGATATGAATCTTCTATAAAAGTTTCTTTGCAATACCAATATCGAACAAAAATGGCGCGGTACGACGTGAATTCAAATTTTTCGAATTCGAATGTATGTTTTGTTTTTAAATTACGGTGCTTTGTTAGTGAAACGCTCGTGAATGACAATGTTCTTTTTTTGAAATGAGTTGCATTATGAAATTCAGTACAACATTATAACACCCGTTTGGATGATATTATGGTTACTATGAAACTGGTTGTTTTAATGTTGGCAATAAGCTAACTGTTTCAGAAACTTATAGAGAGGATTTATAGCATGGGTGTAGATAAACACATAAATAGACTCTCAGTATGATTCTTCACAACACCCTCACGGATCGGACAGGGATTTTGTTACACCCTGTATATTATTTATTGCGGAATAAGCCTGCTCTTGACCTCGGCTCACCTGATGGAAAGTGAGGGATGAAGTCTATGATAGAACGAGAGTACCCAGAAGATGCCGCTCACTCTTGCTTTGAAGGCTCACTGGTTATTATGTTGAAGGGAACACGAAGCGGGCCGAGAGTTCCACACTTTGGTAGCTCGCATTATAAATGTGGAGGATATACACCCCTTTGCAAAAAAAACGGGCACCTTATCAGTCATTGGCTTTTGTATGGATAATATTAATATTTTTACTATGTCATTAGCATAGATGACTAGTAATTTGTTATAATCTATAAGAATATAGTTTTTTGGCTACACCCCTCTTCCAACAGCGCTACAATTTTACTAACTCTTATTGCTTTTTCTGCCATTACAATCGACACAAAGATATCACTTTTAAGTCACAATAAGGCTGGATTATGCGACAAACATTAATTATTCTACTAAAAATAACGAGAAGTTAGTTTTAGTTGCCGGGATAACCTTCTAACCGCAAACCTGCAAAATGTTAGTAAAAGTCACAAACGGAAAACGGGATTATTATTGTTTTTAAACAAAAGTTTCGAATTTGAAATTAACTTTTTTTCATACCAAGACTCTTTATAAAGTGCCAGTAACATAGTTTGGCTATTAAAACCTCTTTACAACTAAATGATTACCAATAATGTACAAAAATCAAAACCACCCGTTTTTTTTTTGCAAAGGGATGTAGTTAGATTGTCTTTTAAAGATAGCGAACCGCGCTTCGCACGATTTTTACCACTAGACAAAACATCGAGATTTCTTGCGGAATAATTTCTGTCCACGATGGTGAAAACCGTTGTAGCGGCACGTTGTATAAACAAATATTATAAAGAGGTATTTGTTTGTTTGTATGAAGGGGGTAATCTCCGGAAATACCAGTAAGATTAAAAAAAAAAATGCATAGGAAAGCCCAATTCTTGAGGAAGGTTATAGGATATGTAACATCACGACATTTAGGAGCCGAGCAAAAAGAAAAAAAAGTCAAAAAGAACGATAAGGCGATGCGACGCGATGCGATGCGGTGCGTGTGAATCGGGGGCCGAAATTTCACGTAGACGAAAACGCGAGCAGAATCTAGTACATTGTACCTACAAAGAAATGACTATTACCTGAGCATCAGTATAGAAATAAAATGAGTTCCTTTTTTTTTAAATTACGCTGATGCATTATAGATCAAATGTTATGTTGAATTTCTGATAACCAGTGTAGGGTAAAAATTACTTCCAGTTGGAAAAACAAAGTTAAAGCATCAACTTTTTTCACACTAATAACATTGATTAACGATAATTAACTTCCAATATGTACTTAACACCGCATTAATTAAAGATCGCTCGCTTGATTTGCATCAATTAACATTATCAACATACCCAATTTCAGTAAAACATTCTTATCATTCTCTTTATGTGGGAACTCAACATCTACATACATATTTATACCAACTTATTATCCATTTATTTATAACAGCTATCATCGTATTACTATTAATAATTTATTTTCCATCTTCATGTAAATTGCTTTCCAATATCTAATGTCAAACAGGATTGAGAACTGAGAACCGACTATACTTGTACAAATTCTACCGGAATAAATAGGACATCAAAATTGTACGCTTATTCCCCATATGGGTTTAATACAAAAATGGTTAATACAAACGTTATGTCATTACATTATGACGTGTCGTGTGGACGATTTTTATTGCGCCTGCGCCGAAAGGTTTCTGATTATGTCATTATTTATAGTGATAGAGAAAGTGTGGTGTTGATGGTGACCTATGACTCTGGGCGATAAGTTAGGATAATGTCTGTACTTTTTTACGCTGACAAATTAACTAAGAATATGTTTTGCAATGAGACTGAGAGGTTTTGTTTGATGTGATGTTGATGGGTTTATTCGAAGTTAGGTATTATGTACCTACTAATAGTTTTAATTTTTTTTCTAGGACTAATTTTACGAATGGCACTGAACGTGACTAGGACATCTATACCGCATTCAAGAGCCGTCATTGTCATCATTGTTACGGAATATTGACACTGACAGCTCTTGAACGCGGTTTAGATGGATCGCGTTTAGTTTTGGAGGTCTGTACAATTTGCCTCAGTACCTACATAATTTTTAATACTGGGGCTACATTGTTGCGTTATCGCGAACTAAAGTTCGCGCGCGCTCTCTGTTACTCAGCCAGACGTCAAGCGGTGTACGAGATAGAGCGCGCGAACATTAGTTCGCGATAACGCGACAATGTAGCCCCAGCATAAGTGATAAAGACGTTCCTAAATTGCATGGTTTTCTTGTAACTATGTAATCATAAATATGCTTTGTTACTCTGTAGTAACTGTACATAGATGGTACTGCTATCATCTATGTACAGCTTTTGCAACAAAATGAAAAGCAATTAACAAAACACATAACGGGTATCAATTATTCGCCCGCATGTGTAAACTTAACAGCAAAACTCACACAGAAAACATAATTAGCAATAAATTTAATATTCAATTACTGTAGCCAGTTAATTAACTCGTAGCCGTCATACAGTGTAATTTAATTATATCTGTCTGTCCGTCTGTGGCGTTGTGTGCTGCGTTGGCGCATCGTAGTGCACTTTATGTTCACATTGTAGTTTGTTTTGCATGACTTCTTTAATTAATTATTGGGCATTAGTCAGAAGTATGTTCGCGTGAATTTATTTTGAAAATTGTTGGTCCTTTGTTTTGTTTGGAATTTTAATTAATCGAGGAATTTGAATTTATTAATTTTATAGTTGAATCTTCGTGGAAAAGTTCTGCTTTTCTATTCTGGTGTAATTTAATTTTGTGACATTTACCTTATTTACACAAAACCATGTTTATAAGTTGTTTAGCCTAAACACCTTTTAAACTTGACATTTCTGTATGGAGTTTGACATAAAACTGACATTAAACACGCGTTGAACAATTGTCTGAGTTTTTGTGGTAAGGCCCTTTCAGTTTTACATAAGCGAACAACTCACACAAGACTTGTCTTTCTATTTGTTTGTTTCTTTATTTATTTGTTACGCTTTCATGCTAAAACGGCTGAACGGATTTGGATGAAATTTGGCACAGGGGTAGACCATGACAAGTAATAGGACATAGAACACTTATTATTCCAATATTCCCACGGGATCGAGATTTAATCGGGTGAAATCGCGGGGCGCAGATAGTAATTATAGTAGGTACACTGAATTTTTACTATTAAATAAGTACAAAATATTGTTTATTTATTAAATAAGTGATACCTACTGATTGTAGGAGAAAATTGTGGTCTCTACACTCGCACACGTATATGGGTCTAGCATAGTAGATATACTTCGTCCATTTTAGTTTGTTTTGACTGTACAGCGGAAGTATGGTTGTAATTTATGTAGTTTTAATTATATTTGAGATAAAAAAAAATACCTATTGATATAAAAAATGATAGAAATCGATTCAGTAAACGATTCTGAACAAACTACTTGCATAATTTTCATTAATTCAGTTACACATTGTATATTTATTTTACATGTCTGGTTCCTAAGTCCTCTTACAAACTTACGAACACGTTTAAAGCTGGTATTTTTAATCCTCTTACTTCGAAACAACTGAAGGCGCGCATAAAATCATGAACTTATTTATTTTTTCGTGAGCGTTACCGGGTGAACTTTTAATTAATAAAGGCGATACTAATTATAATAAAAAATGACGTATTATAATTGTCGGGAACACAAGACGGTCCGAGCACGCTCGATGGCAATCGTAAAAAAGAGCCCCGCCTCACATGGGGCACAGTATGGGCACAGTGCGCTACGTGAGAGTACAGTGGACAAAATATTATAAGTCTCGGCTTCGTTATTTTTTGGCTGTGGTAAATTCGGTTTTGATTTCATATTATATCTTGTTATGAAAGTTAAAACAATGGACGCTTTAAAAAAAATATATAAAAAGTCTTTATCATAAAATAAAAAAGGCTTTGCTTTGCAAAACCAGTCAATCCTAATCAAAAGGAAGTAACATATAATTTTTTAAAGTATTTACCATAAATATTCAGTTCTGTTTAAAGTCTGTATGTACTATGGAAGAAACAAATATCGACACACCGTAAGGACTATTTTTGCTTGCAGCGTTCGGCCGCTATAGAAATCTCATCAACCAATAGCATCACAGTATCACAATTTTGCTGAGTCCCTTGTTTTTGTAATTGAAAAAAAGACAGTAAAAAACCAGCTGAGATGGTGCGTTTTTTTTTTTCAATGGCAATAAATATCAATGGGATCTTCAAACACAGCAGTTTCAAGTAGATAAATAAATTGGGAGCTTACCCATGAACCACATAATTATGTAGGATGTTGTATTTTACAAAATTTACAGATTACACTTTAATTTTTTGGGATACCCTAATACCCCGATATGGCATTCCATAATATACACAAATAATGAGTATCATAAAATTTAAAATATCATTTTTGTAAGCCTAATATGTATAAAATAAATAACCTATTATACTTTTAGATTGTTCTAGAGCTAATGGAAGTTTACTTATTCTTAACTTTATTTCAAGTACGACATGGTCAATATTTGTTTGGCAGTGACGCCCGCACTGTGTTGCACTTTGCTAGATAATACTAGGTTACTATTTCAACGACAAGGCGAAGCTAAACAAAACAAACATTGAAACAAAATGTAAAGTTTAAAACCATTCAAATTAAAAACTTTCTCATCTTTGTTTCTTTTGTTCTATTCCTAGTGGTCGAAAAAGGGTGGTTTGGACATCTGTGATCTTGTAACAGAGCCTACAAAGCACACGAACGGCAAAATATTACTTTGTACTTTTGTTTCATTGGTCGACGCAAAAAGGGGCTGTAAACAGATGGTCATCGTGCTCAAGGGATTTTGTTTTCGAAGTGTTTAGATATGGGCTGCCTCGATAGTACCTAGTCTAAAGTTATGTCATTCAAAATCACAAAAGATTTTCGTCTACAGACTTTACTGTGAGCCCACAGTGCGCCGGCAACATCGGCCAATTACATAAAAGCGTTTCATTTGCCGCTGCAAAGTGTTATTGTGTGACCCCGCGCGATACCATCGACCATGGTTCCACGCTGGTTTACTCCGCTTGCAACCATGCTTCGGGATTTTTGAGTTATAGCTTGACCGCTCAAGGGCCTAAGTACCCAACCTCAAATTTTATCTCGCTCGCGCCATACTGCTCGCGGCCTGTGTGAGAGCGAGACGGAGTGGGGTGCTGGTGGCTCTCAAGCCTCGAATAAGTTAGGTAGTTGCTTTGTACGGTGAAAATAATGGTGATTTAAAAAAAAACATAAGGTCTTATGTTTTTATTTTTTCATGATTTTTGCAAAGTTTCATGATCTTATTTAAAGTATTTTTTTAATAACAGCGGTATACGTAATAGTTCGATTTAGAGGTAACTTTGGAATTTATTTCTAATCGTGTTTTCGTCAAACATAGTACCTAGCATCAATCCTCAACTTTAACATACCTATATTTATTTCAAAATTAATGCTGCAGTGTTTTTGCCAGAAAGGAGGATGCCATGCTAAGCAATTGGAAGTAGGGTAGGCCCTGAAATAACGCGCCCCACTACCGCATTCTAATGCGGTAGTGGGGCGCGTTATTTCAGAGTGGTCAAACTTTATTTACCTTCAAAAAGGATTCTGGGGTTTTCAGGAAAGAAAGTTCTTCATAAATATTGAGATTGTTAACGAATGCCCATCTGACGAAAATGTGTACCCTGGAAAACAACACATTATTGAAATTATCACCATGTTATTGATATTTGCATACCAATTTTGGAAATGAAGTTATCTGGAAAAGAACCCGAGTTACGACATAGCTTGCAGAGTAAGCACGCTGAACTGGCAGTGGGCTGGTCATGTTTGTCGAAGGACCGATGGCCGGTGGAGCAGACGAGTCCTGAGGGCCTAGACAAGTGACAATCGCTTCGAAACCGTTTCGTATTTCTACAACGACTTTCAACAGGCTTTGACTTATGCTTTTCGATAGCTTATGTCAGTCCTATACATTTTTTCCTTTTCCATCATCGTTATCGCTAATAGAATGTCACTTCGTCTAGGGCCTCTGGATTGGAGACCGCGTATCGGCAATAGTAGTGTTGAACGCCGGTCTGCACCTGTATGGACCGCCGCTTAAAAAGGTAGATGGGACTGGCTGGATCCAGAAGGTAGAGGACAGGGTGTTGCGACGCAGCCTGGGAGAGGCCTATGCAGTGGACTACGATAGGCTGAGCCGATTGATTAATTCATGCCAATTTATGGCGAAATGTGTCACTGCAGTAACAATTTATATACTTTTACTATCTTTTTACCCCATTTACTAGTAAATGACTTATGGCCGATTCCTATAATTTACGGACCGTTATTGGTTAAAATTAAGTCTTGTATCTTTAGTAATAATGAAGCAAAGACTTCATAGCTTTGCATATTAGACCCTCCCATATAGAAGTAGCTATCACAGTTAAAATTACCTTTCGAATCTATTTATATGCCCAGTTTGGCAATAAAAAATGCTACCAGTGGTAACCAAAACGATTCGTTTTTGTTTATAGGAACCGAGCATTAGACTTTTACACATTGGGATTTGACAACGTGTGTCGAACCTAGAAATAAAGTCAATTAAAGTTTTAGAACCCATTCTTCGGACTAGAATACAGAGCTGCGGTGCTCGGAAGCAAAGATAACTAGAGAGTACCAGTACCACTAGAGAGTACCACTAGAGAGCAACTCATTTATTCTTTGAGGATTTTACTACCATTATCCGAGGAAGATGGCTAACTTTACAGTTAATAAAATCTTGCAAAAGACCAGAAATCTGAAAGAAAACTTGGCTTGATTTATTATACTGCATTCAATATTTATAAGTTTCCAGGATTAAATCAAGGTACAGGATAGAGCCCTCCAGTATCTGGCGGTCAGAGTGAGAGATCCGAAACAAATGGTCACGTATGCGCAGTATTAATTAATGAATGCCATTATTCTTGCCTTATCCAGCTTCAGTGCAGTCTTTGGAATAAGCATTGTTTTTGAGGCAAAAGGCCAAATATAGAGGCAGATGTACCCGCCGTTTGTATTGCTTTTCAGCGAATTCGGAAAGGAATTATACCTAAATGTACTTACCTCATATAAATTATATTTACTTAGATTAGCAGGTCTTCGTGAAAATGGCGGAGCAACCTGCTATCTAATCACGTAAATTATTTTCATAACCGATTATGACTAATCTGTTTCATTTTGACAGTTCAACAAAATTCATTGCGTTATTTACGTTGATGAGTTTTTTTTTCGAACTTATGATGGAATTCAAACCAATTCAGATTTTGATTGTATTAGTACGTAATATCTATAATAATAATTATGTACAAGGGAAAATTATCAAAGGGCATCAAAAAATTCGTCCGCAAGAATACAGAGCTGCGGCGCTTGGGAGCAAAGATAACTAGAGAGTAGAGAGCCACTAGAGAGAAACTCTCCAGCACCCTAATTACGTAATTAGGGTGCTGGACGTATTTACGGGGTAGTCAATTGGGCATGCCCAAAAATGAATAAGTCCCCCTTGTTTCAAATGCTGTGTACCTACATTGGAATACAAGTTATAAAAAGTGAAGAAATATCTTAGATTTGCACTGTATGGATGGAATGGATTATGGCTCTATATCCAAGTGCATTCAACCTAAGAAGAAATAAAGTTCGTAGCATTTGGTTACAAAAACAGTTGTTGCATTTTTTTCTGAGCTATGAAACTAAGATCAGACAGCATAAGAAAAAAAAAACCTGATTCAAAATTGTCATTTATTTTTCAACGACATAACTGGTTGGTTTGTAAACGTAACGTTATAATGTGTCAGAATCAGATGCCGACAGTCAGATAGATAAGGCTCTATTGTGTTATTGCTCTGATTTTAATGACGTGTTGAGGTTGAAGCATTGTTGCAATAAAATATTTCAGTAAAATATTTACCTATAGTTAGTTATTGCAATATAATAAAAAAACAAAAATCACACGGTGGGTTTAAAAATGCAGGAAATGTCTGGAAAAGAGAAGAAAGACATTTGCTCTGCAGTCGGCTACAGTCCAGGTTCACCATTTGTTTATTAAGTACTAGCTGCGCCCCGCGGTTTCACCCGTGTAAGACTCGATCCCTTGGGAGTATCGAGATAAAAAGTATCCTATGTACTATTCCAGCATTGCTATTCTGCAACCATCTCACCGTGGAATCTTAAGTGAAGTGAGCGTGGAGTGAGCTGTCATTGTCATCGATACCTACTGATGCTAAGGCAATGACAGTTCACTCCAAGCTCACGTCACCTGAGTTTTGAGGGTGAGATGGTTACAGAATAGACCGGCTGGTCATGGTCTACCTATCTGCCAAAAAATCCGTTCTGCCGTTTCAGCGTGAAATAACAAACAAACATACTTTCGCATTTATAAAATAAATTAGTTAGGATTTATATGTATAGAAAAGAAAAAAGATTTGTATATTTTTTTGTAATAAATAAAATCAAGTTGGCGGAAGCTATTCCTAACTAATATTATAAATGCGAAAGTATGTTTGTTTGTTATGCTTTCACGCTAAAACGGCTGAACAGATTAAGAAGAAATTGCACATACGTAGACTATGACCTAGAATAGGACATAGGATACTTTTTATCCCGATATTTCCACGTAATCGAGACTTACGCGAGTGAAACCGCAAGGCGCAGCTAGTTGTTTATAAAAAGCTCGCAGTCTCGGACAATCTCGCGGATTTATCATAATAATAAGGCGTTAAGAGGGTACCTTTAATAGTTTGTTAAGCGTGGTAACGCCGGCATAATAAGCGGACTGCCGGTAATAACAGTAACAATGAAAAATAATAACAGCCGGTGTGATAGCGGCCGCGGGCGCGATTAACTGTATCTGAGCTTTTTGTTTTGAAGCTAAAAAGAAATGAGTAAGAAAATTATAAGGAAATGTTGAAGTAAAGGTCAATGGTTCATCTTCATTGTAATTTTTCTTCTACACTCAAGTGAATAGTGCAGTTATTTTGTGGTTTGAGGTAACATAAGTTTTAATAACGAACGTACTTTCGCAGCACCAACTTTCAAATACTTAACTGATTTTTTTTTTTTAATTTTTTCCAAAATCGAAACCATGTTTTTCTCCGGGTTCACACGGTTCGATTTTAGTTGATCAACTGCTGATCAAGCCGAAAGCGATTTGGTCCGTCTGAAAAGACTTTCAATCAAATTGAATTTCAAATACAAAATATTTTTATGTAAAAAATATATCAATAACAAAAGTTGTTCAACTAGTCTGGTCCTATAGTTGAAAATAGTTTTGAAGTATCTAGATGATAAAAAAACTATTTGTTGTTAATTTGACAATAATTGATTTTGGATTTTGGTAAAACTGATTGCGGAAAACGCGTTTGCCAAAAAAACACATGAAAATTGACCACGTAGCTTAAATGGTGATCTTTTTGTAGTGGTTAGATAACATTTTGGAAAACAGTTATAATAAGATGGTGATGGTTTCCGGCGTATAAGGAGATGATTGGGCCGGAAGTCAAGTGACAACACCTGAAATTAGCCACGCCAAGCAGCCAATAAAGACATGTAATTTTTATCACCCGTAATACGTATTAATGCATATTATTATTTGACCGATACATACTTACCTTACGTACTTAACCGACCAAATAATTTGCAAGTAAAAGCCGTTTGAAGTTCAAGTCACGCGCACGTCTGGGCATCGTTTTACAAAATGGTTTTTAATGAAATTTATACATCATCATGGTATTTGACCATTACTTTTTATGGGCTAAAAGAAAGTGTTGAATATGTTCGGGGTATCCTTATATGATGGCAGCAAATTATCCTGGGTTCTGTCTCGGGGTAAATTGTTAAATTGGGTTTGTGTTACCGCTTACTTAATTAGGTGTTTGGGTGTGGTATGCGTATATATGTTTTTACATTTATTTATATAACAAAAAAAAAAATTGTGTTTATTTGTTTTGATATTTATTGATTTTTTGTTTGTTTCAGTCCCGTACTAACACAACAAGATCTGCATTGTGTTCAACTGTATCAATCGAAGATTTTTTATTGTTTCTTCAGTTGTTGTTTTTTATATTTATTTTTTTAAATCTTGCACACTTGTTTTTCCGATGCTCTTTACACATTGGCAGAATAGTCAACATTGGCGTTGCTTGCCATTTATTATAAAGATAATACAATACTTTTAAGTATGTGTCAGTTGCCTGTGTTAGTTACTGGACTGTGAGTGAATATATACTTCTCATCAGAAAAATCGAAACACCTTGCAAGTTTATGTTTTGTACGGATTATCAGAAAAATGTGTATATTTAGGAATATATGTCAAAAAAAACGGAAGTGTTTCGATTTTTCTGATGAGAAGTGTATATTTTGTGTATGTTAGCTATCGCAAGTCAAAGTGTTGCTGTTGCTGGTTGCGGTGACGTCATGTTCAGCACAGGATTCAGAAGCCTTTTAATAGAGCGTCTAAAGGAGGGGTACACACGTAACTGCAAGCATGACAAGCCTGTGTGAACAATCATATTGTGCAAGCGCGCTTGAGCGTCTGTATGATGATTTTATGCAAGCATCTTGCTTATGTAAGCGGCATGAAGATTGATAGAATTATCATTATGCGGCTTGAACAAGCCACGTTTGCATAAAATGATTGCCAACACCCGGGCACAAATTCAGACTCCAGGCTGCTACTGACAAATTCCAGATGGAAAAACTCAATAACACTGCCCGACCTGGTAATCGAACCCAGGATCTCATGCTTAGCGGCAGCCAACTGAAGTAGCTACCTTTTAAATCATCAGTAGGTAGGTAATTATGTAGTGTCGTTCTCACTACTTCTGTAGACTTTGATTTGAAAACCTTATTTATTGAACTAGGAAGTAATCTCTAAACTACAATAACTCCTTAAATTCCCACTTTAAAAGGTTTTCCGTCCGTATCCATATCAGGAAGAAGCGCAGTTAATAAATAATATAGTTTAGGCGTGCAATCTGCGCGGTGCACGGGAATACAAATGGCGGGGCGTCACCGCCACGCCGTTGCGCCGGCGCAGATGCGCGATAGCAACGCGGTATAACGCGGGTTTAGTAAAGAATATTGTATGGGATTTCTGTTATTAATGGCTTATTAAATTAGAAAATAAGATTTGGTTAAGTGAGAAAAAAGCAAAACGATATGACAAGAATCCTTTATGAATAATATGTCATCGTTTAGATTCGATTTCAAATTAGGATCAATGTTAAACAAGCGTTATTGCTAGATAAAAGATGCTTTCTAAACTTATTGAGTAACGTCGGGGAAATTCATTGTCTAGCAAATTGACTACCATCTTAAATTCTTCGTAAATTCGAATCCAACTGTCATTCTCTAAAAGAATATGAATATGTCAGTTTTTCCAAGCGTCACAGAGTAAGACTCCAAGGGCCTTACCACAAAAACTCAGACACTTGTTCAACGCGTGTCTAATGTCAGTTTTATGTCAAACTCCATACAGAAATGTCATGTTTAATAGGTGTTTAGGCAAAACAACTGATAAACACGGTTTTGAGGTAATAAGGTAAATGTTCCTCGAACCTATGCGATAATATTATCTTTATCGCCATTTAATCTCAATTGACTTATTACAGCTCCATCTAACATCAAACACGCTTCAATTACCAATCAAAACTCGCCAATAACCGCACAGTATTTAGCACTGGCAACACAAATCACGGCGTTAACCCCTCCACTGCCGCGGGGGTATTTATCGGCACAATAAACTTGCGTAATTTATAACAAGCAATAACAATGTGTGCTGTATCTGAGGGGTAATTTCTCAAACGCACACCTCGCCCGTAGCGGCGGCTATCCGACAAATTAAATAGCCGTGTATTCGTCCGGACGGACGGACGAACAATCGGTAGGCTCTACTCTTATTAAATGATAAGCCTTGTAATATTAATGTTATCGTGCTGCGCTAGCGGAGGGTTAAACTATTGTGATTTTTAAATTGCTATGTTCGGGTTTTTTTTTAAAGATCGTGTGGAATTCATGTTGTTTTGTGGATATTGACATTGCAGTTATTTTTGTACGTAATTTTCACGTTAATCAGTTAATCACGTAACGGTTAAATGTTAAATAAATATTATTCTGAAGTTACGCCCCTCATAATAACGTTCGTATGGGACGGCACGGACGACATTTTATTGCTCAAATTTGTTCAGTATTGAAGAAACATCTCCATCTTCCGCTAAAATTATGCACATCCCGTTAAATTCCACCGCGTTCGTGCATTTACATAAATATTGAAGGACAAAAATAATCTAATTATAATTTTAAATCTTACATAGTTCTGGACTCCCCGCATCCTATTTTCCTTACGTCTATAAAACCCTTTGACTCAGCGACATCAATGTCAGAACATGCCAGGCTCCGAGTTATAGCGGCTTGAACCAAGCTCTTTACATCTCACCAACATTTAATACTCATCCATTTCGTTAATATTTTCAACTCCAAAGGAATAAATGTCGATTACTTCATTAGTGTTATGAATAACTTAAGTAGACCCAAACGACCATACACAAGTATTAATATAAACATCTGTCCGAGACGTTCCAATTACCATTTGCAAGTCATTACACATAAATACAGCGGTTAATCTCGCTCCGAGGAAATTAAAGACTTAATTAAATTACGGGCCAAATCAATTTGTATCTTATGAGAACTAAACAGAAATTTAATTAGCGATACGCAACAGAAGAAATGTCAAAAAGGTATTAAGAAAAAACGTACAAAATTAATGCGGGCGCGCATACCTGAGCGCCCGGCACCTTGTGGCAAATTGAAAAGGCCGCGCTTGCTCTCCGAGCTAATAATAAATTCTCAAATAATAATAATTCATAAATAATAATCGTGGAAGAAACAAAATAAAAATATTATACACGTCGAAATAATAAAGGATTTGCCCGGGAAGCAGTCGACACGGGTTGACTTTTGTTGAGGATAGCAGCGGCCGGATTAAATGTGATTTGAGCTTTGAAAGTTCTCAATTGAAGTGGAAAAAACATTGTGAATACTACTGAAGAAAACTATGACGCTTTGTTTATAAATTGACGCCCAAAACATGCGTTCGGCCAACACTTAAACGCAGAAATTGCGGGTTAGGTCACGATCTTTATGTTATTTTTATCATAGTATAATAGTCAAGTTAGTAGCAGGCATGCTATAATCAAACAGCATAAAGGCGCCAGTGTGCGCCGGCCCGCCGAACATAAAATTGTTTTTTCGTCCAACAGCTATAATTAGGCGATGCGTTACGTTTTTGTTTGGCCCACATTTCCCGATCCTCTAATTTTTGTGTTTTTTGCCGCTCCTTTTGTAGTCGTTAATATGATTACACCGTTGGGATGATGGCTTCATACGTGTTTTAGGTTATAACTTAATTTGCTCGGGTTACTTATTTGTTTTTTATTGTTGTCCGACTTCCTGAGAGTCTGTCGTGTGTTTTTTGCGGCCGGTCGTTAGTTGGAGGTGATTGAATGTGATGGTGGGCAAATTGTGGGTCGCTCGTACCGTCGCGTCGTGCCGTTATGCCGTCCACGTCTCGGCGTCACGTATTTAGTTTGATTCGAATGTTGACTCAGTGTGTCGTAATTGGATTGTAATCTGTTAGCAGAACTTTTTGTCGAAATGATTGCGTTCTCGCGCTATCACGTACACTCAAACATTCGATGATATTGACCGTTTAGCTTATTTTGAGCGTAAATTAATTTCTAATGAGGTAGGCAGGCGGCGCGGCCGGCGCGTTAGGGCTGAGAATGTCTTAATAATGTTTCGTGTCTGATGCAATCAAGCGGTTAACGCTTCGTGCAGCGCTGATAAATGGCTCAAGTTACGTAAACGTTTGGGCTAAACGCCCGCTTTTTAACGCGCTACAAGCTGCAGGAGCTTATGGAATGCATAAAACCGTATTCCCCAACAATCACAACCTTCACTTCCGTCTCCTCCCAACTCAAACCTTTACCATCTCTTTTCAAATCCTTCCAAAACCCTTCAAAAAGCAATATTTCCTCGCCACGTTTTCCATAAAGCGCTGCACTCGCTTCACAAGTCAGCGGTAATGGCGCGGCTCGGTTTGACAAGTAAATTGAGCTTGGACGTGCGACGTGCAAATTGGTCGACACCGCTTGCACGCAACGTGCTAGGGCTTCGTGCTCGTGCGTGGCTCACGGAGTGACACTTGGGTAACACGCCGCCATGAAACACTAGCTTTGAGAACTAAATTATTAATGGAAATAGTCCTCATTATAAAATTTGTAAGCAAAGTGTTTCTTTGTTTCGAGCTGTTTCAACTTTCTTGATCTTTTCTTTCTGTTCTGTCACGTTAATTCCCTTTCGTATTTCTTTTTAGTTTTATTTCTTAGTATCAGAATCAGAAATTTATTTGCCATGAATGTAGGTACAGGTATGTTGGTACATAAATTAATGAAATCGGCTACAGTCTACCTTACGGCGTGCAAATTATTACATACATTAAAATAAACAAAATAATGTCAACAAAACAAAACAGAAATTAGAGTGATGTCAATTAATAACATTATAGTCAGGTACATAATTACATACATGGTCTTTGCAATAAATCATTTTTTTTGTCCAATTTGTACTTACGTTTTTCCGAGCTCAAACTGCTCGAATTTTTGTATGGAACTATCCTTCTGTTTTGAAGAGATACGAAAGAGCGTAGAAGTGACGTAGTCTGTAGGTAATTTACAGAATTCGAAAGTTTTCGTTACCTGTAGGAGAGCGTTCCAAAGAAGACTGTCTGCTTTATAATGGACAATGAAGACGCTGATGAATTGAAGGACAACTCGTACTTAAAATCAATTTACCAACATTTTTGAAAAGTTTGACAGATTAAACTTGTCAAAAATGTTGGTAAATTGATTGTATTTTTGACAGATTGCGAATGAAATGCGAATGCGAACGTTCTTATTAAAAAAACTTTACCCTACTGGGGCAGTCGTGGATGTCGGTTATTATACTAAAACCATCCTCGAGAAACCTCTATCCATTGGGAAAAACAGCATGAAAATCGGTGCAGTAGTTTTTGAGTTTAATGCGAACAGACAGACAGACTGACGCGGTAGAGGACTTTGTTATATATAGTGATAACGGGAATGGCACCTCTGGTATAGACTAGGAGCCGTCAGTCTAGACAACAAGCTATTACAAAGTTGTATTACTTATTTCTATATTCGGTTTACAATTGGGTTTTATTTAACTTAAAGACTTATAATATCTATAATAATAATTATGTACAAGGGAATTACTTATAGCATCTAAAGCTTAAGGCACATATTTAAAATTCATAGCACATCTAATAGACCAACTAATAATTACAAAAACATACAATAATAAGCCACAAAGACCACAATTACTTATGTAGGTGAACACATGATGTATACAACCGAACTCAATTGCTTTCCGTGTATCTAAATCAATTTTATTGAACCATAGCACTTGTTATCTAATTATACTTCACCAGCTTACAAACCGACCAGAAACACAGACCCTTGGAATATGCTCATTGGTTGGTTCAAATCAGAGCTCTTTCTATAATGGTTTTTCGGACTACTTCTTACAAACGGCTCAGTAATATTGACCTCTGGATTAAACCAAGTTGTTTGAGCTCAGGGGGTTTGCTATATTGGTTGTTCGAGCTAGTTCGCTTTGTATGATAATTTTAAAATCGACCTCGGCGATGAAAAATTGATTTCGGCTGATATGCTTTTGATTATATGGTTGGCAGTCGTTAGATACAATTATTTGGATACAGGTACGAGATTGTTTTGGGCTATTATGTTAGTGTAGATGATAATAAAGACGTTATAGTTTGTGGTGGAGGCGTCCTGTTTTTTTGAGGGACTCCTCCGAGCGTTCTTGAGGTTCAAAAGTGCCTTTTTGAAATAAATTATTTGATTTTGACTGTGTTCAGGTGCTGCTTTGGTTTATTGACAACATTACTAGTGTTGTTCTATCACATTTGATGACATCGATGTCTTATTAGTAGGTATTCTTGTTGGCCTTAAGACTCGCGCAAACTGGCGCGATATCGCGGGCGCGACAAGCAACGCGACTCGTGTCGCGCCCGCGATATCACGCCTGTTTTTGGGAGCCTTTAGGCTTCGTATTTTTCCTGGATAAGGTTGCTTTCATTTATTTGTAGACAATAAGTAAAATACATAGGTAGTCAATACTTTTCAGAAGTTAAAGAGTCGTTGTAACTGTGTTTCGCCATTATTTATGACTATATTACTATTATTGACTATTGTTAAGGCTCGACTAGACAGGCGCGAAGCGACGATGTGACGCGATTCTAGTAGAAAAAAATCCGTGAATTTTTCATAGAAATTGTTCTACTAGAGTCGCGGCGCGCTGTCGTGTCGTGCCTGTCTGCAGCCTTTAGACTCACTTGAGTAATCAAAACTAAAAAGGTACCTATTGCATTGCAGGCTTAAACTCAAATACAGAATCATCCTTAGAGTCGATGTGTTCGTAATATAATAATATGCAAAGTTAAGCTGTTTACACACTACGCGTGACTGCGACTGTTGTAAACGACAGCGATACTCCTGGATCCGTGACGGCGGAGTTGCAATATCTTTGCCGCCGGCTCCTACTTAGACGGACGATTCCTTAATGGTATAATACCGAATCCGATTCTGTAATAGTACTAACAATCGTGGTTTCGGTAATAATCACGTTTCTGTTATAAAACGGTCTTAAAACGTTAGGAAACTGGGAAGACTAACTACATAGGTCTGTTATGGTCTCAGTGCTAAGAGAAATGCTGTCTTCTCATGCAGCGAACAACGCATTCTCAGAAAAATTATTAACAAATAAAATATATATATCATAAATATTAACAAAAAATATATAAATAATTATAAATATTAACAAAAATATATTAATAATTATAAATATTAACAAAAATATATTAATAATTATATATATTAACAAAAAATATATTAATAATTATAAATATTAACAAAAAAAAATGATAATTACCATCAATTAATCAATTATTATTATTATACAGTTTTTCCTTCATTTAATTTTCAATACTTATTAATTACATTTTTAAATATTTTTATAAAAAACTCTTTAAAAGAACTTATTATCAATTATTATTATTAATTATCAATTAATTATCAAGTCCTGGTTTCCTCTAAGTATCCTAAAAATATAGGTACACCAATGCATCGGTGATGTCCAAAATTAAAGGGGAAAACCTTTCTTCGATCACTCCTTGCGGTCCCCATGAAACGGGCGCCATTATATCCTTATATCTTATCATCCCCATCTTGATGCTATAGATGCACCATTGCATCGATTATTATGAGCATAGACACGCTAAAGCAAGCCAAAGAGCCCTGAACTATGAATAGTGTAGTGTACAATAACACACAAAAGCTGTAAAAATATCAATATTTCATAGTATTTTTCTTGTGTTTATTGGTTCAGCAAGTGAAAATGGTACGTTTTCGTGGCGTCTCGGAGGTGAGGTAATCACTTCATTATATGCTACCGCCGTCTAGCGTGCAGCCTGGTAGGGTGGCCATAGCTGGGGAATGGAGGACGACGAACATGTTCAGTTTTTACTTAAAAAAAATAGAAACAGCAGAAGTTACAAAGATTCTGGAGCTCAATCTCAATCATTGTTCGGAAAACTTATATTAATTATACTTGCAGCCCATTACCATACATATTATACTAATAGGCGTGTCTAATTGGTGACTCTAATTCTATAACTATACATTTAATTGTAACGAAGTGAAAACTGTACATTGCAGATAAAAAAAAAAATAGGCCGTCATGGTGACTACCGGCAGAAGTGAAAACTTAAAACTGGTATATATGATATAAACCAGCATCATCATTCTGTTGCCCTGCATGTCATCATCTGTGTAGCCTTTTCCCAACCAAATTGGGGTCGGCTTCCAGTCTTACCGGATGCAGCTAAATACCAGTATTTTACATGGAGTGACTGCCTGCCTGTGTCTATTGCCCTGCATGTATCCCCACAAAAAGAAACAATACCATTCAAAATTACTGGTATTAGCGCCATCTATATTCTCAAGTGAAGCACTATGCGAATCCAAAAGTTTACCCTCTGCCAAAAATCGCTCAACGCAGCAAGAAGTTTTCACTTCAAAAAAGTAATTAATGCGAGGTGTGGGAACGATTCTGATGCCGAAAATATAGTTATTTGAATTGTTGTCCGTTTGTCTGTTTGTCTGGGTGTATGTTCCGGATTGGCGCAAATTACGTGACTATAGTTTATCTACTAAATAATCAAATACAGAATAATAGCACTTATGTATTGGATACGACGTAATGTATTTCTTAAAAAGTGTTTAAGGCTCCACGCATGGCCACCCCAATCCTTCGTATTATAGAAAAGAATGGAAAATTGTGAAAAATTGCTTCTTGTTAAGTTGGGCCCGTGATCGTGGGCCGATACTGCTCGGGGGCACTACACTAATCATTTCGGAACATTTCCCTTTTATATTTCATGGGAAACGCGCCCCATGAAATATAACCTCATTACGTTTATGGGAACGTGAATATATTTAATGTAGGCCGTAGGTGATGTTAAGGGTTGGTTGCTTTAAAGCCATATAAGTAATATATTTATGTATAAAATGGTAAATAGGTAGGTAATACGAGTATACAGGGTGTAAGGGACAGCTCTCCGCAGACTGATGGGATGAATTCAGCATATGAAATTATTTCAGGAACGTTATGGGAATCCAATAAATCTGATTTGTATTATTACCTCACGCGCAATGTATCGTTACCGTGGCAAGACCCGCGTAGCCGCACTCCCACGTCGGGGGGAGCGCGCTCGAGTATTTTAACATGCATTGCTGGTTTTTTTATTTTACATAAATGGAGTGAAGAGAATGTAATTTTACATTTAAATAAAGGAATAGTAAACTATAGAAAAAATGAAAACTTTCCTGAGCTTTCCGATGGAATAAAGGCCAACGCAGACCGGGACGGGATGGATAAGGATTTTGCCGTCAGTCAGCGCACACTAGCCGCTTAGATATCGCCGCATTCCAGCGCTTTGCCACGGCGCACGCGCCCCGCGGTATGTCACAACCAGCGCTGGCGTCCTCGGCATGCCGCTGCCTACCGCAGTACGCCACGGCATCCCGCCGCGGGAGCGTAGCGCGTCTTTCAATGCCGTGCAATGAAATCCCTTTCAATGCCATGGCATCATTTTAAAGCATAGTAATTTATGTCGTATTTCTATATCGATACGTTTGAATGTCCATTGGTAAAAATTTAAATCCCTTGCCATGCTGTCCTGGTCTGCGTAGGCCATATGGAGTAAGGAAGAAAAAGACATGTTGCGCTGACCGTAAATAAATAAGGATCAGGGCAAAAGAATTATGATGATGTATGCATAAGTATGTACACATTGTATACAGCATGTTCCTAACAAAAACCCGGTTCGATTCGAAAGGGGCACATAGTTACTCAAAAAACATAACCAGAAAAAAAAACAAGTAGTAACTGAAAGAATGTCCTTCCATTTTCTCTACATTCTTTTCACAAAATCGTGGAAAGCCTTTACAGTTCCATATACACCAAGGTATCAGTCATTACACCCCTGAAACTCATATAACAAATTAATACAATTTCCTGCTCCGACATTTTCATTTCTGAAACGTTTTCATCGGCGTACACATTTAATTTCCTGCTGAAACATAATTAAGTTATTCATGTAAAACACTTTTTTCTTGGAGTCACGAAATATTATTTTCTATTAGGAGAGTTAGAATGGCCGTTTTTTGAGTAAGTATGATTTTATGCTACTGTTTAACATAAGTAAGTAGTAAGTTGTGAATTTGAATCTTAATGTGATCTTAGAGTTATAAGTTTGATAACCTTATATTTTTGGTATATTATGTTTTGTTAAATGTTTGTTGGGTAGGTACATAGATCACTATTTCACCTAATATTGAGTTCAAAATGTATTGTGTGATTTAAACATGGCTTTAAATAAAATATAATGTTGTATTTTATTTACACTGTAGAGATCCTATGTAAGAAAATGGAAATGCGGATTTATCTATCAGGATTTCAGTATTTAACCTTCTTCTTTCATAAATATATTTTCTGAAGGCCAGTTTCTTTATCAAAAGTAACAGCCAAAGTAACAGTCAACTATTATTTTGCACTGTTGTATTTTCAATCCTCGGCGTTGAGGCAACGGGATTAAAAATATTAGTATTATGTATCTGTTGAACACAGTATTTTTATTACAGAATAGGCCCACAAAATAGAATATACATGAAATAAAGTCATAAATATTACATAAGTGTATTCAAATTGTTGTATCACGCCTAAAAGCGTCATTAAACATAACTTTTAGTTTCTCTTAATGTTCAACTCTGATCAGATAAGGACTCGTCCACGCGGGTGAACGGGCGATCCTGCAATTATAAAGGAATTAGCCCAAAACTGCGCCTTCAATGGGCACAAATTGATATAATAAAAAGTAGTGTGGTTAGCGTTGACGCAACGCTAGGGTTGCTACCTCCACGCGTTTAAAAATTAACTATATAAAAAAATCAAGTAATAAAAACTAAAACCCAACTACGACTTAAAAGGTATAAACAAGACACCACAGACAGACAAATTAAAAATCCGGAGTCACACGTGTTAGGGCATAATTAGATTACGTGTGACTCCGAATTTTTAATTTGTCTGTCTGTGGTGTCTTGTTTATACCTTTTAAGTCGTAGTTGGGTTTTAGTTTTTATTACTTGATTTTTTTTTTATTCTTTTGGGGTTGTAATATATATATTTTTGAAATGTGCTCATTAAGCCCTTTCATTTGATACCCAACATGGTACGATTAAACCATATTTTTTTTTAAGTTCCTCACTTTATGTCCTCTAGAGGGCGCCATTTTTAATTTAATGTGACTTCACATAGCCTATAACCAGCGGACAATCACGACGCTTCTAACGATACCTCATTTGTCAAATTGTGATAAGTGGTTTGGAAGATAGGAGGGAACAGATGAACATACATACATACATACATACATACATACATACATACATACATACATACCGGTCAAAATCATAACCCTCCTTTTTCTTCGCCGTAGTCGGGTAAAAATAGAATACTCTTTAATATGTATAGGTACCATTATGAATTACAGATATAAATGTAGAAATTTTAAAGTTTAGAGTGATACTGTGGGCGGTCTTATTGCTAAATGCGATCTTTTAAAGATATCCTTGGGATGAAGTAAAGGGTTAAGGAGATATAATACTGCAGGTAGCTTAGGCCTAGGTAGATAGGCTTTAATTGGCTTTATAATCTCAAATCAAATTGGCAACATTTCTAATCAACAATATAAAAATTATGTTAACATGATTAATGACATGAAACTTGATGTTGTAACTAAATAGTTATTGTGTTTTCATATTAATTTGATTCAGTGTAAATTTCTTCTATTGATGATTATTAGAAATTAACACTGAATCAAGTTCTTTGTATAGGTTGACTAAATCGATTAATCGAATTTGATTTAGTGGATTGTTAATAAACTTGATAACATCATGCGATATAAAGCTGATCTGCGTGACCTTCAGGAAGTCAACAGTTACGATACTTAGATTATTCTATCATAATTAATAAGATCAAGTTTGGATATTATAAATAATCTAAATAAAATCTCCAACACGTTCTGCTTTAAAAAGGCACATAATTTTTAAGAAAAAAAAAACTTTTTCTATGCATAAAATGAGCATGAAACGTCCGCAGCTGCTCATTAATTAAATACCGAAATTAAATACAAAATAACTAATTAAGACCAATAAATAATCCTTTTTCTCCGTTCAGCCCTAAGTCGAGGTGTCGCCCAATAATTAAGTGATTACGTTAGAAACGCGTGTCGCCGGCCGCGCGATTTGTATCTGCGTTTCGGGCGATCATTAGCGCAGTGTAGAATTGCCCTTATTCGTGTCCCGATTGAGACGTTGCGTAATTATTGTTATTCTGAACGTTTTCGTAAGGTCTGCTTGAGATTTTTGTGGGAAAAGATGTGATTTGAATGTGTGCTGTTATAATGTAAAATTTTGAGGCATAGTTTGTATAATTTACTATAGAATAAGGGGGATAGGTTAATTTCCTCCGAATTGCTCAGTGTCTTGTTATGACAGTTAGTATAGTTAGTGGTGAAATGTTTCTAGCCTTAGATGTTTTAGTCGAGGATATAGGATAGTATCCCTTGTAACAATTCCAATCAATCAATTTCCATAAAAATGTTGTTCGAATTTATCGATGCTAGATGACTTATACCTACACTAAAATTCATTACAATAATGACATTAATAAACATCATTACTAAATGACAGTTATTACAAAAAATAAAAATTCAAACAAAAAAATATACCAATTAATATAATTTCCCTCAGACATATTAATTGCTTACCCCGACTTGGTAAAAAGATTAATGCTGGAGATAAGCAGGCTAAATGAAAAGCTGGCCGAATTGAATCATTTGGGTATGAATGCCTTCATTTGCATACACTATAATTAGTGGTTAATGCTGTACCACTGTGCTCAGTCGGGTTCTGACCACTTTGCAAGGAAAAGGAGAGAAGGTTAAGTTAGTTGAGTTCTACTTTCACGTCGTTTACACTACGTAGGCTTAGACTCCGCTTAAAGCTATCGAAAAATATAGACTTTGATTTTTGAGTGCAAGACGTATCGAGGACTTACGCTAAATTACCTCAAAAAATACTAACCCAAGAAGAGCTAAGATAGATTCGAAGTTAACAAGCATCATCAAGAATTTTACTTGTCGAGTCGAATACCTACCAACCGTGTCTACAATTCAAACATACGCGTAGCAGACTGCGTAGCCTACGCAGCCTTACGCGTAGCACGTAGTGTAGCGTTGCGTTGCGTAGGCTACGCAGTCTGCTACGCGTCTACAAAACGTATTTACTGCACATCTGTGTTAGTGTATTTATTTATCAGGAACAATTTATATTGTGTTTGATACATTACATACTTACATCATAATAAATTCTAAAGTGAACAACACAACACACAGCAATAACAATAATAAAAAAATAAAAACATGTTTACAAAAAATTATAATAATAAATCGCACTTTTTTAAATTAAAAATTGGAGTATTATTATTAAATTACAGTTCGTCCATTGAGTACAAGTTTTTATCTAACAGAAATGCTTTAAGCTTAGCCTTAAAAGAACTAGTATTTAACAAAATTTTCATATCAGCCGTCCGGCAGTCTATTAATAATTGTACCTGCTTGGTAATGGGGGCTATGTTTGACAATAGGGAATATGCATGTGATTCAAATATGGGTCAAATATTTTTTTCTATAAACTATGTTACTTCAGAATTATGCCTCCATCAATATTTTTGAATAAAATTTCTTTTTGAGCGAGAAATTAATTTTTAAAAAGTCCCAAAAAACTGTGGGTTATTCAAATACTTGAAAAGGCTAAGAGCGGATGTGACGTAACAATCCGGAATAACAATCAAAATGTCAATGTCAAGTCAATCAACAAGTGTCAAGTCAATGTCAAACGCTCATAGAAAAAGGAGTTTTTGACGTTGACTTGACAGTTGCTTGTCTGTTTTCACGAACTGTGACGTCACCACACCAAGCGCGCCAAATGGAGGGCGTTTAAATAGCCCGGATCGGTTGGATATTTTTAAACATTTTTTTAACTACTTTAAATTGCTTTTTTGCCGTCGAATTTTTTTTTACTATTATTTGACGATGTAAACTATCGAATAAAAATATTAAAAAAATACATGCATATTCCCTATTACATGTAAATCAGCTGTAAAATAGGTTTGTATTATACCTAATCTAAGATATACAGCAAACTCAGGCTACGATATCTAAGCTAGTGTTTTCTTGGTCATCTTTCATTTTATTAAATGTTTAGTTTGAATATATTATATGTATGTATATCTGTCTTATGAAAAGGTTAGTTACCTTTATACATAAGACTTCTGAGGGCCAATTCTCTTACTTAAAAAAAGTTCACATTCAAGTCGCAATCTGTCAAACTTGTCCAAAATGTTGTTTTTTTTTTTTGACAGATTGCGAATGACATGCGAATGTGAACGTTCCTTAAAATAGGGAATTGCCCCACTGGATGCTTTAAACTACTGCATTACTAACTTAGATAGTATATAAAGTATTACCAAATAAGATAGAATTTTTGTTTATTTTACGCTCCACGACTCAACTAGGCTGTTTGTGTATTAAGAATAATAGATGAAGTTATATTCGAGGTAGTATATAATTTGTGGTCGCAATTAATGTAAATAACTACGTACGGAGTAATAACAAGACATTTTATTTGATATTACATTGTATTTAGGTGACGTTGTGTGTGTAATGTGGCTAGTTAAATGTTGGCTGAGGTCTAATTATTATATACTTGGGAGATATATGGGCTCTTAGCGCTCAAACGAAGCTTGGAAGCGATTTATGTTGAATTTAATTAATTATCTTTATGGGAATGCCCGGTAACCGACATAGCAGTATTGCCAAACTTAAGTGGAAGTGGGCAGGGCACATTGCTTGTAGAACAGATCGCCTAGACAAAGTGACATTCCATCAGCGTTAACGATGGTGGAAAAGGCAAAATGTATTGGACTGACATAAGCTATCAAAAAGCTTATGTCAATCCCGTTGAAAGTCATTGTAGAAATTCGAAACGCTTTTGAAGCGATTGTAACTTGTCTAGGCTCGGATGGCCGATGGTGCCGAAAGGTTCTGAAGTGGCGACCGCGTACCGGAAGACGTAGCGTTGGAAGGCCCCCCACAAGGTGGACCGATGACCTGGTGAAGGCCGCAGGAATCCGCTGGATGTGAGAAGCACAGAACCGGTCGAAGTGGCGGTGCTTGGGGGAGGCCTAGATCCAGTAGTGGACGTCTTTTGGCTGAAATGATGATGATGACGAGGTGAAAGTTTAGGATTCATCATAAAAATAATTGAACCGGTTTGAGTAGACGGTTTCTCTGGGATCACCAATCTCAAGACTAAAGCTATGGTGAGACAGTGCCTCCCCAACAAACATTTTTGTCATATAATCAAACTTTTATATGACCTTAAGTCTTTTTAAAGTCATTTTATAGTCATTATTTTAACTCTTCGTCATGTACTGGTGTATTATATGTCCAAATAGTCATAAACATTTTTTGTCGTATAATAATGTCATATGACGTTATTTCGACATTTATAAAACTTACTTATACAACTTTTCGTCCTGTAAACTTTTTCGTAGTATAAACGTCATAAAACTGTACATTTTGTCATATTTAAACATCTGCTAAACGGATAATAATTGTTACACGTAGTATTTGTAACCATTATATATAAGTCGAATAAGTATTACGAGTGCGACTTTTATATATCCTAAAGTATTACAAACATGATAATACGACCGCTACTTAATTAATACTCATATTAAAGGTTTATAATAACCTTGTATACAATTTTCGCGTACTTTAATACAAAGTAATAGAGCTCAAGCTGAGAGTGAGGAAAATAAGAAAGGTTCCGTATCACATTTAAATGCAAATTTAACTAATCAATTTAACCAAAATATTACAAGTGTGCCCCGCAGTTCATTTGTCAAGGTCAGGACTCTTGTTCATTTTTCGAAGTTGAAGTCATCCGAAAATGAAGATAATGTTGATAAAGAAGACACTTCAACCAACAATGATGACTTCAGAGACTATTAAAAAAGTGGGCTATTGATTTTAATATTCCACAAGTTGAATTAAAGCAAAATAAATCTATATGAAGGAGGTAATAAAAAAAGGCAGTAATAGTAGATTGGTGCATCGAGCACCAAGTGAGTTATTCTTTTGACAAGGTGCGTAATTTACTTTTCTTTCAACTACCAATTTACTCAACTCAAGTCAGGTCAAGTCTGGTCAAGTCTGGTCAAGTCAGGTCAAGTCGGGTCAAGTCAGGCCAAGTCATGTGAAGTCTGGTCAAGTCTGGTCAAGTCAGGTCAAGTCGGTTCAAGTCTGGTCAAGTCAGGTCAGGTCGGGTCAAGTCAGGTCAAGTCTGGTCAAGTCTGGTCAAGTCTGGTCAAGTACCTACAGGTCAAGTCAGGTCAAGTCAGGTCAAGTCAGGTCAAGTCGGGTCAAGTCAGGTCAAGTCAGGTCAAGTCAGGTCAAGTCAGGTCAAGTCAGGTCAAGTCAGGTCAAGTCAGGTCAATTCAGGTCAAGTCAGGTCAAGTCAGGTCAAGTCAGGTCAAGTCAGGTCAAGTCAGGTCAAGTCAGGTCAAGTCAGGTCAAGTCAGGTCAAGACAGGTCAAGTCAGGTCAAGTCAGGTCAAGTCAGGTCAAGTCAGGTCATGTCAGTTCATTTTAAACGGTTTTTATCCATTTGTATTAACCAGTCAGGTCAAGTCGGGTCTAGTCACTGCAAAACAGTGCAACAATGAAATTTCATACAACTTTACTGCACTGTTTTAGTTCTAAGCAAAAAATACGTCCTTTGGGATCGGTTTTGTAGCGATTAATGATAACATTACTATGTAGTTGAAAGAAAAAATTGTTTCATTTTTTTAATTATCCCAGGAACGTAATTAACATTTCAAGTTTTCCATTTCAAATGTGCGCGTATCATTTCAATGAGGTCCATCTTTGATAAAAACTTATCAACATCCGCATAATTAGAGATCATTGTGGGGTTTACCTAAAACAAAAATATTATTTAGACTTAACTAAGTTATAAGTCACGCAAACAAATATTCTATTTTTTTAATATAAATTCTTTGAACTAAGTTAGCTAAGCGTTTGTAATTTTATTACTGATCCCTAAATTAACTGTAATGGCGTAAACATTTACAATGAACACGCAGTTTATAGGTCGGGAAATTATGTAGTTGTCATATAACGCAGTCACTTAATAAAATTATTAATAAAATATGTGTGAAAACATTAAAGCGCATAAAAAATTTGTTCCAAACCTACCTCACATTAATCAGTAAACTTGATTGCACGGTGGTTTACAACTGATGAAATGGTTTTATCACCTCAAATACAAAGAAAAAATGCAATATTAACTCAGCTGTCAAAAACACCGCCATATTAAATTAACGTGATATAATCTTTTACAATATAATTTCGTTCAATATGAGCATCATCTTTAAATGACAATAACACAACGATTACATTATATAAAAGTCATATTGTGTACCATAACTCGCAAGCCGCAGTCGAATACACGCCGCGACAGCTATCATTACACGATATTTAGTCAAATCGCCGACGTGTATATGACTACTATGCGACTAAGTAGGTATTTATATGACTGTTAGACGAAACTATTAGCAACTAAAGTTGAATAAAATGGGCCCTAATGCCATCGAGTAAAAGTCCTTATGACATTTATACGATTATACTAAATAACATTAAGTTGCCACCAAAACGTCTACTCAACGTCGTAAATGTTTGATCCTTACCCAAACCGTTTGTTCCACCTGCTGAAGATCTCCCACCTGGACATGAGTTGCCTTGGGTAACTTGGACGTCTTCAAACAGACTCCGGACCCAGGCAAAGGAAAAAGCCGTTCAGGTGGAGAGTCATAGACGACTCCGCCTTGGAGAGTAAAAGGTGAAAAGTGGTGCTGTTCCACAAACGATGGGACACGTAATGTCGTGTTCTGAGTATCCTGTCAGCTGCGCGTTACAGGAACTGATGGACGCTAGTGATGGCGCCAAACATGAATATTGGCAGTGTAGCGGAAAGATGAAAAGTTTTGCCTGTACACCAATTACTTTGTTCAATTGTACTAACAACTCTCCAAAAGTGTGGAGAGTTTGTTAGTGTGAGTTGTGAGTTGTGGTGTTCTGGAGTCGAAAATAATAAGACGTTAAAGAAAATCCGTGGTTTTTTTTCCTTAGAATATCGAGGTTAGTAAACCAGAGTCGTTTAATTAATAACTCGCCTCTTCCAAGATATGAATGTGAATTATGTGTCTTATCTCTTAAATCACTCTTCCAATTTGCAATATTAATTTAAATTATGACGTGCAGTAAATTATAATATTAATATTAGAATAATAATTTATGGAGCGAATTTAAAATTATTTATGTGTGGTCATTGGTCATATGCGTTAATTTTCATACTGCTTTTTCTAGTCAATTATATAATTATTATATTTTTGCAAAATAAGAACAGTTTTTTTCTCCCATGATATTTTAAAATTAATTCGTTTGAAACTACGCCACCTGTGTCTCTTAAATCTTGAGGAAACTTTGCTAGTGTGAATCTTCCATTAAAAGCCATCTTGATTGCTGCCAGGAAGGCTGTATTGCTTTCATCGTTAGTACAACATCTTTGCAGTATGGCATTCTGTAGGTAGATTCTGTCCATCTAACTGACATTACCCCCTAGGAGAAGACCACACGCCTCTCCCTAACCTCAAATAACATCATTAGCAGAACTAAAAGCTTCCAATTGAAAACCGCGCCAAATAACACTTAACCCATAAACGCAGCGAATTTTTTTAACACCAAGATTGCGAAAATCGCACCAAATGAGCGCCAAATGCGCCTCTTAATATAAAATCCCCGCAATTTACCTAAACAGCCGGTTATTACGCACTTCATCCTCACCGCGGGTAATATGTTATACGAATGGGTTATAATAACAGAAATGGCTAACGATGATGCGGCCAGTGTCGAGAATGGCTCGCTATATCCATTACTCATGTGAGATAGATGGCTCTGTGAAAGTCCGAAAGTAACTGGCCGGTAATCAGTTTTAATCTGTGCAATGTAACTGTTCTGTCGTATTAGCGAGAATGTCAGTGTGGTTTTTTTTTTCGGAATTTGTGTTTCGAACGTAATTAGATGAAGGTATTTTTTTGGGATTTGTAACAAGATAGAATAAAACTGCGTTAACAATTATACTTAGAGACACGCACACAACTATTTAACATTAGTACTATTATTTCGTACTCATTTCAAAATATTTGAAAATCATCCTCATTGAAACTTATTCAAACAGTTCCTATTTATGGGATTTCTATATAAACTTCTGCAAGGAACGGTTAAGAAAGAACACTTTTAAGGCGCGATTTCACCAAAATTCAGCATATTATTTAGTTTACAAACGTTTTGTGCAGGACTCCGACTGTGCACGTACTGTGTTGCAGATCCGTTATTCTCTGTTTCCAAAGCTGTGCCTAACTTTTGTAAGCGTACATGCGTACTTACAGTGCAGTACATTTGTAAATGTTTACTTGAGCGAGTCCACTGAAAGAAACATTTTTTTGTGCAATACACTGTGCAGCACAGTGTCGCACAGTACCGCAAACTAGTGGAATCGCACCTTAAGGCAGATGTCAGCATGCAGTTATAGAAAACCAAGAAAAGCCAGTTTTTACTTTTCCGTAGGCATTTTATGAAGTTGTTCATAAGGATGGCCAGCCATAACCGTCATTAAAGCAAGTCACAACCCACTAGGTATCAATTTAATTTATCAATTCGTAACTCTAATTTAATTCTCAGAACTTACGCACGTGCTTGATCTTTGACTGGCTGCGCGGACGCATGAAATATGTGGTTTACTATGTTATTTGTCCTTATTAAGCGGTTCAAATGATAATATGACCTAAGGCTGCATACTTACTGGTCATCTGGTAGGTATTTGGATAACTTAGAAAATGCGTCCATTTGCGTTGTTATTTTTATGTACTTTACTAATGACGATGAAAATAAGCAACCCCTTATGTCTTATACTGACTCGTTAGTCTAGTGATCGCAAGCGCTACTCCTGAGCATGTCGTCCTGGGTTCGATTCCTGGGTTGGGCAAAGTGTTATTGGGTTTTTCATATGAAATTTATCAGTAGCAGCCCGGAATCTGGACATGTGCCCAGTTGATGGCGATAGGCTCGCCCCCTATTACATGGGTCTTAAACATGACTAGCGAAATGTGGGTGTCAATGGCAATTTAAGGCCAGTTTTAGATACAAGCATTACTTCAAACCTAGTTTCAACCAATCAAATGGCTAGTTTTTAGCATCTAACGCTTGAGTCTACAGTGAGATGATGTAAATGTTGGTCTAAGTTCCCGATCCTTCTGCACGGGCGATTTTTTAACGCGACAATTTTTTTCGCGCACTGGTTTTTCAACTCTCGGTATTGAGCCGAGGATTCAATATCCAGTAGAACGTATCCCAGCGCGTTGGACATCCAGTGTGCGATAAAAATCGACCGGTGGTACCTACAAGGGCAAACACCCTTAGGTTAAAGTATTCTTCTGCCTACCCATTCTGGCGGATACCTACAGGTGTGATCGTAATTCAGTGGTGCTAACTAATATTAGTCATAGGTAAGAATCCATAGTCCATTAATACATCGATAATCGTAAAGTAAGTCATCTCTCTGAAAGTTAATAATAGTGTATCATTAAAATTAAATAATTTCCCATAATACCTGTAGGTCTGTAATTATTTATGTAGTTATGGCATTACAGGTGGTAACTTTTCAGCAGCAATGTGTTACGAGTTTATGCTACTTTCAGAAAGTCTAACTCATTCAGTAATTCACTTCTACTTGTTATTATTATCCTATTGAAATAAGATTTCTCCATAATTTTTTGCTACTTTTACACGAGATTATTGAAAATTTTCCGTACCGTTCGAAAATGAAGAAGGAAAATGAATAATTCAGACTATTTGGACTTCTACGTAGTTCACCCGTTTTTTTATTTCAAAAAGAATAGCATATATACAATGCGTGCATAGCATAATCAGCCTATAATGTTTCCAATGCTGGGACACAAGCCTCCTCTCTTAAAGAGGGAGTGTGAATCCACCACGCGGGCCCAGTGCGGTTTGGTAGATGTCACATATCTTCGATTTTTTGGTTCTAGGACGGGTCGGTTTCCTCACGATGTCTTCCTTCACCATTTTGAGAGCAGTGGTGATGAAATTATTTACACAAAGTAAAGCGCGTGCTTGGGTTTCGAACCTACGACACAACTCGCAAGTCAGGCCCGTTACCACTGGGCCACCACACAGCTCATTCAAAAAAAGAATGACGAAAATGAATCCCTATTTCCCTTGGTCACACCATCACGCGTGAACGGCAGAACAGATTTGGATAAAATTTGGCACATAGGTAGACCATGAACTGGAAAAGGACATAGGATACCTTTTATCCCGATATCCCCACGGGATCGAGACTTATGCGAGTGAAACCGCGGGGCGCAGCTAGTTATTTAATAAGAAGAGCGGGAACCTACGACTGTGCAGTGCTTCTCACACTTGACCATAGTTTTTAATTATTGACAACGATGCGATCAACAATATTGAAATTACCGTTGCAAGTAAACATTATAAAGATAAAAGATACGAGGATATGTGATAATAATTACACCCTGCAATATACTCTAAAGTGATATCAGTCATCCATAAACGAAGCCTGTCAATCAGATAACGTTTTTGCGACAAAAAACGCACAAAATAAACAAAAACTTTCCTGTTTATAACATTTGTGTTATTAAAAATGTATAGTCAACAACATTGTTTGATAAGCAGGAAAGAAATAAACGGAAAATTAACAAGCTGGTAATATTCATTATTATTGCCTGCGGGCAGCGTTTCAGTCAGTAATTCTTTACACAAAGTGTGATGTCAAAGACTTTGGATACTCAACACGAGCAGAACATGATTGTAAGCGATGCCTGAATACCTACTTATCAGTTTTGTTAATGGCTGTAACCGAGCCTGTCGTTTCATTGTTACGAATTTTTCACGGCTGTCATCTGTCAAAAGCAGCTGATTTTCGGTAAACGAAATAAAGTCGAGTGTTGTTGACATCACTACTATGAATCATTGGAATAATGGGGTCGTTTTGGTCGGAGGTTTACGTGGGGTAAAGCTTCGTTCACACGAGTCAATCTTACGTCAAAGTCCATACATAAATGTCGTGTTTAAAAGGTGTTTAACCTAAACAACTGATAAACACGATTTTGTATAACAAAATGCATATGAAACTATGTAATGTGTATGGAGGAGCTCGTGGCTAAGTAATAACAGTCGCACGGGTCGATCCATCTGTTAAGCTACGCTTGCCGGGGTTGGTCTGTGGATGGGAAATGAAGATGATCATCTTTACATACCGAGGCTCCTCCGTGTCTCGGAAAGCACGTTGGTCCTGGCTATCATTCGTAGATCTTTTACAGTCGTTATGGGTTGTCAGAGCCCGAAAGTCTGACGACCAGTCTTGCCCAGGGGCATCGTATTACCATAACTGGGTTGTGGAGGTCAGATAGGTAGTCGTTCCACGTAAAATATTGGAATACAGCTACACCTGGTTAGACTGGAAGCCGACCCTATGACCCCAACATAGTTGGGAAAAGGCTAGGCAGATGATGATCCTTATGCTTAAGTCAAATAAACCAGACTGCAAAGTGTGGCAGCACGCGAAGCATGGCCACAATAGAAACGGGTTTTGTCGACGGAAAAATAGACAAAATGACAGATGCAAAATCACAATCTGTCATTTTGTCTATTCTTCCATCTAATATAATTTAAATATCCCCCCCTCACTCCTGGCTATTTTGATGTTGTCATTTTTGCCTGTAGCAAAATTCTATAATCTCATGTTGATCAGAGGACGTTGACGGCCTGACATAACGATGATGAAGCACGTGCTAGTTCTGATTATCTATTATTCCGTAATTATATTGTAGTGACAGCTTGTTAGCTGCCTGATAACTTATCTATTAAGAGCATCACAATTAGCCAATGCTTTTATCTGCAGTTTGACATGACATCAAGTTTATTTTTGTAGATCAATATTGAAAGCACAGAGATTGGTAGGGTTATGGAACATTTTAGTTTTAAGTTGCATTTACATTACTTCTGTTAGTTATTAGTTCAACTGTCATTAACGAGACACAATAGAATTTTAATTGTTATACATCTTAAAAGACTTTTCGACAGTCGGAAGGCTACTAGCTAAAGCTCAACCTCAACTCAGCCTATCGCAGTCCACTGCTGGAGATAGGCCTCTCCCAGGCCGCGCCACAACACCCTGTCCTCCGCCTTCTGCATGGTCTACCCCAGCTACTTTTTTGAGGTCATCGGTCCATCTAGCAGGGGGGTGTCCCACACTACGCTTACCGATACATGGTCTCCACTCCAGGACTCGTCTGCTCCACCGCCCGGCCATCGGTCTTTCGACAAAGCTTAGCTAGTAGTTATTATTAGTCCAATAATCAATGTAGTAGACTAGCTCGTTGGTCCAGTGGCTGCAAGTGCTACTGCTGAGCATGAGGTCCTGGGTTCGACTCCCTGGTCGGGCAAAGTGTTGTTGGAATTTTCCAGGAGGAATTTCTCAGAAGCAGCCCGGTGTCTGGACTTGTGCCCGGTTGATGGTAATAGGCTCGACTCCTATTGCAAGGGACTTAAACATAATTGGTGAAGTTTGTGTGCTATTAAGTACATCTCTGCCTAACCCTTCGGGGAAGACAGGCGTTATGTTAGAAGAAGAGAATGAGTTCTCGAGTTCCTATCATTTTTCCCAAAATTTAGGTTAAAGGGTGTTAGTTACTGTAATGTTTTTATTCGATTCTTATATTTATCTATATATCTATATCTATATTCTTATATTTATCTTCGATTCTTGTTTTCATGCCTTTAAATTATCACAAATATCGGAGATCTCAAGAAATGCACAACAATATCGACCTTAAGCAATAAATTTCAGAAAAAGGACCAAATACAAGATTTTAAAACAAAATAATTAAAACATTATGTTCATTTTGCGGCCGCAATTACACGGTGTCGCATATCAGAGGCGGCGAACATTTGGTGAATAATTTGTTCACGTTTAAAATTATTAACGCGAAACCATTCGTCATGGTGGCGTGGAGGTCTCATGGATTTGCTAATGCTTTTTTTACCATATTGTGATATCCAAGAGTGTTCGCACAAAAAATACAAATTAATTCTCAAGTTTTTTTTGTTCACTTAAAAATAAACCTCGGTTTATACAAGCTTAATCAATTTAATCTTTCGTTAAATGTCATGTCAACTTGTATGATTAGGGTTGGTATGTAAAACATACGCAACAGCAAACACGGTTTCGTAATCCTTCGGATCTATTCTATAAAAATCTCTACAGTGAAAACTTAGGCGAAGTGAGCTTGAAGTGACAGCTGTCAATCCACCTGATGCTATACTCCATTTGAAATAAGATTAGAAATTTAAACAAACCTTTTTACGGTCCGTTCAACCGATTTTAACTTCTTTACCGTAGGCATAAGGATGGCATTAAAAGCAAAAAAGGTTACACAATACCAACGGTCTACTGCAGCTGCTATTTGTCATACCACCAACGCAATAGAAGTCAAAATCGGTTGAACGGACTGTAAAAAAGGCTTATTTAAATTTAAAATTTAGAGTATAGGTATTGACACTATTGACAGCTCTGTTTTCCTAAGTTTTCACGGTGAGAGATTTACAGAATAGAGACAGTCATGACATAAATCTAATTCTTCTCCTTTCGTGTCAGCACTGGATATTCTTGCCTAGCTTAGCTGAAAAAGTACTGAAATAGAAAATTGCTTGCTATAATAATCAAAGCTGCAAGTTCAAGAAGCATAATTTCTTTTTCTTTCTAATTAGCAATAAAATCTGATTTCCATTATGATTTTATTGCACCGGGAAGATATTAAGTTTTAAAAGCTTAATTATGTGTTTACCATTATCCAGTTTGTTGTAAAACCGTACATAGTTCCTATCGTTACTTTAGACTTCAAATTCTTAGCCGTTCGGTGTCTTTGTATTTTACAAAATGGCTGTTTAACGCCTTGTTAATGACGCGTTAAATATTTTGTTCGGAGTGTAATCACTGGTTAATGGTTTGCGAGAATTCATTTGTTATTGGAATTATGTTGTTTCCCTTATTTTGATGATTTCCGCGGACAATATGCTCAATTACGACTGTTGCCGAGAGCCGCTTGTTGCTAGAACAGAGCATTACAATACATGGATTAGCAATACAGTCTATAACTCTATTAACGTCTCGTTTTGTTCACAAGAAAATGACAGCGACAGAAAAGATTTATCGGGCATTTTAAGGATGCCTGCGCGGCTATTCTATAATTGTTTAGCGCATCTAATGACTGTCTGGGTCTGCGGCTGCGTCTAGTCACGAATGAAGAAATAAATCACTGACATGTGTGTTTAATCGTGTTATATTTTGATTCAATAAATTACTCACGTAACATACCTTTTTACATCTTACATACAGTGTGATAGTCAATTTACAAATATCCGTTTTCCACCTTTCATTCGTCTATATAAATATAAATTAAAACTTAATCAATATATTTTGTACCTAAGATATTGTTTCCGACTACAAAAATGTACAGTTAGTAACCATTTATATTTATTATTACACATTACTTTCATTATAATTCAAAATTAAAATATAAACGATGTGGCGAAGAGAACTTATGAAGATCGTATGTTCTTAAAAATAATGTCCAGATTGAGAATCATAGTTGGTCACCCCGGAATAAATTAAGTAAAATTAAATCACTCTGTATAATAATATTTTCTTAAATGTTAAAGGTGATTGACAAAAAGTCTGAACTTAAGCATTACCTTTTACGATTCACTGGCAAAATAATAAAATATAAATATCTAAGTAATAATATAATAATCTTAATCAGAAAACTGCTAAGTGTAGAAATAGTCCTTATACATTGTAACTGGTAGATACAACTTTAGGAAAAAAGAGATCAAAGAAGTTTTTTTATTATTATCAGAGGGTAAAAAGCTTATCAAATGTGAACTATCAGGCTATGGTGATTTTAAATTGGGGTCAGTAGGTTACAGCGACAATAAAATGAGCCGACGTCAAATGTCAATTGCTGTAAAATTACCAAATGACAATTATAACAAGTAATAAACTTTATTTGTCTTTATATTACCATAACAATGTGCAAAAAACATTTTTATAGGTGTCAGTTTATCTAGGGGTTAGTTGACACTTAATTTTGCATGTCACTTCTTTGCGGATAACAGTATTTTTCTTTCGCTAAATTGCTGGAACAAATTGCTTTGTTCCTTAAAAGTAATTTGGCTTATCAATTGCTAAAATATTTTGTTAGCTGTTAAATAAAATACAGGGTTATAGTTATTTTGTGTCTGATTCAATTTGACATCAATTTTTCTTCAATGGTTGACGTAAAACTGTCGTTTTCCAATTATTTGCCATTTCCGATTTTACCGACGAGGCATTCATAAAAATGTTCTATAGAGTTTCAAAGTAGGATAATTTCACGTGCCAACGGCTCGAGACAATAACTCCGTGACCAATCGGGTTGCACATTGTTATGTACCTATTAAACTCACTGCGGAGTAAGTAAAAATGGCAATAAAGCGAGTGCAGCCATATTGTTTTGCTAATTGGCTCTCTTATCGGTCGTTACGCATTATACGTTCATTAATTGTTGTTATTTTACGACGAGAGATTGTATTTCTTTCGCCAATAGTAATTGTATTTGCGCCGCCATCTTTATTTGGCAAATGGATTTTTTAATTAGTTTTTATGCCTCTATTGTTCTAGTTTTTGCCCGTTGTACCAGAAGTTGATAAACGTTTTAATGTTTATTAACGTTTATATTCGTAGTAATAAAATGAAATGGATTTTCATTCTCTAATTTATTGCACATTTTTATGAACAAAGCCCTATTCCATAAACTTGGTTAAAAACAATGTTGAAGTACCTATTTAGGCGATTTTCAGCCCTGTCCTTTCTGTATGGTTAAATGGACTGTCAAAACACTCGAATATTTGTCCATTTTGAAAAAATAGGGTTAACAAATAATAGGGTTTAACATTTAAACTATTCATGGTCACAGTACTATGTTGTCGCAATATATTGATGACAGGTGCAATTATGTCAAAGTTGTATAATTTTTAAACTCGCATTTGTTTCATGTATGATGGTCGGTTCGGTTTATCGCCATAATTGTTACAAAGTGCTTCTGTCAAGAAATTATACAGTAATGGCGTCGTAATTAAGTTAATTGTACGCCGCTTTGTCTAATGGACCCAACTAAGTTAGTGTTTAATTTACTTATTATGGCTGGTTGGGACATTAGCTGTAAAACAAGTAAGAAATAAGCCCAATTTATACTGTTTTTTGGACCTTTTTCACCAATCCGAATGCATTTGTTGTTATTTTTAAGACATTAAATCGAATTCATTCGCCATTTGGTAAGTTAACAAATAAAATTTGAAAATTGCAAAAATAATAAAATACCACATCATCAACAAACGTCAATATAAAATTATTGCCCCGATTCTAAAAGAAAATATATTAACATTAAGGCTCCTGCAGACAGGCGCGACACGACTCTACTAGATGAAGTTTTCATAGAAATTGTTCGTAAACTTCGTGGAAATTCGAAGAGAGTTGCGTTGCAACTACCTGCGGGAGCCTTTAAAGAAAATAAATATACTCGTAGATAATTACTATATACACTACTACCTATATAATACATTGCCTAGATCTAGTATTCACACAAGATATGTAGTTATATGGTACTCATCAAGTCTTTACTGAAGCTGATTATGATCTAATGATAATAACAATTGTTTAATGTAAGCGAAGGAACATCTCTGAAATGCCTGTACTAACGTTGCCACATTCGCAAAAATTAGGTCCCGAAGTATTTTCCACCTTAAGATACTAAGAATAATGTCCATGTTCGATTTTGCAACGTTACATTCACTGTTGTCCCACTCAGTCACAGCGCAAACTTCACTGGTGTAGTCACGAACTAACCGAGAGCCTCTATAGTCACAAGTTACAGTCACTTTCACGTATTAAGTAAGGATTCTATACTGAAAGGATTATGTTTTCTTGTTCCCCCGTTTTTGGACAGGTCCTGTTCCGTGGCGTGGCCTCCGCCGCTCAGGTCTAAGGACACGGCCCGGCCGGAGTCGAAGTCGAACTTCTCGAAGTTCGTGCTCGCTCCGCCGAAGTGTTTGAAGAAGGAGGGCTGGGGTTCTGGTATCGGGCTGAAGTTTCGAGCGGAATGACCGTCAGACGTGGAACTGTCTGAGTTGTTCATGCCGTCGGCGCCCGAGGGTGCCCGAAGTCTGCCCGATAGAGAGAAGTCTTCAGGACCCGAATCGTGGCAGGAGTCTCCCCCTACCACGTCGATCATGCTGTCTTCGCCTTCAATGTCTCCGTCTGAGTCGGAGTACAGGCCGCTGTTCTTGTGCTGTGCCAGATACTCTGCCTTCAAAGCCTCCAGATCTACTGCGATGCCCTTTGCCCGTAGCTTCCTTGCTTGTCTCTCCAACGCTTTTGCCAACTTCTTTCTTCTTCTCGCCCTGTTGATAAAATCGATAGGGCCCAATTAGTATAGAATCTATAACCCAAAAGTTAGGCTCGATGGTAAACAAAGTAATTTATCGAACGTTTTGATTGTGTGTGTAACGACTGCATGGGTAGATATTGGATGTTTTCAGTCCTATCGGTATATTTAGTGATGTGTGAATAAAAATAAAGTTTGCTTTACGTTGATAATAATTAGGAAAATCACGTTCATTAAAAATGTTTCATAATAATTTCAGATTTAAAGCAATCGTGAGAAAGACTGTCTCTCAATTATTAAATACCGTATTACTGATGACATCAGTCACAGGACTGCACATGACCCCGTGCGTCACACTGTAACCTCTGCATATTTTTAATTTGTTTATCTTTTTATGTTCTCTTTAATTTACTTGAAAAGTCATAAACACGATTATATTAATCACAAAATGAAACAAAACCTTTAAACAAATTACATCAGTTAATTAATCAAATTCGCACTTCATTAAAAAATAATCGCTTTATTTTTAAGTCGTAAAAAGCTGTCGGGCGTTTGTTTTAAGATTAATGTAAGATAGGGAAAAAGATTTAAAACACTTTTAAGACAACGACGATTAATCTAAAAATATCTGCATTGTCTTTTCTAGAATACTTATCTCACAGAAACGTGTGAGTGACACGAGGTACTTGAGGTTTTGTGTGCACAATCGTGGGGTCATGAATATAATTCTCGACGACAATATTTATAATGCATACTGCACAATAATACCTGTACCTACAATTGATAGCATTTGTACCTAAAAGTCCATCCGTGGTTTAAGGATTATTTTTATTTATGGTTCATATTATTATTGTTTGTCTCATAGAGAGCATACTATAGGGGAGCAAGCTATACCTAGCTGTATATTCTCAAAAATATGTTATAAAACCTCTAAACCATAACTATGGCAGTGCTGACTTTGACAATATGGTAGTTATTTATAGAAATGGTAGCAAGCAAAGCTTTTTTCACAGACCATAATAATTTTATTTAGAGCTTCTGATATCTTTTGTTATACTTATTCTGGAATTTATGCAAAATACAAAGCTTTTTAGCATCCTTCTCAAAATGTAGATCCTTCATCATTGCTTATTCGAGAAACCTTCCACTGTTGGACATAGGCATTTGTTTTGTTGGCTCTAGAGGAGGATAAAACTACGTTTTGCACATATCTCACCTCTCCCTGGCCCTAAGCTCGTGAGGTGGAATGGGCTCTCCTGAGCAAGACTGAGGGTGTGCGTTGTGTGCCGGTCGACCAGGTCCCTTCTTCGTGTGTTCCTTTTTGCGCCACTTCGCTCTGCGGTTCTGGAACCATACCTGTGTGACAGAAGAAAGGAATTTAGAAAGATTTTAGGCTTTTTTATGTGTAGTTGATTTAAGAGTGGTCATGACTTATGTGTTAATGATCGAAACTTTGGAATCGAAGAGATTTTTAGTTAGCTTGTAAAACAACCAGATTTACACGATGCTTGTAATTTCTGGTAGTTAGATAGGATAAGTTATAGTATCAATAGCTTCCGCTCGCGGCTTCGCCCGCGTGGTATGTCGGTAAAAAGTAGCCTATGTCCTTTCTCAGGCTCTAGACTACCTGTGTACCAAATTTCATTTACATCGGTTCAGTAGTTTTGGCGTGAAAGCGCGACAGACAGTCAGACCGACAGACAGTCAGACCGACAGACAGACAGACAGACAAACAGAGTTACTTTCGCATTTATAATATTAGTAAGAAGAAGCGAGATAATATCCCTTTACCAAGCACAAATTCGGAGAACGAGCTTTTCTTATGGAAAAAGAAACAGTATAACATTAGGGATAAAGAATTGGTGACTTATAGAATAACGGACACAAAACAGGTGGCTTTCACGATTGAGATAAATGTCACGAATTTACACTACCCACGGGCTTGTACATATAACTTGTTTTCATGAATAGATTCAGCCTGAAGGTTGAATGTCAGTAAATTTTCAATGTACAAAAAGTCGTCGAAAAAAAGCGTGATTCCGTTAATCCGTCTGTCCGTTTTGCACGATCTTAAAACGATCACGATTATAGATTTGTGTCTTTTTATTTATAACATTCGTGTAGTAAAAAAAAGGCAGATGTTCCAAAGTTTGAAAAATGTTGTGAATTACTTAGGTTCCCGTTAATGTCAAAGTTATATTCGAGTTTTCATTTTTGATTCACAGTTAGTCCTAGATTTTAAAGTAAAAGCCATAATTTTGTTAATCATTCCAATTTTGAGAGACTCGATACTTAGCTAGCAATACAATTTTCTCTAATTTCATCAGAATCCGTGACTTGAACTTCATTTTCTTTTACAAAACCGGGTTACAGGTTAACAACATTTTAAGCAGCATTGGCCTGAGATTAAATACTTAAACGGCATCTATAAAGGTTAGGAGAGTTATCTCGCCGCACAAAGGCATGTAAAGTGCCCGCGACCCGCCAAGAATTGAGACGTTAAATTTCAATGCGCCTGCGCATTTGCATCGTAATGCCGGGCAGGCGTGCGCGCGCATTTGACGCGCTGGGTATCGGCGCTATCTGCCGAGATGTGCGAAACATTGTTGGAGCGTTTTACTTGGTTTCGAGGTTCATGATCAATAACTATGAATTGTTCATCGTAGAGCAAATTACTGGTAGGTGGTTTTTTACTACTTTGCGAGACACCAAAGCTCTCACTTGCTCTTCCGCGATGGTCGAAACATTGTTAAAACAGGGGGCCAAGTCTACTAATTTACAAACGTGTCAGTGGTCTCACAATGACGTGTTTATGACAGATTTTGTATGACATATCTGTCAAACACTGATCATTGCGAGACCACTGACACGTTTGTAAATTAGTAGACTTGGCCCCCTGATGTGGTGTAGCAGTTAGACTTTTTGTAAGGTTTCGAAGTAAAACATACTTATATAAACCCATGCCTTCTTCCCATGGGGTAGGTAGAAACTATAGAACGCCACCTGCTACGATCCTTACATACTCCGTTTGCTTCGTTTACGTTCATAGACATGGTCATAAATCTAAATCTGACCATCGATATGAAAGAATTATTGATTTGATTGTTCTTAGTATGAAGGAGGTATTTTGTTAACTCTGTGAGAGTTAGAATCTAGATGACATAAGACATGTGTTACCCCTAATTTTACGAGAAAAGCAAATAGCCCGGTCAAATTAGCCCAAAGTAGGGTAGGTACACCCTTGCATAAATTCACAACAAGCTGAAAATTTACAGGCACGTAAGGGATACCACTCAAATGAAATCCTGAAAGTCCCCCATTGATCCCGTGTGTAAAATGCTGTTGTAGCTGGTTGGTAGCTGATCTGACTGCACAGTCATCACTTAAGTCGAGGTACTATTAAGGTATCCTAACTAATATGTATTATAAATGCGAAAGTGAGTTTGTTTGTTACGCTTTCACGCTAAAACGGCTGAACGGATTTGGATGAAATTTGGCACAGGGGTAGACCATGATCTGGAATAGGACATAGGATGCTTTTTATCCCGATATTCTCGCGGGATCGAGTCTTACGCGGGTGAAACCGCGGGGCGCAGCTAGTTCTTAAATATTGTTTTTTTTTTTTACTTCCCTTTTTGAAAGTTCAATTTTCCATTTGAATTTCGTCAATATATTGTGTGTGGTACGTTGCATATCTACCTTTAATAACTCCGTGGTAATGACCCTAGTTTCCTCTTCCTTTATTCTTTTGAACACTTTCTTCCAACGTTTACGTCTTTCTCCTTTATTATCGTCCTTTTGCACATGAATTAACGTCTCACAAGCCGCATTCCTTAATTTTCATTAGTCTTTCGTCATATCAATTATAATATAGCCTCTAGGTATAATATGATAGTGAATATTCATGAGTTGCGTTTAGCATCTTCACAGACAAACGATTAACTGTTTTAAGTGCGTTAACGAAAATGATGAGTACCTACGTCGGAGACTCGTATTATTGTTAAAGGTCCCTTCAATGACAGTCTGGAGGTACTAAAATATCTCGTAATAGGTATAGAATTTAATTGTAGCTGTAAAATTACTTTAATGTCAGGTCAATGGGACGTTCATTTGTGGTCAGACCACCGGTAAGAAGGTCGCGTCTTAAGTGGCGTGACATAAGAACGCACAAGACATTTGTGCAGATTATGAAGAGGAAAGCTTATTAGAAAATTGTTAACGATCGACGGTTTATGAGTTATTGGATCTGAAGAGTCTAATAATCTCTCCATTAGAACGCTGCATCGTGCAGAATAGCCGTGAGGCACACACTCATCATCTTCCTGTCCTTGTCCCATGTTACTTGGGGTCGGCGCAAAACGTTTTCTTATTCCACTCTCTCCTGTCAACCGTCACACTATAATTCATATCCCTTCTCTTTCATATCATTCTTCACACCATCCATCCATCTTTTCTTTGGTCTGTCTCTCCCGCTCCATCCTTCAACATTTTTATTCATCACCGTTGCCGTGAGGCGTGTGTTTTGTTGTAAAATTGTTGTAAAAACATTTTATTTTGTTGTTGTATGTTTGGTTTCACGAACTGTGTCCATATAAACGTTATTCTTTCTTTCTTTTATACGTTGTCACTTTTATAATTTTCGATTTTTCCAAAGTATTTTCCTCATGCCAATTTAAAAATACCTACAGATGTTAAACTAATACCTTTTTTCCAAAAAAATTGGTTCCAAATAATGCCAACATATATGTATTCTTTAAACCGATTGAATAAAAAAAGAAGAATGTAACGTAGGTTCGCGCGGGCACGGCGCGGGTCAGTTTACGAGCAGACCATCGCTTTTTATTGCGAAACGAGCGAGCCTGCGCCCTCTGCCGGATTCATTTGGATTTATTTAATAAAATTATAACATAACGCCTTCCAGAGTCGGGTATAATTAAGAAGATAAATATGAACGATATTAAAACTGATTCTTTTTATTTATCGTCCGCAAAATTGGGTAAAAAGTTAATTCTCACTTAAAAATGAGTGCATTGGGTGAAAAGTTAATTCTCACTTAGATGTTTGATGTCAGAGTTTGCAGAAACTGTAGGTAGATAGATTAGTAAGTACTGAGTTGAGGTTCAGGACTAAATTGAAGATGGTTTGTGAGAATATGACCAGTTACGTCCTTAAATTAATAATATATTCATTAGATAGGAAATCTGACCTAGCCAATATTCAGTGAACAAGCGCTGACTCTGTATACGCACATTTGTATTTCAACATACAAAGACAAGTGTAGGTACGTGTACAGATTGTTTCTTTTCCGTATAAATTTAATATTTTTTGTGAATATTTTACTACTTATAAAGAAATAAAAAAACTTTTTTTTTGTGGTATTATTTTTTCGCATGTATAGACGCTATACTGTTGCAAGTTAACAGGAATTATTATTATAGTTTCGCTAGCTAATTTGATTTTACCCTGTAGACTCAATTTATTACGTCATAAACTTAGGTACGCATGTAGAATTATTACACGTGTTGAAAAATTCCTGATATAAGTAATGTATTCTTTCCATAAAGTCATTATTATAATACTTTCTAATTAGTATTGATAAAGCTGAATGCGAAATTTTAATTCAATTCATTTATGTACAAAGTTTGGGTAGGTATTTATAAAACAATGGCCACCCGTTGTGAATGAATTATAAAGTAAATCGGTACTACGTTTTCTATTTAATACTATTTACTTATATAAGCAGCAATTATTTACTTATGACTGAAAAATCGATTAACGTTGTTCCTGCCAATTAGATTAGGTAAAAATGACGAAAAATGATTGAGTATTGCGCTATACACTTATATACTTAATTCAGATGAAGATATACTAATATTTTTCGGAATTACAAAGGATAATCTCACGCGTAGCATGACCACCGTAGGAAGGGGTTCTGTCGACGGAAGAATAGACAAAATGACAGATTCTGATTGTTTATCTATCATTTTGTCTATTCTTCCGTCGACGAAACCCGTTTGTCATGCTACGCGTTCAGCAGATTGTTTAGTTTCATTCATCTTTCGGTTATCGTTCCCTAATATTCTAAACGAGCTAATGCCCGACATGCGTTGCAATGCCTTTTTTTGTAAGGAACCTTTTCCGGCGCGCACACAACTCATAATATTTGAAAAATGTAAAATTATTGTACCTTAAACTTAGATCAAAAGTATCACATAAAATTAAAAGATTACAGCAAAACCACACTTTTAATTAACCCTTATATAGTTTCTAACATCTAATCGAAACATTGATTAGTCGGCCGGTCGTAATGACCCGGTGGGTAGTTCCCTCTTCTAATGAGCCACGTATATCCACCCCTTACACCCCCTTGAGGGGGAGTGTCATTAATACGGGGGTGAAGAGGGAGGGATCTCTGATTTGTTTTTATTTCTGTTTTTGTAAGAGTTATGTTGGGCGATTGATGGGTATTGATTGTAGATTTAATTTATTTGATGTAGTTTTAATGGTTTTTCAGTGAAATGGATTGACAGAACATTATTGTAACACATTAGTCTTATATTAGGTTTTGTACTCGCCCACTGTGAATTTATAGGCAATAACTAATGTTTCTGCTTTTATAGAAGGAATTAACAAGCATCTTGTCAACTTCAAGAACATGAAAAATACATACATAAAACAAATGAAAAATAATGTTCACACTTTACTATCAATCCAGAATCTTTAAAGTTCTTCAGAATCTTTTTCCTTAAGCTCCTATGTACCAAAGAATGTTTTTGTGTGTTTAGTCAAGAAAATCATCCACATTACTATTCCTTAGAACCAATTAACTTTGCGTTCTTTACAAAAAAAAAGTACGAAATACTTACCTAAAAACCATTTATTAAGTGACGTCCCAGGGACAATTGCCCCCGTCTTCCTTACCCGGGGTGTAAGTAAGACGTTTGTGGTGTCGATACATTGACTTGTCATCCTCTGAGGGGTGAAGTTGTCTCCTACACCCCTACGCACATTGTGGGGGACTTAGATTGCTATTGGTAAGGTATTTACTTTAAAGATGTATCTTATGTCTTTTGATTTTCAGCATTGCTAAGTTAATTTTTTAAGGGTTTAAAACTTCAACTTTAGTTAATTCAAAAGCTCTTGAATGTAATCTCTTAAGAACTTTTATGATTTTCCGTATAACTAAATTATTTTAGCCATTTTCGTTATTGTCGGTCACAGACCATTTTGTTTAGTCATAATTTTATACAAGGCATCACAATCCGTATTGCTAATTTAGCATCTGTTCCAAACCTGAATGCACAGAGATGTGACTTGAGTGAGATTAATTAAATTGTTTATTATGTAAATAGGATATCGGAATCACTTGTACACGCATAAAAAAGAAAAAAATAAACTAGATGGAGTCGAGATTTTCCTATTTGACGACCCCTGAAAAGAAATAGCGAAAGAAAATCTGGGGTCAAAGTTTCCTTAAACAGGTTTGACTGGACCTGTTCATAATGAGTGCACAGAGCCTTAAAATCCATACATACTTGTGTGAATGTTTCCAGTAATTATAGTTCTTATATAACGAAGGCTAAGTATCACAAAAAAGTAATGATAAGACATTCCATAAGAAAAAAATAAGGAAAATCAGTGTCTTATTTACACGTTCGGCTCAAGGGAGGGACCCCTCACACGTGTAGGTAAATAAAGAATTGACTTGTATTACCGCTGTCATCCCCTTGTCGGGGTGAAACTGTTTACTTTTTCTTGCTTTTGATTGTATGCCATTGAAGTTGTGTTCTTCTTTATGATCTTGAAAATGAGGATCAAAGCATTCATAGGAAGGTCATAAGTAAAAAAGTGTATTTATCTTTTAACCATAATTTTACTCATACAATACATCTATTCATCGTTCTTCTCCATACTTCCTACTACGCTTTGGAATGGGCAACTAGCTTCATATTTCTGACTGACTCCTTGACAATTCTAAAGCGTCTGTAAATGGTTTCATTGAAATAAATGCTTTGAGTTTGAGTTAAAGACATACCTACCTTCTTATCTATACCTACTACCAATATTTAAAAAAGATTTGGATGAACTTTTATAGACACCCAGAAGGCATCGTCCAGCAGCTCTAAAAGTAAGTAAGCGCGGAAAAATTAGGTAGGTATTATTTATTTTTTATATCAAATTACTGGGTAAGTTAATTTTTTCCTATAAAATAGATAAAGTTAGGCTGTGTGTGAGCTTAAAGTGGGCTGTCACTCCACATTTATACTAGGGATGCATAGGACACTATTAACAGCTCACTTCACTTACGTTTTCACGGTGAGATTTTTACAGAATAGATCGGCTGATCATTATCGTCTATGTTTTTTCTGTGTTTTTTTTTAAATATTTTTAATCAATAACAATTGCTTTGTTAATGTAACGGCACTATTAATAATATTATTATGTCATTATGTAAAATTTTACGTGGCGGTAAATATGTCATGGCTAATAGTCACCTTCTATTAAATTTTAATAAAGAAAATATTCGCGATACGTAACCAAGACACGTTTGCATCATTAAACGAAGATTTTTATTTTAACATAACATCAATAAAACAGAAAATCATCGTTTTCATGTAAAATATTAAGGCACTAGGATTTTTCTAGTAGCATTTTTATTATCTACGGAGAGTTACTACTTATTTCAAGATATGCTAAAAAAATAGGAGAAAAGCTAACCAAAATCCTATTATTAGATATTAAATATAAATATTTGTATAAAATATAAATACAGGGTCCCTGATGACCCCTATGCCACTGTCAACCATTTTCGAGTAATTTGGCATTTTATATTTTAAAATGTATGAAATAAAAATATAAAATATCAAACGAAACGAAATTTTTTGACATTTGCCAGGAGTCAAAAGGGTTCATCTGATTGTAAATAACCTCTCCTACATCCCTTTAATGGATTGCCGATATAATAACCAATGACCCTGTATATTTGTAATCACGTTCTCGAAAACGGCTCTAACGATTTCGATGAAAGTTGACAAATCGATCAAGCTAGGTCTTATATTGGGAATATTAGGCTTCTCTTCTAGGCGATATGTTTATCTATTTTCACCCGAGCAAAGCTCGGTCGACCAGCACGCGTAGCATGACCACCGTAGAAACGGGTCTGTCGACGGAGGAATAGAGAAAATGACAGATTGTGATTTTTTATCTGTCATTTTGTCTATTCTTCCGTCGATAAACCCGTTTCTATGGTAGGCATTCTACGCGTGCTGCACCCTATTTCACATTGATTCATAAGTTCGAAAAAAAATCTGCTCAACAGCGTAAATAACGCAATGAATGTTGTAGAACTGTCAAAATGAAACAGATTAGTCTTAATCGATTACGAAAATTTGTTACGAAATAAGATAGCAGATACTTTATAGTTAAATGGAACTAGGAACTTAATTGAACTTTGGGAACTGAACATTATGTGAGGCTTTCAGGGCAGGGTTATAATGGGATAATGTGAATGACTTATACAGTGTTTCTATTTTGCCGTTGGGTAGAGTTTAGGGACAATACTGTATTGCTTGGCCATAAATAAAAAAATCTACATTCTTTACACAATCTTACTGGTTAGTACAATTCGTTTTTGTTTCAGTTTACGAGTAAATCTACCCTATAAGATTGTATAGAAATTATAGAATACTGAAAAGAGTGTTGTGTTCAAAGAAATTAGTTTGTTTCCAAACAAAGTATTCCTGATCCAAGCAGATTTGTAAACAACCTGGTAAACAATTCCATGAACACAAACTGTAAGGTTTCAGCGATTATTTCAGTGTATCGCGCTGTCTCTTTTCTTTCAGCACACAAATTGATATCGAAGTGTATGTGTGACTGAGACGGATATAAATTTCGCAACATCGTCCCGAATAGCCTTAGCTAAGCGTTTTCTAATAGGGTTGTCAGTCCTTTACGATCTGGGTTCTTTTGTTTTATATTAATTGAATTTTTAGTATTATAGAAACCCATCTTTTATTAAAAAATATTCGTTAAGATATATCGGTTAATCAGCAGATTATCGTTTGTCACAGTTAATAAAATTCATGCCACATTTTTTCAATCCAGGCGTTCAAGAATGAATAATATTTAATGCAGCACCAATTACCTACCTACAGATAATTTCCAACGAAGGGTCGGCACACAAATTAATGAATGAACGTAGATGACAACTCCGTTTTAAACATGTTTAATGTTTAAATTATACGGTTGTCCGTATGTGAAGCACCGCATTTCATTAGGCACACTAATTACATTAAGGCAATTTAATACGAAGCAAATCTTGTTTGCCAGTGAGAAAATTATTCATGCACGATAATTCACCGCCTCGGGAGCAACCCTGTAGAGGTCTCATGTCTATCTTTTACCGCTAAGCCTACGGCGGTAAAGTCGGCTCGTGTTTGATAGCAGCGAGGGTCGAGAGGGATGGAGTAACGCGCCTCGCAGGGGAGCAACAGGGACACACGGCACTCCTTAAATTTTATATTCTATCCGCATTTTGTCGCCTAAGCGTTCCATTTAGTGTTCCATATTTAAACCTCGCGCCATTCTTTTTTCTTCGCAACCGAGCAGAGAATGTCAGAAGATTTTCTATTTTTTTTACTTTTGGGGTGTACCCAGCCAGCGCCGGATATGTGTGGAATACTGATGTGTGCGTGCGACCGCCGACGCCCTATTAGGGAATGAAATTGGCATATAAATGTAAATTTTATGCTATGAATTTTAAAATGAAGTCGATACTTCCGCGCTTACGGCGGAGCGAGTGAGCCGTTTTCGCAAGTTTACGTCAGGCAGGGATGAAATTAGATTAGAATATGCCACTTTTGGTAAAGAATAGGCTTTTAAAGTCTTTCGCGAGACTCTTACGTTATGTAAGGCCATGATTACATTTGCCGTCTCTCCAAAACCCCCAAAGCTTTATTTAATAGTTGAATAATGTTCCAAAACGCTTCTATATTACAGTCTAGTGCCGCCCTATAACAGAAACACTCATGTTTATTCAATTACTTCTAAATGAAAACACATTTATAACACTCAATTATTTTACTTCCATATAAAAGGTATCATTGAAACCTATAAATCGAAGTCAATACTGCGATACTACGATCTGAAACGCAACCTGAGACGTCGAACGACGAACGAAAGAAAATAGAGAAATCAAAGAAGAGGAAAAAATCCACTTTACAGACGCAAACAAGTCACTTTAACTTTATTGAGCTGTAATCGAATTGTGACGTCCCTAGGAGCGGCGACGCGGACGAGGTCGGAGCGGCGCGATCTGCAGCCATCCTTATCTGACCCGCCCATTTAAATCTATGCTATTCAATCGTGCCGTCTCGCTCGCGTCCCAGGGGTGCCGCCAAGATTGCAATCTTTTGATTTATACCAACTATTAGGAGTGGTGCAGGATAGTCTGTCTCTCAGAACGAGATCCGCCGCGATAAGTGTTGGATACAATCGACGTTAGTACTGATTATAGAAATGGATTTACTTAAACATTGTTTAAGCGAAATATTGTGTTGGCGAACTTTGTAATAATACAAATAAAATCTTTGTGAGATTTATCTGCTCAACGTATTCAATATTGTATTCTTTCTTTTTTTAAATAATCATGCTTGAAATATTAAATGTATTTTTCAAGTGATAATCCCAATGGTCCCAGGGGTCAATTTAATCAAGGCATAAAATAAAATGGATAAATAAGGATAATAAAATTACATAAATAATTGTGGAAGACGAAGACAAAACAAAATAGAAGACGTATTACTGAAAGTTAATAAGAAAGGGTAAAAGCATTACTTTTCCGTTCAGAGGTAATATCCCAAACAGAATGCCATCAATTCGTATACGGCCAAGGGTTGGCCGCAAAACGGCATCCATTCAAAACTGTATTATCTCAAGTCGAACATTATTTCGGATCCTAAAGCTTATATAAAAAGCGGCCAACCGCGCGGTCCCCGGCGACCGCTTAGCCTCGGCAGGTTTGGGGAAAATAAGGGAAATCGTCCCTCATTTATATTGAACGGAAACCTTCAGCTTTTTACCCTTATGTACCAAGTACCGTACGTCGTGTTTGTTCGTGTATTTTCCTCAAAATGAGATCGGTTTCTCCGTAATGTTTTGGTTTATTTTGATGACACGATTATTTTTGCGTTAGCTTTAACCGTCTTTGGAAATGAAAGCGTGAAAAATATGGGTGTGAAAACAGAAATTTACCAGTTTATGCTTTGGATTGAAATATGAAGTAAAATGTTGAATATTTTCTGCTTGTAGGTAGTATAATAATAATGATAACAGCATTATTGTCGTACTGAAGGGCAAAGGCCAGGTCGGGCCGAAGCTCCAGCCAGCTCGGCCAGCTCGGGCTCGGTCGGAAGGCGATCCGTCAGGTTAAACTACGTTTACGCGGGGTTGGTCCATGGATGGGTGACCATCCTTACATATCGAGACTCTTCCGTGCCTCAGAAAGCACGTTAAGCCGTTGGTCCCGGTTGTCATTCGTTGATCTTTGACAGTCGTTACGGGTCGTCAGAAGCCCGAAAGTCTGACACAACCAGTCTTACCAAGGGGTATCGTATTACCCAGTCACTGGGTTGTGGAGGTCAGATAGGCAGTCGCTCCATGTAAAATACTGGTATTCAGCTGCATCCGGTTAGAATGGAAGCCGATCCCAATATAGTTGGGGAAAGGCTAGGCAGATTGATTTGTTTATTTTTTTTGAAGGGCGAGGGCCACTTCTCAGACAGAGAAGGCACAAGCATTGATCACCACGCTTACTAAAGACGGGTTGACGAATTCAGATTCATATTATCTTGTAAGTAGAGTTCAGGATTATAATAGAATTTCCTTCAAAGTCTCGACTCACGCTTATTAGCAAGAAAACGTCTCAATTCACCAATTTCCGGCCAACAGTTAGATCTAACAAATCAGTAGCCTCACTTCGTACTAAACCAGATTCGATGCGTAATAAAATTAGGCTATTTCGCCATGGTAACAAATGCTCCACCAGCCATGATGGATTAAGATGTTAGCTGTGAAACCGTTGCCTTTCGTCGCGTGCTAAATATACACTGACGTATAGCCGACAAGCGTCAACTACAAAGGATTGTGCGCTGTTTAGCACCGTAGCTAACACTCATCGTCAAATGTGTTGTACAATTTTGTATACTTTTGATATACGCTTCCTGCCTAGTATATTTAAAGATCCTTGGTGAAGCTGTTAAGCGTGGGTGGGTGGGTAAAGAATTCTCGCATTTATACGTGGTCTGAATGGCTAGGTCTCGAGTTCGAACCCAAGACACGCACCTCTGACTATTCGGATTCATGTAAGCATATTGTATGTATAATAAAATTATCACTTGCTTCAAAAACGGTGAAGGAAAACATCGTGAGGGAACGTCAGAAAAATACTTCTCGACGGCATGTGAACCCTTTTTTAGGTACAAAGAAGTTCATGGTCTAAAAAGCTTTACACCCAGCTTGTTCTGTTTCGGCCCAGGAATTCTATAATTTGGAAAACTTACAGTAGCTTATTATTCGGGTGTATTCGCATTATCCCAAATTCTAAATACATCGTCCTCATCTGCCTAGGTTTTCCCCAACTATGTTGGGGTCAGCTTCTAGTCTTTTTGGATGCAGCTGAACACTTATTTTTTTTAACTTGGAGCGACTGCTTATCAGACCTCCATAAATAAGAGAAAAAAAAACTTAAAAAAAAAATATTATAAACGTATATACTTACTAAAAACATTTGTAACTTTTTCTAAACAAAATTGAACTTCAATATATGTACTTACAGCAACCCTGCTCTCTTTAAGGTCCAGTCTCATAGCCAAGGCTTCTCTCATGAACACATCAGGGTAATGTGAAGCCAGGAACGCTCGCTCCAGCTCCTCGAGCTGCCAGGAGTTGAAGTTCGTCCGCGACCGTCTCCGCTTGCCGCTGTCTCCGTCATCGTCACATACGCCGCCTGCGCAAGAAGAGAACTTGGTTAAGAAGGGGTTAAAAATGGGGGATTGATTTAATTGTTTTTGGAATTTTTGTTGGTGGTTTTGAATCCAAGTTGTCTCCAAATTCTGATTGGATTCCACCTATTCATTGATTGCTTTGACTTGATTTAGGCTAGAGAGAACCCTCTCTCTTAGGGATTATTTAAGGCCGTTCTAAGGGGTGGTCTTTAAGAAGACTGGAATTTTTTTAAGTATTTTGTCAGTTCCTCTTGGTCCTATCGAAGACTCCATTTCTAAAAGTTTAAAGTCGGCCACGTCAACAGCGTTCGTGTTAGCCTCGCATAATAAGGCCAAATATATATATTTTTTAATTAGGCTTGTATCGTGTAAACCAAGCATCTAAAAAAAATCAAGTAATAAAAACTAAAACCCAACTACGACTTAAAAGGTATAAACAAGACACCACAGACAGACAAATTAAAAATCCGGAGTCACACGTGTTAGGGCATAAATCGAACAGATTACGTGTGACTCCGGATTTTTAATTTGTCTGTCTGTGGTGTCTTGTTTATACCTTTTAAGTCGTAGTTGGGTTTTAGTTTTTATTACTTGATTTTTTTTTTAATTCTTTTGGGGTTATAATATATATATTTTTGAAATGTGCTCATTAAGCCCTTTCATTTGATACCCAACATGGTACGATTAAACCATAATTTTTTTTAAGTTCCTCACTTTATGTCCTCTAGAGGGCGCCATTTTTAATTTAATGTGACTTCACATAGCCTATAACCAGCGGACAATCACGACGCTTCTAACGATACCTCATTTGTCAAATTGTGATAAGTGGTTTGGAAGATAGGAGGGAACAGATGAACATACATACATACATACATACATACCGGTCAAAATCATAACCCTCCTTTTTTCTTCGCCGTAGTCGGGTAAAAAATAAATAGTAAACGCATCACCGAGAACTGGAGTGTTTCAAAATCCCAATTTCGATACTCATGAAAGGCATGCTACCATAGGACCAAAGTCGTAAATGAGAACCCAACTTTAATCCACTACCGCTGCAGGCTAGCCAAGACACTGCCCTCAGACGCGCGCTTCGGAGAAAATAAAGTGATTAAGACAGATAAAGGCACCGCCTTCTCAGATCTAGACATCAATTTAACTAGCACAATGGCTGTCCTGACTTTATGGAAGTTCTTAGATTCAAGTGAGACAGATAGAATTCTTGGAGATCAAAAACTAAATTCTATAGTGTCATATAAGGCAAGACAAGAACACCAGTTCCTATTGAGTCTGGAGATGAAGAGATAAACGTATCAATTACCTTCGATCGTATACGCAGTATCCTATCGCAACAGCGACAATAAATATTGCTAAAGATGGAAACGCTTGGAAGAATTAAATTGAATTTGAACGTCTGTCCCAACGGTTATGGGCTTGCAATTAAACAGAAGTGCTATCATCTAAAACTCATATGACAGTGGAAAGGGCTCAGTCCCATCATCGTTAAAGCATAACGAGCAAACTTGAAACATTTCCAATCATCAGAGAAGTAGGATTGAAATGAACAAGACATAATCGTAAAAGCCTTCGTGGTCGGAACAAAGTCCATTCAGCCAATTCCTCTGCAGTTAAACAAAAGCCGCGACCGGGGGCTCATAAAAAAGAGATAATCTCTAACAAAGCGTCAGAGCAAGTTTTTGAAAATAGAATATAATTTCTAATTTTCTCCCGGTGATTTTAATTAAAAATGGTCCCGGGAGAGCAGGATGGCTGCACGCCCGCCGCCTCGGGTTGGAAAAGGACAGCTATAAATTACTCGCTCGGTCCTCCGAGGGGCTAAATAAATTAGAAGTGATTAAGAGGAACGCGCTTCTGTTGCGTTGAATGTATCGTTGTTTTGTTACTTTGATAATATGGTAAAATAAGTTTTTACCTCAATTGGGTAATGAACATGAATTATTTAAATGTGATCCAGCAACAAACAGTGAGAAAAGACAAAACAATAAATCATATGAATTGCATTTCAGAAGTGTTGTAATTGCAGTATTTATAATTTTATTTGCAACACACCTTGACAGTAACAGAATGTTTTCAATTAATCCCGAAATCACTTGCCGTTAGACTAATTTAGTTGTTTTTACTTGTCCGACTGCCGATACGTTACGTTGTCGCCTTAAGAGAAAAGGCTAAATTACGCGTGCGGGAGCGAGACAGAAGCATGTTCCTAATGAGAGGAGTGAAGGAGACGGTGTCGGTTATTGTATTAAAACAAACGACCGCCTTGGGCCCGCAGACAACAGTTTTGGCGCGCTTTAATTTAGTCTGCTCAATGTTTTAATGTCACAAGGGAGGGGCTCGGGGGGGCCTTACTAAGTATCTATTTGAGGGCTGTATAACGCGGTTTATAAATTCGTTCAGTTAATAATTCTGCTATATTCTGTTGTTTCGTTACGACGGCAAACGAATGATTTATTTCATTTTCCATTGTCAGCCGTTTCATGCGGAGAATTTGGATGGAATGTTGATTTAGCATTATTAGGCAAAGACACGCTTAACAATACTGTGCAAAGTGAATTCGATTTCAAAATTGATACAAATATAATAATAGAAAACCTGAAAGGCAATAAGTACTAATAACAGTAAAAGTCCACAATCCAGGCTAAAAGTCAAATTACGACGACATAAACAAAACTAGAGCTCTTCTTAAAGACAATATTTTTATTTTATTCATAGAGAGACTATCGCCGCACGACATCGCAGACCGAATTAAATGTTTCTATTCAATAAATGTGATTTTATTTGTGATGCCTTTTATATTTCTATTACGGAAACAGTAAAGGGGAATTGATACTCTATGGAAGCAGACCTCCTTGTATTACAGATAATTTATGACTTATATTCGCCGAGATTTTTATCTTTATCTATGCTTCGCTTGATTGCTTCCATCGAGCTTTTGCATTGATTGTAGTAATATTTGAGGACAGTATTTTATTGGTAATTGTTGATTCAGGATTTTCGTGCATAGTAGGACCTTTTGTTTTGGTTAAGGGTTTAGTCATTTGAGGATTCTTCTAGATTAGACATAAAATAAAAATACCTGTCTATCTTCATGCTACTGTGTTGTTCATAATAGTACAATAACTTCATTTTCAAAGACTACTTCCAATCTCATAGTAATTTTCCAAGAATTTTATCTAGAGATACGTAATAACTTTATCAGTCAAGCTTAACTTTTATAGCCACAACCATAGACAAAGTTATCGTTAAAAATTAATAATAGTCGTAAAGTAAAACGAATTAAATCATAAAACAACCAGTAAGAAGTCGTTGAATGCAGCGGCAGGCGCGTAATAAAGATTGCGCGCGCAATCAAAATATTGGATGCATTGCTTTATAATTTCATTATTCCAAGAATCAATCGACGATCGAGGGGCGGACTTGGGTGTAAAACTTCGAAATTTCGCCGGTAATAATGTCCCGTTACAACAACATAATCAGTACACAGTTATCACACAAGCCGATAATTCCTTCTTACACTTCACACTAGCGAACAAATTATTTTCGAGAAACGAATTAAAATAGTCGCGGCCATTTTCTCGTTTTTCGTGAAAGTGTTCGTAATTCAAAATCGCGGACATTGGAAGTTCGTAATTGGTTAATCGCATTCAAATAGCTGGTTTGGGGCCGGAGTGACGCCGAATATGGCCGAAGTTATTGCATTGTGATCAGAAATTGGAGGTTACTCTGATTTAAGATGTAATGATACAGATTTTAATGGCATGTCTTGCTTGTTTCGTTTTAAAACAAATATAAGAACATCGGTGGTAATGGTGGGTTCTGGTCGTTAATGTGTTGTTGTAGTTAATTGTTAGTGGGGTAAATTGACTCGCGGAATTCACCGCCTTACGCGGTAATTTCGTCTCTTGAAAACAGGTCTAACTACTGTGCGAGTGAAATACGGACTTATTCGTAAAATAGACAGTTCTCTTAAGCTATATAACAATTCCATATTTTAGAAAAAAACACCAAATCGTATAACAATTTTACTGATGTTTCGTTAAATATGCGGGATCACGTCGAGATGTCTTCATTGCTACATTGCCGGTGGGGTACCCTCTCCTCTCACTGTAATTTGACTTCGATCCCAAGAAATTAATTTCCGAAATCACCGGCAATAATAAAGTTATAATTTTGAGCGAAATAGGCGGTTACACGCCTCGTGGACAGATCGCAGAGGCGGACTTGAGCATAACTGCCGGGACGAGGTAACGTAACAAAGTGGAAGGATGCACCCACTTAAAAAATAGGAATCGATATTCAATAGGATATTTTGACGAAGTATTTCTTGGTGTGAATTTTTCTGGGACTGTATTTTTAGTTATGGCAGGTTTTCAAAGGTAATATACCTAGCAACTACTTGGAAAACGTTTAAAGATAGCATATTAAATTCGAAATTCCAACAGGACATGTGGCTTCTTTTTACCTTGCTTGACATATCGATACATCTCAGGAGATTATTGAAACATACCTAAATATACGATCCTAACGAAGATTAATTTTCTCTCGTGAATAAACATTGTTTTTTTTTCATAAAAAAGTGTCTTTTAACTTTTCAGTACATCCCTGTAGCATTGGATGAAGACATTGGTTACGAAAAGTGCCTTCATTAGCGAAGCTGGCTGAGCGCAGGGTTCCGCGAACCGACCGGCTCGGAACGACTAATTGAATTTATGCATGTCGCGGTGCAAGTGCGAAGTACGAGTTTGTTCAAAACGTCTAGGTTGAGTGATGACTCACAAATAGCTTTTAGCGTGATTTTCTGTGGTTGTAGTTTTTTGGGAAACGTTCAAGATAACAAATAGTTTGAGAAAAGCAAATGTAATTTAGAACATAGAGATAAACCTACCTAAGCTTAGTGTAACGTTGTACTATTAACGCGATGGTGTCGTAAAATTGGTCTTCATTGGTAAAGTAACACATGCTCAGTTGCTGTGAAGCAACCTGTTAAGTCGTAGATATAATATATATAATTGGTCTTAAAGTAATAAAAAACACTTGAGGCTTAGTTAGGGTACTGGTGAGGAGAAATTGAAGAACCAAAGAAAGAACAGAACAATTAAAAACATAAAGAAAAACTTTTTTTTTAATTTCATTATGTTTTTTTTTTGTTTTAATGGTTCGCGCGCGCTTCAGCCTAGCGCTTGGGAAGAACTGAATACTTTAAAGAAAAAATCTATGTAGGTATTGGACACTTATTTGATGACCTGAAATTATTACTATGTCATAAGTTCATCGTGATTATTATATTGTTGTATTTCAAACTTTTATTGCCAATTAATTATGATAAATTCAAACTACATGCAATAACATGATCATTAAACAAGCCATCAAGATATGAAATAGAAAATGTAGTTATTTGCGTACTGATTTTAAATTCAGCGACATTTTTTATGTTTTCAATCATAAAATTAATATTCCAATGCAATTTGAATGAATTTGCCTAACTCTGAATTGCAGACAGATGTAATGTGTAATTTGAAGTAATATTTTCTTAAAATAAGGCAAAAAGCAGCGAAAATGCCTGCAACATAAAAATATTGATTCATAAACAGGCTCTCCTCAATTACCATAGCGGAGGTTAAAACTTCATAATTTCCATGACATTTATCGAATCATCAATTTACGGTTTTGCCTACAACACAATTAATGTGCTAGCCTTGCCCTTAGCTAATTGTCTCGTCTCCGCGTTTTCCTACCACTTATAATTACCAGCTACTGGCATAATGGAGGATTATTTAAAATTACTTTTCAAATTATTAGCAATATACATATCATTTAGGGACATTGAGGCGCATTAAGGTTATGGACGGCTCAACTCAATGATGTTGTATTGTTACTTACTTCCTTTTGACATTATTGGTCTAAGTGGAAATGAAAATTCCGCTTTACTTAAAGACATTGTGGTTTAAGTTATGGTAAAACGGTTAGCTAATGGTTTTATAATAATGTGGTCATACACTGTTTGGATCGATACTAAATTGAGTTGTATGTACTCACGTCTGAAGGTTCAAGCAAAATAAAGTGTATTTCTTCTAAATTGCTGTGAAATTGGACAACGGATTTTCTTTCTGCGTGGTACGGATTTTATTGCTTACAGGCAATTAACAGCTTTCGATAGACTTATAAAGTGACAAAAACATTCTGCTTCCTCCACGCAGCTCAACCGAGCAAGCCACTTCCACTTCAATTTCCTCTCATTCCTAGACCAACAAAGTAGCATCACAACAAAAACCCAGTTCCGATTACATCAGCATTATATAAACATATTTTTACATAAAATTGTGAATAGAAACTATTTTTCACGGTATCCTCGACGCGTAATATTTCGTGGCGCATCTACCTGCCGGATCATATCGCCCGCGGCCACCTCGGCTTTCGAGATTGAAACATGATAAATTGATACTACTATACTTACTTTATACACAGTCGTTCCAACCGCTATTTTATGCCCGTGAAAATAAGGTGTAATAAAATTTTAATATTTTACCAAAACAATATTGATTGCCGCGGACTTGGATGGATTGAGGTACATTTTGCTCGGCGATAAAGATGTGCCTGGTAAGAATTTTCTTGTTGAATTATCGGTTTGCTGTCATCTGTGGGCTATTAAGGGTTTTTTTTTATGATTTGTGATGGTAATCGAATCATTAAACCATCTTTGAAAGTCAGCTACGACTTAATTTGTTATGCATTAAGGTCGTGTTCACTGTTCATTCAACTTCAATCCGCAGTAAGATACAAATCTTTTCCTTCCAATATTTTTGGATCCATACAAAATCGTTGGGAGGAAAATAACGTTGTTACTCACGATGTACAGTAACTCATGTTCGTGGCGGTAATAAAGCATTTTGTCACACGTTTACCGCCGTAACTATTACCGATTTACGAAAACCAATTGGCGAACGTTCATAGTTTGCGGTCTACGTGCAAATTGATGGTACATTGTCGCGAGCTCTGCTGGTAATCAAATAAATACTTCACGGATCTAAATGCTATGTACAAGTAATTTCAGGTAATTTAGGTACAATTTATGTAGCAAGCTAACAATAGCTATAATTTAAGTAATAATAAATAAACGTCTTTTATAAACAATATTTAGTGTTGTTAAATAGTCTAGTTTTGTTATTTTACCGTTACATTTAGTTATTTGAATGTATGACTTTCTTTCAATTCAAAAAGTTCTTACTCTCGAAATGTTCAATGGAAAACTTTATTTGCAAGCTACAGTGATCATTAATCAAAAGTTTCAATCAAATAAACTCTTGAAAAGGCTTAATTATTGATCCAAAGGCAAGGAGAACTCTGGCTACATAACCATACAGTATTATCTTACAAGACTAATGTGTTTTGGGGAGATCCTATAGTTACGTCATCACCAAAAGCCAGCAGCAGCCAATTTATTGTACGCACAGCTTACAATACACCGCAATAATTATTAGGGGATTACTCCCTAGTGACTTCCCGCGTCTCCTCCAAACATATCGATGCTAGTGATGCGCCCCAATTTATTAGGGTGCGTGGATTTATCGATAAATCCTGATCCTACACTATCATTATCAAGATATCAAGTATTATCATAATAATGCCCTAGGGTGTGAAGTAAAAACGTAATTATTCTGAATGGACGTCAACGCACGCGTGGCTGCAAGGTATGTCTAACTTGACAGGTGGCGCAAACTACCCTGAGTGCCCACATAATTATTATGCAGAAAATGAGCTCAAACATTTTTTGTTGTAAAATCCTTTTTTTGCGAAATTAATCATTACTTAATCAGCATACCGTTTATGTTACAGTTTATAAGGGGCAAAATGCCGGGGTATATTTTTTGTAGACACTTTTGGATAACACTTAATTTTTATTTTAGCTGCCACAATAAGCTACGGATGTAATGAATTATTCATTTAATTCAGAATTGGATCACTGAAATTATTGAAATGGAAGATGCTTTCTTAAAATTTTCGTTTTGTTAGTGGTTCAGTGTTGTCTGATTGAAACTATTTCTCTATTCTAACGGACCCCTATTACTAAGACTCCGCTGTCTGTCTGTCCGTCTGTCACCAGGCTGTATCTCATGAACCGTGATAGTTAGACAGTTGACATTTTTACAGATGATGTATTTCTGTTGCCGCTATAACAACAAATACTAAAAAACAGAATAAAATAAATATATATAGAGAATGGTACGGAACCCTTCGTGCGCGAGTCTGACTCGCACTTGGCCGGTTTTTTGTTAAGTGTTATGGGAAATGCTATTTAATAGAAAATCCGTAATTTTCCGTGTTTTAAATAATTTGTACAGATTTTTATAATTTTATAAACATTGATGTAAAAAAGATTTATTTATGCTATCTGTAAGATTATTTATGAGTTTGTAACCCCTAACAAAAACAACTTTGAAAACAGATAAACTACTTTGCCTCATAGTTTCCTTATTCTCTCGAATAAACCAAAATATTACTCCGTATCATAACATAACATCACTATTTTTTTGCGTACAAAGTTCCTAACTTCGGTCCTACATTATCTGTGGCGTCCTACATTATCTGTGGCGATTCCCGCGGGAGCAATAATTCAGCTGAGTAAGTTTGTTGTATCTGTGCTCGACTTATTTAATCATCTGTTGTTGGCTGCATTGGCCAAACATAATAATTACTATATGAGGAAAAGTTAAATCTAATCTTTTGCTGTTCCTACTTCTAAGTTGTTATCTGTTTATTTTTTTTCACAGAAACATTAGTAATGGAAATGTTACAATATCTAACTATCTGTTTACAAATATAATTCTTATATTTTTGCTCTTACTTCAAGGTAGTTATTTTGCTGGCTTTTGGTTTGATAATATTTCTAATAGGAAAATTGCAATAGACTAAGGTTAAATTGTTGAAAGTACCAAATCGCATAATGAAATTCAATTTCATTACAGAGGTCTAGAAAATCCATAAGCGATACCTATTTTTTTGTCTATACTGCCCCATTTCTTGGTCAAGGGCCTCCCCCATGTTTTTACAGAAATTCTTTTCCCGCGCCACCTCGGACGAACTTTACATAATTCTTATGTCAAAAAAATGGATTTTTGATGTTCTTGATTTATTTTCCATCCACCATACATACATTCATCTATTTTTACTTTTACTTTAACTATGTGCAGGGAATGAATATAATTATGCAATTTTTGCTACTTTGAACAACATCATTACAGACGTCTGTCAATTGTTTGGAATCCTAAATAATTACTAGTCAAATTAAAAGCTGGGACTATTATATATCAGTTCCAATTGACCATAACCACACTTAATGAATGTTTGCAAAACGAACATGTGTATTGTATTAGGTAATCTATGGTGGTTGTTACTATAAAACAATGGTGCTTTCCCCGGGGTGCGATAGATCAGGCGCCCGCGGCCATGCCGCTTGACGTCTCACCAAAGTTAGGAGTGCCAACTGTCAAACGATAATGGGTTTCGTTTTTTGAAATATATTTTGAAAAGAAACTGCGTTGGTTCTGAATATGTTCCAAAGGTATCCGATGAAAGTGTAAACAAACGCTGTTTAGGTTACACTTACTAAAGGGAATTAGTAACACATTCATCTATATTAGGAAGGTTTTAACTTGATATCTTACCGCTTTTCCCAACAGAATTGTTTGAACAACATGATTAAATTGTAAGTACTAGGTAAGCAAGTACTTAATTTAAAAAAAAAACGCCGTAAGTTCAGGTTATAAAATTAACCACAATTTGTTAAACGAAAAACAAAGTTCAGGTTTATGTATTCAAATCAAAGCACCTACTCTTCAATTTGTAAGTGGCACTACAAATTCGTATCCACGGCGTTTTCCAATCCATTTTCATTTTCATACATTTGCAACATGCCAGGACCAGAATTTCCGGTCTATTTTTTAGAATAAAGCTCAAACTTGAACCTCAATTCCAAGATGACAGATTTTAAACTAACCTCTTTTTATTACTCAATCATGATCACTTACGCCGAAAGACGTCTACAGCTGGACATAGGCCTCCCCCAAGCGTCGCCACATTGACCGGCCCTGTGTTTCTCTCATCCAACGGATTCCCGTGGCCATCACCAGGTATTTACTCAATAAAATATAGTTTTAATAAAACGAGAGTCGTTGATCATTGCCTATTTCGGCCCGTTTGCACAACACACTAAATCCGTTTAGCACTAAATTTATTTATTAAAAAAATTATGCCATCAAACGTATATAGTTTAGCGCTAAACGGATTTAGTGTTACTATTAGTTTCCAGTTCTTAAATCCAATTTTGTTAATTTGCGTGTTTTAATTTTTGTTGATTAAGATTTTATACGTGCTTGTGACGTTTTGTAACGGCCAAAAGGCTGGTTTTATTTTTATTTTGATTGTAATTTCAGATATATAAAAATAGATCTGCGTGTTAATTCCACGAAGTAAATTACAATTACCTAAAAAAAGCGACCAAGTGCAAGTCGGACTCGCACTGCATGAAGGGTTCCATACAACACGTTTAATTGTATGGGAATTTCCTGTATTTTTTAACTTTATTTTATTTGTTATTATAGCTGCCATAGTATTTAACACTGTGAAAATTTCAAGTGTCTACCTATTACGGTTCAAAAGATACAGCCGTGTGACGGACGAACGGACGAACGGACGGGTGGACGACAGATAGCGGAGCTTCATTAATTGGGCGTTGGCACCCTTTGGTTACGGAACCCTAAAAAACAAAGTAGTAAACTGAGTACCTACTGACAAAAACCTTAACATGAAGTTAAAAGGTCTCGACTTATTATTGTAGAAACCAGTTATGGTCATCCGGTTAGACTGGAAGCCGACCCCAATATAGATGGGAAAAGGCTAGGCAGATGATGAGTAATGGTGATCCCCATAGCCCTTCTTATGTAGGTACCTAAATTCTGTTTTTTAATCTCGTAGAATAATTTGACAGGTGCAAATGTCCAACTCCAAATAGAAAATGTATAAGGAAAATTTTATTAGGTAAAATACTTATACTATATAGTAACCCACCATAAAATACTAATATTTTATGGTGGGTTACTTCTTTATTTCATTTTGATTACATAAATTATATTTTTAAATATTAGAATAAAGAAATATATAAAAACATTTAAAAATATAAATAATAGTAGCCCACCGGTATCGGGAACAGGGTCCAAGCTACCGGCGGTCAGGGCTCCAGAGAGAGGAACCTCCTAACGATGCGAGCCGAATCTTTATCTGAATCAAGCCCTTAATCCAGCTGCCCATAAGTTGGGCTACTTATTATTATACTACTTAAATTAAATAAAATTGAAAAACAAAGAAAATTCACTTGAAATTTCAAATTAGTCTACTAGATTAAAAACCAGACTAAGTAGTGTTGTGACAATCCGTCGCTACAAACACAGGAGTGACATTTAGAGGCACTAATTATGCCTAGTTGTGACAAGTTGTCACTGTGCTGTTGAGACATTTTGCCACTAATTATGCAGTCACTAACTTAGTATTGTGATAACTGGTTGCTACTTCACAAATTATAATGGAAAACAGTTAATTAATATGTGCACAGAGGAAGGCGTATTGCTGGTTTCGTAGTTAACTCACACTGCTGCTATTTACAGACCAAATAAAAAACCAAGACAGAGCGCTGCGAACACTACAGTGAAGCATGAAAACTACACCTCCGCTCTGTGCATCCACGGTTGCAACCATTTACAATCAAACTACACCTCACTAAGTGCACATAATATGTGTAAAAATTTCACCATGACTGACACTATGGATAACTCACTTCTAGCTTCAACTAAGTGCACGGTGAGATTATAACAGAATAATTGAAATCACATAGAAATTATAGGTGTAGAAGAAAAACCTCACACTGTATTCTCTAATATCTCTCTCTCTCTCTCTCTGTCTCTGTTTTCATTTTGTTACGTGTTCCAAATAAACCTATTTTTCTTTCTTTTCTTTCTTTCTAATAAGGAATATGTAAAACTAACCAACCGAAAACGAATCTCAACCTTTCAACTAACTGTCTATTTAACTAATTCACCAACACTGGCAGCATTGTTTACTAACACATTAACCCTTCGCCCGCTGAGGGCTCGCGACTCGAGTAGCACCGCGGATGATACAAAAGGGACATTATCTAGTGACACGACTTCTCTACGATTTATTTGTGTTATTATCACTGATTGTGTGTGGGGAGACTCGAGTCTGTCCAGCTGATAATATCTTAATTCATAGATGTGGAGATGTAATGTGGAATGACTTATTTTTGTGTTATGACAGGGCTGGTTTACTGAAATGAAAAGATAATGTTATTTATTGTGGTGTACCTATTGAATAAGCTAATGCAGATCATAATTATGCCCGACATTAAATTAATTTATTTCAGCAGCTAAATTCAAGAAGCATCTATTTTTACTTAAGTATTTTAAGAAAGTTCTACATTTAACTAAGGTGCATTTGATCAATATAATAAAAATAATTTATAAACAACGTAAAGGCGTAGTACGCATAATACCAACATCTTAACTAAAGTATCCAATGGACTAAGTGATGAAACTTGAAAGTTGGATGCTGATGCTGGTAATCAGATTGTTCGTTTTGGATTATAATAATTATAAACAAAACAACACATTGAAATTACCAGTTCCACTGACGAGTGGTAATATTTAATTCGTCTTTCTTGTCATTGGGGCTTGTTTATTGCCTTTTTTTTTTTTTTTTTGGGTGGTAAATCATGACTTCTCCCGCTCTGGGCGGAGCGGAAGGGCGTGTCAGACTCTTACTGACTAAAACCCACCTGTGTTCCTTCAGTTGCCTGTTGCCAGGGTCCCGGTATCCCTTTCGGACTATTCCGCAACCCTGGCAGGCATCGATCCTAACAGACCCCGTCAGGTGTGCTGACATCTCATTGAGACGCGCGTGGAACACGACGCGCCATCGACCCGGGCCTGGTCCTTATCGGACGGCGAGCTATCCATTGCTCGCCGTCCGCAAGCATTGCGCGCCTATGGTGGCCGGGAATCCGCCTGGGATTCCCGACGCCCAGGATGTCTCCAGCGGCGGCGGTTAGGGGTGTGAGGGCGCAGGCCTTGCCTCTCCCTCATGCGTTCCGCCTCCTCCTTCGCGAGCATCACTGCTTCGCAGAAGGAGGTGACCGCCTCCCATGCCCTCTCGCTCCGTACCATGGCCTGGACCAGGGCCGGACGGTCAGTGCCGCCAATCGCCTCCACGAGGACACGGCGGTGCTCCGCCCAAGCAGGGCACACCTCCACCGTATGCTCCACCGTGTCCTCCGGACGATCCGCACAGTGGTGACACCCGGGCGTTTCCTCCCGCCTAATCCTACACATGCTACTTCCCGAAGCTGCCATGTCCGGTAGGGACCAGCGTCAGGTGGAAGGTGAGCACGCCGTGGCGCCTCTCCAGCCACTCCTCAAAGAGGGGACTCATCGCCGCTTAGTTTATTGCCTGGTTTCCTAATAATAAAAAAATATTATCAGTTTTGCTTGTACAAACCAATTCTATATGAAACTGATGATGAAGAGTTGGTTTAGCTACACTTAAAGTGCAAATGAAATACTCTATTTACGTCACCATAAGCATTATATCTAGTTGTTGTTTTGCAAGCCAGGTACTAAATAATAAGACTATTCGTTCAACAAGCAAAAGTATCCACCAAACGCTGACCAAAAATCCTAACGGTCCTTTGGACCCCTAACCAGAAATGTCGTATTTAAACATTGCACGCATCGGGCGTGACGCGCGGGTTAATTTTATGCTACATTAATACAGCGGAGGGTTGCAGCCACTTTTTAATAGGGTTAGTTATGGTGCGGGGTCTCTCACACCCCCGCGCGTTCTCAGGGTTAGCAATATGTTACAGTCAATGGGATTATCTGCTTGTTTTGAGATAAAATGGATTAATTTTTGGATAAACATTTTGAGGGTTTATTTGCACTTCTGTTGGGTAATTTGCTGTGGCTTAGTTTTTTAAAGGCAAGGGGAAATCTGCTTAGATTTTGGTTAGATAAATGTATTTTATGTTTATTCTTTTAATGGTATAATATAAAATTAAAACATTTTTTTAGGAAAGTTCGGACATGCTTATGTGCAGCACAAGTTGTGAAAAATGTTAATAATAGGTAACATACCTACATCTGCAAAGATACTTAATTAAAAACCTCAAATGTCACCAAAGTGTTTATGTTATTAAAAAAAACGATGAGAACTATTTGCATCTTCGCTTAAAATAATAAAAAAAAATGCCGACCCTAATTTCTTCGAATGCAAAAAGAGCTCCAAATAAAATAAAAAAACAACGTCAATAAAATATTATAACAAACATTAAACTAATAAAATTATATTAATTTATTCATAAAACATACCGTGTAATTAGTTGTTTGTTTTTTATAGAAGAAAAAACCTCGCGTGGGTGACATTTTTTCTAATGGTCCCACGCAAAAACTATGCCACCTCTTTTATAAATCTAAATCAATTTGCTACAGTATGGAAAACAATAGAATTGTAACAACGAAATATTTGTTTCAAAATAATACTGTAACACTTCGTTATCTGAGAAAATATTGGATTAATACTTTCTGCAAGAAAAATGATAATTAATATTGTTTGTTGTTTTTTTTTTGCACTAAGTCGACTACCAAATAGATTTCACTTAATTTCATCATAATATTAAGCTGTCTTTATTATTGTTTATAACTTAAATTACAGCTGCACTTATTATTAGCCTTGATAACTTTATAAAGTGTTTTATGATTGTTAATTACAGACTACAGTAGCCGAGAAAATAAAGACAAGAAGCTATCATATTTATTATTAAGTATAAAATTATCTTTTTTATGGATGACAAATTAATAAGCTCAAATAACAGCTGTAAAGATGATCCTCGTTACCGTTAACGGTTTGGAGTCGGTCCTATCAATATAGAAACAGCGGGGTAATTGCGTAACTCACATAAACTGACAATTGATCGCAATGGGTGTCATTTTGACAGTTACCCACGTTGATTGCGTTATTTACGTTTTTAAGCAGACGAATTTGTCAAACGTATGAAGCAATGGATTAGCAATATCCTTCACAACTGTCGGATTGTGATTGAAAGTGTGTTACACAATTAGAGTGTTGGAATTTATTGTAGACTAGACTTAGATTAATATTAGAATCTGTGATTTTAGATAATTTTTGATTTTGTTATTTTTTTTGACAAATGTTTTTTTTTTTTGTTATTTATGTAAATTGAAGATATAAATAGGTACTAATAATTTCGTAGTTAGTAATTATCTTCAATTTTTTTGCTTAAAAATCACCTTACTATTACTACTTACTTCTTTACTTATTCATATTTGCATGCCAAGATATGGCGGAATGTGACATTGCACAAGAATATTTATCTACCACCTTTTGCATTTAAAGCAAATAAATAACTCTAACTTTGACTTTGACATCAAGACATTTATTTTCGCCCACGGGGCCAATTGGAAGCGACCAAACAACCAATAAACCGCTAAGTTACAGGACATATTGGCAGAAAATCACACAACTCTCCCGTGACCAATTTCCAGAAGGGTGAATGGGCCAAAACGGTGCACTATGAAAAAAGTAAATAGTAAAAAAGCGTATCGAATTTGACAAATGCGTGTTTTGGGGCACGCGACGCTCGATTCGCCCCGCGTCGTGCGCCGCAAGATGTGATGACGCGACTCTATTTTTAGGTGTAATCAAATTTTAATGGGCCTTTGTCACATGTGCTTATTACGGAAATGGCTGTAAAAGCTGTTAGAAATGTTCAGATCGCATCGTTTTGCACCTACATTATCACAGTTTGAAGTGATATACAATTAGTAAAACAAGCCTGCTTTACAATGAACGGATTAACATAACACATTAAATTCTCATTATGCAAAAGGAAAATAAAAATGCCTCCGTATTCCCGGTAATACACAGTGAGTACTTTATTACAGTATCAATTTAAACAACAGCTGTGCGGTGGCAGACAAGAGTCTGGTCTGAAAAACATGGCATCTTTGGTTTTATTTTTAACGCGGACTCGTCAATCCCCTTGCGTTGGGTGTGTGAGGAAATGACCCTTGAAATTGGCTCGTACCCGACTCAGTTACATTTCGCACACCTTGCGACTGCCCGACGACTTGACTAATAGGCCTTATTACCAACATTTTTGGCCTTTTGTCACTTGCTTGATGTAATGGCTTTGTTTTTATAAGCTTGAGTAAGACGCCATGGCTCGATGGCGGCGCTTTCCCCCTTGAATTACGTGACTAGCTTTTTTTTAAATTAAATTTAACGGTTACGGTGTAGAAATTTAAATATAAGTATACCTACTAACAGCCATGTGTAGTATAACCTTATAAAGTTATCACAATTTAATTTCAGTGACATAAGAATTACTTAGATATTTTTCATTTATCAAATGTAGAATTATTAATTAACAAAAATTTAACTTTACACTGGAAATGTTGAATATATCTCTATTTAAATAAACTTTACACTAAAGCAAGTTAAAACCCACTATATTAAAGACAGTCCTTATTTGCTAAGCCCAAGGGGCGAGTATGGTGTAATTTATGCGTTGTTCCATTGCAGCCGACTCTCCCCTCGCCCCTTTATTGATGTACTTTTGACTAGTTGTGATTTCTGTTTATTAGTCCATTTAGCTATGTTATTGTTGTTCGTTTGTTTTTTTCCATTAAAATTGTTTGTTTTGTTTTATTTATTGAGTAATTTATTGCCCGGTTCAAACGATTGTTTGAAAGTAATTGTCTATTGAATTGTTTTGGTTGTTTATCGTTCATTGTGATTTAAAACTAGTGTGGTGGTCATTGATGTATTTTTTATGTCATAAAACTTGATTAGCTCATTTTAAATGCTCTTAGAAAAGCAAAAGAAAAATTTTCGTAATCAATTAAGTATAATTTTATACATTCTCCCAATGTCCATAATTTTCACTATGATTTTTGTAATAATATTAAACATTTCAAGTTTTGTAGGGACTTGTCTACTGATTATCTTAGTGTTGATTATAAATATACTATATTTATTTCGATTAAACATTCGAAGGTCTGCTGGAAGAAAACTTTCAAAAATTAAGCAGTAGGTACCTACCTTTGTACTCAAAAGTTACAAGTGTTAAGTTGTATAATTATGTCGTTTCTCTATGTATTTTACTGTGTGTACTATAAATCCATACTAATATTATAAATTCGAAAGTAACTCTGTCTGTCTGTAAGTCTGTATGTTTCCTTTTTACGCCCAAACCACTGAACGGATTTTGCTAAAATTGGGCAAGGAGATAGATAGCATCCTGGGACGTAGTATTATAATATCTGTGTCCTGGGGAAGGACATAGGGTAATTTTTATCGACATACCACGCGAACGGAAGCTAGTAACAAAATAAATAAAATTATATGTAATGCATTCAATAAATATAATAATATATAATATAATTGTTATATTTGGGTGAGCAAATAAATTACCTTTTACCTCATTAAAATCACAAATAAATTTACGCCTACTTACATAAGAACAGAGAAATAATAATAATAATCATTACCATTGGGTAAGTACTGAAATAGATTTCCTACAGCATAAGCAGAGATAGGTAATCATTATTTCCCTGTAATTAAAAAAAAACAGCGCTTCCTTTCCCGCCTTTAAAGCGAATGACGTTTCTTTCACCGTTCAAAAAAAGAATCGATTAGCTTTGCTTCAAGACCATTTCAAACAGACTCGGTACGCAATAGACAATTGTTTTCATTCAATGAAAAAAAAGATATAATTCTGCGTTTTCCGTAATCCGGTGACAACAAATTGGATTCCGTAAATGAATGGGTTAGAAATCAGTCTATGGGAAACCGTTTGTGAGTAAGTTTGGAATTTCATGGTTAACTGTTACGATTATAGTTCCTATGGCTTCTGCAATAAAGTATGTACACACGGCTACACATCAAGCTATACATTTCCAGCATAAGCTGACCTAGCATTGTAAGGAAATTCTATACAATGCGAGATCAGCATAAACTGGAAATGTATAGCTTGATGTGTAGCCGTGTGTACCGAGGGACATGATTTTCTTTTTAATTAATTACATTAGTAGAAAGAAAGAAAGAATAAAAAATATTTCGCACAGTCCCATTATTACGATCATTATAAAATTAAAATTTAGGACAATGTGTGCCTCACGGCGGCCGCGCCAAGTAGGTTTGTTTCAGCAATACCTAATGCCACACTGATGCTGTGTAAACAGTGGTAAGTTTTTTTTAACATTTTCTTTTAAGAAAATCTCGGTCTATAATAGTTTGTTTACATTTCGACTTTCCTATATTTTTAAAAGCTTAGGTTTTACATTTACACAATCATGATCATCATTGTAATTAATGAATTCACGTCTATATAAAACTCCTGGTAGGAACATTACACATATTATTTGTATGTTTGGAGTGAATAAATAAATAAATAAAACATTTCACACAAAATAGAGATTATCGGACATGTGAAATTTCCCCATTGATTGCCTTAAAAACAAGAAATTAAAGATTTAATGTTTTGTTTATTTCTCGTTCCGTAATACTTTTTTCAATAATTAGGCTTAGATAAACTTAATTTGTACCTAATTCCTACAAATATATTAAAGTCACCTTTGCCACCTTTGATGTCTCGATATCCGTGGATGTTTCTCATGGGAAGAGATCTACCCGTCTGTGTTATATTCAGAGCCATAAAGTACAATGGCCGTCGGGAGGTTGTTAAACTCATCTCTTTAATCAGATTAGACAGGAAATAAGAATTTATTGATGAAGCCTTAAAAATGATTAAATAGGTCAGGATTATGCCAGGATTTAAAAAAAAAATACCATCGTACAAATGAAGGCCAAAAAAAAAATTTTTTTGTTTACCTACTTTCTACTGTATTTTTCTGAGATTTAAAATTTAAAACTTATGTCTTTTCACTTGTTTTAATTTGTGTTCAATAAAATGACAGCTTTTACTATAATTTATTGACTGTGTGTTAAAAATACGTTGAATTCATCATAGTTTTTTTACAGTAGAGTACAAAAAATATTTCATGCAGATATTCTTCAAATAAATTTTAACTACAGTTAGTATTTAATCAACAATGTTTTCAATGATCACCTAGAATAACGGATTGGATTTTTTATTATCAATGTCAACAGTTTGAACAACTAAGTACCTACTTATTGAAAACAGTTTCAAATTGATTCACTGAATCGCTACATAAAGATAGAACCTTTTTTTTACATTGTGCTCATAACAAGAATAACGTTCCCAGGATTTTGTAATATCTTAGCACCTTTATTTAAAAGGGTGTCCTTGGAAGTTTTTGCCCGTTCTTAGTGGTATTCGTTTTTGTTATTAGAATGGAATAAATCCAAAACGTAGATCTCAGATCAGATCAGACTATAGAGTCTATGGAGACATAGACCATAGAGAATGGGCAATTAGCTTCAGCTTTCAGACTGACCGACTCCTTGACAATTCAAAAGCGCCTGTAAATGGTTTAATTGAAATAAATACTTTCCTTATTACCACAAAACCGTGTTTAGCAGTTGTTTAGCCTAAAAACCTTTTAAACATGACTTTTCTGTATGGAGTTTGAGTTTTGTATAGACGAAGAATTCACACAAGACTTTTCTTTCTATTTTCAAAGATGACTTCATCGGTCAACGTGACATTTAAGACATTTCAGATTAAGAGAAATGTACACACGGCTACACATCAAGCTATACAATTCCAGTTTATGCTGATCTCGCATTGTATAGGATTTCCGTACAACGCGAGGTCAGCTTATATTGGAAATGTATAGCTTGATGTGTAGCCGTGTGTACAATAATAAATATAGAATTAAAAATGATAACATATGCAATAAACTTCTCACCTACTTTATTATAAACAAATGAGTCAAGTAATAAAGTCATCATTACAAGAATTAATACCTATTAACAAACGATTAGTGACAAATACGTGAACTGACAGCAGTGAGCAGAGGTAGCTCAGTGGTAACGGGGACTTACGAGTTGTAAGTCTTGGTTTCAAACCCAGCCATGCGCTTTACTATGTGTAAATAATTTCATCACCACTACTTTCAAAACGGTAAAGGAAAATATCGTGAGGAAACCGGCAGGTCCTAGAACAAAAAATTTGAACATATGTGGCAGCTAACAACCCGCACTGGGCCCGCGTGGTTACAGCCCACTCCCCCTCGAAGAGAGGAGGCCTGTGTCCCAGCAGTGGGAACATTATAGGCTGATTATGCGTGGACTGACTGTACAGGTCTAATTAAATCTGTGTTGTTCTTTTCTCAAAAGGCTTTTTTTTCTTGGTCAGAGATGTTTTCTGAGTCAGACAATATCTCTGACCAAGATGATGTCAGAACTTTAAATGAGACTGTGACTGACTCTGTTGTCGGATAGGATACACCGATTTATGCCATTCTAATACCAAAAACGAATACCACTGGTATTTGTTAAAACTCATATTTATACTGACTGTACCTTATATCTTTGAACTTGTTTTGATATTCGTTTAAACAATGGTATCCGTTCGGAATAGAAAATAAATATATGAGTTGAAACAAATACCAGTGTTATTTGCTTTGCTTTTGGTATTAGAATAGACCGGCCTCATCTAGTTTTAAAATAATTTATTTTTGACGTGTAAAAGTGTTTTTTAACCAATTTACAGAAAAGAATATCTTTTATCATTTAGCACTAAGTATTACCATATAAAAGTTTTACGCTTAACACTGTCTAAGATTATAGTAATTTAAGTTTATGTTCCTACTCATATATCTCGTAGCTTTGTGAAACTTCATAAGCGTAACGCACATTAACATTACAAGCAGAAATAATAACAGCCAGCGAACCTCATTACATATCAATTCATACTATCGCCCAACAGCCATCCCAAACATTTCACACGTGATCATCTATAATTTACTACACAAAAAACCTATTGATATTTCTATTACTATAACCAAAAAAAGTTTGTATACAAAGAGTCTGGAGTATGCGTCATCGACAAAACATTTAACATCCTAATTTCATGAGTAACACCTCAGCGCTAGAGCCGACAAAAGAATCGATAAACATCTCGATACAGCCGGTATCGAGCGCTCTCGAGCGGTATCGAGAGGACGACTCGCCCAGCAGGCGGCCGCGGCGACCAACTAATAACTTACATTTGGATTACGCTCGTTAGCCTCTTAGCACCTTACCCGACGTTTATTTTTTATTAATACAAAATTTATTCAAACGAGCCTCGAGAATATTTTGGGAATAATGCCTTAATATTATAAAGGCAATAAGTTATGCCTAGAAGGATAAGTGTATCGACGCGACACGATCATTATTTATACCATTATTTGTTCGTTCCTTTTAATCTGGAGGTCAGGTTAACGTCGGAGTCAACGCGCGTTTAATCTAGCCATTATGTTTTTGGATTACAATATTATGTTTAGATGAGCGATCGGCCTTGTCTTGATTGCACCTTTGTAATCCTGAATGAAGATCGGGTGATGTCGTTAACTCAAAATCGATACTGACAGTTCATGTCTGAATCGATTGGCGAGAAATATATCGATAGTTTTTGTATCGAGTCGTGACGAGCTCGTCGCAACTGTCGCTGGTATCACGAAGTTAATTGTGACAACATGATAATTATTGAAGTATGAAATATAGTAATAAAATGGAAAGTTACCGTGATTAATAAGAAGTTTACGATTCGACACCCATTTGTTGTTGTAAATTGATGATAAGTTAAATTAATTAACTATATTGTGATACAAAATATTCTCTTTCTATCTGCGTGTTGCATAATTTTGTATTCTATAAAAGAGTCGAGGTTTTAGATGGATATTATTAGCATATATTTTAATAATCGTCTTACCATTTATGGATACTTATAGACACCTTTATGTAGAGAGTTACTTGCCTAGCTTAACAATATTGAGTAAAGTTTGGTTTATATTATTATAAACAATGTGAGCTTTTTGGCCACTTTTCCCACTGACAGCGCTGCGTACGAATTTTTTGATGCCCTATATGCTCTTCACCTTTCTTTTCTTCTTTTATTTGTACATAATATAAATATTTTAGTGTAAGATTGAGTGTAAGATTTTTTGTTAATTATAAGGTTACAAAAATTATAAAATATCCATCAGGAATTATTTTATATCATTACAGTATATATTTTACTGACGGGAAGTAAAATATACTGTAACTAAAACTCATACTACATATAGACTTAAATAAAAAAAAAAGATCTATAAAAAAAAATCAAAAAGTATCCCTCAAGATCGATAAAAATAATCTTAGTAAAAATTATTTTCGCATCCTTAAAAAACATCTACATTATCGATTACCTTTCTTTTACCTGTAACACGCAAGTTACAACATAGCTCATTAAAACTCTAATAAACACATATAAGAAACAATGACTTCCACATTAAACAAAAACAAAACACAACCGGAATAATAAAGAAATAAAAAAATATATACTAAAGGAAATTACCACATTGGGTACTCTACACAGGAAAATGTGCACTTGTATTATAATTCCTATAGTGGACGTCCACGGCATCACGGCAACCCAGGGAAGTGAAATGTATGGAAATATAAGGACGCTTTTAAATTTCCGTCCACGATAACGTTGTATCGTGCACGTATTTCCATACATTTTGTGGACGTGGACGTGGACGGCCACGATAATATCGTCACGTTAGGAATTATAAAAGCGCATATTCATTGTAATTTTAGTACGTAGAGCCACGGCATTCAGGAAAGAAAAACATTTTCAAGAAAGAAAAACTTCTTGCATTGTTTGTTTACTTGCGAGAAAATAATTAGACGAACATAATGGAGAGTATTACAGAATTGATCATTTTGCGGCCATACATCATCGGAAAATTGTTTAAAATGGAAGTGTTAATTATTTCCTACGGATTCTAGAGGATTCTTAATTGGTCACGCTAATCAAATTACTGTTGTAGATTAAAAATAATTAAGTAGGTAAATTAACAATTTTTCCGTTGTTTTTTTCTTAATACACACCGGTGTATCTACCTATTTATAGTAAGTAGGTACATGCACATTTCGCCATTATGCTATTAGATAGAAAAGAGAAAAGTTTTTTATTTTTTTTTGTTGTTAATTAATAAACGCAAAAATTACTGGACCGATTTAAAATAATTATCACTGATTAACATAGGCTATAATTTATAAATATATCACGCGTGCGAAGCCGCTGGCGAAAGCTGTTGACATTTTTTTTGTATTTAATTGTGTGGCACCTTTAAACGCTTAATTAATTAAAAGCTTACCTAATTTATTAAAATATTCAACATTATACATTAATACATTAAATCTCTATGTTTAACAAAATAATATAAACAATTTGACTTTAATTAGGTAAAATAAAAAAAGAATGTTACCGGTACAGTCAAGAAAAAAGTGATAAGTACACACGGCTACACATTTCCAGTTTATGCGGATCTCACATTATATAGGATTTCCGTTCAATGCAAGGTCAGCTTTTAATGGAAATGTATAGCTTGATGTGTAGCCGTGTGTACCTACCTACAAATATTTTTTTGCAAAACGCTCAAAACATTCATGTTAAACACTTTTTCACACTGTCTTTATGAAACTGTAACAAAAATAATTATTCATGGACTATCTTAGTTGATTACTTTTTGTTAAGAAAGAGCTGAACTTTCACAAATTAAATCTGAAATAGGTAGAGGTATGTCTGCTTTCACCAGAATTAAGTAAACCTCATAGTGTTTTGTGCGATATTTTACACAAAAAGAAAGAAGGCATTATGGCAGGCAATTTATTATTTCCTCATGTGTTTAGTTTTCAGTTCTTACGGTCAAGCCGTTTTTACCAAAAACAAAAAAAATAAAACTTAAAATAAAATGATAATCTTGCGTCAAGATTGCAAATTGCGCATTAATTATTTTGCGACAACTATTAATAAGTTTCATTGACACCTACCTACAGTTAGAATAAAAACAGTTTATTTTTTAATAAATAAAATACACTGGGTATTCCGTTGATAGTTAAGGTTATCGTTACCAGACATAGCTGTGTGCGAATAATCAGCACAAACAGGATAGCAGATTAATTAATTTACATTTTAATAGATACCTAAACGAGATCAAACATGGTAGATACCATGTTTGATCTCGTTTCATTATTGAAATGTCAATTGGACCTATTTATTAAACGGGATTATAAATGGCGCAAGTAGTTGCTGTGTAAACAAAAGTTGATTTTTGTTTCAGAAAAAAAATATTTTGATGACTTTTAGAGTAAGTAGGTATAATTAATAATTAGAGTAGGTATCTATTCATCCTTTTGGAACTTTATCTGTGAGCCTTTTTTTTGTTTTTGTGATAAATTCTACAAATAATCAATTTTCATTTCAATTCTGTAAAAATATGCCTTCATCTTCTAGCTGACTCATTGAGCTTAAAACTCCAGATTTTGGGCGCTTATTCGAGCCTATTTTTTCTTATAAGAATTCACTAAAAATTAACCCTACCTTTACTACTAGCACCGTCCTCATTGGAGTCCTCACTGGGGGGCCCATGCGGGGCCCGCGAAGGCATCGGGTGAGGAAGTCTCGGGCGCGTCAGGAACGGCGGTGGGACCCCGAAGAACGGCAGAAACGGCGGCCACGGGGGCCGGGGGGCCAGCTGCGCCGCCGCCGCCGCGTACAGCTGCAGCGGGGCCGGCAGCCCGCCCTCCAGCACCATGCCGCTGCTTTCCCGCCTCGCACCCGATATCTTGACCACAACGCTCACCTACGAAACAACCCCATTCTCTAATGTCATTTTTCAAAACACAATTTTTTTTTCTTGAGTCACTACGCAGTCCAAGCACTAAACACAAGATGCAACACTGGCGCGCGTCGCGTACAGTCGGTACTACGGAGTGCTCGGGGCTCCACGCCGCGCCCGCCACTGCGATGGCGCGCCCGGGGGCGGGGCCACCTCCCCCCCTACCCCCCACCACCACACAAATTAATTCTCCGCCTCCTTCATATCATAGATTTATTTCTCCGACAGTACATCGCACCCGCTGCTAAACGCTTTCAAACCTTATGCCGTGAAGTTACAGATCTGTATTGAATAACGGCCCATAAATTAAGGGACGGCATACATTGAATTAACGGTAACGTAGGCGACGGGTGGTGGTAAGTTGAAATAAACCTTATTTATATGAAGATAACGTTTGTTATCGCACAGTGCCCAACATGGGATTTATAGGGTCGCCGTACGTTTGCGGGCCCGTGGGGTTGTCATAATCTTTTTTAGCCGCATGGCGCGCCGCTATACAGTGACATGTAGAGAGTATCGGGAAGGAGTTATGTTATGGAATGTTACAGTAAAGGTTTGCGTTTTGCCATTGCCATTTTAGGTACTTACCTATAATCTTATTTTGAACCTAAAGATTTGACCGTAGGTAAGAGACAAGCATAGAGTTACCATTATCTAAAGATAGAAACATAATTTAATTCCGGAACAGCTCCAAAACTCATTTATAAAATTATGATTGATATGTGATCTATTCTACCGGCTGAGATGAAAGGTGTTTATTATCTGTAATGAACGAGAAAAAAATAAATATATTCATAGGAATTGTTCGGAGGCATCTAATAACGGGTTATATTTTAGATTTCACCCATTCTTTTAATTTGACAGGTGATTGTGTGATGGGTGAGCAATCAACCGCCGAGCCGACAGTGAGGTATACACAATAGCGTTGCGTAAAACTAGATTACGACGCCTCCCAATCGCTCTAATGACGGACAAACTATCAATCATACAAAATTAACACGTTTCAGATTATATTTTTGACAGTGATGAATCATAAGCGACCGAAAGGCAATCAATTTCACAACCAATTCCTTATTCCATTAAACAAAAAAGTAATAACGTAATTGACATAAATAATAATAAAATATGTCAAGACAGCGTAACGAGCGTTCGGACGCGACATGACAGCTCTATCAGGAATCTGGTACTGAGTGTAGTGGGGGGCGTAGACGGCGGCTTGCGGCGCGCCCATTGGTGGAGCAGCGCGGGGGGGGCGGGGCCGCGCGGCTCAGCCTTGCATGAATTTAATTAGTGCGAGGAGCACCTCGGGCGCATTAGGAGCCGCGATGGGCGAAGCAATAAAAGATATAAAGGAATGAGTATAAATTAAAAGTTAAATAGAGAGCGCTGTGTGCAAGCGAGAGGGGTGGTGCCTCTCGCTCCCTCGCCGCACTGCTCGTAATTGTTTGACGATCTTATTAGTATCAGTTAAATGTCGTTCTCTCTTTTTCTCGCGCGAATTTAATTACTTTTTAATTAGAGCGTCGGTTAATGAGAGTTTTGCAGGATTCGCCCCGGGCGTTCTGTTTTCACCATTGTCATTTTTGCGGTTTAGGATAATCAGAATATTGATTGAGTTCCTTTTAAGTTTCTGAGATAAATCTGAGGTGATTTCAACTTTTGAATTTGAACTTTAACAGCTCATTGCCCGTCCTTAAGCGTCAGTTTATAAGATATTTTTCATTTGCATTGTTTTTATTATCGGTATGTCTTGTCTGATCGAACTTCATTTGTTTTGCTACTTTATTCTTTATTTTTTTTCTTCAAAAATGACCAAATAATATGTTTACGGTGAAAATATTGCAGTAAGCATTAAACTTCAACACCATTTTCGAAAGTCAAGTCTTTTCTAGTAAAGACTTGGGGGCCTAAAACGGCCACATTAGCAAATAAATTTCCTGAATTTCCAGCTGCCATAACAATTCCTCTAATTTGACACAAAAGCAATTCATAATGTGTGGACCATTTCACGAATCTCCATAGAAAACTGTCAAACCAATGAATTATTTCGTAATATAAATCGCACGCAGATCATAATAATGAATTGTCAGTTTCTGACATTTTACGATGATTCATAATATTTTCCCATTATGATTCTGCCAAAGTGGCTGTTTTAAGCCCCCTGTTTATCAAAACTTACAAGCCTTGTGCCTACAAGCATTTTTACTGTAAAAAATTTCATTATTATAAAAAAAACTACACGTGTAAATTGCATGTTACAAGTGTCATTATTTAGTTCTCAAGTACTTGTATTTTGACACGTTTGTTCGTGATTTTGTTTATAAAAAAAATCTTTGTAAGTTACAACTTGTAAAAAATCATAGCAAATCCTGAGAGTGTCCAGCGACTCTCTATTCCGTCTTAAAAGTTAAAATTCAAATTTATTTTTTAATATGTGGTCAAAATAGAGAGATGACCTGATGCCCGTGTCCCAGCAATGGGAACATTAAGGCTGATTATGAATATGGAGATGAGCTATGAATTTATAGAAAAAATAACAATTTACGTAACTTGTGAACGTGTAGACTTGTAACTTTTGATAAACAGAGCACTGGTCCGTCAGTATGTACCTATTGTATACATACCTATACGTACGTATATAGTACATGAAAGTTGAAAAAGCGTAGACACCGCGTAGACAAAGCGACGACGCGTAGAAAACGCTACATAGTTTCGATACAATCATTAACAAAATTATTTTCGACGAAGAAGCACTACTTTTGGGATTTTTTGGTAAAAAGAAAATTATTACGAAAACGAAGGATGATAAAATTCAAAGCTACCTATCCTGACCTGCCAATGGTCAAGTGAGTAAAATTTAATAATTTAATATGGTTTTATTTAGTAACTTAGTTTTTATTTCGCAAACATTTTCGTCCCGATGGTACCTACTTGGATGGATGGATTTCGAAAAATGTTTAAATATCAAAATGTAAATTTTGATATTTAAATATTTTTCCTAGGAGTGTGTTCAGATCAATAAGTTATAACTTAGTAACATAGGGTTTGAACTCACGACCTCTTGCTTGTCTATTCCTCAGCCTTAGGATTATTGAGGCCTCTTATTCTATTGGAACTCCGTACATGGGCCAACTCAAAATTAAAGTGTTACTACTGAAGTGCGGTCTACTGTACCTACGTGCACACCGAGCTTACATAACATAGTGCTTACCTTAGAATAGTACCTATATGTTTAATTCCTCCTCAGTTAAACAAATAACCTAACATATTCATGCATACTTCACCACATTCATCACCAATTTCAGTTTAGATATCAACATCGTGAGCATATACCTCCGTCTCGCTTTAACACATACCTCTCCCATATATCCATCTCTCTCTCGTCATTAGGCGGGCCATGCACGCGCCCGTCGTTACTTCTCATTATGTCGGGCTTACGCTCGCCCGCGTTATGTATCGTCTGGTGGGGAATGGCCCGCTTTAGTTGTTTTATTGATGTAGCATTGTAAGGGTTGAAATGTATGGTTCTATTATTTTATGGAATAACTTGGGTAAGGTGTACTGCCGGTAGCTGTGAAGAAAGTTCGAATTTTCAAAAGCAGCAGGAAATCCTGTGGCTGTATGTTCTTGAAAGTTCGTTGTGGTCTATAGTTGGTTAAAACTTTATGCGTACTCAGTCTATAATGTTCCCACAGCTGGGACACAGGCCTTCACTCTGTGAGAGAGAGTGGGCCGTACGTAACCCACCACGGGGGCCCAGTGCGGGTTGGTGGATGTCACATGTCTTCGAATTTTTAGTTCTAGGTTTCCTCGCGATGTTTTCCTTCACCGTTTTGAGAGCCCTGGTGATGAAATAATTAAAAAGATAAGAATAAAATTTTATTTAAACATTGTTACAATTATTACCTTAGATTATTAATAACATAGTAATTCTATTTGTAACTGTTGGTAACATTCATTTTGTTAAAGCGATGGTCCCCAAACTAGGCAGTGCCTGTATCTTGGGGACCTAAGTTGTGATACATAATTTAATTATTGCGTGATACGGGAACACGTAATTAATTGCAAACAAATATAAAAAAATCTTAATTAAAGTTTGAGATGAGATCTAAGATATAACATTACTTACTTAACATTAAAATACTGAATTTAAATTGTGTTATACAAGATAGGAACTTATTAACTAGTATTTATTAGTCAAGACTTAAAACTAAAGAATATCAAAATAAGGTATGGGTGTATGTGCGTGTGGAGTGTAGTGAGTAAATAAGTGGGTGTGAGTGACTGTGAGAGTGTGTCGTGTTAGTGTGATTCCGAGTGTGAGTTGTTATGAGAAAGCTTTCGGATTCATCATATGAAAGGCCTAAGAGCCATTTTTTACCACTTTTTTACATCAGACAGGGTGAGATTTTTGGGTCAATAGGTAAGTTACCAGTAACTTTGTTGTATACGAAAGTGTGTAGGTACGCAGGACATCGTCTGGCTAGGAGAGAGGTGGTTCTTTGTAGCGGAATGTGGAAGACGCGTTTGGAAGTTAAAGAGTGGTAGTCTGGTCTGCTTTTAATGTGTTTGTGTGTGTGTAGGCAAGCATTAAGGATATACAGTTGGCGGACACGGAGAACTTGAAACTCTTTGTATAGAGAGTCAGTGGGATAGAAAAATGGCTTTTTTAAAAGTACCTTTATAACTGCTCTCTGGGCTCTTTCGAGCTCAATCATTGACGTTTTTCCAGCCCCGCCCCAAATTGATATGCCATATTGTATGATGGACTGGCATATTGCGAAATAAACCGTTCGCAGGATGTCTTTTGGAGTACGGTCTCTTAGCTTTTTAGCTATATGTATTAGTTTCCTTAATCGGCCAGAAAGATTTTGAATGTGCGCTTTAAAAGATAGGTTTTCATCGATGAGTAGCCCTAAGTAACGAATTGAAGATGTCCGGTTAATACACTCACATGAACAGACTTCACGTGAGGTTTTCAGATGGTTCTGACAAGTGTGAAACTTTAATGTTAGGTTATGAGGAGGACTTGAAGAATGTGTTTTGCAAAATGTGATAAGTTTGGTTTTCTTTAAATTGAGAGTAAGTAGGTTGTGGTTCAGTGTTTGCGCTACTGCTGCTAAACCTTCTTCTGCGAGACGGTAGACTTGTTCCCAGGTGCGGGCATGAAACGTGATGACCGTATCGTCTGCGTAGGAAATCAGTTCCGCATTTGAGAGAGTGAGGTTCAATATGTCGTTCATATATATAATAAATAGTGTTGGACCTAGTAAGCTGCCCTGCGGAACTCCAAAATTGATAGGGAGTTGACCACTTGAGTGTTCGCCTGATTTCACGTATTGTCGGCGGTTGGTGAGATAGCTGTGAAACCACTCGAGCGGTTTTCCCTTTATCCCTACAGCATCAAGTTTTTTAAGAAGAAGGTCTGTTGAGGTTGTGTCGAAGGCTTTAGCTAAGTGCTATTGGTCTGTAATTTTCAGGTTTATCTTTGGGACCACTTTTATGTATCGGGCTTACTGCTGCAACCTTCCACTGTTCAGGAAATATACCTGTTTCCAGGCTGAGGTTTATCAGATGGGTTAAAGGTGTTATAATTAAGTTTTGTGTTTTTTTTATGAGTCTTACACTTATTTTGTCAGGACCTGGGGAGCTGTCATTTTTTAGTTGATTTATAAAGTTTGAGATTTCTATTTCGTCAGTAGGGTGTAGAAAGAAGGAGTAGCGTCAAGTTTTTGGTGGGGAATACTTGCTAGAGAGGGTTGTTTGTGTTTCTGACAGTTTTGTCAGTATAGTAGCAGCCAGGTTTTTGCCTACAGATGTGAAGTAGGAGTTGCACTTGTTGAGAGACTCGACAGGATCAGGAGAGCTTGTGACTAAATTGGATGTATTGTGCGCTTGGCCGCTGGGGTCGTACATTGATTTTAGAACTTTCCACAGTTTCTGGGAGTTTTTGTGATTTACCTGGATTTATTGACTGTCGTACTCAATTCTAAGTTTCCGTAATAAATTGTTGCAGAAGTTTTTTTAACGGTGAAAGATTAGTTTTTTTGTCTCGTTTTCGGGGTCAGATCTTAATGATAGATGAAGCCTGTCGCGGTGGATTATTAACTCAAATGGTCCTGATTGGGTTCGAACCTATGACCTACAACTCGTAAGTCGCGGTCACTGGGCTACCACTGGCTACTGCAAAACTTTATAACCCATGAAATTTAAAAACGATTTACTTAGCGTCGAGACACGAGGCATGCACTGTTTACCAAATATATCTTAGACTAAATAGTGACCGTAGAGCCAGCACTATTTATATTGTAGTGCTAAAACTGTGCGATGAAAACGTATCTTTGAAAATATGACATTAAGTTTATCCACAAGATAACAAAACAATAAAAACTAATAAAGACAAGAAAAAAATAAAGATTAATAAAGGGCATTCACAAAAAAAAAACTGTCTCTTTTCAAATCTTCAACTACGATAGAATGAAAAAGTTGTAATTTTTCGTAGACCGTAACTCGTAGCGTAGCTTGCGTAGCACGCGCGCTACGCGACTACGCACCAAAATACTGCAAACAATGTTGATCATAATATTGATCACACTATCAAAACATCATCGATTATTTATTTTTTGTACTAATAGGCTGCGGGCTCGTAGCACGCTACGCGACTAAGCTCAATTTTTATGACATACACACATATAAATTATTACGTGTTATATGATATTCGCGTTACACCGTTTGGGATGACCCACGTTTGGAAAGACCATTCAGTACAAAAAAGAAAAATATTGATGATGTATTGATGTTGCGATCAATCGAGTATGATCAACATTTTTGCAGTATTTTGGTGCGTAGTCGCGTAGCGCACGTGCTACGCAAGCTACGCTACGAGTTACGGTCTACGAAAAATTACACCATTTTCATTCCATCGTAGTTGAAGAGTTGAAAAGAGACAGATATTTCTACGAAATATGGATTTTTTTCATGCTCTCTTTCTTTTTGGCCTACTATATATCGTACGCAGCCATGCTGACTTCCTACTTGATCTTGGACATGGAAGGAAAGCATAGTAGAAACATACTTGTATATTATACAGGTTGTATTAGAAAGGTGTGGTCAAATTTAAGGGTGTGTCACCGATCATCAAACTGAACAACATTGTCTTTGGGACCAACATCGTAATCGAGAAAAAAATCAGCTGTTCCGTACAAAAGCTTCAATATTTATACTCGACCTAAATGTATACACATCTTTCTGGTATACCCTTTAAACGCAGCTTTTAATACTTTTGTTACACTACAAAATATTTTACTTACCTATTTTAAAATCTTAAAGCCAGTACACGGCATTTTAGACGCGCGTTTCAAGAACTTGAGTTGAAACTTGACTTTGGACGGCGAAGAAAAACTTTGTCGTGTGCTACCGCTCTTAGATCTTTTATGGTTAGGTGTTAAAATTCCTAGATGTACCTAATTAAGAGACGACTAGAAATACAGGAATGCATAACGTAATTTAACAAAGGGCATTTTAAAAGCATTTAGGGCATTTTAAAGGCTCTGACGTCATGAATAGAACCAGCCTTAAGGGCGTAACCTACCTCAAATTGCATGCATGCTTAGCATTATCCTTCGTTATACTGCACCATTAATTTTGAAATAAATATATGTTAAAGTTCAGGATAGATGCTAGGTCCTATGTTTGACAAAAACACGATTAAATAAAAATTTCTCGATAGAAAAAAAAACAAAGTTCAAACTCTAAACAGAACTATAAACCGCTGGTATTAAAAAAATATTTCTACTACTACTACAAATTAGGTCATGAAACTATGCACTGAACTATCTATAAAACAGAACTTTTGTTTTTTATTTTATTTAAATTACCATTATTTTCACCGTAAAGGCTTGAAAGCTATCGCCCCACTCCGTCTCGCTCTCACTCAGGTCACGAGTAGTATGGTGCGAGCGAGATAAAATCTGAGGTAGGGTACAGCCTTAATAGCCTAGAGACCACACATCAATTAAAATAAGTACCGTAAGTACTTAAAGTACATTATGATTTATGAGCAGATATCATAATCTATACAATTGCAGACACTATAAAGATAATACTGAGCTGTGAACTTGTGACTGTCCATTTTATTAGCTTTAATATGAGTCTTAGACCAAGTGTCATAACGTATTTTATGTGTTAGACCACACACGTTGGCACGAGCATAATTAAAATGATTATTGTTTTGAAAAACATTCATTAGATATGTTTTTCTTATCAGGGAATTATAAATTTGTGTGTTTATTAGACTTCCCATTATGTCCCCATGAGCACAGTATAAATAAATACAGTATTCTACCTTCTTAGAAAACGTCCGTAACGACGCGCTTTGAAATCTCAGTGTATATCAGTACGCAACAGTATCGAGTGCGTGGCAGTTACGCACGGCCGCGAAAGGTTGATATTTCAAGGACACTGCTGAGATATAAAACTGCTACTTATTTATTCTGTCAATTTGTAGTTTTCTCTCTATTAAACTAAATACCTAACAAAAATAGGCAAATTGATTTCTGGAGTTGTCGATTCGCTTACAAATAAATTAACTTCGTGGGAATCGCCTCAAGAAAAAGAATATTATTAAAAAGTTATTCGCCCGTTTTCGGGCGAGTATATTCGTGCGAGTCACCAATAAGCCTCTTGGTCTCTCACGGCAGTACCTACAGCACCCAACGAACTTTAGTTCTACTAAATACTCAAGTAGTAGTTAATAGATATAGTAGAGTAGGTATAGTATTATTTACGCATGTGATACTTTATCACATGCGTGTTATAATACCCCTTATTATACAACAGTTGCATAAATAAATAGTAGTACTTACATACCTACCTAAGCATTGCCATACAACCTGGCAATGCCGCCAGTCTCTTGGGTACATTACCAGCCAACAGCAATGCGGAGGAATTTACCGACGCTATATTTTAGTTAATTGTTTATTTGTATAGTTAGTTAGTTTTAATCAGTAATTTAATTTAGTATATAACGTAAATATTTAGTATAGTTTGTTAGTTTATGTTAAATATTCTTAATTTTAATTGTTAAGTATTATATAGCCTACTTTCAGTTGCATTATAATGAAGTCATGGGTCATTTTGATTGCAGTAGGAAGTAGATCTGTTATATTTACATAATTATGGTACTGTAGCATGTAGTTCCCAATTGGTAATTACACAAGACAATGTTCGCAAGTTAATCAGGTGAATGCAATCAGTTGACAAGCGGGGTGCGAAGTGCGGGGTGAAAGGCAGGGTGGAAGCATTTGATTGATGATGCTCTTGCTCGCCACCGAGGTGAAAAGTGGCCAATATGTGGTGAAATTCCTAGACCATGAACAAACATTGTGTTTGTTCATGGTCTAGGAATTTCATCGAATCTACATACTGTATCTTCTATAACCTAATGATGATTACACATTATGTGTAACACACGTTAAAACAAATAAGCCTTGTTTTTGTGTTACATTTCATGTTGCATTCCATGTATTTGGACTGCATTCGTTCATTTCAACGTAACATGGAATGTAACATAATTATTACATTCCATGTTACGTTTCAAATATATTATGTGTACCATAACTTCTAAATCATTAATTAACCCGAAAATTAACCATGAGTAATCACATTTCATTTCATAATCAATATTTTAGACAGTTGTCTAGCCATATTTCATATTTCCATACAGTAATATTGCCAAATTAATCAAAACAGCGAAATATTTGACATATTTTTGCGACGTTGTCCACTTTCAGAATAAACGCTCATAACGTTCACATTGGTGTTCTAAAGTCAAAAAAATCTGCCTAGCCTTTTCCCAACTATGTTGGGGTCGGCTTCCAGTCTAACCGGATGCAACTGAATACCAGTATTTTACATGGAGCGACTGCCTATCTGACCTCCACAACCCAGTAACTGGGTAATACGATACCCCTTGGTAAGACTGGTTGTCAGTTTCGGGCTTCTGATAACCCGTAACGACTGTCAAAGATCCACGAATGACAGCCGGGACCAACGGCTTAACGTGCTTTCCGAGGCATGGAGGAGTCTCGGTATGTAATGATGGTCACCCATCAACCGACCAACCCCGGCAAGCGTAGCTTAACCTGATGGATCGACCCGGTGCGGCTGTTATTACTTAGCTACGAGCCCGTCCGTGACCGTCTTCGTGTTCTAAAGTACAACCAGAAACAATTTTGCGAGGCGAACTGCAAACGACTCAAATCACTTTGAGTCATTTCATTCAGGAAATTATAAACTTATCTTGCTGAAACACCAGTTGTTAAAAGGTGGGGTTTTGGAGGCTATCTTTTGTAAATGACGTTCAAAAAGTACTGATTCTAAGCCTAATTTTAATGAAAGATTTGTGACTTTGAACTAAGATACACCTAAAGTGTTTAGGTACTTACCTACGGCACGGGTTAGGCCGTGTCCTAACCAAAAGCGAACGCCGCGCGATACGCGATCGTCGCGCTCTTTTATATGACTATGACATAGTCGTGCGATGAATCAAGTCGCGTTTATACATCAAAATTCATAATTACTATTGCGTCTATCGTGTATTCACGCGTCAATCACTTTTGGTTAGGACGCGGGGTTATGCATAGATCTATGTATACAGCCACTCATGCGCAAGTACCAACACAATCTTAACTCTTCCGATCTCCTTTCCATTTCCGTTCGTTACGTCAAAGTTCAAGTTTTTATAAATATTGATAACGCAAGATGGATGGTTCGCACGCGCGGCTCCAATTGATTTAAAATTAAATACACAATGTTTCTCGATGATTGATGCACATCACGCCTGGGAACGGGTTAGGGTAACCTTGCTAAATGGATATTTTTTGCACATTTCTGCATGGTCCAGTGGGCACAGTCATTAGGAAAGGGTTTGAGGGAATCTTGTTTAAATTGAGTTGAGTTGAGAGTTTATGAGAATATCGTGATAATATTGTGCTTTGATGAATTATTGGTGAAATGGTCTAGTCCTCCAGACTGAATATCGGCCATGGCGAAAAATCTCAGCGTAGACTCATATTATTACGCACAAGTGTGTGCGCAGACACAGGTAAGATATGTTACTTACATGAAGTCAATTAATCTGCCTAGCCTTTTCCCAACTATGTAGGGGTCGGCTTCCAGTCTAACCGGATGCAGCTGAATACCAGTATTTTACATGGAGCGACTGCCTATCTGACCTCCACAACTCAGTAACTGGGTAATACGATACCCCTTGGTAAGACTGGTTGTCAGTTTCGGGCTTCTGAAAACCCGTAACGACTGTCAAAGATCCACGAATGTCAGCCGGGACCAACGGCTTAACGTGTTAACGTATCATCTCGATAATCAACGGCGTTTCCCATCGATGTGCCCCAACCTTACTGCATCGATGTCCTCGGTTTTTAAAATGTCGTCAGATTGTGATAAAGGAGGTTTTGTGAAGAGTCAATAAAAACAAGCCTTCTTTTTTTTCAAAAAAGACTAGTACAAAATAAAACCCATACATCAACCAAAATAAAACCATACCCAAATACATACTACATAATTAACTGACACGAAGCACAGCCACTCAACTTCCTGGAGCAAGTCAAAAAGCGGCCGGATTCATAATCTTGTTAGCACTCAAATTTGCATTAATTAAGGCGTTGAGGCCTCACAACTGTGTCTAAACTCTCTGAGGGCGGCCGAGGGGGAGTGGGGGTGGGGGGTTAGATAATATTCAAATGGTACATGTAACGACGCGGCTGCCGCTTGAGCCCCGCCGCCCGCAAGCAATATAGATGGTACGCTCGGGGTGGAAAGTGTTGGGGGTTTTGTTATTTTGAAGCCTTTACATAGGCCTGCAAAAATTCTTCACATATAGAGACAATATTTAAGCATACCGTCCCTTAAAAGTAAGGAGTTTCTTACTGCCAACGATTCATTTATTTCGAATCCTTCTTTCCGAACTTGGGCATCCTCCTATACCATTACTGCTGAGTCAACAAAGTAATAATAATTCAAGTAAGATTACCAACCAAATTAATTCTACTTAAAGTAAACATTTAATTTCACTCCTGATAGTTGGAATCTAAAATAACAGCTGTGTGAAACCAAAAACTTTACGTGATAAGATAATACCAAGACATTTCAGCATAGCAGTTATATGCCGAGAAACGAGGCTGAGGAATGATAGAACCAACCAAATTAGATTATTGGAATCTTACAATTACAACCAGGTCTATAAGCATATAGAAGGTTGGGGCTGTTGCTACATTGAGGTCACTAACTTGGCCAATTTGACGAAACTGGCTTTCGTTATGACTACTGACCCCAAAAGTATATGAGATCTATCTATACCTAAGTCCATCGTCCATCCTCATAACCTGCAAAAAGTTAAAAAAACTTCAACATCACATGTCAAACGAAAAATCCCAAACCACCAACACTTCGGTACTCAACAGTACCCGAGTGAGAGCACCGGGGGTGCGCTCGACAATTTCCTCGTCGGGTAATTCACTAGGATTTAATTTAAATTAGTTTTGGCTTGGCTTAATAGCTTCCCCCCACAGGGGGAGTGGCAGGACGTGGCGCCGCTCCAAACGATGTATTCTGATGTTCAGATCGGCTGCTTTTGGATGTTGATTTTCGATAGCTGTTTAGCAGTTAATTGGTACGTGTTCTGGTAATTCTAGTTGTCTGTTTAAGCAGGCGCTTTTGCTGTTTTAAGTTCTAACTAACTTGTACAAGGTGTAAAAAGACCCATCACATAAGCGTCAACTACGCATTCTGTACATACATTAAATTAAGTAAAATTGCACAAAAATAATTGCTGGGAAACAACTTTTATTTTTGGTATGAAAAATCGCTGTTTACGGTAGTGCGCAACGGAACGCACGCAAAACATTGTGTTTATGGGTGCATGCAAAAGTTCAGGGTTCGTGGGGTAGGTATTTAAAATTAAGTTAGAACATTTAACACTTGCTTTCTTTAAAAAACGTCTGAAAAAGTTGGAACTTTGACCTTCAATATCTCCGTAACCAGAGGGTTTCCAGGTATGGTCTAGAACAAAAAAATATCACAATGACGGGAATAACAAGTGACTTTCAGCTTCGTTAAGTGTCTTTTACATCCGTTATATTCCAGTTGGTATGTGAAAGAATAGGTACATATATTGCAAATATTTTTATTGATATGATTTTAGAACTTGAAAGAAGAAAGAAAGAAAAGAAAAATTGTTTATTCTGCACAAACAAAACGCACATTACAACAATCTATATTTATAAAAATGAATCCCTATTTCCCTTGGTCATGCCATCATGCGTGAACGGCTGTACGGATTTGGATGAAATTTGGCGCAGGCGTGGACCATGACCTGGAATAGGACATAGGATACTTTTTATCCCGATATTCCCACGGGATCTAGAGTTACGCGGGTAAAACCACGGGGCCAGCTAGTAAAAAATAAAAATGACAAAATATTCATTCAAATTAGCCAAAAGCCAACTAAAAACTTGGTGTTTGTCTATGCAGTATTGCTGTTTCTAGTCAGTATGAGTTGTAAAATAATAGTTCATACCGTGGCTGATCAAAAGCTATAACTGTCAGCATGGTTCAATGGTTGGTACTTGGTAGCGAGATTAACAGCCCGGCGCGTGCGCCTTGCGGCGTCGCTTTTATTATGAGATCTTAGTAATTTATGATTACTCCTATCGTCACATCTGATAAAAACATTAGTTTTATACAGCGTGTATCAGAATTAATCAGAAATGTGTGGAGGAGCTCGCAGCTAAGTACTAACAGCTGCACGGGTCGATCCAACAGGTTAAGCTACGCTTGCCAGGGTTGGTCCGTGGACGGGTGACCATCTTTACATACCAAGACTCCTCCGTGCCTCGAAAAGCACGTTAAGCCGTTGGTCCCGGCTGTCATTTATGGATCTTTAACAGTCGTTATGGGTCGAAAGAAGCCCGAAAATCTGACAACCAGTCTGACCTCCACAACCCAGTAACTAGGTAATACGATACCCTTTGGTAAGCCAAGGGGTATCGTATTACCTAGTTACTGGGTTGTGGAGGTTAGATAGGCTTTCGCTCCATGTAAAATACTGGTATTCAGCTGCATCCGGTTAGACTGGAAGCCGACCCCAACATAGATGGGAAAAGGCTAGGCAGATTGGTATCAGAAATGTGTGGTCATAATTAAACTGAAGAACTTTCTCCAAGGGACCAACATCGTAATCGCGAAAAACAACGAACACTTTAAATAGGAACACATATTTCTGAAACACGCTTTATGCATATAATTAGTGCATAGCATAAAATCTATACATATAATAAAATCGTAAGCGGTCCGTGTCTGTACATTAAAGATTTTTGCAAAAAAAAATACTGGAAGCCGCGAGAAATAAGTAATAGAAAGTAAAAAAATATTTTTTGAAATTTTTGTCTGTTTGTTTGTTCGTTTGTGAGCGCATCACGTAAAAGCCACTCATTGGATTCCAAATTGAATTACTGAACAATAAGAAGCTTTATTGTGAGTAACATTTAGTCTTTATTTCATCAAAATCGACCTGCAGAATCAAAAGATATATGGATTTAACACTTATGATTTTTTTTTTTATCGGGGTATTACGTGCAGCGCTTGACGGTATTCTGTTCACAAGAAATTGTGCAGTTTCCGAGCTATAACCTAACAGAAAGTACTAGGCTTGCATGAATTCACGATAGTATGAACTAATAGGATATCAAATAATTATAACTGACAAAAAGTACTAGGCTTGCATGAATTCACGTTTAGATTATTTTAAGTACACCACTCACTTTTTTGTTCTATTCGTATCTGCAAATACAATATCGTATATTTGTATTTGTATGAAAAATGTTTTTTGTTAATCCACCGGAAAAGTCGGAATGACACCCGGACAACGCCGGGCACGAACAGCTAGTATTTAATATAAATCAAGCTGCCACCACACCTCGGACACCATTGCCGTATCTCGTCTCCCAGAATACAGCCGTTCGAAGTCCGTCGGTAACTAGAGTGGAAATCGCACCCCCCTCCCCCCCTACCTAATTATTTGTGTCAACTTTAAAACGCCACCAATTATATTAACGCCCCGTTACGCCCCGATAATAACTGCTGCCAAAAGTTTACATAAGTGTTACTGGGAATACTGAACAGAGATTTTATGGAAAAGAATTTTGAACGATTGTGATGCAGTTCTCGAGATATTATCATAAGTGCTTAGTAACATATTAGAACAGAATCACTTGGGAACTTAATGAATACGTAAAGAGTATTTATTTGCAATCGAACTCGATTTTGTATTTGAATACGGCGAACTTTCGGTTTCAAAACTAACACTACTTAGAAAACTCTTCATGCTTTAAAATTTTCCCACAACAGGGCAGCTTCATTTCATTAAAATAATAAAAATCGTGTGAAAGAATAGTATTCAGTTTTTAAATAAATAATACGCCTAAAAGTTACTTAAAAATGTATTTTCACCACGCTCCGGTCCCTGTCGCAAAAAACAAAAAAAATCCACAGAGCAAACAGAATTGACACCAATTCACCACACGACTAAACCCCCATTTCTGAACAGACTAGCCCCCCCACCCCCACCTAATTATTTACGTCTCCTTTAAAACGCCGACAATTATATTACCGCCATGTTATAACGCCCTGAAACATCCTGAAATGACCGAAATAACTGTTTGGAGTCGAAACTTTCCGTAAGGTACACTACATATAAACGGTGTGGGACATTCGGTATGTTAATATGGGACTGAGGGCCTATGGGACGATTTAGAGACGAGGTAGTAGGTGAAATGTCTTTTGCGTATTCGAAAGTTTTCTATATAATAATACTAGCTGATGCTCGCGGCTTTGCCCACGTAGATGTCGGTTATTATATACCAAAACCTTACTCGAGAACCACTCTATCCATTGGTGAAAACAGCATGAAAATCGGTGCAGTAGTTTTTGAGTTTATCGCGAACAGGACGACAGACAGACGCGACGGAGGACTTTGTTTTATATTATGTAAGGATTCCTTTATTTCAGACCACAGAGAATACATACAGTAGTGTTAGTAAGAAAAACTTAAAACTTGTATCCAAAGATATTATTAACCTACATAACATCAGGCCTGTATTCCACGCAAGGTTAGGCAGAGGTGACGTAGTAGTTATACACGGTACGCCTACATTTCGCCAGTTATATATAATAATATATTCATTTATTTAGATTGATTCAGATCACATGATCCTTAAGTTGTTAGTAAAGGTCTTAACCTAATGTTAGTAGAAACCACGCTATACAAGTTGATTTTTAATTCTCTATTAACTTTTCAGGGCATGAAAGTACTCATTATGAGCAACTTTCACTATGAGACCAACTCTGAAATATCGAAAAAAATATCAACAGTTTCATACAAAAATGCAATATTACCCGATGACAATGTATGAAACAGATGTATTTCTTTTTGTTATTTTGTATTTGGTTCCATAGTGAAAGTTGTTTATAATCATGAGTACTTTCATGCCCTGAAAAGTTAACAGTGAATTAAAAATCACCGTGTGATAGCTAAACAAACATTACAATTTTATCGACCGTAAATATATATTTTTTTAATTATCTGTTTAACAACACGAAGTTTCATTCCAAGATATCAGCTTAAAAAATCTGATAAAAAAGTACGACAGTTTGATCGCCCTACATGTACTGCCTTGTCACATTGTCAGAAGTCCTAGTTAGATTTGTATACGTGAAACATATTTCTGAGCTACTCTATATATTTAGAACTGATGGCGTTAGAGGTTTTGGCCCAAGTGTTATAAAGATGCATTGCTGGTTCAGGTAAGTGGCAAATTGCCAGCCAGGTCCTCATCTAAGCACCTGAATGAACCTATTATCAAACTGATAGCCCCTCTTAAAGTTTATACATAACAAGGATCACCATAATAATATCAGGTTACGATATCAAAATAACCAACAAGACTGCCCCCTGATAAACCTTTCGAATAGAATGGATGAGAAATTATAAATTGTCACAGTAAGATAGATTTCTGATTCCTATGGATTTCGATTTAGTGACGACTATTTAAGCCAAATCATTCGATTTAGTGACGACTATTTAAGGCAAATAAGTAATTATAGAGACACGAATTTAGCATCGCGGTCCAGTAGTTTTTGAGTTTATTCATTACAAACACAAATTGAAATCTTTTCTCTTTATAATAGTCATAAATATAATTAGTGTAGATTCCAATAGTGCTATTAATTCTAAGACAGTACAACTTTATTATTCAAACAATGTTGAACATCTAACCCTGCGTTTGCCGACGGGTCCGAATCGTCCCGGGTCCGACAGATGCGGTCGTTACACGTTATGGTACGTTTGGGAGACGCTCTCGCGAGACCAGCCGGTTATCACCGCACTGTGATTATATCAACCAAGTACTGATTTCAATGATGGTGGAGAGTTTTATGGTGATTAATTATTTGAGAAGAATTTGCTTGGTCTTATTCTTATCAGCTTTGTAGGTACCCTTGTACTTGGTCGATTCATTGATAAGTATTAACTTAGTGTAATATTTAATCATTTCTAGAATCCAATAAAGTTTATTAGCTATCCCACATAAATCATCTTAAAACTTTAAAACCAACACAATTTAAAAAATATACAGATTATCAACACTATATCAGTATAAAATCAACAACTTTTTTATATAACCTACAACATTATTAAAATATACGTATTTTTATTATAAAAACACGCGTAGAAGCGGAACTTAATTTAGGAAATGAACTCACAATCGCCCAATATATTTTTACGATCCATCCATCAGTGTTTATCGCCACATCATTGTGACGTTTACTCGTAACCCTAAACGTTAAAGACGCTTCGTGTTGTAAAATAAAAGATTCAAAAGAAATGAGAATATAACTAGAACATTTTATTATTCATTTACAGTAAATACAAAGGTTTTTATGATCTTACGGTGTGACGGAATACGTTTTTCATTCATCTCATTTTAATAAAATTGAGTTGACAGTTGACACGAATACAAGTAGGAGACGACTTTATACGTACTGCTGTACAGCTTGGCAAAAAAGAGTATGATGCGGTGACAGATGAAACTAAATATTTTACTTAGGTAATGCAGACCTATGATATTGGCACTACTTTGCCGACAAGTGCTAGTAGGTTTTTGAGTCAGTACAAGCAGCGTTTTTAACTATTTGTTTAAATTCTTTTACTCATTTCCCATTTGAAGTGACCTATATGCGGTATGGCGCCCTCATTTTTTCCATACTCGTTTTTGCCAAGCTGTAGTTTACTAGCTTCTGCCTGCGACTTCACTCGCGTGGTAGTCAACTATACTATATAACACCTTATACCCTATGGCACTCGGAAATAGTGAAGCTTTCTGCCAGTGAAAGAATGATCGAATTCAGATCAAAGATTACCTTACCTTCCAGAGATTAACCTCCTGCATCCAAACTTACCAACTTTACTTCTTTAAATCTAACAAGTACAAAAGTCGACATCCGAATACGACCCTTGGTAACGTCGGTTATACAGGAATAATGGGTTTTATTTTATATAAACATATGAAAACCCCTTGCTTATTAAAATTTATTGCTACGATAATCCAAAAAAACTGACGTAACACCGTAAGCCTACATTTCGATAACCAAATAACCGAATAGCATGAGTGACAGGTGTCGAGTTAACAGCTTTTATTACGCTAAATAAAGATTTAGATAACGCATTTCGGTAACCGCTAAAAGAACCATAAACAATGGCCCTGTCTGTAACCACGACACCGTGACACATGTTTCAATTATTCTTATCAGTTATCTCTTTTCGGTCGCATTTGGCCCATCTCTATTTATAAATATCAATACTAATCCATTGCTGGGTTTTGTCCTATATTTACTTAAAAATCCGGTATAAATCGTCAGTGGAATGTAAATAAACGGAGGTCGTTGAACGAAATTTCAATAGTGTACCGTTTAAAAGATTATCTGTTCGCATTCAGCCGCAATCGAAACCGACTTTTGTTGTAATAGTCACATCTGGCAAAATACTCGGTCCCATTGCGGTGGGGTGGGCCGGTCCGACCCAGCGTCGCAAGTCAAGGGTTATGGTGACATTTGTTATTGTCCTCTTCAAATTAAAAATGTTACATTACTAAATCTGTTATTGCATCTTTGTAAATGGGTCCTTTGGAATGGAAACGGCTAATACTTACAATTTGGAGTTCTGTGTAGAATCTGTGTAGACTTTTATTTGATAGCACGGTTGGGCAGTAACCGAGCTATGAGGCATGGATTCGATTTCCGCAAGAGAAAGAAGAATATGAGCAGAATAAGTAAGCTGAAGTGGCAATGGGCCACATTAGCAGTAGAAACGTAGACCGTTGGACTAGACGTTTTTTTGAGTGGAGACCGCGAATCACCAAACGTAAGGTAGGACGCCCTCGGGCTAAGTGGAGTGACGATCTTCGCAGGGTGGCTGGTAGCCGCTGAAACAGAACTGCTAAAATCGATTTGGCAGGCTATAGGAGAGGCCTATATCCAGCAGTGGACTGCTCTAGGCTGATGATGATGATGAAGAGAAGGAAGAAATTCATAGTGTGCTTCTTCTTTTCGTGTAGAACACTAACATGGTGTCAGAGTTTTAAAACCGCCCAAGGACCTCTGACTTGGTTTCACATGCCGTCGATAAATATCTCTCAGGCATCCCGGTTTCCTCACGATGTTTTCTCTCACGTTTTTAAAGCAAGTGATAGTGTGCTGAAAAGTTTTTATGAAATTCTAATCCTGTTGAAAGAGTAGCTTCGTTACTAACGCCATCAAATAGTGCGTAGTAACAACAGACAACTATACATTTGTCTCTAGCGTCAGTAAGTATATCTTCCCATTCCATATAAAACCCTCCACTGGAGCAAAAATCCTTTTAACCCTTTATCCGAGTACATACATAGTGGTTACGTGTTCAATTTGTATTCAGATCATGAGTCCGGGCCTTAGAAGCGCAGCGACGAAGTGGAACTTGTAAAAAAATAATATATTGCCGAGAAAGCGGGCGAAATGATGAAAAATGGCCGCCATGGCCGATTCGCAGCCCTCGCTCGACGTCATTAGTTGGTAGTCGCCGTAAATTTTATCTACGAAGAAAAACAATGTACGAAAAACTGCGGTATGCTAGAAGGGAGGAAATGGGATATAAGGAAGTATAAAAAGGCTGTGTATGTGTGTGTAGTTTAGATAGTATATACACATGAAGGCTGTCTGCTTATATACCTACTATCTAGCCTTTTGCCAACTTGCTACTTAATGAGTTTTGAGTGAGAAAAAACAATATGAAAACATGTAATTTACTTACTTCCATGACAATGTTTCTGTAACCCGAATAGAAAACAAACTTTTACACTAGACCCCTCCATACATTCTTATAAACATTTTCCACAAGTAAAATCTCACAGGCGTTGTTAGTTTGTTACTAAATCCCACCAGAGGGCGTGCCGGAACTAAGTGGCTTTTCATTTTCCCTCCCGCAACGCATTTTATTTATTTTTCATCGCCCGCGGCACCCCGATATTATATCAGCCATTTTGCTCATTTTTATTGCACCCGCACAAATGCACGTATTATTTTTTATAGAATGTTTAATGAATATAGTGTAGGTGGGGTGTGTTGTGTATTTACTTTCCTACAAAGTTATGTAAGGTGACAGTAAGTATGTATTTACGGTAAGGAGATATGCCTAGGTATAGTAGGTACGTAGACATTTATGTGTTACTCATATTTTTACGTCATTTAATTAACTTTATTTATTTAATAAGCTCAATCACATATTTATTATTTTAATTCTAAACTGTGACACTTACAAAATTGTCAATTTTTTTTATTCTTTTTGTATTTAATATGGGTCAAGGACCTGAAATAAATGAATTTACCTAATTTAATTTATTTTGTATTGTTAGTTCAACAGTAAATACGTGAAGTTATGTGTTATTAGTATATTAGTAGGATCAGAAAGACCTGATGGATGTAAAGTATCACTATGTATGGTCCATGATTCTTTTAAATTATTTTCTTAGTATGTACCTTTAGGAGTCCAGCTGACTTTTCCCCATAAAGTCATTTATGGAAGCATCCTAAAAGCTTCTTAAAAACGCGGAATCGGATAGAGTAATGCAGTTTAGCGTAATATCGAGCTGAAACTATGTATTCTGGAAGAGTTCCTTATTGATAGTGAATCGGGCTTACGTTCTAACTTCTAGAACTCTAGATCTAATCTAGCATAAAATCGACCTATCAATCTATTTTATCGTATAAACCTACAGTATGTTAACAGAACCAGCCACAAATCTAGCAGATCTCAGCTCAGCCGCTCATAAAATTGTATTGAACACACGTTCGGCTTACAACGCTTGCGTTTTAGTAAGCCGATCCGTCTGTATCGATGTTTAAGGGTGAGCTCATGCTATAGGTAACAATTCTCTTCTATTTTGGCCTTTTATTTCCTCTGATTTCAGAACATGTTTGTTAGCATTAAATCATCATCATAATCTGCCTAGCCTTTTGCCAACTACTTTGGCCTCGGCTTCCAGTCTAACCGGATGAAGCTGAATAATAGTATTTTTCATGGAGCGACTTCATATCTGACCTCTACAACCCAGTAACTGGGTAACACGATGCCCTTGCAGTTTTTTGTAGGAAGTAGCTACACCTATATATCTTTATTTATAAAAATGAATTCCTATTTCCCTTGGTCACGCCATCACGTGTGAACGGCTGAACGGATTTGGATGAAATTTGGCACAGGGGTAGACCATGACCTGGAATAGGACATAGAATACTTTTTATCCCGATATTCTTACAGTATCGAGACTTACGCGGGTGAAACCACGGGGCGCAGCTAGTTCATAATATAATACGTTTATTTATTTAATTTATGGCATCAAGCAGTGGCGCTATCTTTCATGATAAAGAGTAGGTATGGGTGGTGGAGTAATTATAGACACAAGTAACATTTCAGGTATTAGGTACTTATTATGCATGCGATGGCATCGAGGATATCTTATCATAAAGTGAGCTGCCTGCATAATTGTCAACCTCCCAGTAATAAACAAGATCCGCCAGGTATATTCTGTAATAATCTCACCGTGAAAACCAAATCGAAATGAGCTATCATTCTACCTGTAGTGGTATTCTGTAAAAAAATCAGCTTGACAATTTAAGTGACATGAGTTTGACGTAAGCTGTCAAAATCCTTAGCATCAGGTGGAATAACAGTACACGTCAAGCTCACTTCACGCGTTTTCGCGGCGAAATTTTTACAGAATAGACCGGCTCGGCTATTTAAAGTTCTTGCTACACTGTCACATACGCCGTCCCACGATTTCGTCTAGTCATAGACTATCAACTTCGCGCCCAATCTGTCTCCGTGTGATACAACGCCATCCTATGAGCTACTAACACTGTGGTTTACTGTAGAGCTCCGTAAAAGTTGGTATGTGTGACTTTACACATATGGATAGCTTGTTTTTTATGGTTGGTGCGAAACGGAACCGAATTACTAAGCTTCGATCCGTTGTCCGTTCGTCCGTCCGTCTGTCTGTCAGCGGGCTGTATCTCATGAACCGTAATAGGTAGACAGTTGAAATTTTCACAGATTGTGTATTTCTATTGCCGCTATAGCATACAAATTATAAAAATTAAATAAATTAAAGAAATAAAAAGGATCCCCCAAACAAGAAACGTATTGATTTCGGCGTTTTTTGCTAAATATTGTACGGTGGTGCGGAACCCTTCGTGTGCGCGTCCAACTCGCACTTGACCGGTTTTCTTTTAATTGTGTTTATAAGCTGTCAAGTGATTTTCGACGTATTATATCTTTCTTCTCGCTTTCCTGCAATCTGTGGGAGATTTCATAAAAAACGACGAAAGTGTGTTACAGGAAGCCAGAGAAGCGCGTGCTATTTGATTTGACCAATGAGCGTGCGCGTATTATAAGTAGTTGGCCTTCAGATGGTACCAACACATTTTCCGAGAGGTTGGTACTGTCAGCAAAGATATCAGATGTTACACATCATATGCGACTACTGTAATAATGTTTTGTGGGATACAACGCCAAAAATATTAAACTGGGATCCAACGAAAATTAATCTCGTTTTGTAGTTTGTACTAGAGTCAATTTGTAAAACCGAACAAAGAAACGTAATATTTTTACTAACCGACTTCTTCAAAAAGGAGGAAGTTCTCAATTCATGAGTATGTTTTTTTTCTTTTTTGTATGTTTGTTACGCGATTACTCCTCCAATTATCAATCGATTTTGATATTTCTTTTTTGTTTGGTAGGTCGTGCGTCTGAGGCGGTCCCATATAAATTTTATTAAATTTGCTTGCGTAGTTTTTGTTAGCTTCAATATTACGTACTTTTCCCATTTAGTTTATCTAGACGATATCTTAATTTATTCCTTCACTGTTATTTACATAGTGCAAGTAGTGGTATTCGAATTTGTGTGGGGTAAGTACCACAACTAAAAAGAGAAAATTTGGAAGTCGTTTTTTTTTTTTTTGTAAAATATTCTTATACTTGAAAGACGACAGCACTGCCTGACGCCATAAATAGATAGGTGTAGGTACCTCCCTACTAAAAAACTACGAAGGGAATCGTGTTACCCAGTTACTGGGTTGTAAAGGTCAGATATGCAGTCGCTCCATTTGTAAATCTGCTATCTAATTGCGTAACACATTTTCGTAAATGATTAAGACTAATCTGTTTCATTTTGACAGTTCAACAACAGTCAATGCGATATTTACGTTGTTGAGCAATCTGTTTCAAAACGATTCAGATTGCGATTGATCGTGTATTACGCAATTAGGGTGCTGGACTAGGAAACGTTATATTATTTTATCATTTAATTTCGTAAAAGAAAAATTCCAGTTTACATTTCAAATATTATTTATAAAGGCACTAAAAATTTAAAGTGCCTATTAATGTGGAGTTGCATTAGTAAAACCCAAATGCAATTTTTACCAACAGCAACTCTAAAAACAAACAAATCATTCTGTAATCCAAACTTCCTTAACAAATCACTGCCAATAATAGTTATTTTACACCATTATGCAAGCTGTGCCACTAAGCCTTTTGTCTAATTTACGACTATCTGATACCAACAAACGTATCTCTTGGATCAATCAGTAATTAAAAGGGAGCTGTCTGTACAGTCGCCGTCGAAAGTGCTAAGCCTGGTTCGTCCCTCGGCGCAAACAACACGCGACTGCCACGTGCCGTCCCATTACATACACATTACGGAGATATTTGGACTATTACCGGACGGTTATCGCGTTATCTTCGCCATCGGATCGTCCCGGATTAAACGAAGTCTGGGAAACTTACACAACTAATGTGTCGGCTTCCAGTTACTGCTGATTTTAAAGGAACAACAGCACAAGCTCATAAAATTTAGCAAAAGAAATTCAATCAGTTTGTGCTTTTTTGTATCACTATTAATTTATTGTAAGGCTATTCAACTATTTCAGTTGGGTGACTGTAACAAAAAGTGCAAATCACTGCACAAAAAATGTTACGCTATGTAAACACACGTTTTCGTGTAGAGTCAGGTGTAATGTAATGAAGACATACATAATAATGAAGTGTTAAATCATTACAAAATGTATTAAACATATAACAGCAAAAAGAACTCATACAACATAATAAAAACGACAGTCATAACACCACTTTAATAAGAAACATTGCTTCCGATCCCCGACACCATCAAATTACAACAGACGAAGGGGAGGACTCACTTAAATATGAATCATTTCATTATAATGCCGTATTCAATCCGAGTAAACCTCACTTCATGTTGTTATTACAACAAGGGGAGCGTACAAACATAAAAATGTATTATACTCGTGCACACTAAGCCCCGTGGAGACGATAACTGACACTTAATACCATAGAGCGTGACCGCATTACTCTGTGATCTATGGTCCGCGGAATCTGTGCGCGCTACTTTATCTATGAATCGCCATCGCCGAGCTGTCAAAAATTGGAGGGAACCGAAATCGGTTTTGTGCAAAAGTGTACTTCGTTAATCTGCAGGCCACTTTGTTCCTTAATACTTGGATTTAAAATGTATTTTTGGTTTCGGGAGAGCTGATTTTTTTCTTTTATTTGCGTACATGCGAACATAATATCTACATGTATAGACGCAAGACAGAAAGTTGATTGGTTTGTTGTTCTTTTCGCTGTTGCGCGAAGGGGAGGGCGAGGTTTTATGGGAACAGCAAATTCGGCACGTGTCAACCGATGGAATTAGCCGTAATACTTGCATTAATAAAGTGTGAAATTGCCACCGGCGGCCGGTGTTTGTTATAATTCTCTATTAGGCGTTTTTTGAGCGTCACCCCCCGGGAACGACTTGAAATAAGCCGAATTGGATTGTTCTTTAGTGGATTAAGCGTATTTACAGAACCTCAGTCCCTCTTACTTTTGGCAAAAAATCGTTCATTCGTACTAATCAAACAAATTATCGAGCGTAAATTAAGGTGACTGCCCCCATTCAGACTTTCAAGTTAATTGTAGATGTTTTTATTTCAATTTTTTTAATTACATCAGTGGTACGCGGTGGCGTGACGGGTGATACCTGGCTACAATGGCCGAAGCGTTGTATTTAATTCCGGCGTGGCTTTACGGTCACAGCATTTTATTGATTGCTCCGGCCAGTGAGCCGCGACGCCCCGGACTGGATAAACAAGGGCTAAAAAAATAATAAAAATAAAGATGGCGAACGAGGCACCGCCCCCCGCTGCGACTGTGGCTACCGTTTTCAAATGTCATTCTCAACCGAACCGAAAGCTCTGGATCGTTGGATCAACCTTAGTAATCGATATCGATGACTAGAGACATTCCTTATTCAAGTCTACTTCGTCTAAATTTTACATCTTACAAAACACTCAGACATACTACCCAGTTATGATCATAGGCTCATAATAATCTTTAGACTACAGAAAGTGACTTACTTACAAACAGTTAGTTACTTTCTGAAGTTCCTTTTGTGTAAAAGACTTAGAGATCTAATACTTAATGGAGATTTTTTTCTTATAAAACGTTTTCAATCACCACTATTAGTTGAAGAACGATTATATTTACATGGATTTACTCGAGACTTCTCATAATATAAATAGTTAATTGATTCAGGCGTGACTTTGCGGAAATCCATTATAAAATACAATAGAGCTGATATATTTAGTAACCTATTCCGCTTGACTATTCTTCAAGAGTCATAAAAACCCTGTAAGAAATCGACACGTGTTTCACCTCTCAACGAGGCATCTTCAGGATGACTCGGTGTGGCTCGGTGTGGTAACACGTCGCGTTCTGGTTTGCAATTGCTCAATCGTCATCCTGAAGATGCCTCGTTGAGAGGTGAAACACGTGTCGATTTCTTACAGGGTTTTTATGACTCTTGAAGAATAGTCAAGCGGAATAGGTTACTAAATATATCAGCGTCTATTGTATTTTATAATATAAATAGTTTATCGACTATCGACAAACCGTCCCAACCCTACAATTTTCCACAGCCAACCGAAGCAGTAAATCGATCGTATTTTTTTCAGTCAATCGTCTTTCAATTCTAACTTTGGTGATATCGTATCGACTTATTCAATTTCGAGGGGCATTCGCATTTGTCGTGGTTCGATCATTTCCTTCGATTTTTTATGGTATCGATGTCGATAGAAGCATCGTCCGATTGGTCACGCGCATTCCTTCGATTTGAAGAAGTCACTGATAGAATTTTCTTACTGAGGGGTCAGGTGCATCGCAAGCGCACGAATACTCACGATGTTGCTAAATGAAAAAAAAATTTGTTTATTGGGTCTCAAAGTTAGGTACATTTACAAATTTTTGAATGAGACAGCCCCAGTAAGTAATTAATAATACTTGTGTTGAAAGAGACTAAGTATTAAATATTAGGACTAAGTATTTAATATTATTAATATTAGGAGCTCATGGCTAAGTAATAACGGCCGCACGGGTCGATCCATCAGGTTAAGCTACGCTTGCCGGGGTTGGTCCGTGGATGGGTGACCATATTTACATACCGAGACTCCCCCGTGCCTCGGAAAGCACGTTAAGCCGTTGGTCCCGGCTGTCATTTGTGGATCTTTGACAGTCGTTAGCGGTCGTCAGAAGCTCGAAAGTCTGACAACCAGTCTTACCAAGGGTTATCGTATTACCCAGTTACTGGGTTGTGGAGGTCAGATAGGCAGCTTCATGTAAAATACTGGTATTCAGCTGCATCCGGTTAGACTGGAAGCCGACCCCAACGGTTGGGAAAAGGCTAGGTAGATGATGATGATGATGAAAGAGACTAAGTATTGAATAGTGTTCTACATATTTATTGTTGTTAGTTTTAGTAGCTGTAACTGTTGGCAGAAATGGTTATTATTTTCAGTTGTTGGTATTGCACCTGTGATGATATTTTCACTGGCGTTTGACGATGGTTTTAAGTTTTTAAGGTACATAGGTAGTGTCTCGTCGTGGATCGATCTTGTCGGAAGATGTTGTTGTGATATTATGTCAAAAATCTGATAAATATGAATGTGTACCTACATGCACTTCTGCAATCTGCACTTCCTGAAGAGCGGTAAATGAAATATTTTTATATTGAGTTGATCATTACGAAATACAAAACCATTAGGTATGTTCATATCTTTGCCTTGAAATTCCAATTTTTAACCTAAGTTTTAACATAGAAAATAGGAATAAGAATATGGAAATACAATTTTATAAAAGCGAAAGTGAGTCTGTTTGTTTGTTACGCTTTCACGCTAAAATGTCTGAACGGATTTGGATGAAATTTGGCACAAGGATAGACCAAGACCTGGATTAGGTCATGGATTACTTTTTATCCCGATATTCATACGGTATCGAGACTTATGCGGGTGAAACCGCGGGGTGCAGCTAGTGGGTAATAGTAACAGTAGCAGTAAATTCTCAAACCCACAACAAACATGTTTACTCATCATTTAAAAAATGTCAATCATAAAAAAACTAATGAATATAAAAAATATATAATCATTGGTGTACAATTAAGTCAGTTACAGACTCCCCGAGGGGTATATCAATTCCATGTATTTAGCGCGGCGGTGTCGGGTTGTTGTGTTGAAAACTATTAATTAATGTGCGCAAGATTCGGTGCCCCGTCGCGACTGATCCTGCGCACCGCATGGGGTAGCCGACGTCCTTGATTGTAGGAACACCATGTATACACGGCTTTAAATGAACTTCACACCTGCATAGGATTTTGATGATTAATAGGTCGATTTATACATTGGGACAATAACGTGTGTTTTTTTTGTTGTTGGTTAACTAGGTTCGGTTATATTTTGGGGTCCAAGACTCCTAGGAACAAGATTAAGCATATAAATTAACATATTCTGGTATTAAATATTTAGCATATCATGCATGACTTGTAATTTCAGCCTGGACACATAGGTTACCTACAATTATTAATATTGAATCTGACCCGAATTTTATTTAAAAACAAACTGCCTTCAAAATTTTTGAAAGTCTTTGTACTAAGACTTGTAGAGACATCAAATAAAAATACTAATTAGGTAGGTACAGTACGACACAACATAGTAGTTGCATCGGCAAAATGCGTAAAACCGATCACCATCCGAACTGAGTGCGCCTTCAAAATCACCCATCTTTATTTCTGCTTTAGGTGAAAATGATCTTTACGCAGACGCAATAACTCCTCTACAATAAGTCCTAACACAATAAGTCCTCTCTACCTATACCTATACTTATTTTGCTGTGCCCGACAGGGTCCGCGATTGTTCATACGCAAATGTTTACCTCCTAAGCAAATACATTGTGGAATCAAATAAAGAATTGAATTGAATTGAACTTGTGAAGTCATTTAGCGAAATACATTAATAAAATTGAAATGAATGAATGCAAATGTTCAAATCTATGCTACATCTAAGTTGTGTCGTGTAGTATCTACATATATAAGTACCTCCGCTACCACCTTCTATGAAAAACCTGAAAATAAAATAACCACAACACGATGAGATGTACAACTTTGGCAGACTTTTCAAGAAATCTTTCATCTATGCTGTATGCCCAAATATTATTCCAAATTAGCTCTACCTCAAACGGAGAGTCATGGTAACACTACATTCACAATACGAAGATGTCTTCTCCCAATTCTACAAATTGATTCAGAACCTATTTGGTCCGTATCAAATGAGGCGTTCTGTTAGAATTAATGCTGGCATACCTTTGTCATTCCAGAGCAGAAAAGATCAAGTTGGAGGCTGTAAGTAATAGGGAAAAAAAAACTAATGTGTGGCGAGGAAATTAATGTACTATGATGTGTGGTTTAACTTGGAAAAGTGTAAGAAATCATTTGTTATTGATACTGGAGTAAAAAAAAGGACGCAAGTACTGTCACAAGTTTATGCTAGTGCTGTCACTAGCATAAACTTGTGACAGTACTTGCGTCCTTTTTTTTACAGGGTTAAATTTTATTCGTTTTAATCCTCTTAAGGGGGTGATTGTACTCATCATAAATTCTTATAAAAAAATACCTTTTCAGGATTTTTCTATCCAGAGTATAAATATACCTTTTTAATAAAATTATAAATACCGAAAACGAGCGATGACGTCACTGAAATGGCTTATAATAACATACTATTAAAGCCTAATAAATAATTATGTCATCTTCACTGTTTATGAATGAATCGCATTGGCCACCAAAGGTATAAATAAGTACGTAGACATATTAAAATTATGAGTGTGTGGCTAAGTATAACAGCACCACGGGTCGCTACGCTTGTCGCGGTTGGTCCGTGGATGCTCCGTGCCTCGGAAAGCACGTTAACGTGCTGCACGGAGCTGCGTGTCTGAACAGCTGTTATACTTAGCCACAAACTCATAATTTTGATATGTCTACGTGCTTATACCTTTGGTGGCCCGTGCCATTCATTCATAAACAAAATTCATTCATCTAATATCCTCAGCAACATCAATTTCCGAGATAACACCCCACTTGCCTTCAACAAATCTTGGAGCAATAATTTTGCGAGTAATAAATAAAATTAAATGTAGGTAGGTGTGATCTGATCAAAACAAACCGTTTCGTATCAATCTTCTATTCGTTAAACATATTGCAAAGGTCCCTAAGTCATTGGAACGGAAGCTGCAAACTTCTTAAATAGGACCCGATAGTGCAACACCGGCTACAAGAGAAATAACACTCTGTTACACAGAAGATATGGTTGAGTTTTTCATGGTAGGGTTTTAAATAGGCCCGATAGTGCAACACCGGTTACTAAGGAAATTACACCCTGCTACGTACAAGATATGGTTGAATTTGCCATGGTAGAATTCTAGGGCATAAGTATTGGTGCATCGGAAGTTTTGACTATCAGCGGATCGTTATAATGATAAGAGTTTTTAATTAAATGTGTTTGAATATGATTTATGACAGTTATTATGTTTAAATTGGAGTTGTATACATTGATATTATCAATGTAATAATAAAGTAGCTACTAACAGGACAACGTATAAGGTAAACTAAATAAGTACAGTTTTTTAACTTTTAATCTGACATGGCCCACTTTAATATACTTAATTTATTTATTTTTGTTGGACAGAGAAAGTAAGAGGAGGAGCTCGTTGGTAAGTAATAACAGCCGCACGGGTCGATCCATCAGGTTAAGCTACGCTTGCTGGGATTGGTCCGTGGATGGGTAACCATCTTTACATACCAAGACTCCGCCGTGTTTCGGAGAGCGCGTTTAGCCGTTGGTCCCGGCTGTCTTTCGTGGATCTTTGACAGTTATTACCTACGGGTCGTCAGAAACCCGAAAGTCTGACAACCAGTCTTTCCAAGGGGTATCATATTATCCAGTTACTGGGTTGTGGTATCATCTGCATCCGGTTAGACTCACCCCAAAATAGTTGCGAAAAAGCTAGGAAAAGGCTAGGAAAAATTGATTTGGACAGAGAATGTATGAAAAAATGTTCGAGCAAAAAACGCTTATATCGTCACATCTGATCGTAATCATAATTATCTGATTACAACAAACCTCTAAGCACGCGTAGTATGACCACCGTAGATACAAACGTCGACGGAAGAATAGACAAAATGACAGATAAACAATCACAATGTGTCAGTTTGTCTATTCTTCCGTCGACAAAACCAGTTTCCACATGCTACGCGTGCTGAAAAGAATGAGTTTTTCTAAAAAGCTGTTTCTTATTAAATAGGTTATTTCGTGTACGAACTCCGCCCATGTCCAGAAATGACATACTGGTATCAGTGGCGAAGGGTGATTTTTCGGGGGTGGAAAGCCGGAGCAAAAAATAAAGAAAGAAAAAAAAAAAAAAACTGACGAATTGAGAACCTCCTTTTTGAAGAAGTCGGTTAATAATACTTGTTACGATGTCACTTCGGACCATCCTTGTGGCCGCGAAAAGCTACTTCTTATTTGTTTACCTAACAAAAGAACGGTATCAACATTCAAAAAGCCCGCTTTCACAAACCACGCACACTCACACAGTTCAACAAGTGATTTCAACCGCACTACCGCAGATCTTTACTAAGCTCCTACGCTCCTAATAGCGCAACGCCATCTAACGAAAATATCAGAAATGCAATGCATTTTGTCAGTACAAGAACGAGATATCTCCATTCAAAAAATTCACAAAATAATTAAACAGAGGGCGCGTTTAACGAGAAATTTTTAGGGAGTGGCATTTTACAATTCAGAGTTTTCGCTCACGGCCACTAGAGGGAATTGGCCGCGCGGGTGTAGAGCTTCAAACGAATTAGCGAAAAATCGTCAGATTATGAATGTAAAAACCCCTTTATAACATAAACTACTAGAATCTGAGAAAAGTAAACAAGGGAAACAATACATTTTATTTTATTTACAACTGCCAGTGAGCCATTCATATTTATCGTAAACATTCTAATGTTTCCCACATTAGAATGTTTGAAAAAACGCGGGCCAAAAGACATTGTAGTTAATTAGAAAGTCCTTGACGAATTATTGCCGCCATCCTAATCCTACTGATCGTACTAATAACTTTTCAAATCTATTAAGAAATTTCAACTTATTAACTATCTACTTACCCCAAATACATAATTACAACGTACACTTTCACTAAAGTCAAAACACTTTAATCACTGTTTTATACCAACAAACTAATACTACTACTACGATTCTCGTACTGATAAACTAACGAATTCAATAAATAATAGGAACAAAATGCAAATTAACTGCAAGTGTAAACAAATTATAATGCGATTACGTCAAACAGCAACCACACAATAGCGTCGTCCTGTCCGAACTCCGTTCGAGCTGAACGCATTACGAAATTCAACGAAAACTACCGAACCGATATCGCTGCATCTCGTTCACGCGCACGCAATTTCAGATCGCTTTAGGTACCATAACTCGTATTTGACCGGCTTGCTTGAAGCGTATGAAACCGGGGTGTCACGTGACCGAAGTGACGTCATGACGCCTTGATTTTTGAAGGCGATAAGCCAGCCGCGCCGCTGAGTTATTTTAGAGAAAATTTTTTTGCTGTTGGGAGACAACAAAGACAAAACATTGACGGTAGGCGTTTTGTATAGTTTTAATTATATGGTATATTAAATACCTATGGTGTGATTACTGAACAGGCATTTTAAACACTACTGACCGTGTCATTTTTCAATGACGATAGAGTGGTTTTGTTTCGAATTCCCGAAGGGAAGCCGAGAGGAATCGGCTTGTAGGGTAGCTTCGTCCCTGACTGGTATGAATATTCTTTCAAAGAGAAAATGCAATAATGAAAATATCGAAAAATAAATTGGTTTACGTATGTTGGTATTTCAATGATAAATTGATCTTACGGTGACATTTAAAATGTGGAGTTTTAAATACTGAAACAAGTCTAGACAATAACTAAACGTAAGGACTTTAATAGCATTGTTATTACCTATTCCGCAACTTATTTTTTATTTGTTGTAATCAATATTTCAAAAGATTGTATCGTTAAAATAAAACGGACAGTAGCATGCATTCATTAATCAATCGTTAATTAACGTGTGTACGCAAAACATCCTCTCAATTAACAACAAGATCTTTAAAGATAAAATGCAAATTTTTCACCTTCACACGTCTTTCGCTTCGACCATCCCTTTCTTACAACAGCTTATTGTATAACCCCATCTTTTTCCACTTAAAATGTTTGACACCGCTCCTTGATCATTTTCAGTTGTTCCTGATAATTTTTAACACGTTTTCGCCGTCCTTTTCATACGCATAGATCTTTCAATATGCTCTCTCTCTTTTATCAAAAACAAATGCGTTCGATAAATAAAAAATCGTCTCTTTACATTCATTCGAGAACGCAATGAAGTAATATTTCGGCGTGTATTAATCGTATTGATGACTTTTTTCTCGTAAAGGGCAACGTGTTGTTAACTGCCTTATAGGATGTTATTATTTCATTATTTAACACCTCGAGCGGCTGTTAATGAAAATATACAGGTTTCTTTATATTTTTTTGTTTGCTAATCAACTTTTCTGTTATTGAGAAACGGTTGTTTTTTGCTTTGAAGGCTATTGTCTGCTATGTGTAATATAATTTACATAGGTAGCTATATTTTTGAGCCGTTTGGGGTTGAAACACTAAGTCCGTGGGGTTCGAGTGCTCATCGAGAATTTCGGGACATCGCCAAGCGGTTGTTCGACTCTTCAAGTGGCCAAAGAATCAACATTGCCAGCCAACGTGGCAACGCTGCCAGCCTTTTAGGCACTTTTCCCACTGACAACTTTTGATGCCCAGTGAGTTCTACCTTTAATTTCATTGTTTTTAAACGCGACCATTACTCCATTCCAAATTCCTTGATGTATGAAGAAACGTTAAACAAATGTAAGTACAGTCACGTTTAGCGTAAACTATACTAATACTTACCAGCCTATTATTGTCGCAATGCAAGGCAAAGGCATTTTCTCATACAGAGAAGCATTGAGAGCATTGATCACCACGCTTGCCCAAGACGGGTTGGTGAATTCAGACATATTTACTAAAAATCCAGAGGCCCTGGACAAAGTGAGATTCTATCAGCGATAACGATGATGGAAAAGGCAAAAATGTAGTTATAGGACTGACATAAGCTATCAAAAATCTTATATCAATCCTGTTGAAAGACGTTGTAGAAATTCGAAACGCTTTCGAAGGGATTGTCACTTGTCTAGGCCCTCAGGTTTCCTCACGATGTTTTTCGTTCACTGATGTCAGTAATGTCCAAGATAAACGATACTATGTCAAGTTTATATTTATGTCAAGTTTTGTATTTTTTTTGCGACATAAAAATGCGTCCGTCTCATGTGCTTGTCAGTTTGTTTTTCTTGCTTTTTTTTTTTTTTCGTTATTATTATTATCTAACACTAATTTATTTTATTATGTATACACACACGCTGTATTATAAGACTGTTTTTCATCTGTGACCCCAGGTCCAGTTGAAAACCAGCGTCAGGCACTAGTTGTCTGGCATTTTTGCTGAACTGGGCCTATTTAGCGCAGCCGCGAGGCACACTTTTTTTTCTTGGTACCTACCCTTTGAAATTGTTTCTTTTTTTTTTATTCGTTTACATGTAGTTACATTGTGTCGTGTGCCCTGTCTGTGCTAAATAAATGTATTTTCTTTCTTCTTTCTTTCTTTCTATTTAGCGCTGCTCTAGGACGTAGATTTAGCTGTCATATTTCCACTGCATACATAGGTCTCATCTCAGGCCCCCTTTCTGTGAGTAATGCGGTTTTATGCCACGCAGACTTAGTGTGAGTTGGTACAAGCGCGTTTGACATATGTCAATTTTGGACTCTTACGTTGCAGGTCTTTAAACTCATTAAAGTCCCATCCATCACACAGCATCTAATCTCAACAGATTGTTTACGCGATCGCACATTATTTAGGTCGCAGTGAATGGACGACTGAATGGAACTGATAACGCACAGCTGTGATTCAATGAACATGAATAATAATTAACGTAGTGTTATCGATTCGATGCACAAATCATTACCAGCTCTGTTTTATTGTCCAATTAAATTTGTCGGGATGGCTCTGTGAGAGACTGAGGCAGTAACTAAAGCTACATTTTTTTAAATCATTTTATACCTTCATCCATAATTTTCGGTGAGTTTTTCCGATAATTTTCCAAAAGTGTTGGTCGCTTTGTTAAGATACCTAAATGATGTCTGCAAACTACACATTCTTAAGCCAATCAGCTAAGTGTGAAAATCGCCAAAAAATTGTTGTAACAAACTTAAATAATAATAAAGATGCAGCGTTTTTATTTCAATTAAACTAATTACTGGGTCTTTCGAATTGTCAAGGACTCGGTCAGTCAGAAAGATTCGAAAGTGTAGTATTACTATTCGGTTCCTATTCACATTGCCTAAAATAATAAGGTTAAAATATCTGAATTTCTTTATTACAACATGATTTACTTTGAACCATCCATTAGAATCATTTACTGTGTGTCGTTTACATACTTACTTATTCAAGTACTAACTACATAAACTGTTAAAAATACTTAGTGCACGCGTGCATAACGCAGCGATGCGCGGGCGCAGTGATGTCAAAGGAGCTGTTGGTTACTGCCAAGTTATCATAATTTCGTATTCGACATCTCGCAAGAGGTTATCAGAGCACAGATCCATTCGGACCGCTGCATCCGTTCCTAATGATAATGCTATCTGCTATAAACGCAACTACTTGAAGTACAAGTTTGTTCAAGATTTTCGGTTGTCTAGGCAATAAATATGTGCTAATCGTAGTTAAAGTTAAGTGCCTGCTACACGGTCGCCAACCGCGTCCCGACAGAGGTGATTTGAAACAGCTCTGCCGGTCGCTAACTAAGGTCACCTTTGTAGGACTTAAATTTGCAAGGGGGACTGAGGTTCTCGCATCCAGCGGATTCTCGCGACCTTCACCAGGTCATCGGTAAACAGAATCCGCTACGTGACCTCGAAAAATGCTACGCCGAATAACGCAGCGCCGAAAGTATGCAATAATCAATAATCTAATAACGTCAGCACGAAGCAACGAATATCGTTACAACGAAAACATTTGATAACGAATCACGGAACAACGAATGCACACTATTCACGACAAAACTAAAAAAATTTTTGGCACGCCACGATTCTGTGGAAAAATTCAATTCTATGAAAACATCAAAGAAATTGTTCTACCGGCGTCGCGTCGCGCCAGTCTGAGTCTAAGAAACATTCATAGGTAACAACGAGTCACGTCACCCAGGTAATAATAATTATTACCTTACAATTACTGTAAACGCACATACTTGAATAGGTAAGTAGGAACATTCTACTCTTACCATTTCAATGTTAACGACATCATTAATTCGACAGTCAATAGTGGCGGCTCCAGTAACTAGCGCTAAGTTACTCGTGTCCTACAATAGACGGAAATTTTACGACAAAACTCTTAAGTTACAACTTAATAAGTCGTCGAGGGGTTAATGACTTGTACCTTGTGCTTTAGAACTGTCTAACCCCGGGTCCACACTCTCCAGAAGCAAGACGAGGTGAAGCGAGCGCGATACTTAGATGTGGATGTGGATGGCGCCCTCGCCTACTCTCGCCGTCTCTCGCCTCGCCTCGCGAGCGCTCGCGAGCGCTCGGTGTCGGTTTTTCGACCGGAGTATCGGAGTCAAAGGACGCGAGGTACGAGACGTGACGGGCAACTGAAAAAACGAGAGTGTGGATGGTTAGCACTCGTGTAGCCTCCGCTTACCGCGGTTCGTGCAAGGGCCTCACGAGGCGCACTCGCGAGAGTGTGGACCCGGTGTTGAATGTGAGCCGCTGTTTTTGACGCCCCACCGCAGAGAACCCTTTTAACATAATAGTTCTGTAAGGTGTCATTTTCCTGCTTTATGTTCGACATTTTCATGGCCACAAAGGGCTAAAACAGTTTCCTGATTTTAATTTTAAGATTCTCATTGCCTGTCTGGTAATAAAGATGGCACTTAAACCACTTTTGAAAGCCGAAGCCGAAATACATAAATCTTCATACGAATGTCAATCTCAGAGCCGACAAACTGACAATGCGATTGCAGAGTTTTTACTTCAGAGTAAAGGTGAGAACTCATGCAGAATCTAGACATCGATGCATAAAACTAAACGTGTCTACAAACGCGAATCTAGGTAGTCTATTAGAATCCTGCTAGGGTTGCGGGAAAGTCCGGAGGGATACCGGGACCCTTGGCAACAGGCAACTGAAGGAACAAGGGTGGGTTTTAGTCAGTAAAAGTCTGCCACGCCCTCCCACTCCGCCCAGAGCGGGAAGTCATTTGAAGATTTACCACCATCAAAAAAAAAATGGTAGCCTATTAGAAAGAAATCGACATTCTGAAGCGCGTTACATCATCATCATCATCAGTTGGACCTATTTACCAATCACATCGTTGGTCCAGATGAAACCTGCAGGGTAATTGCGTAACACTGCACTCACAATGCCAATCCCTTTCAATTTGTCAGTTCTACAACTATTGTTATGTTACGCAGTTTAGATGTGGTGATCGCGTTCAGTTTCAGTGATGAAATTGGCACTTATAAGGGGTATAGTCGTGCGAGCCAATTTGACAATGAAATCAAGCATCACGTGTGTCATCGACGGCGAGCCGAGTAAGGTCGGGAACTAAAAGTGTACGCTAGAGCGGTAGCACACGGCGTATTTTAAATGTGCAGTAGACGCGCGTTTCAAAGTTTTTCTTCGCTGTCTGAAGTCAAGATCTTGAAACGCGCGTCGTCTGCGCCTTTAAAATACGCCGTGTGCTACCGCTCTTAAAGGTAATGGGAGTCTGTGTCGGTTTGCACACACAAGACGTTGCAGTTACCTCTCTGTATGGTAAATTTCCATTTATCATCTGGTAACATGCAGCCAAAACCAGCTGCCATGCAGCTTTGACCGGTCAGTTTCCCGCTTACTCCCCAGCCCAACAGTAGTATAAATCGAACAGCATGTACGTCGGCCCGCGGGCTTTTTGATCCGGCGCGTTCGCTTTAAGTTATGTGTCCCCAGTGAACAGGCTTGTTGCCCATGATACATGCGTTCTGTGCGTGTGTGTTCATGTTAGTGTGTAAACATGGAAATTAAATTGTTATGTGTGTAAAGATCGGGTATTTATTAACGTTCTTTTGTTTGTTTCAGCTGGAAAAGTGAAGTGATTACAGGAGAAAGCGAAGTACGGCTGTAATTTTTATTGTGTCGATATTTTGGAATGCTTGTGTTGTCACGATGAAAGAATTCCGTCTTCTATCACATAAGATCTTCTTCACGCGAGTATCACGAAGCTATTTTAGAGAAATCTAAAAATAATCCTTGGTAAAAAAAAACAATAAGTACCAAGTCTAATTAGGTCTAAGTACTTTGGATAATTTCTGAGTTTTCTGGCTCTCTAGCTGAATCGTAAGCCGTGATATCAAATTGCTGGTATAGTATTCCACCTCATCGACGATCGATCGATATGTGTGTGTTTGTGTTTAAGTGATATGTGTTTCACTAAGCGTCCAAATAAATGTTATTATTTATTTCTTTCTTTATAATATTTATATACATAGAGCAATAATAGTTGCATTCACGCAAACTTTTCACCCACATCATTAAAATCCCTATTTCCCTTGGTCACGCCATCACGCGTAAACGGCTGAACGAATTTGGATGAAATTTGGCACATAGGTAGACCATGAACTGGAGAAGGACATAGGATACCTTTTATCCCGATATTCCCACGGGATCGAGACTTATGCGAGTCAAACCGCGGGGCGCAGCTAGTCCTAAATAAATATCGCTTGTATCAATAGAACCAAATCCGGAAAAATGGTAACAATTTCGACATCACCGTGATAGTTTGTCAGAAACATGAAAGAAAGCACCAAACATACAGCAGTTTATATGATTTAGTTGTGTTAGGAATAAAGTAGAAACGGTGCCATAATACGATTATACGATAAAACTATTGGTATATTTCTTGGCCATATATCATCTTTATGGGCCATTCCGCCGGTACATTTCGGCAATTTCCTAAATTATTGTACACTATTGTGCCGAACTGTAGTTATTGCTTCAAGTTTGATGTATGCTTGTTATTTTTCATAATATAGGTACGTACGCCTCTGTTCTTAAAGTCTTTGAAAGTAACTTATCTGAAAGTTTTTTTTTTAAATATCTTTCTGTATTCTTCTTTCTTCTTGCCATTTTTCCAAAAACGTTGACTAAATTGGTTAAAGAAAAAAAAAAGTTTATTGTCACAAAATGAGCATTCACAAGGATTTGGTAGATAAGGTACATACTTTTTTTTATTTAACGAACCTACTGAAACTGTAATTTCAGTTTTATAATCAACGAATTCACAACAAAGAACTTATATAAAAACATTCACTTAAGTAAGTGTAACTTATTCAAACTTAAGCATTCGGAAAAAGTTCATCAGATTCAGGTAAACATCTTTTCCGTTATTTTTCTAATGAAAAATGTGAACATTTTTTTCAAAAAAACTACAACATTTAACGTCGTAGTTTTTGAGAAAAAATTGTCATGTAAAAAGTGGTACAATCCTATATTTTTTTTATAAACTACATCATCATTATCTGCCTAGCCTTTTCCCAACTTTGTTGGGGTCGGCTACGGCTTTTTATAAACGACATATTGGTACTTAATTTATTTGTTTTCCTTTTAAAATATTTTTATAAAACTACGAGTGTCCCCGACAATGACAAATAAATATCGCAAAGCTGATAAATTATAACAATTAGGGATGTGACATTAATTCGATTTGACAATAAACATATTTCGGTAGCTTATTCGACCGGTATCGCTAGTTTACTTTTATCTGATTTTTTTTTTATATTTTCTTTTTTTTAACTTATATTGATTCCTTGGTGTAAACAAATAGGTACTTTCGAAAACCGGGGAGTGAAAATAAAATCGTAGGATTTCAAGCTTTGTGTTTCTTCTGATATCACCATAACTGCCCTGCGCGCTAAGCTAGCAGCTAAATGCCTTGCGTGTCCAATACAAAAATGTTTTCAGGATGATGTTGAATCTGATAGGGTTGCGGGTTAGTCCGAAAGGGACACCGGGACCTTGGCAACAGGCAACTGAAGGAACACGGGTGGGTTTTAGTCACTAAAAGTCTGACACGCCCTTCCGCTCCACCCAGAGTGGGAGAAGTCTTGATGTTGAAACTCCCCCCTTTCTCTAGTGCATCGGAGATGTTTGCCTAATCGCGTACGGATGGTTTCCATACTATCATCAGGAAAAAGGTGGCATCCCTGGTGAGGCGGATGCGTGGGAGTAGCAATAGCATCCTGACAGTCGTGGCTGAGGACCCGAGAGCTCCTGTGCTGAGGCATCTCATGCGGAATCATTGCCCGCATGAAATGCCTCCTAAGTACATGTCACACTAAGGTGGTCTCATTAATATTTTTAAAATTAAATTACAAATCTGTACTACTAACATTAGAATATAAGTCTTTTTTTTTGTATTACTAACACGATATGGATCATTGTTGTCCGAAGTAAATGAATCTAATCTAACTAATACTATAAACGCGAAAGTTTGTAAGTATGGATGGATGGATGTTTGTTACTCTTTCAAGTAAAAACTACTGAATGGATTTGGATGAAATTTGGCAAACAGATAGTTTATAACCTGGATTAACACATAAGATACTTTTTATCCCGATATTCGCACAGGATCGAGACTTACACGGGTGAAACCGCGGGGCGCAGCTAGTAAATAAATAAAAATAACATCTACAAGTTCGCAAACAATTCCTCTTTACAGCAGTTTACAAGCAAAATCCTCCTCATCATCATATCAGGCAAAAGATGTTCAATGCTCGAAATATGCACCCAAGAGTCGCTTCAATGACCAGTCCTGCACCACCAGCATCCAGCGTATTCGCGCAACCTTCACTCCGCCGTCCACCATGATGAAATGCACAGCACAGCCCTATTTACCGACGAAATCAATAACAATATAGTTCAGTTAATTCAATATAATAATTAGGCAACTGGCGACAGACTAGCGATAGCGTCGTGTTCCACTACTGAACACAACAAGCCGAGGTCAGGGGTTCGATGATAAAACTCTTGTATTAATTTGCTGCCTTAGCCGTGACAGTGTTACTCACTGTCTTAAAATAGATTGCGGGTTTGTAAACCTATAACTTTATTCCAATGAGAGTTTTCTGAAATGACGTTCACTAGGTACCAGCACTGAGACGTCAGGTCCGGGCACCTGTCAAAAGTGTCAATATAATGCGCCTTTATTTTCACATTGGAAATGTCTTTTCGATCGCTCTGGTGGGTTTTCCAACAAAAATACGACGTGCATTTCCGTTATTTCTAAGTGAATATTTTATAGTAAATTGAGGTGTTGTTAATATTCACAAAAAAGTCACTTGTTTAACCACTTAAAAAAAATATATTTAGGTTTACATTACCAAAGTTATAATTTCCAATGTAATTTGAAGGTTATGTGGTGCCTGAGACCTGTGATTTTTTTTAGTAGTTACTTTTTGAAAGATGAACGAATGAATGAAACGAATGATGAACGCCATCACATATTTTATACTCATTGTCGAAATGGAAGACCTCTTGCCAAAGTGGCGCCAACTGGTAGCGTGAATTTTCGTGAAAGCCCTCATTGTAAGCTCATAAATTCTGACATTTTAGGAGGGAGAGGGACACTATTGGTACCATTATAATCTAGTCACCTTTATAACAGTCCAGGGGGCCTTTATCGATCACATTAGCAATTTCTCTAAAAGCAATACATTTCCTGAATTTCCAGCTGTCATTAGCAATTCCTCTAATTTGACACAAAAGCAATTCTTAATGTGTGGATCATTTTACGAATCTCCATAGAAAACTGTCAAACAGATGAATTATTTCGTAATGTGAATCGCACGCAGATCATTATTATGAATTGTCAGTTTGTGACATTTTACGATTATTCATAATATTTTCCTATTATGATTCTGACAAAGTGACTGTTTTAAGCCCCCGGTGCTGGAACTGTGCCTCACCAGTCCCACACAGTTTAACTAAACACACAGAATGTCACTCCTCCTAGAGGCACTGCCCTACACCTGCCTTATCACAGTCTCTACTCAAGATGACGTCAACCTCAAAGTTCTTCGGTTCTACGGCTAATAGGTATGACCAGCTTATATCCTTTTCTGCGTGTAAATTTTAAGGTAAATTATGAGCTTGTCCAGGTGACGGTGCCATTTTGGGTATCAAATTAGCACATTTCAAATATATTTTTTAAAGTTAAACAAGATATCACAGATAGACAAATTAAAATGCATACGAACATAGAACCACCTCCTTTTTTGGAAGTCGGTTAAAAATCCGGAGTTACACGTAATCTGTTCGATGCAAGCCCTAACACGTGAGATTCCGGATTTTTAATTTGTCCATCTGTAATGTCTTGTTTATACCTTTTTCGATGACTTTTTCAGTCTCCGATTACGGGTTACCCGTACCGCTGTATGTTCGATCGCTCTCAATAACCCTACACCAGTAACCTCACATCTTTGAGTCGCCGCTCCCTACGATAAAGGTTATCACACTCTAATAAATAATTGAGTTGTCTTTTTTCAAGTAACCGCCAGTGATAACATGTTTATTGAATATTAACGCTTTTGACGCAATTAAAACATAAGTTGGACAGTTTTTTAGGTCGATTATAGGTCAGTCGAACGCGGAGTTAATTTTAATCTAATGTCGGGGAAATCATATGATTCAGTCATTGCCTTCCGTTTTGCCATGATAAGTATTTTAATGTGGAGTAATGAACCTATTTTATTTTTTACAAACAAAAAAAGATGCTCTGAAATCGAAATAAAACCTTGTGCAGACTGGTGCGACGCGAAACGGTAATTGTTGTACCGTGAAGTTTTCTTAGAATTTTTTTTGTTAGAGTCGCGTCGCGCCAGTCTGCTCGAAACTTAAGTCTGAAGTCGTCGACACCCAATGAGCAAGCGTATATTATGCTCGTATGTTATCCTGTATTGTTTTTCTTCCCACCACTTGGTCTTCGTAGGTTTTATAGTGAATCTCACTGGAATAAGAAGTGTGATGTTTTAACCCTGGACCATTGTAATCGTTGCCTTATCCAAATCCTTTTACCATATTCCGATGGACAGACATCGATGGACTGCAAGTAAGTATTAAAAATAAGTGCTTCACCACAGCCTAATATTGAACGCAGCACGGGTCCAAACTTTCTACAGGAAAACTATCTACGAAGTATCAACGTCAGGCCGCCTCGCCTGCCCAATGACGCAGCGCGGGTGGACGGAGACGAGGGCGGGAGCAGTGCGGAGCGGTGCGGGGTGTAGCGGACTGCATACATTCCACGGTTGAACCCTGAAGCGGAACGTAGCGGTGACGTGATTTAGTAGAATTCAATTTTTGCATATACTTATGCATCTTACCGCTCCAATGGTCAGTAGGTAAGCCTTAAGCTGGCCTTCCAGCAGAGCGAATATAAAAATCGAACAATAGAATTCCTCAATTATGAAGCCATTCTATTTTTTGTTAGTCTGGCAACCGGCTAGCGTGTAAATGTAAACGAAGCAAAAGGAGGCTTGTAGCTGATGGCTCTACCGACCCCCATGGGATAAAGGCATGGAGTTTAAGTATGTATGCGGCCTATTTGTTGATTTTTCCTCGCTCACCGCTCCGCGCTACCTCGCACATCTCTGGTGGAAACGCTCCCTTACGCTGCTATCTCCACAAGCTGTGTTCACCCGTGAAATCCGAAATAAGACATGTTCCCTGTCCACGTGATGATTTGTGGCCAGTGTTGTTCCATTGTGTTACTATTGTGCCACTGCTGAGCGTTACAACGTTGCTTAATATCTGCTTGTCCGTCATTTGTTTGCTACTTTAATATCCTCTTTTGTAAAGTTAATAGTGTTGAGCTGGATTTGTGTATAGTATTTTTTTGGTAACGGTTTTTTAGGACCTACTACTAAAATGAAAAGCTCGTTCGGTTTGAGTCGAAGTAGATACAAGATCAATAGTCTGTGAGGCCAGATTATACTGGATTTGCAACTACTGAGGCGCGGCCTACGGGCCTACCATACTAAAGTCTGTTTTTTAATCTCGTAGACTAATTTGACAGGTGCAAATGTCAAAGTCGAAATAAAAAAAACAAACAACAATCACTTGAAATGTCAAATTAGTCTTCGAGATTAAAAACAGACTTTAGATTGGTATCGTGTGATCTCCTCGGCAGGCGGACGCTGCAACTCTCCTTTAGTTTATTTTACTCTCTGAAATCAGCTACTGCAAAATTATACATATATGTAAGTATCTACATGGTATACTTACCAACCGCAAAATACATTTCATAGATCTCTTCCTGTCCAATAAAAACGGGAATAAAATGAATAAATTCCATTCATAAACGGTCAGCCGAGTTGATACTGATAAAAAATACTCTACGTATGTCCCCGCGAAAATAATTTAAATAAAGAATAGTAACGGCATTGCAGGGCGGGAATGTATGTACCGCTCAGTGTTGCCAACCGAATAAAAATAAATCACACGTGATTTATTTTAGCTGCGAAGTCGCATGCTATGTTCCGGGTCGCTGCAGCTACGGTATGTATGACAACTCCCTTGCATATGTTATTGCATAGAATTTTGTATTCAAGGAAATGTTCTGGTGGCTTTTTGTTTTATTTATTTTTGTGTTTGCAAGGGAACGATACCTACTCTGCATATTTGCCTCGATACCTTTCCGAAACATGGAGGAGTCTCGGTATGTAAAAATGGACACCCATCCATGGACCAACCCCGGCAAGCGTAGCTTAACCTGTTGGATCGACCCGTGCGGCTGTTATTACTTAGCCACGAGCTCCTCTCAAAACAAAAATAAATACTATGGTATATAATAGTTTATATTTAAGTATTTAGAATATCGCTAGTTCATGTCGGAGACACTGTATACACTACCTACTATGGTGAAAATATATTGCTTTTGCTTACCTTAACGATGGATGGCGGAGCCATTCCAAAATTAAATTCAAATCATGCAACTTCGTCACACCCTCCGGAAATTGAAGCAAGCGACGCCGACGTCACTTGACCCGCTCCGTCAAACTGACAGCTGTCAAAACGCCAGCCTGTAATATCTGAACTCAAACTCAACTCAAACTCAAACTCAAAGCATTTATTTCAATTAAACCATTTACAGGCACTTTTGAATTGTCAAAGAATCGGTCAGTTAGTCAAAAAGTTGAAGCTAGATGCCCATTCCAAATCGTAGATCTCTATGGAGAAGAACGGGCAAGAAACTCCAAGGACACTCTTTTAAAATTGGATATAGATATTACAAAATCCTGGGTACAGTATTCTTGGTGCTTCTATATGTGAGAACAATGTCAAATGAAAAATAATCAAAAACAATTCAAGATATAAGATTAAAAATAAGCCCTGGCAGATGAGAGATGACCAGTCTCAACTGACAGCGCCCGTTCACGAACATGACACGTGGATCAGCACCATCCAGCTCAACCATTTTGTAGGGAACCGAATGATCCAACACACGCGCCACCATCAGCGAGACATTTAAGTGAGTATGACATACTCTCATCAGCCATGCTCTTTCAAGTCAATATAAAACATGATACCATATTAAACGGCTTCATGGTACTCACATTTACAAAATTGAAAAAATGCTTCTAATTTATACAAAACTATAATTTGCAATGTACATGAAAGATTAAAATAATAGAATTTAAAGAAAAAAATAAACTTAAGTTTGTACAGTCAGAAAAAAAAAAAAAGGGGGAAGCAACTCTTCCAAATGTTAAAATTTTTAACTAGTGAGCCCTAGTGCCTGTGGAGCAGGACCAGCATTAAGCCAAGCATTTTTATCTACGATATAATCATCCAACTTATAATATGCCTGTCTACATAGTGTGCGTTTAATGCATGTTTTAAATTTCTTCTCATTTAGTTGAAGAATACTGAGTGGTATTTTATTATAACATTTTACACAGTACCCCATAAAAGAAGTATGTACTTTAGACAATCTGAAACGTGGTTGATCTAATTTGTTCCTATTTCTAGTGTTAAAGTTATGCCTGTCACTTATCTTACTAAAAAGATGTAGATTTTTCCGAACATACATAATGTTTTCATATATGTACTGACAAGGAACCGTCATGATGTTAATTTTTTTAAACAGTTCCCTTAGAGATTCGCGTTTGTGGAGGTTGTATATGGCTCGGACAGCCCTCTTTTGCAAAATAAAGATAGAATCAATATCTGCAGCCCGTCCCCACAGCAAAATACCGTAAGACATGATGCTATGAAAGTAACTAAAATAGACCAGTCTCGCGGTATCCACGTCTGTTAGTTGGCGGATTTTCCAAACAGCGTAAGCGGCTGAACTTAGTCGCCCTGCAAGTGATGTTATGTGAGGACCCCACTGTAGTTTTGAATCAAGCGTGATCCCCAGGAAAACTGTCTTTTCGACGAATTCTAGTATCTCGCCGCATTAAGCAGCATTAAGCCAAGCATTTTTATCTACGATATAATCATCCAACTTATAATATGCCTGTCTACATAGTGTGCGTTTAATGCATGTTTTAAATTTCTTCTCATTTAGTTGAAGAATACTGAGTGGTATTTTATTATAACATTTTACACAGTACCCCATAAAAGAAGTATGTACTTTAGACAATCTGAAACGTGGTTGATCTAATTTGTTCCTATTTCTAGTGTTAAAGTTATGCCTGTCACTTATCTTACTAAAAAGATGTAGATTTTTCCGAACATACATAATGTTTTCATATATGTACTGACAAGGAACCGTCATGATGTTAATTTTTTTAAACAGTTCCCTTAGAGATTCGCGTTTGTGGAGGTTGTATATGGCTCGGACAGCCCTCTTTTGCAAAATAAAGATAGAATCAATATCTGCAGCCCGTCCCCACAGCAAAATACCGTAAGACATGATGCTATGAAAGTAACTAAAATAGACCAGTCTCGCGGTATCCACGTCTGTTAGTTGGCGGATTTTCCAAACAGCGTAAGCGGCTGAACTTAGTCGCCCTGCAAGTGATGTTATGTGAGGACCCCACTGTAGTTTTGAATCAAGCGTGATCCCCAGGAAAACTGTCTTTTCGACGAATTCTAGTATCTCCTCGTTCAGTACAACATGACATTCACTACTTCTTACATTCGGTAACGTGAATCTTATGCATTTAGTTTTCTTCTCATTTAATACCAAATTATTTATAGTAAACCAATTATGGACCTTGAACATAGCGTTATTTACGTCGTCAAGCTCCCGTGCATGTCTATTTACTTTAAAAATCAGTGATGTGTCATCAGCAAATAACACCATTTGTGGTCGATTTTTCAGTAGTTGAGGTAAATCATTTATATATACTAAGAAGAGGAATGGACCCAATATCGAGCCCTGTGGTACACCCATTCTAACTTTTAAACCCAATGAGTTCACACCGTTTATTTGAACTTCCTGCATTCTATCATTCAAATATGATTTTACTAAGCTAAGCGCAAGTTTAGTCTGAAGGCAAAGGCGTCATCCTTGTCGTCCTCTGACCGTGAAGATTTCCGATAAAATGGAAATTAATATGAAATGAGAATTTTGTATTCAAAGGTCTGGGGGCCCATTTAATCCATGTACATCTTGGCAAAAAAGAGTATGATGCGGTGACAAATGAAACTAAATATTTTACTTAAGTAATGCAGACCTATGAAGTTGGCACTAATTTTCTGACAAGTGCTAGTAGGTTTTGAGTCAGTACAAGCAGCGTTTTTTAAAACTGTTTGTTTAAATTCTTTTACTCGTTTCCCATTTGAAGTGACCTATGTGCGGTATTGGCGCCCTCATTTTTTCCAAACTCTTTTTTGCCAAGCTGTACCTTGTATAAAACTTACCTATTTATCATCCTAGCTAAATATGTACTTAGGTTTCCTAAGTTAATTTTTAAAGGACTAAAATTCAAAATCAAGACATTTTTCTCTGCTTGGTTCAAATGTTTTTTAAACTAAATTTTCATTAATTAACGTGTAAATTTCACCATACTAAATTTAGGGAGAATTTATATAACCCATGTCACCCGGACCATTATTACGGATCTATTGATACCTAATGAGGTATGAGCGCCTAAACTACTGAACTGATTTTGGTAAATGTACCAAAATCAGTTCAGTAGTTTAGGCGCTGCGGTGGAACACACGTAAATACAAACACACAGACATATAATGCTAAAATTATAACCCTTCCTTTTGTATTTGCCGTAGTCGGGTAAAAACAAATTATAAAACCTCTTTTGAACTATCTCAAACAAGCTATTAGTTCAATCTGTCTTAAAAATCTCCTTGATAACTGTATAAGGCTCCATATACAATAGAAACTTAAAAATCAATTCATGACCCTTGGGGTCAACTGGCAGAGATGAGGCGATAGGGCTGAGGAACGGGGAAATGCACCATAAATGGCCATCAGGCATCAGTGTGCGCATCGATATTACCAATAAATTCTTTGCTATATTTCCCCGTACCAATAGATAAGGCTCTATGATGTGCTCTGCGCACACGACTCTTCCTAATGCTCGGCTTGGGTGGAGAAGGCTTTTAATTTCGTAAGACACTGTACGGAGTAGCGGACAGTCGCGATGTATACCTCCACAAGTATCACTTTTTTTTTTAAATAAAACCTTTAATGTGATAGCCACGAATTTTAAAAACGACTTCATAATTTGTGCTAAGACATACATCATATTATACCATTACTATTTCACGTTGTATCTAAGTTGTTGGGTGGTCTTCTCATAAATTCGTCTTTAGTTTAACTTACTAACAATAGTGTTTTAAGTGTAAACATGTTACTAACAATCTGTGGATCTTTTAGTGTTATCCGAAATAAAATGAATTTATTTTATTTATTATTAATTTAACATCCAAATCATTGAATAATATATAGCAAAGGAAGTATCGTAACTAAAAGATAGATCTAATAATATTTTCTGTAAAGGAGATCATTCACCGTCCATACATTTTTGGGCTAAAGATGTGAAAGCCAAACAAAAAAAAAGCTATATTCCGAAAGAGTAGGTTTTTCCTTCATTTTTTATTACTACTAGCTATTACTTTAATTAGATTACTTTTTATTATTTCAACTGCAAAATATATTGAAAACAGTATTTTTCAAAATCGTATACCAGGTCAGGGAATTGCCGTACAGGTTTGACCTAATAATGAAAAGTGAAGAGAATAACATGTTCTAACGGAATATATACCTATATTTTTTTATTTGGACGGCTTTTTCATAATTTAGCCCAAAATGACTGATCTCCTTTCGTGTTCTCACACGAAAATCCTTCTCCTCACTTATTCGCGGCTCCGTTGTAATGAAGACATACTGTACTGAGCCACGCCCTCGCTAAGCGGATAATTGAGTCATTATAGTTGCGCGAGCGCATACGCCGCTCTCGTGCTATCTGCGATCGGCCGATAGCACCGATTCCGATCCGGCCGCGGGTACCGCCGTGCCGCCGCCGTGACGTTACTTAACGTACCTTAACATGTTTCTGACTTATGTTCAATATCTTTGTGATTTCTGTAATAAGATATTTTTTTTTGTTTGAAGTCAAGGCGGACCTATAATAGTATATCAAGTGACATCGGGACAGCCTAGACGAAGATAAGCAATTCCCTTATTTTTAAGAATGTTCACATTCGCATCGCATTCGCAATCTGTCAGAAAAACCATCAATTTACTAATATTTTTGACAAGTTTGACAGATTGCGACTTGAATGTGAACGTTTTATAAGTAAGAGAATTGGCTCTCTGGTCGCAGCCCTATAGATAGAAAAAAGAAGAAAGAATGAAGAGGGTTTGTGCCTTGCAGTGGGACACTAGGCTCTTAGTGTATGGCAATCGGGCCAACTGGCCTGTGGCTGTACCACCACTTCTGATACTAGCTTATTAAGAGGATGCAATACGAGCGAAACGAGATAAAATAATGAAGCAAATCAAATCAAAATCAAATCAAATCAAGCATCCGGACTCGGTTCCTGTTTCATCGAAAACCGAGCGATGCGAGCTCGAAAATTCGAGCATTTTGGACCGAGGTCCGTTAAGTTTTCATTGTGATTTTACTAATAGAATTCAAGGGCGACCGAAATGAGATAGGAGATTGGAGCATCCTGACTAAGATAATTGGTTAAACTGTCATTGTGAATGCAGCAAAATGTATGAGCGAGTGAAGCGAGCTCGAAAATTGGAGCACCCTGATTCGGATAGGTTAGATTTTCTGTGTGATTTTACAAAATGCAAGAGCTTGAGAATCGGACCGCGCCTGGGATTTGGGGCGCCGTATAATAATACAAACACGGACCAGGGCTACTGCGGTATCAGCCATATCAATAGATACGTTTGTGGGTTGTGAACCAAGCGCGGACCTTTGTCGCGAGACAAAATAGACGCGAAACCATCTACTACACCCACGTTTCAGTTAATATATGGTACCACATCTGAAGCATGAGCTACCAAACAAAAAAAGAATCATCAAAATCTATTCATATTTGGCGGAATAAAGGCGTAACATACACACAAAAAAAGAAACACAGGCGAATTGAGAACCTCCTCCTTTTTGATGAAGTCGGTTAAAAACAAAGAAGTTTAACTTCATTTTCGTCTTTAATGTGAGATATGCAAACTATGTTGCTCTATGCTCTAAACCAGTGGTCGACGCATGTGTTATTATGTTTGCAATTAATAATTTTTATTTTTTTACATTTTTATAACATTTTACCATTTGAGAATTTTAGATTTGACATTTTATTTTTGAAAATTTTAATTATTTTGTTCAATGAAATTTTATTAATCACATTTTTATTTTGGGTTTTATCTGTTTGGAATTTATAATAGTTTGAATTTTGTAATTTAATGTATGAGTTGTATATGTCTATGGACTAGAATATAATCTGAAATGAATAAATAAATTAATTAATCAATAGAGCCAAATATCAATACTATAACGACTAAGATTTCTTATGAGAGTCAATACAGCTTACCTTTATCCTTAAAATTCTCATCGTATTTCGCTCCACAACGCTTCCTAAAATTAACTTGTTAAGAAGTAGGATGCCTTCATCATCATCATCAGCATGTCGGTTGATGAGGAAGGCAAAAAAATCAGTTGTTCCCTACATTTATTTTCGCAGAATTCGTCAAAATGTAGGTCGTCTGTTTTTTTTCACGATTTCCGGGTTGTTCCCATAGTGAAAGTTGTTCACAATGATGAATACAATGAAAAAAAAATCTATACAAAAAATTATAAAAATATATACGAATTGTCAGTTTGTGACATTTTACGATGATTCATAATATTTTCCTATTATTATTCTGCCAAAGTGACTGTTTTTAGCTTTTAGCCCCCAGGACAACATTTTTCGGGTCAGCTAGTTTGCAATAGTTCTTAATTTACTACAGAAAAGTTTATATACACTAACAACCCAAGTACCTACGCTGCCAACACCAATACTACCAAAACAAAATGCAATCAAAAAGTGGAAACACCAAACAATTGTAATAGCATACGCCCCCAAAACAAATCTGTGGGTATCGCGAAAGATCAAAATAACATTTGTACCGAAATCATTTATCAGCGCTGATTCTCTTTCCATTTGGCGGCTCCGGCCCACGCCGCGCGCCTCTCCGCAGTGTCATTACAGCCTAAGGACATGGTGGACACTTCTAGCGATTTGTCGTATTTATTTTTGAAGTGAAAATTCTTAGGCGGTGATTCGATAATTGGACGAGAATTGAGAGCGAAAATTCAAGGACGCGCCACGTTTATGCACAATTCGTTACATGAGAGAGAAGAAAGATACAACTTCCCTCTCTATTTCTCTCTTATTCTTTAAGAAGTTTTTGTTTAAGTAGGTATGTTACATACTCACCGTTTTCCGCGGTTTCTCTTGCATCCTTGATTTGCATCCACATTTACATACACACTCCGCGACAATGCCACTTATATTCGCGGTGGATGAGTGGCTGGTCCGTAAGTCACAAATGTGTACTGAGTAAAAAATATTGTTGGGACGACAAAATAACTTTAAAAGGACGGACAGCTAAGCAAAGAGCACTCTGTACGGCAATGTTTTTATTGTCACACTTTAAGAGCGTTTATTCTAAAAGTGGGTAACGTCTCAAACAGATGTCAAATATTTCGCTGTTTTGATTAATTTGGCAATATTACTGTATGGAAATATGAAATATGGCTAGACAACTGTCTAAAATATTGATTCATCCCACATCCCTACTACATGGCTTTACGTAAAACCTCCTTTACACAGGAGATGTAGGTTTGCTACCGCCTATGAGATTCGCTACCGCGTATGAGGTTCGCTACCGCTTATGAGGTACGCTACTGCTTATGAATGTGGTCGCAATCGAATCCCTAACGCGCTCAGACTAATGTGTTTGAGGGGAATAACATGTTTGTGGGGAGTAAGTCATTAATAAGTGTTGCCGACGACATTTAGATTAAAATTTAATATTTGTATTAACTGTCTATGCTTGTTACGAACTAGCTTTAACCCGCGAAATTTCGTGTTTTTTTATTCATCCATACTAATATTATAAATTCGAAAGTAACTCTGTCTGTCTATCTGTCTGTATGTTACCTTTTCACGCCTAAACCACTGAACGGATTAAGATAAAATTTGGCATGGAGATATAATGGCGTCCCGGGGAAGGACATAGACTACTTTTTATAGACATACCACGCGGGCGAAGCCGCGGGTGGAAACTAGTATTCTATAAGGCAACTAGGTCATGAGCTATCCGAATATCAAAAAATATTTGCATAGATCTTAAGGGGGAGGCGTCAAAATTGGTTCGCTGTTACCTATAGACCAGCTGCGCCCCGCGGTTTCACCCGCATAAGTCCCGATCCCATGGAAATAACGGGATAAAACGTATCCTACGTCCTATTCCAGGTCATGGTCTACCCTTGTGCCAAATTTCATTCAAATCCGTTAAGCCGTTTTAGCCTGAAAGCGTAACAAACAAATTATCAAACAACTCATTTTGGTGTTCGAAAGCCGGGAATCGTTTTCATAACAAAATCGTATAACTGATTTAAAAAATAGGAGTAATTTTATGAACTACATTTGGTTGTGACACTCTAGCTCCTTTGTTGGTACGAAAGTGTGGCATTGTCCTTTAAAAAAAAGTTACATGTTAAGAAAATACCTAAGCAAGAAAGTCTTTACCACAACAGCACCGCTCATCCATAAACAAAAGACCCTCGCCAATAAAATAGGTGCAATTACAAAAATCCCCAAAAAAATCGCTTTACAAGATCCCTTGCAGTAACTCAATTGTCACGTCGGCTGTTTGGTCGATCTATTTTTTGCTCGGCACCAGAATTTGCGCCATATTGCCAACCACCCCATCTAAATGATAATTCGAGCTCCCTCTTTACAATAAAAATTATTGCGGCCGGTTTATTTTATTACAGTTTATATTGTGTTCGAATACCTTAGCAAGGGATTGCGGTCACAAAAATAGTTTTTGCCGCCAAAATAACCTTTATAACGTTGTCGTAAAGAATAGAACCTTTTTCAAGTAATCGAAGCCGAAAATTGTGTATATATGTCCAAACTTGTCACAAAATGTCGTATTCGGCGAATGGACAGTGATTTCCCGTTTACCCTTTGACCAATTCGGTTACGATTCGTCGTATTTACATTTCGGTGGGTACGTATCGGTATAAATTGTGTTTTTCAGTTTATTGCTAAAGAGGTTTCAGGCGAACTGTAAGGCGTTGCGGGAAAACAAATATCTTTATAAATAGTAGTGCCTCTTTTTCTTTTTCTGGCCTTTACTCTAAGTTCGTCGGTGTAACTAAGCTAGAGCACCGCGACCAAATGAGTTAGGTTTTTTTGTTGTTAGAACTGTGAACAACCGCGCGTGAGCCGAGCGAGCGAAGCGAGCTGTGCCACGGCAGCGGCCGGCGAGCGCTGCATCCAAGTTCAATATCTCCAAAACAACCCATTTTGACCCCAAGTTATCGGGATAAAAAATGTAGCAACACCCATTTTAAAGAATGCATCGAATTACCAATCATCTTAAACTCACAATTTTTTTTTAGCCTAGAATCATAAATTAGTTGTAATGTTAATTTAATTTAATTTTGATTTTATTTAATTTTAATTTTGATTGTATTTTATTTTAATTTCATTGTAACTTTTTAATTTAATTTAATTGTAATTTTGTGTTTAATTTGATTTTAATTTAATGTATTTGTAAATATGTGCCCAATCTATGAGTCTTGATACTCGAATTAAATGATTTGATTTGAATAAAGGTTCTATGCTGAGATTTTTTTTAAATCGCACATCCATAGTAATATTATATAGAGGAAAGATTTGATTGCTTGTTTGTTTGCATTGAATAGGCTCCGAAACTACTGAACCGATTTGAAAAATTCTTTCACCATTAGAAAGCTACATTCACCCTTAGTAACATAGGCTATAATTTATAAAGATTACACGCGGGCGAAGCCGCTGGCGGCAGCTAGTCTCTTATACTTAGTTATCTGTTGAACTGTGGCGTAATTTCCCGCACTATTGCGAGAATGCAAAGTTTGTGGCGTTTATTAAGCAAATTAATAAATTATCAAAACAAATTGGATTATTAACATCTCTGCGGTTGAATTAAAGACAGTTTTTCATTTAAACGGACATTTAGCGGCTACATTAGCACCTAAAACATGTTGGTACCTAAACAGGCAAAAATAATGGCTACATTAGCATCTAAAACATGTTGGTACCTAAACAGGCAAAACTTGACAGCTAAATTGTCACCAACATTTTGTTACCTAAACAGGAATAATTTAACAACTACATTAACACCTAAAACATGTTGGTACCTAAACAGAAAAAAATAGTAGCTACATTAGCATCTAAAACATGTTCGTACCTAAATAGACAAAACTTAACACCTAAAACATTTTGTTCCACAGACATTTAACAGCTAAATTAGCACCTAAAACATGTTGGTACCTACCCAATACTACTTAAGCAGGCTTCCACTGCTGATAAAGGCACTATACCAGTAATCAAACGCAAGACAAAGCCACCCCATTCTTATCTCCCTTTCAGATCGCAATCAGTGCCGCCATGTTGATGTCATTATGAATCAAATTCCCGCCTTTTAACTTTTTTTTTCCATTCGCTAGGCACCGGCGTCAGATCTCACAGCCGATAAGTTCTTTATTATCCTGGATGATTTTTTAATCTGTGCACCTACTTGGTGGTTTCGCATTAGCGTATTGTTAGTGTGCTGTGGGGAAATTGCAAGGTTCTGAGAACAATGGCGTCGCTGTGATGGCAGACGCTTAATGCGCTGGGTGATTAACTGCCTTCGCTTCTAGTTTACTAAGTAATACATTAGACTTCGGGAGGCCTGATAGTCTTTTAATTATTGTCATCCGTTTTTATACGTATACAACTTTGGTTACGGGCAAGGGCAACGTTAAGTTATGGGAATCGGTTGATTAACTTTGTATCCAAATATAAGGTAAGTTATGTCTTTTCTGTAAAAGTCTCACTGTAAAAACTTAGGTGTAACACACCATACAAATTTTAAATTAATTTTCAATCGTAATTACATTTACGAGCTTTCATAAAAGGTAATAAATAGCTCAAGCTCGATAGTGAGGAGCTCGTGGCTAAGTAATAACAGCCACACGGGTCGATCTGTCAGGTTAAGCTACGCTTGCCGGGGTTGGTCCGTGTATGGGTGGCCATCTTTACATACGGAGACTCCTCCGTGCCCCGGAAAGCACGTTAAGCCGTTGGTCCCGCAACAGGTTCGCAAGCTCGAAAGTCTAACAACCAGTCTTACCAAGGGGTATCATATTACCCAGTTACTGGGTTGTGGAGGTCAGCAGGCGTAGCATGAGCACCGTTTTGTCGACGGAAGAGTAGACAAAAATGACGTTTCCTGTAGACAGTAAACACAAGTACGAGACAGCAGCAAAATAGAAAGAGTCAACTGCACTTTTTACGAAATTCACCCTTTTACATTATTCGACTCAGAATTCTTTGTTTTGTCATAGGATTTATCGGTTGTCAGTGTGATTTTGACAGTAAGGATAGAAAACTTTCTTCCGAAATAGTCTACATATAAAAAGACCTAGACAAAGATCGTTAGAAATGAAAGACAAAATGACAGATTGTAGAAAGATTTCTACGGTGGATGTCAAAAATGAAGAAACGAACTGTCACTTTGTATAGAAAAAGCTATGTCTATTCTTCGTAGAGATCGAAAACGCCATGCTACGCCTGCAGATAGGCAGTCGCTCCATGTAAAATAATGGTATTCAGCTGCATCCGGTTAGACTGGAAGCCGACCCCAATATAGTTGGGAAAAGGCTAGGCAGGCATAAAAGGTAATAAATACGTAGTCTGCTAAAATCAATGTGTCCTCATAAAAAACAACCAGTACATAATATCTTTAAAAAGTTCCCTACGGAAACACTGCTTCTACAAACCCAGCTTACTTCTAAAATAAAATTAAGAGAACAACAGTGGACTCCGGCTGGACCTGCAAACTTGGAAGTTTGTACTCGTAAGTAGATTTTCCAATTTGAAACTCGTTACGGCCGAACTCCTGAGTCTTTTCACTTGGACTGCTCGGGATTTATTGTCCAACTTCTTCGGACCACGAGAACTTTGGCGAGGATGAACATTGTCACCGTTGGTTATTTATAACTTGTGCTTTCTGATAGTAAACTTGTGTTTAGTTAGTACATAGGATATGCAATTAGGGGTTTAAAAGATGCAGTGCAGGGCTTTAAGGTAGGTATATTATTAATTAAGTAATAGCCCGCCTTGCTTCGCACGGGTTTACGACTTGACTATGACAAAATATCGAAATTCCTATAAGTTTTTTTCTTATAAGTTTAATGTTATTTTATATTATACACGTAGACCTTTCGGAATTAATTCTCTAAATGATGGTGTTAAGACGCATCAAAATCCGTTGCGTAGTTAAAAAGAAGAACGCGGTCGCACAGACAGACAGACATGAAAAGCGACTATAATTTAAATTAAGTATATATCCTATATTTCCTTATGCTTACATATTATAAAACAAAGTCCTCCGCCGCGTCTCTCTGTCGTGCTGTTCGCTAGAAACTCAAAAACTAGTACACCAATATTCATGCTGTTTTCACCAATGGATAGAGTGGTTCTCGAGGAAGGTTTTAGTATATAATGACCGACATCCACGGGCGAAGCCGCGGGCATCAGCAAGTATATTATAAAATACTAGCTGCACTTCGCGGTTTCACCCGTATAAGTCTCGATCACGTGGGAATATCGGGATAAAAAGTATCCTATGTCCTAAATCAGGTCATGGTCTACCTATGTGGCAAATTTCATCGAAATCCCTTCAACCGTTTCAGCGTGAAAGCGAACTTTCGTAAGTAGTTAGGACTGCACGTGATTGGTGAACTGTGAAAGACAAGGTTTTTGTGCAATTTCAACTGTTTTAAGGTAAAACACTGCTTTCGTTGGTCTGGTGCTCGCAAACGCTACTTTTTTTTTTTTTTTGTGTTTGGGAAATCATCCAATGACTTCTTCCGCTCTGGGCGGAGCGGAAAGGCGTGTCAGACTTTTACTGGCTAAAACCCTCCCGTGTTCCTTCAGTTGCCTGTTGCCAAGGTCCCGGTATCCCTTTCGGACTTTCCCGCAACGCAACCCTGCCAGGCATCGGTCCTAGCGGAACCCGCCAATTGTGCTGACATCTCTTTGAGGCGCGCGTGGAACACGACGTGCCATCGACCCGGGCCTGGTCGTTATCGGACGACGAGCCACCCATTGCTCGCCGTCCGCAAGCCCGCGCCTATGGTGGCCGGGAATCGGCCTAGGATTCCCGACACCCAGGATGAGGGCGCAAACTTTGCCTCTCCCTCACGCGTTCCGCTTCCTCCTTCGCTTGCAAACGCTACTTCTGAGCATGAGGTCCTGGTTTTGACTCCCAGGTCGGACAAAGTATTATTGCGCTTTTCCACCAGGAATTTCTTACTTGCAGTTCGGAGTGTGGATTTATGCCCGGCTCATGTCATTAGGCTCGCCCCCTATTAAAAGACTGACCGTGTGACGTGTGACCGTGTGACTTGAACATAGCTGGCGAAATGTGGGTGTATTAGGTAGTAGCACTATTTGACACAAACAAAACCATGACAATGTAAATTAGATTAAGAAGAATACAAAAACGAGTATTTACTACAAGCACACGTCTGCCTCACCCTTGGGGGAATACAGGCGTGATGTTATTTGGTTTCGAAACAAGTCTTATTTGTTTACAAAGGTGAAGAAAGATTACCTAAGTTCTTTTGAAGGAAGTTAGTCAGTCTTTATAATTTAGCAGGTGAAATACCTTATGAACTATAGGTATTCTTTCTATATGGACACGTCATGCAGATTCATTGATTCATCGTGATCCTGAGTAGAAACTACTAATCTGCCTTGGCGGTAACTGATCTTCCTTCAATATTTAAAAGTGTCCATCTACCTCCCTCTATTTATCCTAAACTTACCTATATTGCAAAATAAACATTGTCTATGTAATTATTTGAGCAGCTCTAGCGGCGTAATGGCGGCGCTTCCGGTGGGCCGCCATTAGTGGCCATTTCCTGCTTACTTCCGGACCGGCAGCGCCACCTAGTGGTGGCTTCTAACAATCGCTAAGGGCGTTAAATGCTTACGTTACAATTTCTTTCGGATTCGGAATGTAATGACGATGCTATCGGTGTTATAGGCGGAACGCTTGTAATGCGAACACAAATTGATACGGACTGGCTGCTAAGATTTTAAATTGGATTTGAAAGGAATGTTTTTTGGTGGTTCCAAAGTATAGGTACCGTAACGTTACTGTATCGAAACTTCAGAAGGTATTTCAAGTATTATTCGACATCGTCACCATAGTGAAAAATTTAAAGTGAAGCTATTAATTTTCAAAGTCAAAGTAGCGCAGGCAAATCAAACCTGCTTCCAACCATCACAACATTCACTTGAACACAATGTTTCGGACACGCAATTTCTGAAATATGTTATAGTTGTGAAACATTGCAAAGCTGATGAAGTAATAAATTACCATGTAGGTATACCCTACTTGAAATCGAATGACTTGAGATTGAATAGCACTTGCTCGAAAACGCTGACTCGATTGTACCTACTTGAAATCGATTAATTATGAGCTCGACAGTTCACTACCTGGATGCATCAAAATCTCGAATAAACTATATGCTCCAATCATTACCATCATCTTGACAAAATTATAATTGTTTTTTTTAATACTTATTTATGACATTTATTCCATATTTCGTAAGTAGATAATTAAGTTTACTTCCTAACTATTTGGTAAAAAAATAGCTAGGTATTTGTATGTTATTTTATTACCATCATGTATTTTTCATGATTATTGTTGATTTATATTTCCTCGCATACATAAACTGTTTTTATTATAATGTACTCAAATGAAAATCCTTAAAACTACTATTCTGTAAATCGTTTAGATCGTCGTTCGAGAAATTATGTTTCTAGATTTGGGCCTTCGCATTGCCGATGATTCGAGCTTCTACTTTTTTGAAACATTTTTATTTTTAGAGATGTAATTTTTTTAATCATCAACAATATTTTGCTTCTTTTTCTGCATGGCTTTTTAGTCTAGTTTAGGAAATCGAATGATAAAATTAATGGTGTTGCCACACTAACAGTTAAGTGGCGGAAACACACCCTTGTTAAAGAGCTGAGGTAGGTGCTTGAAAAAAAATTCTTTTGAAATCAAATTGCAGGCGTTAAGTTACAAAGAACAGGTTCAAGATTACCGTTTTTTTTTTAAATATGGTTAATTATCTGCTTCTGAATGAACAACAATTTGACTCGTTTGATTCAATCAGAACTCATCCACCTTTCTGTCTGCGCTGGTATGCGGATTTTATTTTACTACTTTGTAAAATAAATTATTAATTATTAATACTTATTAATTAAAAATCATGAGGCAAACCTACGTAACAAGTCATTTCATGGCTATGTTTCGTTTTCGTTCAACAATATACCTATTGTTGTCAGGGTAGGGTTAGACAGAAAATTAGCCAACTTCAAAAAAGGAAATGACTTACTTAGAAAACGAAACATAGCCATAAAGCCTGAAACCTACATCTCAAACATTTCTAGAGTTCTCTGCAAAGCCCGTGATTTACTGCAAACGTAACTCATATTCCCTCTCGCAAATCTAATTAGCGAGAACATTCTCAATAAATCCACATGATACACTGTAATAACGTCGTAATCCACGCTCGAGATGATTGCCTCACCACGATATATCTTTTTTATGCCCGTTTATCGCCCGATAATATAATAATCATATCACGCTGACAATAATGGCATGCCAAATAAAATCTACCTACCCTATATAACACCCATCAGGCGAAATTTTATAATGATGTCGGGTGAATTCTTAAACATGCAATTTTCCCTTTTACTGCTGCAGTTTAAAACCCAAAATTGACTGCATCCCGTAGACAGTTACGCCATTCTGGCACGTTTAAAAAATCTCTTGTTCGAAAACAGAACGTGTACAAATTGGGTGAAGTTTGGTGTGCGCGGGAAAGCAATATGTTTTTATTTCTTTTTAATTTCCGGTTCGTTTTAATGGCGTCGAAATCAATATAATGGTAAAGCGGCCATCGCCATTTTCGCATTTTGTGGTTTTGCTCATTTAGCGTCGCTGAGCATGATTCAACAGTTGTATAGTGGCCACTTACGCTAATGAATGCTGCGTTACATCGGGTACCTGTGCCATACTGGTTGTTTACTATCGTATTACCCGTGTCAGTTGGTTTTCATTCTGGCCATTTTCACTGCTGCTCAGCTGGTACGGTCCATATGGTTTGGTAAAGTAAACACCTGTGGATAAGCTAATTTTGGGACGTGAAGCCAATCTTAGGTGGATGCCTTGAACTTTTGGCTTACAAAAACCATTCATCCATTAAGCAAATCATTTAATAACGATGGACAATTCTACATGGAATATGGACATCAAGGATAATCTTATTATATTTTATTGGTCTATTCAATAGAGTAGCTCCTGATTGACAACCTCTAAGTCTTTCGAAAATACAGCTGTACACGGATCTTTTGGCGCGTGGCCAAAATCGGAACTAACGCCGCCATCTTGTTTTTTAATACATTTCACAAAACAATTGCACAAATAAATGTACCAACGGCGCTCATTGTCCATTGACAGAGCGCTGTTGGTAAACATTACACTTGATTGATTTCACTGATTTCGATTTAATTTCATTCAGGTGCCAAAATATCCTTGTATTACTCTATAATAGAGCTTTAGACTGCACACTTGCACAGATAATAATATAATAAAAATACAAGGATCGTTGTTTAAAATTCTGCTCAAGTCTAGCCGATCCATTGGGTGATTGCGTCTCGCCCGTGGCAGACATCTTTATTTTTTTTCAGTATGGTCGTGATTTAGGTGGAAAGTCGGTGTGAAAGGGCGCGAGCATTGACGCTGAAAAATGTCGCGTAGATTTAGCGGACTATGGTGTATTTACAGTTTGGGTGTCGCGAACTCGTTGACAATCAATTTGTTTTTTTTTTTTAATAAGTCTTGTAACGGAATCATAGTAAGTATCGTACAACTTTCAATGCTTATAAAATACCGAAATAAAAATCTGATATACAAACCCAGTTCAGATTAAATTCTAACGCAACTCACTAAAGGGATTAGCAACACATCTGCTTTAAGAAGTTTCAATTTTATATCTCATCACTTTTCCATCAATTATTGGGTGAATAACATTTCCAAATAATAAAATAATCGAAAATTGAAGTTATAAAATTAACCTTGTAAAAAATCTACATCGCCACATGCGAACTACGCATCAAAGACCTGACGTCACACAAAAATCCTGACGTCACATAAATCCTGTTTCCCGCCCGATGGTATAATACAAGAATCTAATATCAATCATTGGGCCGTTGCCCGCCAGACACAACATCACAACACGGAAGATCCTCCCCACAGAGCACTATATTCACTATATCCTCCCTTTTCTATGGTGGAAGAGTGAACTTTACACCCTGTTCCTCATACCCCTAAAACCTCAATTATAATAATTGTCACATAAAAAACATCTTAGGTGATTTAAAAAAATAGAATTTCGGGTTTAGATCGATGGCTATTGCAACGGAGGAATTCTCCAGTGGTGAAGCACATTACCAGTATGAAATCTGACAGACTTATCCGGCCTTAACGGGTCGTAGGGTAATTGCATAACACACGTACAATGGTGCTTGTCATAATTTGGGGGGTGATGACACTGAAAAGTGGTTGCTCATAATGGGCCCTATTATAAGGCTAAAAGTCACCCAAATGGCAATGGAGAGGGCTATACTTGGAGTTTCCCTACGTTATTTAATCAGAGAGAATTTTCGTCGACGGTTTTTCATTTACAACAATAAATTGTTGGAAGAAGTAGTGACAAAGTTGAATCCTTCAGAATATATATGGGTACTAGGTTAGGGTAGCTAGGCTAGGGTAATAGGTACCAATTCCCTTTAGTGTGTGAATGCGTAACAATTAAAACCTGACGGCATTTATACGAATCAAACGTTAATGCTCCAATCGTGTTGACCTGCAAACTCTGTAACAAAGTTAGAAGCGAGCTGTCATTCCACCTGATGCTTGGTATTGACACTAGTGACAGCTCCCTTCAAACTCACTCCGCGTTTTCACGGTGAGATCGGTTGCTGACACTAGAAAGTCGTGTGTATCCTGCTTTGCCGAAACAATTGAACTACGCTAACTATTCCTGGCTGGGACTACACTGCCAAGACGGTTTATTGCTTCCTTTGTCCTATTCCTCGCAGTTTACAGTTTATCTACGGAAGCTATCATAATAGTCAGGTACCTACCTAGTGATATACCTACATAGGTATACAAGGCGGCCCACGGATATGCCACATGGAGGGAAAGCTAGTGTCACAAATAAAAGCAGGACCATGAATTTTAACATTTTTAATACAAAATTAATCAATTTATCAAATGCTCAAAATGGTTGAATACAAAGTCGCAATTTTTCTGAACAAAATTTCACATCAAATGTTAAAATTCATGGTCTTCCTTTTATTTTTGGCACTATGTTACTTAGCAAAAAATAATCCTGATGATGAAGCTACAGGGTGATTATTTTTCTCATGTAACGGGTTCGATTCCCGGTTCAACCATGTATTTATTTAAATATCTATGAATGCAGTTTAAATTGTTTTTTTTTTTAATTCAAATAATGTTTTCTTTCAGTAAAATATTCCATCTACAATATTCAAGGTACTTTCCCTCCATGTGGCATATCCGTGGGACGCCCTGTATACTGGCGGAGAAGACAATACGATAATAAATGAATACACTGGCAATACTAATACGTAGGAGTATTTTGAATATCGAATAAAACATCTAAATTAAAAAAAAGTGATCAAACTAACTAAATTGTAGTCTTCTTCTTTTCGTGTGGTTAGTGGCTAACCTGGTGTCAGGGTTTTAAAGCCACCCAAGGGCTCTGACTTGGCTTCACATGTCGTCGAGAAATATCTCTCAGGTATGCTGGTTTTACTCACGATGTTTTCCTTCACCGTTTTTGAAGCAAGTGATAATTATACAATACGCACATGAATCCGAAAAGTCAGAGGTGCGTGGCTTGGGTTTGAGCTCGAGACCTATGTCTTGGCAGTCTGTCGGTCACACTACTAGGCTATCTCGCACTACTGCTCTACTAAATTGTAATGATGGGCCAACTATGGGTTTTGCCGATAAGCGACTAGCTATCACATATCTATTGGATATATTTGATTGATTTTTGCATGTAGACACGGCAAGCTATAGGCACATTTCCAGTTTATGCTGATCTCGCATTGTATAGGATTTCCGTTCAAGCGAGGTCAGCTTATAATGGAAATGTATAGCTTGATGTGTAGCCGTGTGTACGCAGTGTTTACCTTGTTTATGCCAAGAAAAGTTTGTAAGTTTGACAGCGGTAATCTCTGAAGATTGGTTCACACCAGAAAACATTTAGTAACGGGTCCTTATCTTTTCCTATGCAGGGAATCGGTTCGGTGCTGTCAATTTAAATTATATGAAATATGATATTAAAACTGTACGATATGCTCAGTCATCATCATCTGTCTGCCTTTACCCAGCTTTGGTGGGTTCGGCTTCCAGTGTAACCGGATGCAGCTGAATACCAGTATTTTACATGGAGCAACTGCCTATCTGACCTCCACAACCCACGTAGGTATCTACTGGGTAATTAGATACCCCTTGGTAAAATTGGTTGTCACACTTTTGCTGCTGATTGTACCTTTCTCATTTTGATAGTAACGTGAGACGAGTTGCAGAATGAAAATAATTATTTATTTTGATTTTCTTCATGTCGTCCTAAATGGGCCGTAGGCATGAAGGACGAGTTGACGAATCACTCAGACTTTCGGACTTCTGACGACCCGTAACAACTGTCAAAGATCTACAAATAACAGCCGGGACCAACTGCTTAATTAACGTGCTTTCCTAAGCCCACCGATCCACTGACCAACCGCGGCAAGCATAGCTTAACCTGATCGATCGACCCTTGCGGCTGTTATTACTTAGCTACAAGCCCCTAATCCCTCATACGATATGCGCAGTAAATACCTTATAATAAAGACCTACCCAATAGCGCGTCCAGCGCGACGCAGTCTCCTTGAAAGTGCTCAAAGGTTTTGATGATTATATTTGTTGTCTTTTCGAATGCAATTTTCCTAAACACAATCGCCGCGCACTGGTCCATACCTACGACATTACTTGGGTTATGTGATCTGGGTTCATTTATCATTGTACCCAAAATACTTACGTAGATAGGTACTACCAAGCAGGGGCATTTTAGGGGGAGACCTAAGTCCAGCAGTTGTTCGCGACAGCCTGATCAGATACGCAATATTGATTGGCGAACAACGTGATTAAAGTACGCTTTATCTAAAAAGCTTTATAGTTTAATTACAAAGCTTGGCGGCTCCACTAACAATTATCTATCAGTCACAATCTATCCCAATATATCTTTTACCAAAATATTATATTACCAGCTAATTGCACGCCGGGCAAATATTTGTCGTCCATTAGTTGTTATCATTAATGTATTTCGCGTGTAGTACTCGTGAAGGCGACGTAGGTAATACATTACGCACTTGGTATCTCAATTTATCGCACTTGGAGCCTCATTATCATATCGCACTGATTGCCACGCACTCGTGCGCAAACGTTTAGTTTGATAGCTTTGTATTGAGCTGTGAAATTAATTAGCTGTTGCCCGCGGCTTCGTTTGCGATCCAAGATGAGAGTAGCCTATGTCCTTCTCCAGGTCAAGGTCTACCCCTGCGCCAAATTTTATCCAAATCCGTTTAGCCGTTTTAGCGTGAAAACGTAACAAACAAACAAAGTCACTTTCGCATTTATAATATTATACTATATACTATACTATACTGGCTTCTGTCCGCGGCTTCGCCCGCGTGGTATGTCGGTAAAAAGTAGCCTATGTCCTTCCCCGGGATGCCATCTATCTCCTTGCGAAATGTTATCGAAATCCGTTTAGTGGTTTAGGCGTGAAAAGGTAACATACAGACAGACAGACAGAGTTACTTTCGAATTTATAATTTATTATGTTTTATTAGTATGGATAGTTAGAATTTGTGTATATCCTTGTTCTTGTAAATTGCATCGTCTCTCCGTCTGTCTGTCCGGTTTGTTGCACTTCTTCTTGTCATGGCTCCATACCATACGCATTCGGAAACTATAATTATATGTCCAATGTGCGGGTTTTCTATTAATCAAAGCCAAGGTTTCTCTGGCTAGGTTATTGTTCATAAAAAGTATTTGTAACGCAAGGGACTGCTAGTATTTTAAAAAGACTTGGTTATTTATTGAAACTCAATCTGCCTAGCCTTTTCCCAACTATGTTGGAGTCGGCTTCCAGTCTAACCGGATGCAGCTGAATACCAGTATGTTACATGGAGCGACTGCCTATCTGACCTCCACAACCCAGTAACCGGGTAATACGATACCCCTTGGTAAGACTGGTTGTCAGACTTTCGGACTTCTGACGACCCGTAACGACTGTCAAAGATCCACAAATAACAGCCGGGACCAACGGCTTAGCGTGCTTTCCGAGGCACGGAGGAGTCTCGGTATGTAAAGATGGTCACCCATCCACGGCAAGCGTAGCTTAACCCGATGGATCGACCTATGCGGTTGTTATTACGTATAATTTAATGTCATTGCCTTTGTAATGTCATCACTACATGCCATTATAATGTCATCACTACAAGCCTGCTGAAATCAAGTGAAAGAAAACTCAAAGCACATTACAGTCCGGAAGATTGTCCATGGAGTTTCTAATAGCCCGTTCTTCTCTTTAAGAACCTACTACGCTTAGGAATGGGCAACTAAAGTCTGTTTTTTTAATCTCATAGACTAATTTGACAGGTGCGAATGTCAAACTCCAAATTGTAAAAACAAACAACAATCGCTTGAAATGTCAAATTATTCTACGAGATAAAAAAACTGACTTTAGCTTCATCTTTCTAACTTACCGACTTCTTGACAATTCTTCAATGCTTTGAGTTTTAAAATTTAAAATTAAAAGTCTTTGAAAAATTAAAATATTTTTTTTTTTTTTAATAAGAATGAACGATTAGAAATAACCTCGAAAATTCCGATTTCATCGTATCTACCTACCCAGTACCCAAAGCGTTTTTACGCTCGGTCTGAAGATATGATGCAATCGACGATTGCATTCGATTATCTAAAACGTTATTATTTTTGGTTTCACAGCTAAGTGTTCAATTATTGGGGACAGGAAAACCATTTTCCCTTAACTTAATAGCATTTGAATAATCTACTTGTATCTATGAACCCTCTGAAAAAATAGTTAAACGCCTAGATAAGTGCCCTGTGTGGTTGTTTTATCGTGCGCACGATAATTTATCCAGCACTCGAGATAAGCATAGAATAATTCACTTTTAGGTGAGCTTTTTGCGGCGCGTTTTATGATAATGGTGGAAAATCTACTCTAGCCTATCACTCGCCTATTATTATTTATCAAACAATGCTTTTAATGTAGGTCTGTGGGTTGTGGTTTTGTTTTGATAATAGCGTTGTCTTCGTCTACGTAACGTTTTATGTTATGGTCCTGGAGAATCAACATCAAATACTTAATCCTTTATCCATTTAATACTTATCACTAACTTTTATGCCCGGTTAGTCTCGCGGTTGCGAGTGCGACTGCAGAGCGTGGTGGAGCTTACAATTCCTAGGTCGAGCAAACTGGGTTTTTCCACTTCTCAGTAACAGCCCGGAATTTGGAGTTGGCGGTGTGATACGTCCGTGTCTCGCTGATGGTCCTGCGCCTGATCTTTCTCCGGTCGTGTCGGATTGCCGTACCATCGGACTATGAGAGTGAGGGAAGAGTGAGAGCACCTATGTCTGCGCACAAACTTGTGCACTATAATATCTCCATCTTTGATGGCTAGTCTCCGCTGAGATTGGCCACGATTGGCTGAAATTCGGTCTGCAGGACTAATCTTGAAAAAGAGTAACAGTTACCAGCCGCCTCATGTAAAACCGGATAGAGATATAAAATGTTAATCATCCTACAATATCTCATCATAAGTTAACTTTTGCGTACAATATTTTGTAAATAGCTATTTATATTATTAGAAAGATAATTATTATAAAAAGAAAGATATAACATTTCTCCTACATTTTAAGTACATAAGTAAGTAAATGGTATGGTATTCAATTTTATTTAGGGATGACAAATTTTAATATCAGCACTACCTCTTATGCTTTATCCACATAATTTGCATTAGGTATACCTGTCGTCTAGATATTAATTCACTGAAAAATAATGCCTTCTGCGCTAAGAAGTTGTGAAATATTTATTTGAATCAATCCAATCGCGTTTATCTCTAACAGGCTTCGGTATTTTGCTATAAATTTTGGGTGCCATTCCTAGAAAACTTTTTGTGTAGCATGCTGTGTTGTGCGTAAATATTGTATGAATGTGCTTTCCACAAATTCGTCCATCTCCTACAAATCGACAAAAGTCTGCACTTGATTGGTTATTTTTTTTAAATGACCCCCAATCGCAATAAAACTGGAAACAGTAGAGACAGAGAAGGCTTAAATACATTGGTGTAGAAAAGTGGACAAATTATTTTAATAATAAATCAGTACAAATCTGTACACACAGAATATTTTGAGACAAACGTTTTTTTTTTGTTTTGGTACCATTTACTGAAGTGGTTATAACTACTGCTATCTATTGTGAAATGGCAATACTAATTACAATCTATGAAGTACTGCTACTCGACACTAGATGGCGCTGTACTAAACATTACTTTTTATGTCACTAGATGTCAGTAATAACTATTCATTACAAAAGGTCATTGAACGCCTGTCGCGAAAAATAGCCTTCATTCATTGCTACATACACAAACACATCATTCACATCATTCATTCAAACTTTGACGACGCGTAAGTTTGTATTGCATCTGTGACAACAGTCCGTGTTTCACCTGAGCGAAACAGGTGTTTCTGTTATTATTTTATTACACGTAGTGACAAAACAACATTAATTTACTTACGAATCCTTAACAAACTTCAATAACATTGTAAATTATATTGAATTACTGTTGGTATTAAATTATGTGAAAAATAGTTACAATTCTAATTTGCAATAGTGTGAAGTGTGACAAAACGGCAAACTTTCCCAGCTTATCAATTTCGCGGTTCTAAACTAAGGCAATCTGTTCAAAATGAGTTGAACAAACTTTCGTACGCTTGTGGTGAGGTGTTTGTGCTGCCAGTGCTGTGAAAAAGTGTAAAAATGACCACAGACAGGTTTCATAAGTAAGTAAAAACAGCATAATCTAGTCTTTGGAGCAATCTCGATAAGATATCGGTATGTTGAGGTATTTCCGATAACATGCTATTCGATCAGTACCTAATTAGAAATTACCTGATGTGATAGGCTTTATATTAAAAACGTAGGTATTATGGGTAGGTACATACCTACCTGCCTAATTTACTTACATGATTATAATTACTTTTCTAGGTACCTATGCTTAATTATTAAACAATTTATTATGTAGTTCATAAAGTTTATTTTAACAACGCAACGTTAGAAATAAATTATTATTTCAATTTACACTCATTTAAATTTTTATGCATTCGAAAGCGAATTTACGATCTTATTATGATATAAAAACATCGCTTAGTGAAGATAAAAATGATAATTAAAATGACTTATTGTCCAAAAATACTACATAAATAACTTTAACATACAAATGCAAAGACGTTACTTATGCAAATTGCGAATTAATTAGTATACATAAACTTCAACTTAACTAATTGAATAAAATGTCTACCTACAAAACTATCTACTAGCGATTAGCTATCTATTAGCGGTACCTACCAAGGTAAATAGGTAGCTAAACTAAAAAAAATGCAGAACTCATTAAAAAATAATCTGTAGGTCTTCCAAGAAGGTATTTCGGCCATGGCGGCCAATTTCAACGGAGACTAGCCTTCGGCACAGATATTATAATACTACGCCTTCGACATGCATGGGAGATGTTATAGTGCACAAGTGTGTGCGCAATGCGCACGCGCAGACACACTCACAGGTGCACTGCTTTCCGAGACACGGGGTATCACACCGCCAACTTCCAAACTAAGGGCTTTGCCCCACCAGCATCCTAATTGCGTAGGCAATACTTACACGATCCACTGCTTCAGAAGTTCGAAAAAAAAATGAAACAGGTTAGTCTTAAAACCAATTTTGTTCGCACGAACCACATCTATTTATCAATAGATAGCCTACTTACCTATAGGTACTAAATTACTGGTTACATATGATTAAATGCGAAAGTAAGTGTCTGTCTGTCAGTTATGAAATTGGACAGCTAGATAGGTAGCCTGGATAAGTCCTGGAGAAGGACATAAACTTTTTTTCATTCTGGCTAGGTACTTATTTGTACCATAAAAACCGGCCAAGTTCGAGTCGGACTCGCACACGGATGGTTCCGAACCACCGTACAATAATAAGCAAAAATCGCCGAAAAAAACACGTATCTTGTATGGAGGTCTCCATACAAGATGTGTTTTTTTCGGCGTTTTTTCTTTTAATTGTTCACTTTATTAAAGGCATAGGCTACTTTTCATCCTGGATGTTGTCATAATACACGCAGACGAAATCGCGGGCAACAACTAGTCATCGATAAAAAACAACCCGCATATCGCCATGTTCACACCGTATTCGTCATAAGTGAATTTTGGTGGGACATTGAACTACATAGGTATATTGTTGTGACAGGCCAAGCGTGTCTCCTCTGCCACTGACTTCCACGTATTCCGACACGGAACGGGGAAGTGCCACTCAACATTGACAATGGCAATGAATGATCATAGGTACTTTAAAAAAATCTACTTGATAAAATCTTAAATTCATTCACTGACTGACAACGCACAGCCTAAAACGGTGGGTCTGGAACCATAAAATTTTACACAAGAGTTCCATATAATTATCGGCTGTCAATTGTGGATCTTTGTCAGTCGTTACGGGTCGTCAGAAGCCTGAAACTCTGACAGCCAGTCTTTCCAACGGGTATCGTATTACCCAGTTACTGGATTGTGGAGGTCAGATAGGCAGTCGCTCCATGTAAAATACTGGTATTCAGCTGCAACCGGTTAGACTGGAAGCCGACCCAACATAGGTAGTTGGGCAAAGGCTAGGCAGATTGATACCTTATAATTAGCGAAAGTGGAAGTTTGTAATTTTTACCGCTGGCTGGGACATCCCATCGGGGCACACGGGTGGTCTATTTTATAAAAAAGTGCGTGTCAGACCACGCACAAAAAAGGGTTCCGTAGGTGGTATGAATTTATCCCAAAAACAAACTTAACTTTGCAGTTGAAAAACATGTTCTCCCATATATCGATATACGTCACGGTCAATTCTCCAACTGCAAATGGAACTTTGTAATCGATTTTTTTTTTAATGTGAAAATCTTGTCATTTTTGGGGGGCTTGCCTTAATCGCCACGCTTGGCAGGCGAGATGGCGATCCCAGTATGATGACGCTGCTGCCCATTTTCTACTGATTCCCTTAGTCGCATTTTACGACACCCACGGGAAGCTCACGGGCTTTGAAATTACCAGATAGGCTTTCATATTTTTCATGCGTTTTTGATTCGACGATTTCGATGCCATTCAGATAATTTGAGAGGGGATTTAGAACAACACAATAATCAGTCGTTGTATCAATCACAAATATTTTGGGTGCATGTTATTTAAACACGGTACCCACATTATTGGCCCCTCGCCCACGGCGACTTTTTGTAGCGATGCTGTCGCGCGTTCGCATCGATACAGTCGCGAATCGCGATGCGGTCGCTAGCTGTTTGCCCTCGCACACACCACGATTCTCAGTCGCGATGCAAACGCGATTCCGTAACGGCACAAAAATGCCATATTTGCAAGATGGACTCCGTTGAGGGAACATTAGTCACGTTGTCTTTGGTGCTGCTTTTACAGCCTGAGCGGCAGCCAGCAGTAAGCAGCTGAAGCGTGGACAGCCAAAACGTTGGCAACGAAAGCAGCGTCAATATTGGATGCACCCATTTAATAAAGACAGATTACTTGGTGGACAATAAGTAACAACGTTTAAAATACTAATAAACTATGAGCATAAATTTAGAAGTTGTTACAGAATGTCATATTCGAAGTTTTGTGAATTGCTTTCCATTGTAAAATGAGTTGCAAATGTGACTACCGCGCCTTAGTTGCGATACTGTCGCATCGCTACAAAAAGTCGCCGTTGGTGAGGGGCCTTAGGTAACTACTGCTATTTGTGGATGAAAGTGTTATGAAGACTATGAATACGTATTTACAGTCAGTCTCATCGATGTTATTATCCATGGCAATGCTGCCAGCCTTTTGGGAACTTTTCCTGTCAACAGCAATGCGGAAGAATTTTTTGATGCCCTTTGATAATTTTCCCTTGTACATAATTATTATTATTAAGTAGATATTATAAGTCAGTACGTAGTTGTATTTCAGTATTTTATAAATGCCCTCAGCTATCTAATTGCTTTAGATATGTTCGTAACTGAATGACTACTTTTTCATTTTGACAGTTCAACAACAGTCATTGCGTTTTTTACGTTGTTGAGCAGAGGCCTTAGTGCGAGTTTCTTTTAACTATCTTCACTTAACGCATCGACCGCGTTCGTCGCTCCGATTGGTCCTTCACCAGTGAAGGCCAGTGACAGGCCAATCGGAGCGCCGAACGCGCTCGATGCGTAAAGTGAAGATAGTTAAAAGAAACTCGCACTAAGGCCTCTGATTTCTTTTTCGAACTTATATAGCAACTAGCTGTGCCCCGCGGTTTCACCCGCGTAAGTCTCGATCCCGTGGGAATATCGGGATAAAAAGTATGTGAAGTATCCTATGTGTTAATCCAGGTTATAAACTATCTGTTTGCCAAATTACATCCAAATCCATTGAGCCGTTTTTGCGTGATTGAGTAACAAACATCCAAACACACAAACACACAATCTTTAACATTTATAATATTAGTAGGATGTATGCGACATTTGTTTCAAACCGATTCAGATTGTGATTGATCGTGTGTTACGCAATTAAGGTGCAAGTTGGCAAGATATAAGAGACTTCACTGCCATGTTCCTTTACCCCCATACCCGGTTTTGGACTAATCTCCCCTAATGGTGAAAAGAATGCTTTACCCTTTTGAGTTATCTACATCGGTTTGCCTTTTGAAACGTAAGCCTTAAGCCACATCCCCGCAGCCTTTTTTAGCGACGACTTACAGAGTATTCATATTGATAGTTAGAAATCCAAAAACAATAAATTCCCCACGTGATATGACATAGTCCACCACCTTTACGCTTGCTTGCACACCACTGGCGAGGGTAGCCCACATTGTGCCAATAACACACAACCTATTTTAACACTTATTGAGCTCTTACTAAAGTTCATACTCCCGTGTACTGTTACCGTTATCATTGTATCGATTGTGGGTGACATGCAGGTGTTGGGTTGCTTGGTGTCTGATCACTATGGTACCTATAGGGAAAGGTCAACGACATACATTTAACTAGATACTATGTTTTTAGGGTTCCGTACCCAAAGGGTAAATAAAACTGGACCCTATTACTAAGACTCCGCTGTCCGTCCGTCCGTCTGTTACCAGCCTGTATCTCATGAACCGTTATAGTTGGACAGTTGAATTTTTCACAGATGATGTATTTCTGTTGCCGCTATAACGTGATTTTTTACCGTTTTTATAGATAATGGTACGGATCCCTTCGTGCGCGAGTTCGACTTGCACTTGGCCGGTTTTTTTTCAATTCCAACCCATGATTCTACTCGCACGACAATTGGTTTGAGCTTCATTGCGAAGAATGTAGATCTTAACACGTGTTATGATTTCATTTGTATCTTCTATATAAAGTCTCCGCACAATGGTCCACCTTAGGGACTAAGTGCGGAAACCAAACCCGTAACATAGATCATAGTCTCATTTCTCTCATTCAAACGTTATCTTCATTTACAACAAGAAACAGATAAATAAATTCTTTGATTATCAATTTATCACTTATCGATAATTATTTTTTTTATGTTTTGATGACGGAAATGATATCGTGTCTTGAGCTACAAAGAAATATCTATACGATTCGAAATTAAAAATTATCAAAGAAAATCCACGAAAAAAACACAAAAACTTAGGACACTTGTTCAACGCGTGTTTAAGATTCTGTTTATCATTCCAAATCTGAGTGCAAAAGTGCATTTTATCCGCTAGCGTGGAAAGAGTTTTTAAAATTCGAACCTTTCTATTCAATAATTTTCTACACCGCCGGGTCCACTGCTAAGACTGCTATACATGTTTGATGTCAGTGCGCCAACCTCATTTTTAGAATAATCGCACTGGCCAGCACGAAAAAAAAGCGCTCAACGCACCTAAAGAAGTTTTCACTTCAAAAAACTTCCACCATCATTTTGGCACAGAGTACATTTTTATATACATTTTGGTTTGTTTAGCAGTACAGAGCTGTGGTGCAGAGTTAGTGCAAGCGGTACATAATGCCGAATTAAGCTTTCTTTCGGAAAATTGCGCGAAAGTGCATAAAAGCGTACACTATTTGTTCAATACCTGGAGACACCTAGCATTGTCCTCGCTGTAGTGAGGTGAAAAGTTGTGTGTTTCGCTCGGCAGCAAAGTTATACGTCTCCGTCTCTCGTCGTCCTTTGAACGCAACGCTCAGGATTCTATATTTTAAACACTCGCTCAGCCTTGCATAACCAATAACTATTTCCTTATTGAGATCAAGATCAAACTGCACGCAAAGATAAAACTGCCAAGGTAATTGGAGGAACAGCTTTTGGCTTTAGTCATTATGATTATAATATGACTCGTCCCCGGATAGAGGACATCCAAGAGGATTGGACACTTTTACGTGTAATAAACTTACTTATACATATATACCTGTAAAATTTTTGTATATTTGTTTGGAAGCTCTAATAGATTATTATATTATGTGACATTGTGAATATATTGCAGTTCCAATATTATTACATAGTATACATGCGTGTCGAATTGATAACCTCCTTTTTTTAAGTCGGTTTTAAAAGGGCTTCCGTAAACACTAACGAAGATATTATAATATTAGGATTTTTTTATTTATTTTTGCTATGTTTGTTCTGGTATACAATAAAGTATACCTATACATATAAATATTTACTAAATTCATCATCTGCCTGGCCTTTTTTCATCTCAACATAGATGAAAAAAGGCCAGGCAGATGATGATGATGGGTCGGCTTCCCCCAACTTACGTACCATACTTACTTCCCAGACTTTTACTTATTTACTCAACTTTTTTCCTTTTTCAGAGCGGCCAAAGACGGTCTGCTGGAGGTTTTACGAGAGGCAACCCGTAAGGAATGCAACAACAAAGATGAATCGGGCATGACGCCCACACTGTGGGCCGCCTTCGAAGGACACATCGAGGCACTCCGCCTTCTATGCGGAAGAGGGTAAGTTTAGGAAAGAAAGAAAGAAAAATGCGTTTATGGGCATTACAGAAAGATACAAACAGAAAACAATCATTCTAGTGCCAAACGGGCCTCAGCTCAGCATAATGTCAGATGGCAACACAAAGTGTACCACCTGACGCTGATTTAGGAGTAATAGATATAGTTTTTTATGAGTAATTTTTAGTCAAAGTCAAAGCATTTATTCCAATTAAATTAATTACAGGTACTTTAATTGTCCAAGGAGTCGGCCAGTTTAATTAATTAATAATACTTACAAGATTAAATTATTAATATAGATTTCATATTTTAAATATTACAGTATAGGATTAAGCACGTCAGCGCCACCAAACGAGCACAGACTTATCTTGTGCGCCCATTCCACAGCGTAGTAGGTTCCTATGGAGGAGTATGGTGGAAACTCCATGAATGAACACTCTTTTAAATGCCCAAAAAGGAGTGTAATGTTTTCAATCTCTTTTATTTATTGGATCGCCAAAAGAGGCTACACAGTTACATGCATGTTAACATAAACGGGGACAAATACAAGTGCGCGCTTCCAATTATAGGCGACCACATCATTAACTTAACATCTAGGTCGGTACAACAAGTTTGACAAGGACGTAAGTACACATTAAAATTAATCACAATACAATACACAAAAATCATAGAAAAAAAAACAATTAAAAGCTAAAGCAAAACAATATGGGTTGGTACAAAATTAAAAATAGAAAATAGAAAAAATAATACAAACAAATTCAAATAAAATAAACTACTAATACTATAGAATATCCTTAAAAGACAACAGAAAAAAAAACAAAAAAATACTTAGATTACTATTATCACAAGCACATGAGATATTCACCTTTGTCTCTAGGGCCATCAAATGGGCTGCCTGTGTGTTTACACCACCCGTATGTCCTGTATAGCCGTTTCTCTACAAACCTATATTCATGGAACTAAAGCTGGGATGGATACCCAGCTATTATGACCACGCCTCACAAAAACACAAATCAGATGCTCTGAGAAAACCTTATGCGTGACCATACCCAACAGTTCTTCCCTATTTTTGGTGCAAAGGGAGATTTACGATTCCCAATAAATCTGCCATCTCATCCGTCTACGTGCCGATTCCAAATTAAAACATTTCTATACTAATCAACAGACGCAGTGGTAATCTAATGTTACGTGTAGATAAAGCATTATTTACAAAGCGCCCTAATCGAACCGCTAAATAAGTCATACGCAGATTATTTTAATGACTAACTTATTTATGGTTTTATTGCTAGGTAGGTAGCTACACCCACTTGAGTTGTCAAGTCACCATTCTGTAAAAGAGGCTAGTCACAAACAACTACTAAAAGAAATATGGTATTAACAAACTATAGTTGGTGATAGTGGTTCAACTATAGTTTGTTCCAGTATCTGATAAATTGCAAACAAATGGATCAGAAAACTTAACTGTGGATACCAATTTGTAGTGGCACTTTCAAATTAAGTTCTTTGATTTGATTTGATTATTTGAAAACTTGAACCCTAAATTCCTATTTTTATCATTAGACAATTGAGGTTAATTTTTTACCTAAATTGTCTTCGATGATTTCAAAATTACAATGCAATAATTTTATTGTACTAAATTCCCTTTAGTGAGAATTTAACCTCGGTAGGCTTTTTTAACCCTTCATCAGATAGTTTTTGGACAGACCGTAATTAAACTAGCATCTCAGACCTAGTCCTCAGAATTAAAATACACGATTAGCTACTGCTTCTTAAGAAAGGGAGGGAAGGGAGGCTATGCAATAACAGCCGCATCGATCCGTCAAGTTAAGCTACGCTTGCCACAGTCAGTCAGTGGTTGGATGACCATCATATCATACCGAAATACCCTCCGTGCCTCGGAAAGCACATTAAGCCGTTGGGCCCGGCTGTCATTCTTGGACCTTTGACGGTCGCTAAGGGTCGTCAAAAGCCCGTAAGTCTGATAACCAGTCTTACCAAAGGGTATTGTGTTAGCTAGTAACTGGGTTGTCGATGTCAGATAGGCAGTCGCTTCCATGTAGGTAAGATGCTGGTGTTCAGCTGCATCTGATTAGACTGGAAGTCGATCCTAACATAGTTGGGAAAAGGCTAGACAGATTGATTAATTGATTGGGTGCTGCGTCTTGTCGCGGGTCGATTTCCTTACACAATACGCCATATTTGTATGGTTGTTCATTTGCTGCATCGAAAATAGATGAAATTTGACCAGCCCCGTAACTAAGAAATTGTTGCGACTAAAACTTTGAAAAAAATACCGGGAACATTCGAGTAGTTCTGAGATTACAGGAAAACCTATAAGAAGTCAATGGTCTTAAAATTAAGTACATGGTAAATCACTCACTATTGTGCGTACAAACTTACATTTGGAGTTGGAATGTATGGGGGAATATGTTTTTCAAGTACAACGTTAAGTTTGTTTTTGGGATAAATTCATCTCAACTACGGAAACCTTCATTGTGTTTTTTGCTATACTAACCTTGCTGACTGTCCGTGAAATGGGAATTTCATCTAGCCACTCTTACTTTTAGCACAATTTTCTTTTCCTCGTAACAGTTTATTAGAATAATGCTTGCCCTGAGAACAATGCGGTATCACTCACTGTCACTTTCACGCATTGTTTGCCTTCCAGCGCAATGTTACGGATTGTATTACATAAAACATTTATGAAGAGAATCGCTTCATTAGCCTTAAGGTGCTCCACCGGGATCATTCGCCTGTAATGCAACGTTCAGTAGCCTTAATAGCCTATACTACCTCAGCTTAAAGTCACTTTATATCTCGCTCACACCATATTACTCGCGGAAATTTCAGTGATTTTAATGTCAGTCACCAATAAAACTGTGGTGTCTGGTATATATACCTACACGATAAGTCCAAAAATCAGATTTTACAGTAGGAGCATTTATAACTTTAATTAAAAATGGGTACTACAAATCGGAATAGTTACTTTTGTTCATCAAACTTTTAGAGGTACCTACTTATAACAAAGAATAGAGTTGTGTGATGTAAAAACAGAAAATGACAAATTTTGGACTTATCATGTAGGTATACACCCAACACCACAGTTCTAATAGGTTTACCTAAGCATAAGTACATGTCTTGATCTTCCTAATTAACGCTCTAGGCTAAACCACTCACTTTTTAGATACACTAGCAAATTGAATTGTGCCTGGTTTAAAAGAACAATGTTGAATAACAAAAGTATGCCGATCATTTAATATAGACGTGCTTCAATGTTCACACGAATATTTAATGTGACACCGTACAGACTGTACAGTTAAATAACTGTTTGTCACATTATTCCCATTCGAAATGAGTGCAAATTCCATTCCGAACTATGTCATTTTACGAGAAGAGATTGATAGTTCAAAAATGTGTTAAAATATGCACCTTTTTCAAGAGATCTACTCTTTTTTGTAGCCTTAAAACATACTACACAAAGTATTACAATGGGGGCCTACCTTTAGGATGTACATAATGGATCCCTGTGCCTAGAAAATATCAACTTATCATAGACTAGCTGCCGCCAGCGGCTTCGCCCGAGTGTAATCTTTATAAATTATAGCCTATGTTACTAAGGGTGAATGTAGCTTTCTAATGGTGAAAGAATTTTTCAAATCGGTTCAGTAGTTTCGGAGCCTATTCAATGCAAACAAACAAACAATCAAATCTTTCCTCTTTATAATCAACTTATCATAGATTACATTAATCCTAGAAAAATCTAAATAATTTTACTGCTACAGACATAATGGAAATTGTCAATTTGACAAGTGATCCACATCACGTCAACGCTTTCACTTTATCTAAACCATTTTTGTGGTCCGCCATTACAGTTAGTTTAAAGGTGAAAATACCTGAACTACAATAATACATTTCCAATGTATTGTCGATGTTAATACACCGGAAATGTGATTATCCTTTGCGTATGTATGCTTCGTGTAAAAATGCTTGAATTCATGAGCAGAAAAACTTTCAACAGCTGTCGGAAAGGCTACTTGCTGGTGTAAAGATAGCATTAGGACTATTATCTGGTTGTAAGCCGCGACTCATAAAACTTCAATAAAACTTTTTACAAAAAAAAAACAACCGTCTTCCAAAAAAAACACTAAAAAAGTGAAAAATAACTTTAAGTTCGGAAGTGTCTTTGCTTTACAATTTCCGTTATTTGCCACCGACTAGCAAAGCAAAGTTAATAAAATTTATATGGCACCACCTCTGAAGCATGACCTACCAAACAAAACAAAAAAAGAATCATCAAAATCGATTCATAATTGGCGGAGTAATAGAGTAAATTACAAACAACAAAAAAAACATACAGAACATTGAGAACCTTCTTTTTGAAGGAGTCTGATAGAAAGCACAAAACTGCCAGTAGTGATCAGCGACCAGCCAGTGTCCTTTCATCATTTATCATTATCATGTTTGGGGTGCGGCCAGTCTACAAGGGTAGTCCAGCTTAACATTATCCGTCTGATATATTCGTCCTTTATTTAATTACAGCGGAGAACCAGACAAAGCCGACTACTTCGGCAACACAGCGCTACACCTCTCAGCGGCGCGCGGCCACAAAGAATGCGTCACATTCCTCATCAACTTCGGAGCCAATGTGTTCGCGATGGACGTCGACGGCCACACTGCCCAGGAGCTGGCGGCCATTAATGGCCGGGACGATATACTGCGGTATCTGGACCAGGCGACGGCGAAACTTGAAAATAATGATAAGTATGTTTTTTTTTGGTTTCTAAAAAACTTACGTGCGACCTTGTTGTTGCTGGCTTGTTCCACCACCTCCGTGTAAACACCGATTAACTTATCGGGCAGGTAATTCTGTTCTTTCTATCACGGAAATAGGTCCTAAATCTTTTATCAGGTACTTTCCGCAACCTTACTAATTTCTAGTGATCTGGTTCATACGGCTGCCTTCATGCTTCATCTAGTTCTTGTTCACTCGGAACACATTTTGAACCTTATATTAACTGTGTAACGTAACTATCCTAGTCTTGGTTTAAAGTTTAAACTAGTACGTACAAGGGGCTAACTATGGAGTATTAATGCCATCATTATTCCACTGCGAAAAAAGGATGGTGCTAGCGGCCTTGTATAGCTCCGTCTCTCACTAACACTGGAAAAATGGTGGTATGTGGTGGTGAATGGATTGGTAACAAGACCCATGATGGTGCTTTATTTAATTCTCATAAAGCGTGCTTAAATGGCCAAAGGGCTATTGCGTGTAAAACTTACATAAACCACTTAACTTTCATCTTAAATTATAACATGATACCGTTAATTATTTCCTTAGTGTTGACCACATAACTGCGTATAGGTACAGTCGAACAAGCTATTTGGTATACAGGCCAAATATATTCATTTTCCGCTACACTGCCCCAATTCGTTTTGATTGTGTGTGTAATTTAACTTTTTGAGCTTATGGCTCAGGAGAGTGACGTAAAAGGATTGTTGACTACTGAAAACACTCACAAAATTGTTTAAAGTAGTTGCAAGTTATCTGCCTGTTAGTATACCAAATAGCTTGTTCGACTGTACATTTGACGTGTAATGTCTTGTTGAAATGGCGTTCGTGCTACAGGTTTATAATTGTCGTTGTATAAGAGTTCCCATCATTATTAGAATTGGTGTAAGTGGAGTAATGGATGTGACACAAGAGAGGCAGTTATGTAACAAAAAGTGGGTGGATTCTTATTAATTTAAATGTAGAATTTATTGTTATGCATTGTCTTATGAACTTCGTAAAACAACATCAGCCAATAGGGAATATGCATGTGATTCAAATATGGGTCAAAAATTTTTTTTTATATCTTATATTACTTCAGAATTATGCCTCCATCAATATTTTTGAATAAAATTTCTTTTTGAGCGAGAAATAAATTTTTTAAAAGTCCCAAAATACTGTGGGTAATTCAAATACTTGAAAAGCTAAGAGCGGATGTGACGTAACAATAGGGAATATGCATGTATTTTTTTAATATTTTTATTCGATAGTTTACATCGTCAAATAATAGTAAAAAAAAATTCGACGGCAAAAAAGCAATTTAAAGTAGTTAAAAAAATGTTTAAAAATATCCAACCGATCCGGGCTATTTAAACGCCCTCCATTTGGCGCGCTTGGTGTGGTGACGTCATAGTTCGTGAAAACAGACAAGCAACTGTCAAGTCAACGTCAAAAACTCCTTTTTCTATGAGCGTTTGACATTGACTTGACACTTGTTGATTGACTTGACATTGACATTTTGATTGTTATTCCGGATTGTTACGTCACATCCGCTCTTAGCCTTTTCAAGTATTTGAATTACCCACAGTTTTTTGGGACTTTTTAAAAATTAATTTCTCGCTCAAAAATAAATTTTATTCAAAAATATTGATGGAGGCATAATTCTGAAGTAACATAGTTTATAGAAAAAAATATTTGACCCATATTTGAATCACATGCGTATTCCCTATTCGGGATAACGATCAAAATGTCAATGTCAAGTCAATGTCAAACGCTCCTACAAAAAGGAGTGTTTGACGTTGACTTGACAGTTGCTTGTTTGTTTTCACGGAGTATGACGTCACCACACCAAGCGCGCCAAATGGAGGGCGTTTAAATAGCCCGGATCGGTTGAATATTTTTAAACATTTTTTTAAGCACTTTAAATTGCTTTTTTGCCGTCGATTTTTTTAAAACTATTATTTGACGATGTAAACTATCGAATAAAAATATTAAGAAAATACATGCATATTCCCTATTGTTATACAAACAATCTCGGGGAAGGCCTGATTGTACACTCACATCCAATGTTCGTTACCTTAAGGGCTATTTTTGTCTGCTTATTGCACGATAGACACTGCTCTACCAACTCAGTAATATTATTGCGTTGTCATGACAATCAGCCAGTTTCTTAACATGTCAAACCGTCATTTTGATGTCAACTAGACATTATTCAAAGGTATTTTATACCTACGCGGTAGGGTGTTACCGTATAATATCGCGTACTAGCACCAAGGAACATGTCACCTATGGCGCTTGGGTGATAAAGATCGTCGAGCCATAGACTACTTACTCACGTGTCTATCGCCCATTTCAAATACGAAGTCTCTAACTACCAAGGAACTATATATACTCACCCTAACTACGATCAGCTTAGCGTATCGACAACAATCAAAATTGTGTCAGCCCAAATACTTAGTAACGAGTAAAACCTATTCAGTAGGGTCCATAAGTTCCTGTAACGATACTACTTATATCAAGCATATCTCCCATTCAAGGAAAAAAGCCAAATCTCTGAAGGAGAAAGCCAAAAAAGACTACGAGAAATCCCACAAGCAGTATCAGAAACGACAAAGCAAGGCCGAGCTGATAGCTGAGAAGGAACTGAAGAAGCTTGCCAAGGAGTGGGACCAGGGATATGCGGAGGAGGTGCAGACGATGCCGCATAGACCCAGCAACGTGCTGTGGGCACTTAAGCAGAAGATGACCAGGTCTACTAGCCATGGTATGTTTTTTTTTAAACTGTGTTGTTTAGGTCACGGCCCTTAGTTTTCTACACCTGTCCGGTCTGTGGTTAATAATAACATAATTTTAAAGGGAGCAATGTTGAAATTGGTTTATCAGTGAACATCTGAAGGTACTAGAAGATAGAGGTTGCTGTCTCTTCGTGGTAAAGGCTGGGGAGTTTGTTGCGCCACTTCTTCTTCCCAGCTAAAGCACTAGGTAGTGAAGGGTGGGCGTTTTAGGGGACTGTCTTATGTAATTTTGATGTTCGAAAAGTGCTGATTCTCAGTTTAGTTTGAATAAATGAATTTTGATTTTGACTCAAGATGGAGGCAAATATCTACAAACAAGCAATTTGACGCCTTTAAATAGTATATTCACGTAGAAAGGGCTGGTGGTCAACACTGGCAGGCGCAGGCAGTTTTTAGGGTTCCATACCCAAAGGGTAAAACGGGACCCTATTACTAAGGCTCCGCTGTCCGTCCGTCTATCACCAGGCTGTATCTCATGAATCGTGATAGTTAGACAGTTGAAAATGTATGTCTGTGTGTCTAAAAAATAGAATAAAATAAATATTTAAGGGGGCTCCCATACAAAAACGTGATTTTTTTGCCGTTTTTATAGATAGTGTTACGGAACCCTTCGTGCGCGAGTTCCACTCGCACTTGACCGGTTTTTATAGATGTTGCCACATCAGCGCGAACCGTCCTGGATAAGTACCGACAATTTCCTATCTGAAATAGTCGCCGGTTACCAACTTTCTACACACCCTATAATTATCTAGCATACACCCTTGGCAACGATTATTAATTGCTCATTGGTAGTCAGAACATTTCGCTAATAATAACGCAAATAATAATAAGTAATAACAGCCGCATAGTTCGCTCGATCAGGTTAAGCTATGCCTGCTGCGGTCGTTCTGTGGATGGGTTTCCATCTTTACATACCAAGACCCCCCGTGCCTCGGAAAGCACGATAAGCCGTTGGTCCCAGCTGTCTTTCTTAGATCTTTGACAGTCGTTACTGGGTTTTGGAGGTCTGCAGGCGTAGCATGAGCACCGTTTTGTCGACGGAAGAGTAGACAAAAATGACGTTTCCTATAGACAGTAGACAGAAAGAGACGGCAGCAAAATAGAAAGACTCAACTGCACTTTTTACGAAATTCACTCTTTTACATAATTCGACTCAGAATTCTTTGTTTTCTCATAGGATTTATCGGTTGTCAGTTTGATTTTGACAGTAAGGATAGAAAACTTTCTTCCGAAATAGTCTACATATAAAAAGACCTAGACAAAGATCGTTAGAAATGATAGACAAAATGACAGATTGTAGAAAGATTTCTACGGTGGATGTCAAAAATGAAGAAACGAACTGTCACTTTGTATAGAAAAAGCTATGTCTATTCTTCGTAGAGATAGAAAGCGCCATGGTACGCCTGCAGATAGGCAGTCGCTACATGTAAAATACTGGTTTTCAGCAATTCAGCTGCATCCGGTTAGACTGGAAGCCGACCCCAACATAGTTGGGAATAGGCTAGGCAGATTTGGTAGCCTGAAAATGTAATAATTACTAGTCTTTGTTGTTTGAACTTATTTATCAGTTCTTGTTGAAAATTACCACAAATTCTACTTTCGTAATAATATAAAATTTCCTGATAAGAAGAATTTGTATTTCCTGTTGTAGGTAATAAATAGTCTCACTGATATAATCGAACATGTTTTTATTTGTTCTTATCTTAAAAAACGACATTTTATAACATCGTATTATTCGTCATACAATTTGTAAATTGCATTATGGATAAACCAAATGATAAAACCACATAAAAATATTCTACGACACTGCTATACTTATAAACAAATGTCGTAAAATCATCATCTGCCTAGCCTTTTCCCAACTATGTTGGGGTCGGCTTCCGGTCTACCCGGATGTAGCTGAATACCAGTATTTTACATGGAGCTACTGCCTATCTGACCTCCATAACCCAGTAACTGGGTAATACGATACCCCTTTGCAAGACTGGTTGTCAAACTTTCGGGCTTCTGACGACCCATAACGACTATCAAAGTTCCACAAATTACAGCCGGGACCAACTGTTTAACGTGCTTTCCGAGGCACGGAAGAGTCTCGGTATGTAAAGATGGTCACCCATCCACGGAACAAACCCGGCAAGCGTAGCTTAACGTGATGGATCGACCCGTGCGACTGTTATTACTTAGCCACGAGCGAGACAAATGTCGTAAAATAACTCATGTAAAGTATAATTTCTTGACATTTCAAAAAGAGCCCTAGTTGACGGACTGACTCTGACGGATATGACTAGCATAAGCATAATCAGCCTATAATGTTCCCGCTGCTGGGACACAGGCCTCCTCTCTGTGAGAGGGAGTGGGCCGTAATGTACCACGCGGGCCCAGTGCGGGTTGGTGGATGTGTCTTCGAATTTTTAGTTCTAGGACATTCCGGTTTCCACACGATGTTTGTCTTCACCGTTTTGAGATCAGTGGTGATGAAATAATTTACACAAAGTAAAGTGCCTGCTTGGGTTCGAAACCACGACTACTGGGCCACCACGTACTGCTCTAATGTGACTAAAGCTTGAAAATTCTCAGTAAAAGCCTGATGTCGGCAAGATTCACTTCTAAGCTACCGGCCGGAGCGCGCGAGTATCTAAAAAAACACCGAAGCTAATTAAAATATCCTTGAAGCCTTAATGGCAATTTTCGGTAGAGTTGTCCCTATTAAGAATTGTTCATAATAATAAATACAATGACCCCTTTCCAAGCTTTTTCAATTATTTCAATTACTCTTCGTAGAGAGGAACCTACATCCATACATAGATCATAATAGTACATTACTGTCGCGTCCTGCAACTGGGCTATAGATGGACGATCGGGAAATTGTGGGCGGAGGCTAAGCCGAGGCACACAAACGTAGGTCCATCAATAGCTGGTTGCGGCTAAGGCTTGTATAGTAGTTTTCTTAAACAATGCGCGGAAATTCAAACTAAGTGAATTAATTATAATTTCCAGAATCAATGACGAACAACGATAATTTTTCACACGCCAATAATGTTCATTTGTTTATTCTTTATACTGCAAGCCAAATCGAAATTCAAATAAAATCTATGATGCGCTGAAGTAAAAAGTTCGTTCCATTTTTAAATAACACATATGAGTGATATGAGTTTTCATAGTAATTTATTTGGCCGGGACAGTTATGGATTTTCATACTTATTTGTTTTTGAACAATACGGCAATTTCGATTTATCTCGAAGAAGGTTGTCAAAATAATGCTCGAATTTCCAAGCATGGTTGAGAAAAATTCATAAATACGAAAGTATACCTTTCACGCCAAACCACTGAATCGATCGTTATGTGACGACAGTAAAGGTAGCCTGGGACCTGAAAGTTATTTTTCATATTTGTATAAAAACCGGCCAAATTCGAAGGGTTCTGTACCACCGTACAATATTTAGCAAAGAAATGCCGAATAATTACACGTTTCTTGTTTGAGGACCCCTTTAATTTTTAACAGCTAGTAAACTTATGTATATGCGGTGTATCTTTTCATACACTAAATATTTTAAGGGGTCATTGTACTCATCATCATAAACAAATTTCACTATGGGACCAAACCAGAAATCGCGAAAAAAAAACAGATCGTCAAAATGAAGGAAACTGCCGATATATTTTTGATCCCTTAAGAGACTTGAGTTCTGAGTTGAGCTCCACTATTAATGAGAAATGCTTGCACTGACTGGACAGGTCCACTCAAATCTGTGTGGTTCTTCCCTCAAAAGACCATTTCAGACTCTAATCTACATGGTCCTCGAGATTATGTCTGGACTTTAAAAGAGACTGTGACCTCTGAGTTTGATTCGGCCTTTCTTCTGAGAGTAGTCGGTTAGGAAACACCGACCACATCTAGCTTATTTTTACAATTTTTTAATATGACGTGTAATAGTGATTCTTATATCCTATTTACAGAATAAACAATTTCATTTGTATGAAAAGATACACCCTCGGTTAGTAAGTTACCCGTAAAATGAAATATATCTCATGTTACAGGTAACCTACTGGCCGAGGAACAGCCCCGCCCCACATACAGTGCGCTCGTAGGCACCGTGAACTCAGGAGTAAGAGGTCGAGGAGCTGTCTACAAGAAGGCACTCGCTAGCAAACTGAGGAACAACACTGTTGGAAGAAACAATAACATCTCCACCGATGATTTTAAGGTAACTCTCTGACTTCTAAATGATAGAATAGAACGCGTAACGCAAACGTAGGGAAGGCCAATACTCGTACTTGAAAAACGTTCACATTCAAATCGCAATCTGTCAAACTTGTTTAAAATGTACCCACATTTTAAACAAATTTGATTGTAATTTTGACAGATTGCGAATGAAAATGCGAACGTTCTTAAAAATTACGGGAATTGACCCTCAGATTAACAGAAAGACATATACTTATCTAACTAACCTTATTGGTGACGTTCTTCAAAAAGGTCTGGTACTCGCAACAGCTGGCGTTCGTGTATGACTACTTACATGTATGAATGTAAACGAAGCAAAAGGAGTATGCAAGGATCGTAGCAGGTGGCGTTTTGTAGTTTCTGCCTACCCCCCAGGGAAAAAGGCGTGAATTTATACATATTATGTATATAATATGTATGATCAGATTAGAACTCGTGCGATCGAAAAGTCGATGAAAACTTGATGTCCAGGTTTATTTAATAAGTGTGGCGACATCTACATCGCCACATGCGAACTACGCATCAAAGACCTGACGTTGCACAAAATCCTGCATCGCGCAATTAGAGTTTACTGGACGATGGACATAGTACAAGATCCCGACATCAATCGTTGGGCAGTTGCACACACACGATACCCGTCTGGTCGGATCCTCCCTTTTCCATAGAGGATGAGTGAACTTTACACGCTGTTGCTCATACCTCTAAATAATTATAAATACATACATATATAAGTCAGGCTTAGGTTCGTGGGAACTAAACGTGTAGTTCAAATTATATTGTGAAAGTGGTAATTTGGTCACTATTTGTTGATAAAATTCGCAGCTTGCTTGCGTCAATGTTTACAAACCGGTTACAGATTGCAGACGTAAAAATTTCTTGGTTATTAAACAAAAATCATTCCCAGTGAACATCGCTGTTCAAGTGGTTGTCGGTTCTAATTTAAACAAATCTGCATCTATACCGTTAAAGCTAACAGTACTAGCTCCATCTCTCACTCCCCAGGTAGGAGAGATAGAGACGACAGGTCGTCGCTCGGTCACGTCGTTGAGCGGGATGCGTCGCGACTCGGAGGTCATGTACGTGGGTACCTTCGGCGCGGGGCCGCAGCAGAGGGGTAACGTCGCCGATGTGTTTACTGAACAGCCGTCAGAGCAGACGCAGAAGAAACCTCTTACCAGGTAAGACATCATTCTTACCCTTATTCCATCGTTTCTGTAGAAGGTTGGAAAGTCAGTGCTACTGCTGCGTTTAAGAGGAAATAGGGTCAGTCTTTTCTCCATACAAAAAGTCATAATTCGAGGTTCGGCTCTCGTCTATTTCCTCCTCCAATAATGGACCAATTTCAAAGATATTTCATAAATTGATTAAGAAGGATATTTACTGTGCCCCTATTTTTTTCTTTTTTCATTAATAGTTGTCAAATTTGATCATAGGACTCTGATGACAGCGGTCTAAACAGGCAATTTTGAGCATTTACTGAAGGTTTTAGTGCTTCTACAGATAATGTTTCATCAAAATGAAAAACATAGGGGCATAGAACTAGTTGATATTTATTTAACTGTAAAAAATCATTGCCTTAAGGTCATAAACCAGAGAGAAAACCGTTTGTATGGAGAGGGGACCGGCCTTATGGTAAAATAAATGCGTAATCGTGTACTAATTGCCCAATTAATATTAATTAATGAAGTTACGTAAAAATGCTGTCGTCGGTAGTGTTTGGTTTCACCATTTCTTTGGTGTTGAAAAAAGTTTTGAGTATGAATGTGGATGACGAGTACGACTAATGCTAAGGTAGATTTTCGAGACGGGGCAGAAAAGGCTACCTTTACCGTTGTAGCTAAAGGAAAACGGCCTTATGATACTATCTTAACTTTTTGAGACATTTTTATCTGCATCCACAGATTTTGAAAAAAAAATAGTCAGAAAGAAAATGAGCTGTTTTCACAAAAAAATATTTTCAGCTCCTTACTGTGCGTTTGTTGCGAGACATTCACAACAAAACATTGATATCTCTCAAAAATTGTATGGAACATTGATAGAAAATAGAGATTTCAACATGTTTTGTTGTGACTGTTTCGCCGGTGCACACGCACTACACAATTTTGCTGTAAAGTATTTAACGAATCTACAATGATGACCATCATTAATTTTGGGTTGAATTGGTTGAGAAAGGAGTGGCATGGCCCAAAAAAGACAGGTGCAAAAGAAGCACTGATAAGACTTCGCAAACTCATTCTAATGACTTCGCAAACTCATTCTAATGACTTCGCAAACTCATTCTAATGACTTCGCAAACTCATTCTAATGACTTCGCAAACTCATTCTAATGACTTCGCAAACTCATTCTAATGACTTCGCAAACTCATTCTTCATAAACTCACTTTTTGCTTACAGGTCGGCAAGTCAGCCTGACTTCGCAGCGGTTAACGAAGACAGTGGCATTGGACAAGAAGTAATGCTTCAGGAGCCGGCTAGCATATTCGAAAGACCAGGCTTTGGCAGCGTCGCTTTCCGGTTAGTAGTGTTTTGTCAAATTTTTTGGTTGACTTGTAAAATCGCGTAGTTCGCGTGTGGTGATGTAGATGCCGCCACAGTTCCTTTGTCTTATCGGCCACATTGATTGTTTTCACTTCAAAATCAATATTTGATATCATATCGCATAGTCTAGCTGGAAAAAGGCTTCTACTAAGCGCGCTAGAAGACACGAGTTATGTCAAATCATTTGACAGGCTGTGATATTTGAGTCAATAAATCACAGTAGTTAGTTACCTCAATCAACCAATCAACTCAGCCTATCGCAGTCCACTGCTGGACATAGGCCTCTCCCAAGCTACGCCACATCACCCTGTCCTCCGCCTTCCGCATCCAGTCTGTCCCAGCCACTTTCTCAAGGACGTCGGTCCATCTAGCTGGGGGTCGTTTTTCAATGAATTTTTTTGTTGATTCAGAAAACGGAATATTCACACGCCCTTTAAACTGAAGCAATTTTCCATTCCAAACGAGATCTTAACTTATATTATTTCCATTAAGACGCTCAATAACAGCGACGTTGAGTGCCATGGGCGGCGCTGCGCCGGGTGAGGACCTGTCTATCGGCTCAGCGGGGTCTTTAGCCGCCAGACATGCATACCAACCTGCCGAGTGGACATCTGCGCAGTCAGGTAACCAATCATTACCATCATCTCCTCTTTATCCCACATCCATGGTATGCCGCATGCGTTCCGGCGTCGCACCGCACTGCACCGGACTTGCAACACGTAAGACGAGACGGGGAGGGGTGTACGCACTGCGACGCCGGAGTGGTACCGCTCAGACAATTAATAAATCAATTAATTGAAGGCGAAATTCTATTTTTCTTACGTTTTTTTCCAATTTGCAGGTCAGTATCAGGTTGTATGTTGATCTAAATTATAATCATAAAAATCATCAATACAAGTCTCTAAGTTCATATTGAATGACTATTTCTTGAAATCATGACATTTGAGTCTAATTCTAACTTATTTTTCTAGATTATAATTCTGTAAAGTCATCATTTGTTACGGTCACGAATCATATTTTAATCACAACTTAACACTGACCTGCAAATTGCTTAAACAAATGAGAAAATATGAATTTCGCGGGCTACCTCGGCGCATTATAAATAGAATAACTACTTCTTAGTATAGAATCTCTTCCTTCGGTGGTACATTTGACGATCACTGAGTCACAGATATTATAATACTACGTACAGATACCCAATCCCATACAAAGAAATGACACCACCCTAAGTCTGGCTATTGAGCTGGCTATTTTTCTTCCCCATTTTTTTAACAGATGGCAGCATCATCGACTCACTAATTGCCAGAGACCGTAGATTTAAAACGCCATCTAGGAGTCTTGCCTAGGTACAAGGCAAGACTCCTAGATTTTTTGTTCCTTTTTTTACGTTTTTTTCTTCCTAGGTGTTCAATTCTTATATTTCTACGTAAAGTACTAGATTAAAAAAAAATGTTGTTTGATTTTCCTAATGAAACGACTAAACGTTTCAAGTTTAAAGTGACCTGTCATCATTTTAGTAAAACGCCATCTATTGCAAAGAGCTCTCAACCAAATGATTAACAGGTAGCTACTTTATCATTCTAAGGATTCGAATTGAAGTAAAAGGCTTAATTTAAGTTTTTTGTTGAAAATACGAGATTTATGAGTGTAAATACATAAATCAGAGATGTTTTGATTTTTACTAATATTACTATAGCCAAAATTTGCCGTTTATCGCTTTTTAGTAATTTTTAATTTCATAATTCTTACATTATGCTGCCATCTATGATTATTTTTCAAGACTAATTATAATTTGTTCGAGTTGGGACCCCACGACTGAGTCAATAAACTTTTATTATTACACTTGTGGTAACCTACTTTCTTTCTTATTCACAGAAAGCTCAACAATAACATCAGACGAAGAAGCCGAGGTGGAAGATTCAGGATACGCTTCCCTCGAGCGTTTCCTCACAGCCTGGGGCCTCTCCCAGTACGTGCAAAAGTTCAAAGACGAACAAATTGACCTCGACGCCCTCATGCTACTCACAGAGAGTGACATGAAGTCCCTAGGACTCCCTCTAGGACCTTATAGGAAACTTGTAACGGCTGTACAAGAGAGAAAACAGGCACTGTCACACCCTGGGCCGATGATAGATACGGCGATATGATTGGTTGGTTTAAATGTTGAAACAAATGGTACAAAAGGTTGTAAGTGCTCAATTTTGAATTATATAAATATAGTTTTTATGCAGTGTTTGTAGGTTTTTCTGCACTTTGTTTTAGGACCGCTTGCACTAAAAATCACTAAATGTGTTAAATCCACGAAGACGCGCCCCACTCCGCGATTAGTGTACTGAGAGCCTAGACAAGTGATAATCGCTTCGAAAGCGTTTCGTATTTCTACGACTTTCAACAGGATTGACATAAGCTTTGCGATAGCATAAGTCAGTCCCATACATTTTTGCCTTTTTCATCATCATTATCGCTGATAGAATGTCACTTTGTCTAGGGCCTCTGTAAGTTGTACTTTAGTACGGAGCGGAGCGGAGTGGAGCGCGTCTTCGTGAATAATGAGCAATATTAGATGAAAGTGGGGGGTACACTGTTCATCCTGTTCCTGCACCATTTTCTACAATTCTTCTTGAAATTAATAAAGTTAAAGAAGGAGGAAGTAATCAAAAACTTATATTATTTAAACGAGAGAAAGCTATATCTGGAGCTCCTAGTATAAACGTATTTAAAACATGACTGCCTCGTTGGTCTAGTGGTCGCAATCGCAAGTGCTCAGTATGAGGTCCTGGGTTCAATTCCCAGGTCGGGCGAAATGTTATTGTGTTTTTCCATCAGGAATTTCTCAGAGTCTGAATTTGTGGCCGGTTGATAGGCTCGCCCCCTATTACATGGGACTTAAACTGGCGAAATGTGGGTCTCCTATAATAATATGTATACCTCTGCCTTACCCTTCGGGGATTATAGGCGTGATGTCATGTTATTTATATAAAACATCGTTCTGTTTCTCTCATCTTTTGAAGATGACAGAGACAGAATGATGTTTTAAATATGTTTAGAGCTAAACGTATTTACTGATTTGTGGTGCAAGCAGGCGTTAAGGGGGAGTAGTTTGACAGCAAAAAATCATATTTCACCCGCGCAATCCTTACCTACCCCTCTCATTAAACACGACGAAAACAAAACACAATGCCTTCCCGCCAGCAGAAACTTTTCGTCTGGCGTTTATAGAATTCGAATTTCAATCTTCTGTAGTTTATTTTGCTTATACGATACGCTAAGCTTGAATTCAGAACTATAGATCATGTCCATGTTTTGGAACTAGAAACTCAATGTTGACGTGAAAAAGTTCAAATTTAAATGTTACCAAATTTTATTTAGGACCTTGTACAATTTGTACCTAATGACGTCTTTGTGGAAAACTGTGTTACCAAGTAATAAATATAATGCTATATCGTGGATTTCTCGCTTTGGAGGATCGTGCAAAGTGATACCCAAGTAAAAAATAATATTCGTATAATGAATTTTGCACTGTATTGTGCAACGAATATGGCATGTGTCATGAAAACCTTTCCTGCGCCAAACGCGAACAATCCCCTTCGAAAACATTTTGAAACATGTGAAAAAGAGGCCGAGTTCTGTACAAAAGAAATAAATGTAGGATTGTCGGCTTCACCACTAAAAGAATTGAAATCTATTCATCTATGTAAATAGGTGGCAAAGTACCAAAGGGACTAATTATAACAAAGGCCCGAGGTACGCGCTCAGTACCGGCGCTGTGTTTTGGGCGCGCGCCCGGCGCGTTTTGGACGCTCGTCAAACGCAACAAGATTTCCACATTTTGTTGTAACTTTTGAACCGTGTTTCTTTTAAGTTTATTACTAATGCGGAGAAAATGACAAGGAAAAATAGTGAAAAAGGAACTCGCGTCCAAGGGTCAAGGGCACGGTTAGGCTTCATTTACGGAGACGCGAGGAGTCGCGCGTGGCTTTGGGCGGCGCGGCTCGCACTGAATTCAAACATATGGCGTTGTATGAGTGCGTTTACGGAGACGCGATTTTACACGCGTTTGTTTGAAATGGAGCGTTTTTTGCGGCGGAGCCCGCGAATGGCATAGCCGCGTCACACGCGGCGTTTCATCACGGCGGCGCACGTAGCAGCAATGCCCGCGGCATACCTTCTCCCAGTCTTATTTGTAAATCGCACAACGGAGATGCAAGTTGAGAGTGGCAAGTTGCGACATGTGCAAGCCTAACGGCGCCCGGCATGGGCGCTCGCTTAGACTGCAGCGCTTGATATAATTCGTTACATAGGAATTCATACAATTTTATTGAGCGCCCGAAACGCAGCGTACAAAATGCGCGTCTCGGGCGCTTGTTATAACTAGTCCCTTAGTAGAAAGTTTAGTATGGTCCCTTTTTGTAACTGTTGAAATTGTAGCTTTAAAAACATGCCAAGTTGCATTAAACTTTAGGCCTCATTTACGGAGACGCGGGGCGTGGCGCGTCGCGAGCAGTGTGGCGTCACGCGGTGCGTCTGACGTTTTTTCTGTTTACGGTGCGGCGGCGCGTGAAGCGGCAGTTATCATCCCACGCGTTAACATAAACATATGGCAATATACGTCTTGATTGTCGCGGTTTTTTTTGGGGTTATAATATATATTTTTGAAATGTACTAATTAAAACCTTTCATTTGATACCCAACATGGTATGATTAAAAAATATTTTTTGTTGTTCATGATATGTCACCTAGAGGGCGCCATTTTCAATTTAATGTGTCTTCATATAGCCTATGACCAGCGGACGATCATGAAGCTTCCAACGATACCTCATTTGTCAAATTGTGATGAGTCTTTTAGAAGATAATATGTGGGAACAGACATAGATAAATACATAGAAACCGGTCAAAATTATAACCCTCCTTTTTGCTTCGCCGTAGTCAGGTAAAAACTAAAACCCAACTACGACAAAAAAGTCAACTAAAGAGATATAAACAAGACATCACGGACAGACAAATTAAAAATCCGGAGTCATACGGAATCTGTTCGAGTTCGTTCGTTATACCAATAACCGAAGAACAAAGGTATTATTCTAAACAAGTTTTATTTAGGGGCGGTCAGTCGCTCCAATTGTTCGTCTAAGGGTCACCTTACAAGAAGTTTGTCAAAAAAAGTGGGAGTAAACGAATTTGGATCCTGAGTAAATCGCAATAAGATTTAATCTCCAGTGCGAACTTTCAAATGAACGTGGAATGGGCTCGTTGGCTATGTTGTAAATTTTCTCCGCAAGAAAATTCACCGCAATATAGAGCAATGGCGCTAGTTTTACCTACTTCTTTCTATACTCCGTGCTACTATACCAGTCAAAAATCTGTCAAATAAAATGTATGTCATCTTGAGTTTTCAAATATCAACATTGAATTTTATATGTTTATTTAGACTCGGTATTTATTTATTTATCAATCAATAACACTTGTAATATTCGTTTTGGAAGTGGTTATAGTGTTTTTTTCATGTTTTCTATGTCTCAGTTTCTTTTGTGGAATGTGATAAATTACGAAAATATTATTTACGAAAATAAATAATATATCAGCGCAGCTAAAAATTTGAGCGTAGTCCTCTCGTCTCAACAGAGCGACGCCGACTGATTTGTGAAACAAAAATAATATGCTTATATAATATGCTTGAAGTTCCCGTAATGTGCGACGGAAGATGGCTTCTTCCACGAACTAAGAACGTCGTAAGTCCTACAAGCTTTGATTCGTAATAAAACCAAAAATAAAAGGAATAAAAAAAAAGGCCTACACAATTTTTTTTGCCTTGTTTTAATACATATAATCATCTAATTTTTATCATAATAGGCATTAGCATTTTAAGTACAAATCGAAAATACGTGAAAATTAGAGGTAACTTCGTGATATTTTTTTATCGAGAAAATTTTAATTTTTTGTGTTTCTGTTACACAAAAAGTTTGGAAATATCATGTAGTTACTCATACTATTTTTATTTTACACCTAAGTCTTATCAATTTCATGAAAAATCAAATTGAAGACAGGCAATTTTGCTTCCAACCCGCCCTTAATGTAAGCCGTGTATAGACACGTGTAATGTATCCTGTAATGTAATGCGAATAGTGTAGACGGCATACAAACTCAACGCGAATCCTGTATGTGTTCAACTGCGAGAGCCTTTAGGTTCGCGCTAAAAACCAGCCGATGGATCAGCGCGAGCTGTACGTGTAGTGCTCAAAATTCCGTACACCCAGAATTCGCATTAAATTACACGATAAATTACATTACCTACACATTACACGCATCTGTACACGCCTTTAGGTGGGTTTATTCGTTGCAATTGCAAACCGCGAGCATGAGTCATATTGTGACTCTTATTATTGGGTCATAAGGTTTAAATTACAATGATTAGCGTACGCTCGTGAAATGCAACAACTTATAACTTTCAATGTCTTGCTTAGTTCTTATTAATGTGTGTTGTATAGATAATCATCCTTTGCACTGAGATTTTTAATTAAATTCTTACAAAAAGAAAAATGAAACCAATGTCGAAATGTGTGCGAGTTTTCGATATTGATTTGAACGACAAGGAATTTCGTGGATAATTGTAGTTTTTTCTACCAATATGTCTGGTGTGATAGATTGGTGAGGCATTCTGGAATTTTCTTTTAAATAACTTTTTTAATAAGTACTTTTTCCAGTGTGTTCTTCAATTATAAATAAATATTATTTATATTTTATTACTACAAAAATACACCTTGAAAATATTATTTCATACATTCTTTTTTAAGCATAAGAAAGATTGCGCAATATTTTATTTTTCACTGTTCTTTTCTAACTTCAATGTTTTTATTTTTTTATGTAATAAATAATAATCATCGTGCCTCATTAAATGTGATAATAATGTTCGAGATCATTCCATCCAATGTAACGTCCAATCGCCATATTAAATATTTTTGTACAGTTTTTTTAAATATACTACAGTTTTTTTACTTACATTTGTATGAATACTTTTATTTTTTTATTTTTACCTGATTTCGCGTACTCTGGCCTTATTCGATCTTGTTACCAGTGTCATAAATATACAGGGTTAAATAAAATTTGTTAGCAAAACTCCGCAGAGGGGTACCATTTTTTTTTTTCATTTTATCTGTTTTATTTTGCTAATTTAATTTGACCTTGTAGAATTTTGCTAACCAACTTGTAACTTTTTGTGACTGCCTTTAAAGATTATTTTAGAATAATATTGGAGGCGTCTCTCCTTTCATACCTACTTTGCCAAAAGGCATGCACTTATCATTCAATTTTCATTTGAGTTTTTCGTACGGTCGTGCTGTGTGTAGTCTTCTAAGGTCTGATTTTATCAAAGTCAGATATTTTTTATCCGTGGAATAAAATTTACGTCTGACAGTTTTTGTATGGAAAAACTATTAAAAATTCTAAATTTATTCGCAGGATAAGACTTATACTCGGTATAAAAGTTTGGTGAAATTCGCCCTAAAAGAGATAATAAAAACAAAATATTGATCAATTATTTTTTATTAAGGAAATTTTAAATACAATTAAATATAATCTACCATTTATTGTAATGCATAACCTACACTGATTAATGTACAAATAGTTCTGAGCTAACTAATTGGTACGAATATACCTCGACGATTTTGACTAAGGAAATTAAATACAAAACTCCATAGAAACACCATTATGCTACGTTTATCCATACAAAGGACGGTTTTCATGATTTGACAATCAAAACATACAAACAAAAACTAAAATTGATCTACATTAAAGAAATGAAGATATATCAAAGAGAAATATACCATATTTCTTTCAACTAGCCAGAATTACCTACCTTGCATTATAGAGTTGTTTTGTGTACAAAAATACCTTTATCTACTACAATACTTACATTAAATTAGATTAAGATATGTTTAAACAGTACAAATGAGCAATATTTATAAGATAGAAGGCACAATACTTTCGGATATAGTTATTTGATCAGAGTAAATAAGTCGAATTTCGTAAAAACTATCATTACGAATCCAAAAATCTTTAAATTCTTAGATTTTAACTTAGGTACTAGAAGAATTTGTTTCATTTCTGTATATTATGGCGGAGTCTTTACTAACTTACTCCTAATTACAGCGTCTCCCGATACATTGTTACAAAACAGTTTTATCATTAACTAAAATTCGTAGCAGAGATTTTTCGTGAATTGTCGCATGGAAACGTTAAGATTCAGTGGCGTCAGAGTTTCGTATAGCCGTGCACAGATCTGCGGCGCGAGTTCGATGTCGTTACAAGTTCTACTACCTACATACCTTATCGATCGATAAACTCGCGCCACAGCAAAAATAAATAAAAGTGCCAATAGTTTAAAGAATATTCTCTCAACCAGATTCGGGCCACCCATTTATAAAAACAGTGTATGAATGTTTTGAAGACAAGATCTAAAACTTTTCAAAATTAATTCATGGATGGGTTGTGTGTGGCGTCATACACTGTACGGCAATAATCGAAACTCGTAACCATTGCTTTTCAATTATGTTTCGTGATACACCTACACCCGCGCGGGACTTAATACATGAACGCTAAATATAAATTACTAGGTTTGGGGGAGTATTTCTTTGATTTCTTGTTGTACTGCCTGTAGCGAGCGAGCCGACAGCCGTCGTCGTGGTAGTACGAGTACTCCGGGTAGGGGATGTACGCGCCCGTGGCGGGGTCCAACGGGACCACGACGGGCAGGTCGCTCATGGACGCCGGCCGCTCGTACGACGAGTCGGAGCGGGTCGGCTCGGCGTACTGCGGACTGCCGCTCTCGACCTGGTTTTCCACGTCCTGGCTCTGGTTGCACACGGGCACGCTGCGGCTCGTGTCGGCCGAAATGTTGGAGCGCGAGCGCAGGATGGGCCGCGTCGACGAGAAGTCCGTGGAGTGCTGCAGGCTCTTGGAGCGCGGCCGCAGGGAGTTGGGAGGCGTCTCGTCGATGCGCGACAGCGTGTGGCGCCGCACGGGCCGGTACACCTTCCTATCGCCCAGCTTGGGCCGCTTGATCTTGCGGTGGGAGTTGTACGTCTCGAGGGAGGAGGGCAGGGAGGGGGGCGTGTGGTGGGGCGGGGAGGGGTTGCGCGCGGGTGCCTGCGGGGCGGGGGCGTTGGCGAAGTGCGCCGCCACGAGGTCCCTCATCTGGTCACATGCTCAGTAGTTGTAGGGGCCGTACTGCGACCCGTGGTAGTAGGGGCCCGGGTACGCCTGGGGCGGCGGGTATCCGGCGTAAGCGTACTGCTGTTTTTGTGGGTACACTGTGGAGCACACGAAAAATTAGTTAGAATTCTGATTTTTTTTAAATATTCAAAACAGTAACCATATTTTTCAGAACGTGTGGTTTGCTGCTAGTATCCTCAGAAATTGGTAAAACATCTTTGGTATTGTATATAATATATGTAAACTGATAGACCATCATTTTTTTCATGAATCTTATATGCAAGGCTCCTAGCCTAGCATGGTCCAGCTAATACAACTGTAACAATAGGTACAGAAGCTTACTCGTAATTGTAGGAGACAACTACCAACCGATACAAATATTGTTGTCAGATTATCTTCAAATCAAAGAACGAAATAAGTGTTAACATGATGAATGGGTTCGTAATAAAAGATGTTACTAAAATATCCACAAACCGCTCATGCATCCAGCATTCACCCTGTTTGAAACGAAGAAAATATATACAAAAGGAAACATTGTTATGTTTGTGTTGCCACGAGCGAAAATAGTTCAATATTGCCATTCATGAGTTTGAGTTATGAGATGGGGATTAACATAATACGATGAATCTGTCGTTACACGATGCATTCACTTTATTCTAGTGTATTTTATAGCAATTTAGCATATACTTTTATGGCGGTAACCTGATGAAATGCTATTTAAATGAAAGTGTGTGCACTTGATGAGCTAGGGGTGTGTGCGTTTTCTATAGGTTGACAAATTGCATTTCATGTCAACCACATTTTTATATTGCTTCCTGCGCGTTTTTTTTTAACTGTGATTCAGGAAATGAACAATTCATGTTTTTTTATACAATGCACACTTTTAATTTTAAGTAGGTATAAATATTTTTTGATTTAATGAATGTGCACAATTCATAAAGGCTCTACGTAATGATGGGTTTATAAGCATACCGGGCATGAGGTACTGCATGTTAAGCGCCTCCTCCCGCTCCCGCTCGCCGCGCAAGCAAATGGCCGCCGACGAGAACAAGATGGCGGACAGCAGTGACAGGCCCACGCCGCACCACGCGACCATGTACGACCAGTCGTACCACACGCGAGAGTTCTCACGTAATATCTGGTTTATACCGCGGGGTTCACGCATGTTTTGATGTGTAGGTGTGTGTGAGTGAAAGAGATGAGTCGGTGTTTGTGCAGTGTGAGTGAATGTAATTGTGTGTTTTATACAGTTGCGATTTATGAAAATTGTACGGGAATGACCGATTCGTTTCATGTGTGTCAATTGTGTGTATGAGGTAGGTATGTATAGGGTGTGTAGTGTTTGTAAATCAAGATTGTTACCAAGAGGTTATGTACAGTATCAGTTTTGTAATCAATTTAGTTTGTTCAGATACAGTTATTTTCAATATTTACAGCACCAATGTTAATAAATTCGTCCGTAAGCGAGTTAGTATTGCGTTTGGCGTAAACCAGATATTATGAGATAGCCAGTTACATTTATATGCGTTAAACGACCGGTCGCAGTCGCGAAGTTATACGCAGTAGCCAAGTTTCATAGAAACATGAAAAAAAAGAGACAAGCTTTTTGTTAGTATGAGATACTTACATGATTGGTCTTACAAACTAAGTTATTGATGATTTATTGTCTAGTGAAGAGTAATAAGTATGACAAGGTACCAAAATATATTAGATACTTACTAAATAAAAATTAAAAACACACAACATTCTAAACATGTATTCAACTACTTACTTGTTTTTACAAAAATCAAGGTACCTACCACACACATTACTAAACACATAGGTACAAAATATTTTATCAAAATCATCAAGGGGAAACAGTAGTAATATACAAAAGAGTTAAGTCTTATTCCCGCCAAGCATAAGACAAGATGGCCGCTCAACATGGCGGTCTAACCTGGCATTATGTACTGCACGTTATTCTGCTGTTCCCGTCTTTTCTCCTTGCTGAGGCAAATGGCGGCGGAGAAGAATAAAATGGAGCTTCCGAAGGAAACGCCGACAGCCAGCCAAGCCAGGATGTACGACCAATCGTACCAGATTGATGAGTTGTCTTTTAAAACCTGGTGTTGGGGGTGGGTCAGTAAATGTGGTACAAACCGTTAGCTTAACATGAACTAATAGGAATTAGAAGCACTTCCGGTTCTTTGAATGATCTCTAGCTAGCTCTACTTTGAATAAATTCTATTTGCCATAACAGATAACTAATAGTCCAAAGATACTCCATGAACGATACTTGATACTTATTATATAAAAGAACGTAGCACATCCGGTGTTCCAAGTCCAAAACAACTTTTCACGGTTTTAACTTGTGATGGATTCTACAAATTTTCAATTATGGCGCATTATAAGCGCTCCACCAAGATCTTAGTACTATAAGCTCATCCTGAGCAGTAGCTCCGGTACCTACTAAACCAGATGGCAGACTTTATTTAGACGGTATACTATTTGCTATCGTAAACATATGCCTCTATCAAAGAAGAAACCCTCTTCCTCTCTGCGACTGCTGTGCCCGATAGGATCCACAAAGATCACCTAATTTCACATTGTGGACTGCAATAAATATATTGATTATTGAAGATTAGGCAACTCTTTTCCCTATTCATCGTAATTCTAGATACCTCAGATCCTGGTATTGGACATATCACTTACATTAGGCCACTGTTGGTAGTACTCCTCTCCAACGACCTTCTCCTTCTCGTAGAACTCCACTCCGTGCCATAATGCCATCGCACCCGCCGCTAGTAAGCCTGGAACACCATAAAAGGCATAATTTAGTCAAATGATCACTCGCTGAAGATATTATTGGATTCCGAAATAATGTTTTAGTTTGTCACCTTGCTTCCTTAAAAGAACATTGAATGAAAGTGATACATGGTCCTACTCGTCAATTTCTTTCAAACTCGCCATTTGTAAGCGCCAACAGCGAATCCCTTATGTTAGGTTCCAGAATTCTTATATTGTAGGAACTATAACCTCTTTTTATGAAAGACCTGCGTTCATGAAGAGAAGTCTGGCTAATTGATAATTAAACTTACATGTAACGAGCATAAGTATTGCAGTGGCTGTAATGTTTCCAGGACTTCGTTTCCAGCATCCGACCACGCCGGTCCAGAATGCGATGAACAGAGACAGGAACGCAACGATGAACAGAGCCACCGTTGAACGTGCCATGTGCAACCTGGAATTGTACCAAAATACCGTGATTTAATTGATTTTAGAAACTATTGGAAGGAATAATGATCTTGAAACGAGATCCATAACATCATCTCAGCATCTACCTAGCCTTTTCCCAACTATGTTGGGGTCGGCTTCCAGTCTAACTGGATGCAGTTGAGTACCAGTATTTTACATGGAGTGACTGCCTATCTGACCTCCACAACCCAGTAACTGGGTAATACGATACCCTTTGGTAAGACAGATTGTTAGACTTTCAGGCTTCTGACGACCCATAACGACTGTCAAAGATCCACAAATTACAGCCGGGACCAACGGCTTAGCGTGCTTTCCGAGCCACGGAGGAGTCTCGGTATGTAAAGATGGTCACCCATCCACGAACCAACCCCGGCAAGCGTAGCTTAACCTGAATGATCGACCCATGTGGCTGTTATTACGTAGCCACGAGCTCCTAACCACAAGATCCATAACAATCATTAAAAAACCGAGAAGAACTGTTACCTACTGAGAATATCCTTATGATATTAAAGAATGTTCACACGATTATAGCCTTGTCAGTTCCAGCACTGAGGCTTCAGTAAATGTGAAGTAAAGGCCATGGCCTGGTACCAACAGACATGTCACTTACACGGCAGGAATGTTTGCGGTTAGTCCTTAAAAATCTAGGGCATTTAATGCACTGCGGCGGCTAAACCATTACAGACTTCAATCAAGGCAGCCAATTACAGTTCTGAAATCAGTGGCTATTCATTGCAAGGGACATTATTATTGTATGACAAGAGTATTTTGCAAAACATTGGCATTCATAAGTCCTCTCGTTAATGATAATATTCAACCCGTAATGCTGAACAAAAGACGTCCATCTCAAAATAATTCTGATAATGATGCCATGCACAAATCTCGACCTAGGAAGATGGTTGATATAATACTAAAGTATACAAACAGCTAAGAGAAGCAAACATTGCGGTAGATTATGTTGACCACAGCGGTGTTTATAACTGTATACGGCTATTTCATGTAGCTGTGTCTATATCTGTATACTTGGAGAAAATTTTCATTTTTTCTTTGTAATGGCTCACTCATAAATAACGCTTCTCAAATTATCTTTAAGTTTTACGAATTTTCAGTAGTAAAATATATCTGTGTAATCATAAATAATTTTTATAAATATTTTTTTATAGATGTACGTAACGTATGCAGATTTAGAAATATATTTAGATCTGCATAAACAACAAACAAGTTTAAGACCAACCCAACAAATTACTCAAGAGCCTTCAAACAAGCCAAAAGATTAATAGCTAGCTCTAATAAAATATTATTTATCGTACGCCTTCTCTGAAGCAATAACTGCGAATGATTATCAACTATGATTCGGACAAGACAATCTAACGATTGGCTATCAATATCGCTTAATGTCTGTCGAGCCGTTGACCCACTTGGTTCGAGCACAAGGCCTTGAAATCGCATTGTTTTTGTCACTACTCAGGGGGCTGACTATGAAGTATTAATGCCATCATCATTCCACTGCGAAAAAAGGATGGTGCTAGCGGCCTTGTATAGCTCCGTCTCTCACTAACACTGGAAAAATAGTGGCATTAATACGTCGTGGTAAAGGTGCAGGTCCTACTTAATCGCCTTGCGGGAGACCATAATGGCTTAGAATTAAGAGTATAGGTAGGTACAGATCTGCTATACAAATATCTTAGTCACGATGCAACTGGTGCAAGTGTGAATAAAGACGAGAATATTATAGTAAGCAAGGCCACTCCATTTCAAGGTATTGAAGTACTGAAGGTTCTTGTAAAATAAATGCAACTAGGTACCAAACTAAAGAAGAGAGACAAAACATTGTCAAATGCCAAACCGAGGACAATTCCCGTAATTTTTGAAAACGTTCTGATTCGCATCTCATTCGCAATCTCGTCAAAAATACAATCAATTTACCAACAAGTTTGACAGATTGCGACTTGAATGTCAACGTTTTATAAGTACGAGAATTGGCCTTCTGAAATCGTTCGTTATTTTAAAGAATAAAAACTGTCATTGAGAAGAAACTATGTATCATTTTGGTAAGTTAACCTTTAGTTTAATCATTTGCAAAATCTTTAGCAATTGTTTGTATGCATCCGAGAAAGTGAAGATAGAAATCAATTGTCAACGGTTGTCATGGTAATTGTTCATGACATATTAACGCCTTGAAGCCATGCCGACACCGAATGAAATGCCTTGGGTCATACGGCTACATAGAATGAGCCAATGACCCGTAGCAGATACAATTCTGTACCTACCTATCCTTTTGTTCTATTCTGTAGCGGAACATCTGTTGATTATATGTTGTGATTTATTAACATAGCCATAATAATGGACTTGTAAGAAGAAATAAAGAGAACTTAGCATATCCTTTACTTTGGTGGCATCATAATGTTATAGTTGTCTATATTTGTAGCAACATAAGAATTGTTTTAACAAGCATTTTATTACCTTTTAAACAAATTAATCTTGTTGTTTTTGTAATATTAACGATCCGCAATAATATAAATCAATCATGTGTAAACTCATGTTTTCCTAGTTCACAAACGCCATTTTCTGAGGCATTTTTACCTGTCCTCAATACGTTAACTCTTCTCTGGCTCTCAAGAAGTGCTGATGGCAGAAGATTCAAGGAATGATACTTATAAAACTGCAATCATAAAAGACAGAAGGCATCGTACTAAGTGCGTACCTTTTGCATTCTTGTGCCTTCTGGCGTCATGAATCTATCTTACCCACATGCAGTGTCTGTGTCTGCCTTATTGCATTAGAGTTCCACAGTGGGCTCATCGTTGTCCTTAGCGTATAGATTTAGTCAAATCTTAGCTGTTTTAGCCAATCCCGACTTTCATTTAATAATATCCAAAATGTTATATATTTATAGGTAATGGTGCCCAAGATACAGACAGTGCCTAGTTTGGGACCAACGGTACCTCAATATTGTAATTTAAGCATAGGTATGTAGCTTATAGATCTAGTCTAGTCTTAGCTGTCTTAGCCAATCCGGACGGATTGACTAAGACAGCTAAGAAGTAGATAGTTACCTGTTCATCGCATCGTCCGAAAGGCCTTTCGTCTCGTTGTTCTCGTCAGGGATGAAGTAGTCCACATTACTGCAGTGCGTCTCGACGGGCGATAGGTAGATCTCAACTGGAATAGAAATAAACGAGAAATCAGATTGCTGTGTGAATGAAAATATTTTGGATGCAAAATAATGGCTGATTTTGGTGGAACTTGTAGGAGGTCTTTGTTTTTGACTGATACGATGATGATAATACCTGTATAACATTTCATTAGAGTGAAATGAGATAGGTAATCAACAGATATACTTCGGTAGGTACCTATAGAAATAGGATATTACCAAACATATGCGGAAGTGAAATCATCTTCGTCCTGTGAGTTAAAACCACCGTCGTTTACTGTAATCGCCATATGAAACGCCAAGCATCTATTCAAAACTCAATTCGTAAAAGACTCGCTCATTTTTTGGCCAAAGAATTAGCATCAACGTGGCAATGCTGCCAGCCTTTTGGTCACTTTATGCGGAAGAATTTTTTTGATGCTTTCGATTCTTTCCCTTCCTTTTTGATATACATATTCTTATTTTAAGTCTGTTATCGTATATATTATTCAATATTGATTCCATAATTTTCGATATTGCACCTACCACTGTTTGTCTCTGCATCACCTAAAGGTTGACAGGTAGAAAATGCCTATGGCATAAGTCCGCCTCTGTACATTTTTGTGTATAAAGTATTAAATAAATATTATGTAATTACTATGATTAAATAAACCCCATATTCGAAAAAACATCGAAAAGATACAGCTGGCATTTATTTACCAACGTATATAAATAAACAGAATACATACCAATAAGATCATTGAGCAAATAATCATGCAAATACCAATCGTTTGAATCATCGAACACTTCATCCGTGAGTGACGAAACAAGAATGCCGTCTGTCTTTTACATCTACTTACTTACAAACTGATGCTAAAGACTCTTTCATACGTTATTGTAATCTTGTATGTGCAAGAAAGTGTGAAATACTTATGACTTGAATTGCAACTAGCTATGATTCACAACACCTAACTTAATATTTCTGACGAGCAACCAACGATATTAAACGACATAATTAAACGACTTCAAAAAAGAAATCTATAGAGAGGGTCTATGTTGGTCTGTATGTTTTTTTTTAAATGTTCATTGATATTTTCGTCAATTATAAGTAAACCTTTTTTTTTGCAAAATGTTTCCCCTGCAACACAGAGTTGAGTATAACTTACTTATTAATTGGCCAAATAAAGAGTAGGTATAAGAAAAAAAACTGCCAAGTGAGAGTCAAACTCGCACACGAGGGGTTCCGTAAAATATTTACCAAAAAACGCCGAAAAAGACACCCCTATTTTTATATTTTATTTATATATTATTATTTATTGGTTTACTTTGTTGTTATAGCGGCAATAGAAATAGGTACATAATCTGTGAACATTTCAATTGTCTACCTATTACGGTTCATGAGACGCAGCCCGCAGATAGACGGACGGACAGCGGAGGCTTAGTATTAGGGTTCCGTTTGGCAACCTTCGGCTACAGAACCATAAAAAGAAAATCGCCTGTAAGACATGATTTTGCCCTATTCTCATAGAAGAAATAAGAGAACGTATTGTCTAAAGGCACGTATGATTTGCAAACCGAAATTATAAGTTTATTTTAACTATCGAGCAGAAGCTACTTTAAAATGTCTTTTAAATGTATATGCATTGTTTTTGGGTATTTTTATAACATGACATCATAGAGTTAGTGATCGACGTTTTATACCAGTTTGCAGAAAACTTGTGAGACAGCAGCGAGTTTCCTTGTACATACATGCAACATGATTTCTCCGGATTTACCCTTTACCCTTTTGATTATCACCACGTTTCGAATAATTGAGAGTGATTTCATAGCCACAATAATATTATATTTAATATGAATGAATAAACATCATCAGCATGCAGGAAGACGCTCTGTTATTGGTGGCTTGCTCAAGAATGATATCACCCCCGTCTATAAACCAATTCGTTGAATCTTAGGTAGTTACAATAGTTTTTGGTTGAGCCAAAGGAAAGGAATTATACACCTATGCCACCAACGAACTGTTGATAAAAGCCAACTATACTAACTACATTTATATCTACTTAGCTACGGAATTTGCGATTCACAATTGGTACACCATTCACGAATTTCAGAACCGCAAATAATGTATGGATCTTACGTCCCTTAATTGAACAAAAAATCAAATAAAATAACCAAGACTAGAAGAGTTCTATACATGCGTGTTTTTGCGTGAACAGGAAACAGACAAGGTGTATTATAATGGCTGATTATTAAGTCATCACATAATTGCAGCGTCAGCTCACAGCTCACACACCCACGTAACGTTCCACGGCCATACAAAAACAAATGACGGTATAAAACATCTAATTACAACTATACCTGCCGTACTCAGAGAGTTAAAATAACTTTATAATAATCATTTACTACACAGTTTTATCGGATAGAAACTTTTGTTTTTTTTTTTTAAAGAAATTAGGTATTCCATTATATCTATACATATTATGAACTAAAGTCGCTTTTCGTGTCTGTCTGAGTGACTGCGTTTCGGATTTTGATGTCGTTTTCACCAACACACCACTTGCTACAGCTACAGACTTGTCTCTCAAAAGGTAAAGGCTTCGCCTCAGCCTTCAAAATAAGAGTGAACAGGCATCTTCTGGGCTTGCTCGTTCTCTCATCTATCGCTTTCCATCAGGCGAGATCGAGGTCAAGAGCAGTCCCATAACACAATTTAAAAAAAGGCTTGGTTTTCTTCAAAAGCAATCCTTTACACCGTTCTGTATTTTTTCTTTATGGGTTTGCGTTTCGCCAAGAAGTTTTTCAAACGCAGTTCTAATTACGGCAGCTCATTAACGTCCTGCATTTCTCTTTTGCTCTGAACCAGGAACAAAGAATCTCGTGATCTCGTCATCTACTCGTGCGCACTCATTCTTATTTCACAATCTATTGTCTCACACGCACGAAGACTAAACACACAATAGAGTACTAATATTATTATGTAAATACACTCGGTAAATGTCACACATGTTACCCTCTTTTTGAATGTAGTCGGTTAAATATAAAAAGTAAAAGTTATTGAATGGTTGAATCAGAAGGAGGTCAAACTTGTAAGCATCAATTGGGTTTATCAGTATAATTGTCTTGAGAATAAAGTGTTCGAGTTTTTTTATCTTACTGCCAGTGAAAACCTGACACTCAACTTGCTTCCTCAATAAATTAGTATTCGTCAAACAGATTTGATCGTATCCCAATAACCTACTTGGTTTTGTACTTGTAATTAAGAGATAAAACCGCAAAAATTGCTCCATTGTAATCCACGCCAGTTCTCACAACATTCTCTTAACTAAGATCTATCGCACCTCTCTTTCTAACTGCAGCATTTTTCTTAAGAAGGAAAGTGATAGATTAGATAAGCAGTTGCGTTTGAAACGCGACCGCATTTCGATTTCAGTAGGAAAATGTGCCTATTTTGTAATCGCTCATGTTATGTCTGCACTCATTTCTAATTTCCTTAATTCTTAGACTAGAAAACTGGATTCTACTTACTTCGGAATTGAATATTCCTTACGTGTATGACACTTATAGGTCAGCACGCGTAGCATGACCACCATAAACAATCACTATCTGATGTTTGGTCCATTCTTCCTTTGGAAAAACCCGTTTTCTCAAACATACTTGGAAATTCAAGCATTATTTTGACAACTTTCTTCGAGATAAATCGAAATTGCCGTATTGTTCAAAAACAAATGACGATGCGGCCGGCAAAGTAAGTATGAAAATCCATAACTGTCGTGTTTAGCGGCCAAATAAATTACTATAAAAACTCTTATCTGTTGTGTTATTTAAAAATGGAACGAACTTTTTACGTCAGTGCTGAGCTTCAGCGCATCAAAGATTTTATTTAAATTTCAATTTGGCTTCCAAATGAAGCTGTTTAAAATAAAGAAGAAACAAATGAACATTATTGGCGCGTGAAAAATTTTCGTTGTTCGTGATTGATTCTAGAAATTATAATTAATTCACTTAGTTTGAATTTCCGCGCATTGTTTGAGAAAAGTACTATACAAGCCTAGCCGCCACAATTTCACGATCGTCCATCAATAGCCCAGTTGCAGGCCGCGACAGTAATGTACTATTCTATGCATGCTAGACTGCGCTGGAAGAGATTCCTTTAGAAATAAGCAATGCCTACCTATCTCAGTTCTGTCTTCACATTGCACTGTTCTCTTAATATCGGAATACAGGACATCAGAGGTATCAATGAGGAATGTCAGATCAGTAATGCACCAACAAAAATAAATTTACCTAATAAGATTCATGTTCATTAAATAACCAATCCTTGATGACGACAAAAATAAAATTCATCAGGAAATCGCTACCAGCTACCTCCCTAATGAAAAATTCAAACAAGACGATACACACGTCCAAATTTCCTGCCATATTGCTAATGTCAAATATTTGGACAGTTCACGTCTCACGCTTCAGCCAACACAAGGTCAGCAACAAATTAGTACATAGTAGATATTGTATTGTATATAATATTAATTTAAACATACGCATATTCAATGGGCATCAGTATTAATATTATGGCAATCGGTCGCATTGTTCTGCCTACATGACGCTGGTATGCACTTAGCTTCTTGACTGCGCTGTAAGGTATAAGATTTCATAGTGATTTCTTGCACCACAGGCTGTGTTACAAGAGCAATTATAGTAATTTGTCTTAAAAAGGATTTTTTTTTTAATAAATCGTCGATTGGTACTTCAAGAAAAGTTCTGGTCTTTAAGAAATAAGTCCATCTTACTTAAGCTCCTAATGTTGAGAGTCTTACCGATAAGTGTGCTATGGTCTATGGTAAGATATAACGTAATTTATTGGCATACCCTTGCAATACCCTCAAAATGCACGGTCCACCGGGGCGGTTCTTCTAATTTATGCCTGGGATCCTAATATTGCTTGCGCTTGCGCCTGACCCCGACAACCTAACCTCACACCTTCACACAACATTCCATCATATTACTCATTAACAATCGCTCCACGCACATCGCTTGGCCCACACACAAACATGATAAGTGCGTGCTAAATGGGTGACCGGGTTTGTGCGACATTTGGTAGCCAATGCGATTCGTAGGCGAGCAGCTTAGCAGCCTACCAGCCTAGCTGCGTAAGGAGAAAGTTGGCTGATGTGTCCTTGTTGTTAGTAAGTAAGCCGATCAGGTGTGTCATAATTACTAGTAATAGTGGTCAAGTTCTTAGAAGCTATAAAACTGATTGAAGTTCGAAGACGAGTCTGAATCGGAGTCTTGTTTTTCTCAATATTGGCGAAATCATCAAACATACATGGGTTAGGATTAAGATATGTCGCTAGGAATAGTATATACCAAAACGGCAATTTGATCTTGGTCAACTTCGAGTTGTCAATAGCATCAACGGAGTTGAAGTTGATCAGTCGATGGTCGAAACTAGTGTGCGAGTTCTAGGATAATTGGGAATCAATCAACTCAGCCTATCGCAGTCCCCTGCTGGACATAGGCTTCCCAAGCTGCGCCACAACACCATGTCCTCCGCCTTCAGCATCCAGTCTATCCCAGCCAATTTCTAAAGGTCGTCGTCCATCTAGCTGGGAGGCGTCTCACGCTACGTTTGCCGATACGCGGTCTCCACTCCAAGACTCGACTGCTCCACCGGTCATCGGTCCTTCGACAAAAATGGCCAGCCCACTGCCACTACAGTTTGCTTACTCTGCAAGCTATGTCGCTAATTGGGAAACTACACACTAATTATAATTAACAATAATTGATATTTATTCAATAACGATACATGCTAATTGTCGCAACTAATCTTCAACTTGAACGCGATAATAGAAAAATTTAAACAATAAATATGTTGCAATGTCAATAATGAATATACCTATCGATCAAACTTCGGATACAGTAATTGTGAGCAAGAAGGATGTTGTGGCGTGGATGTTGCTAAATTCTGAACACTAAACAACGATATAAACTTACAAATTTACTGTATTTTGCAAAACTTCCAAAAGTACGTAAGTATTAGGATTGCGTACTCAGGAAACAATATACCTATTAACATAACATCAACCAATGCGTAAGAAATCAGGATATTATAATGAAAAGATGAAAACAATACAATAAGGGAGCATCTGCTGCAGCCGAACTAGGTGAAAAACCTGTATCTTACTTACCATATACAGCGTCGAGATATACAATAGGTAGGTATTGTTATAAGATCTACAAATGCATTTAGAAGATTGGCACAAAATGATGACAGGTTTTATCTGTTATGGTCCCTACAGATTTGCCAGATTTTTTTTATTATTCGTCAGTTAGATTAAAATATTGGACACGGATTTTTCTTTTTTAACGTAGGTAATCAAAAGATTACGGCGATGCATTGAGTTAAAATGTGGCATGACGTCACGCCTAGGTAGATTTTTATATACTTAGTAGCGAGCCCCCATTCCCCAAGTTGCGTTTTATCTAAGTAATTTTTTATTAATTGGTATGATAAAGCAAAAAATACATATCTAATATTTTTTACGGCCGTGATCCGTCATGTTATAACGGCCGTCATAAAAAGCTGTAATTTTCAACAGTATTTGACATTAAGTTATCAAAAAAAGCTCTGTATTGATAGCCGATAGTGTGACCGTTCAACGCTTTCTTACGAAATCACAGCTTAGCAGAATCAATAGGCACCAACAATAATATCGATGGAAGTTCCGGCTTCATATAAAAATATAAATCACTTAAAGCATTGACCGTACTACAATTTTTATTACTGTTATAATTATACGGCCCGGCCTTTGTTCCAGCAGCTAACAGCAATAACCATTCGCACAATTTAAGACCCAAGTCATTTAGCATTTCAAATAGCAGTAAAAATATTAATAAACTTCCTCATTTTACAAGTTACGCAAGTATTACGTAAAGTTCACGATCTCTAAAACAATAGAGAAACATTAACACGAACTTGCATAAAAATGCGAATAAAACACCTTGGTACCTAGGAACATAAATAAAACTTGGTGGCTTTTGTATTTTTTTTTTTGCATAGGTAAATGGTAGATACTTTTTACAGCATCTTCTCATGTATAATAAATCTCATAAATAATTATATAAGATGCTGTAAAAGTCAGTCAGCTATAAGTTTAAATAAAAAATACAAAGAAGTTTACAATTATTGATCCAATTTATTTGAAAGGCCTTGGCTAATTAAATATTATTTATGAATTATTTCCGCCTATCAATCCGAATGAATTGCCTACTTGAAATAAATTATTTAATTACTTAAATAAATATGACTCACGAATGCAATGATTGAATTAGATTTTATTTATTTATGTAATAAGGCTGCACGCGTTGCCAAATGTTCATTACGTTACCACGGCCTTGAAAAAAACAAACAAAAAAGTAAAACACATTGACAACTAAAGAAAATGACAGGAAAGAAAATATGGCGGCCCAGTATTTCCACGGCTCACTTTTCCCGCCAATTATCTATGGCTAGTTTCACTTTCTTATTTTCCAGTGTAGGTACTTAGAAAGGCGGTGGTGGCTAATTTACAGAACATCTGTTTCTTCGGTATGTTAATTATGACCTCTGCGACGGCCCAGCCCAAGGTGTGTTCGCAAAAGAAAAATGTTTAAATATATTGGCTAGTGGAACAAAGAAAGTAGTGATGTGCTGTACTTACCTTGTCCATCTTTAGTAAGTACCTTGCCTCATTTATTCTTGTAATGGCGTCATTAAAAACAGTTCTCATTCTCACAGAACATGTATCTTTAACTAGAGGTATAGTTAATTTATTGTAAGATTAAAAAGGTAATTGGTTTTAAATTAACTATGAGGAGTGCCTTTAATACTAGCAAGTATTATTTTGTATACAGAAGACGATCGAACAAACATGGCATTACTTAATTGCCTTAAAGAAAAAAATAGAATAGAAATTAAACTTGAAACCAATTTACATTTGAAACACGATTACGATACGCTACTTCGCAAACACAATTCACAAAATATTCAAGGAACGTTTTAAGCCCTGATCCAAGACGATTAGCCAATTCTAAAAAGCAATAATCGTAACGTCGAATACAAAATACCTGTTTATAAATTACAAGTTCGTTTTGCGAAATAACGTAATACTTATGTACACAGCTACCTAGTAGCGCATTCAATTTGAATGTTATTTGGTCCATAACCATTTGTTTTTACACCTCAAGAACGGTCGTTAAATATCGTTCGAGGTTGACTGTTTCCGAGTTACTGAGGTCTTAAACGGATCGTTTAGCTAACCAATCATAAAATAGTCTATAAGTGAAGTAACACAACTGCCGAAACTACGCGACGGAAATGCAGCGTACTTACTTCTACATCTTCATTGCAATTTACGCGACGTGATTTCGGCTTGACATGTCGCGGCCCATAGGTAATTTAAAAAGAATTTCCGCGAACTTTCCGTCACGTAAGTATACTTTTTTTTTTGAGGGTGGGTAACCATCAAATGACTTCTCCCGCTCTGTGCGGAGCGGGAGGGCGTGTCAGACTACCGACTAAAACCCACCCGTGTTCCTTAAGTTGCCGGTTGCCAAGGGCCCCGGTATCCCTTTCGGACTTTCCCGCAACCCTGGCAGTCTGTAAGTATACCTATGATGTGTCAGTAGAGTAAGCTACTAAGAACATTTCAATTTTACCTTAAAAGCTTCTAAAGTAGGTATGAACAAGTTCCTCATATAACTACTATATCCATCGATATTAGCTAAGATGAGCTGATGAGAGACTGTTTAAATATTAACTGACGAGAAATCGGTTTTATGTATTGGCAATACAAGCCTTTAAGCAAAAGATGCTGTTAGTTATATGAAAGCCTACAAATAGTATGTCAAGGGCTAGGTTGTTAGGGCACGTCATGAACTTAAAGCACCGATGTAAGTGTAGGAAATGTAGATATTGAGAGGCTTCTGAGAAATCTGACTATATAGGAAAGTGTATTTGTTTACATTTAAAGACGGACGATTTCTCGTAGGAAGAGAGAAAATCTAGCGGTATAGAAGACAGCTATCGTAGCTTTCAAAGCCACAGGTAGTCACAGTATTACATTTTACTAACCATCACTGCATAGATGGATTTGGAATTTAACATTTTAGAACCGATTAGACTACAATTCCTACGGTTCGACATCAATTTCGATTCAACATCGATAAAATGACGACTGGTTGACAATTCTCACGATTATTGTGACAAAGTGCGGTTTGGAATCGAATCGAGCGTCAAATGAATGAGTGATCGTGAGGTTTTGGAACGGGGGGCAAGGTAGACCTTCGAATATAAACGACTTATCGTTGCAGCGCCTTCAAAAACGAATGCGCCTATATTAGAGTCATATCCGAAAAGCTATTAACAAAAATAGGAACAGTTTTCTATTAACACGAATCCAAGAACAACTGAATCGTGATTTCGTGTGGTGATAATTGGTCAATGAGTATTGCCATCCGGCGTCACGCATCCATTGATACGTAATCGGGTTAGCGTGATCACTTACGGACATGCAGATCGGTGCTCGACTTATTTACATGGACTATTGAGTTTTGTGAACGTTTAATTGTGTATATTAATTTGTTTTTTGTTAAGATGTTCTGTCTAGTTCGTGTTTAAGCGCCGCGGAAAGAAAAAGAATTGGCACAAGTAACAGTACTTGACTGGATCGACAAATTAATGTGCTGTACCGTATCCAGCTTAAAAACAATTCTATAAATACACATGGGCATCAAAATAAGTAGGTATTAAAACCAATGCTAAGCTTAGTTGCCAACACAGGAAATTCTCTACTCAGAAAAGTTCCTGGAATTAGCCTCACCTTAAAACTCCGCAATCCGTCCCGCCCTTGATAACTTAAAGCCTTAACACACTAACCCTATAAATCCACATAATATTAAATTCGCTTGCATCTGGCGTGCCTACGCGCACGGTCAAGCAACGGTATTGATCAGTATAGTCTGAATGTGAAGCCGAGCCGTCGCATCATTCGAATCCGTCCGCATCCGTCCGCAACTCCGCAACTTGCCGTCAGTGATCGTTGCATGCGGTCTACCGCGTTCGCACCGCTGCTGATTTTCCGTAATAAAACGATAGCTTCCTCATGCAAATCTCAGATAATTTGCATCTCTGCGATAAAACTGGGATGTTAAACGCACGATTCTTGAGTTAAATGATTTTGCGAGAGGTTGTGTGTTTTTTAATTAATTGTGAAGTGAGGTTTAACTTGATACTTTTTGTTTGTATGACAAACACGAAATAAAACTTAACAAAAAAAAACCTTTGCAAATATTGAGTCTTTCTTGTTTACTTTTTTTACGATACGACTAAAAGAATGAATCCATTGACAAGAAAAATCAACTTCAAACACTAGGGCCATGGGGTCCGAGTGCCCACTTGGTTTTTCGCGGTTGGTCGACTCTTCACGTGACCATAGACAGGCCTATTTTTTGGCCAAAGAACCAGCATCGCCATTTCGCCATACAACGGGGCAATGCCTTTTGGACACTTTTCCTATTGATAGCGATGCGGACGAATTTTTTGATGCCCTTTACTATGATAGTATTTTGTGCCACATAATTTATGCCACATATTATTATCATAATTTTAAGTCTGTAGCATACATATTATGTAAATATTATATTCCGAAATAAACTAGAACCGCATTCTTCAGTCCATTTGAATGGAACAAGAAGATACCGAACAAGAAAATAAAATGCCAGAGTTTCTTTAATTTTTACAAGCCGAATATTTGCAGTGAAAACCTCGCCACAAGACCACCGACCGAAACGTTTACAATCAACGGTAAGGCTCAGTCCCTTTCTCTTAAACACTTATTAAACATGCAATAAAAAGACGCCTCGTTGACAGAATGCTTTGCTGGGATGTCTCTAGCAAAAACTAGCATTATTTAAAGGGGCCATTTGATAGAAATTTATAAGTACTGTTTTGAAATAGTAAAGGAAATCACCCCTTTTTCATGATGTTAGGCCCTATTATAAGTGTACACAGAAATTTATAATATTTTATCATATAAATATGGAGCGCCAGCGCCTATAAATCATGAACGAATAAACCGACTCTCAAATAGTTACACCGACACAGGTGCTAGCCTCTATTATACAGGACATGGCTAATATAGTCATCAGTTAATAATCGTGCGAAACCAAAGTGTAATAGAGGTAAGCCTAATACTTCTGGCACCACAGGCGTAACGGCTACATATAAAAACTGTTATAAACTGACATATTAACAATATGAAGGTTCGACGCTTGCACATCGCCGTGCATTCCTTCACGGAACGGTGGCTTCTTGCAAAACTCTTGATATGGGCTTAGATTCGCTGGGGTTTGCGAAACGACTATTAGTTACGTATGGCCAGCAGTTTTCTACTTCGATTAGTCGGAAGATTGTCAATCGTTACAAAATAATATGTGGCACGGAAGACTACGCCAATGTAATGGAACATTTACTTTCGAAATCAGGAATTGGAAGAATGATATCGTTACCAATTTGGAGTTTGATGTAATGGTATACAGTCAGGATATGGCCCGTGACTGCCAAGCCAACAAACAATATTTGTAATGTGGTAGGTAATAGGATTTTCTAGTCTGCATGGATTGATATCATGGAAAGGAAATCGTTTCCAAAATAAGGCACGCGTGTTATATTTATTAATATACATTTAGATTCAGTAATCAAAGTAGCCTAACTTCCGTTCACAAAAACAAGGATATAAACAATGTAGTGTTTTCAATCAAACAGTTTTATATTACAAAACAACTTCCTTCAATAATCGTAAGTAATTATGCGACGATATAAACATATGCAGTGTGGAAGTGCACCCGTGCATATATATCAATCATAAAAACAATGCAGGAAGGAAAGTCGGTGATAACCTGATTTTGATATATCAGTTTGTGAACATAAATGGTATGACATTACAGGTAGAAGGAACAGACCATTTCACAAACGATGATATTATGTCCAATGCTGTATCACTCTGCATGAGTAATAATCAACAATCGAATGAAACACGAAATAATAGGTAGAAGTTTAAGTTCATCCTTGATAGCCAAGAACTTTTTGTAATAAGAAAACACATAATTTTAGATCCTCTATTATTAATTCAGCTACTGATGCAGGAGCAGACAGGATTACAGGAAAAAACAAAGTGCGATGATTGATCCGAAATCCTGCGCGTGTCTAAACGACTATACAGCATCACGAAATTCTTTTAGGTTTTCCTCGTACAAGGACAAGGACCTATTTATAAATATTATCTATGACACCATTAATTACTGGGTATTAAATCTGTTTGCAGACCGTCACCTCGGCTCAACATAATGAAGACAAACAAACCATGATGACCTCATTGTATTGTATCATGATTTAATTTATAAGCACTTGGTGTGTTTACCACCATTTAGATGGAAGATGCTTTATAGTAACAGGTTATTGTCTAATTAATTACGTACGGATTTATTATAGAAGTTTTAAATAATAAAATTAATTACTTATCTAGTTTTAAAGACCATTATCAGCCTAGCCTAGGACCTCTATATATACTATTTAATAGATACTTATTTGATATCGTGTGTAATCAAACAGATTACCAAAGTTCATGATTTCTGTGCACTGTTGTTGACAGTATTTCTATTTTCAGTGTTCCTACCTATTCTAGAAGAACGATTTTTTCAATTATGTGAATCTTACTTATTTCGGTAACGTTTGAAGTTGAAAGGAAATCGTTTGGCCTGGTAATGGGCATGTGATAAGGAGGGAGGAAACGTATGTTACTAAAACTAAAAGAGTGATCAATATAAATATTGATGGATGGAGCGGGAGCCAAAGAAAATATGGACGGATTATGTGAGAAATATGAAAGGAAGGGAGTGAATGATAGCGTGACGGACTGACGGTTGACTAGGGAGAGCGGATAGAAAACGTGTTGCGCCGACCCCAAGTAACATGGGACAAGGGTAGGCACCTAGATGATGAAGATGATTTCAGCAAAAATTGCCAATAATAATGTTAAAAAAGATGTTAAACTACGTTATTAACTCTTTGCAGTAGTTGTTTTACATGATGACAGTCAATTATTATCACGAGTTAAAACAACCTTGAAGAATTGATGTCATCTTCATAAACATGTGAAAACTACACATCACAATCATCATTAAATCCAATGATGTTTAGACTTTTGAGAAGAATTTACAAATCCGACTCTATTAACACTTTCCAAAATTTAATGTTATCGTAACATAAAACTCCTGAGACTTTCTATTTAATCATTTTATTGCGAAATATCAATGAGGAGCTCGTGGCTAAGTAATAACAGCCGCTCGGGTCGATCAATCAGGTTAAGCTACGCTTGCCGGGGTTGGTCCGTGGATGGGTGACCATTTTCACATATCGAGATTCCTCCGTGCCTCGGAAAGCACGTTAAGCCGTTGGTCCCGGCTGTCATTTGTGGATCTTTGACAGTCGTTACGAGTCGTCAGAAGCACGAAAGTCTGACAACCAGTCTAACCAAGGGGTATCGTATTACCCAGTTACTGGGTTGTGGAGGTCAGATAGGCAGTCGCTCCATGTAAAATACTGGTATTCAGCTGCATCCGGTTAGACTGGAAGCCGACCCCAACATAGTTGGGAAAAGGCTAGGCAGATGATGATTGCGAAATATCAATATAGCAAAAAAAATAAAGGAGGAAAAGGTATTTAAAAGGCCGATTTGAGTGGAAACGCCAGGAGGGGACGCTTTAAGAGGATGTACCTTATTGGTGATGTTCTTCATAAAGGTCAGGTGCGTAGTACTCGCAACCGGCGTGCGTGTATGTATAACCGTAAGAACGTAAACGAGGCAAAAGGAGTATGTAAGGATCACACCAGGTGGCGTTCTGTATTTTCTGCCTACCCTAATGGGAAGAAGGCGTTAGTTTATGTATGTGTATATGTATATCAATATACCTGTAAGCTATTATATAGGTACAAATCTGAATTTCTATAGAGATTCATGGAATATGCTTTCGGGGAATCCAATTTTACATCGTAAATGCAACGCTGTGGGTCGGGGGAAATTTTACGCGGACGAACTCGCGGGCACATGCTAGCAACAAATATGATTGCTTGACCACTTCTATCTAAGTATATTAAAGCTAGAATTAATGAAAACTAATCACCTTACAGATTGAAAAGACGTCGAATGAAAACGAAAGTAACAGGTAATACTAATTTAGCTTCTAATAGCTATTTCATCGCTAAAAGATAAATCTTACACTAGTTTTTACTTGTAACAATTAAAAAACTGAAGCTCTCTAACCAAATGATAATATTTATAAGTAATTAATACGAATAACCGATAAAACCAAAGTTATAGAAAAGAATTCAACATTGTTATGTTGCTAATGAAAACTTAACGAACGAACTTTATTCTTTCTTCTTCTTCTGTTTATGTTTACCATCACGCCTGTAACGCGACGGATATGGCAGAGGTGCACCTATAGTGCACCCAGTCACTCACGTTTCGGCAGTTATCTATGTTAAACTTGAATGTAAAAGGGGGCGAGCCTATTTCTATCAACCGGGCACAAATCCAGACTCCAGGCTGAAGCTAAGTAAATGACAATCCATTATCTACGTAATAAGCGATTACATAAAACAAAGTCACAGAAATAATTCTACCAAAACTCGATTTTATCAAGAAGGTCTGTGTTTTAAGAAGTTAGCTAGCTGCGCCCCGCGGTTTCACCCACGTTAGTCTCGATCCCGTAGGAATATCGGGATAAAAAGTATCCTATGTCCTATTTCAGGTCATGGTCTACCCCTGTGCCAAATTTCATCTAAACATGTTCAGCCGTTTTAGCGTGAAAGCGTAACAAACAAACTCACTTTCGCATTTATAATATTAAGTTAGGATTCTAATTAATTAGTAATTAAACCAATTTTAAAATTAAAATAATTAAGAATTCCATGGACCCAATATCAACTGCGACTTACAACATTAGGTATGCCATCGACAATGTTGAACGAATCTATCCGGTTTATCTTGCCACATTTCCCTATCCAAATTGAAATGGGGCATCTCTTATCGGTCAGTGACCTCTTCGATAAATGAAGGAACAAATACAATTAACTTTTGGAGTATGTTTACATGTTTTTTTTATCTTTACATATTGTTTAATTAAGCTAATGTTTAAGTTCACATCAACCTTTGTTTGTTGCAGTTTGGCTATGGCTATTGTAAACAGTTCAATAGCACACGAACTTTTTCTTTAATATTATGTACCTATTGGGTCTAACAATTCCTAGATTTTACAAATCCTAAAAAATAATTATAATAGAAAATAAATAAGTTAATGTCGATTGGCCTTCTAATGGCCGATATAAAATTCTATTGTGTCTCGTTAATGACAGTTGGAGGTTTATACCTTTTCCTATTTACTATCTTATTAAAATCACAATTTTAAAGGGTCCCACATGCAGTTGCGACACGACGCGACGCGGCGAAGGTACCCACGACGCGACAACAAGAAAAAATTCTGTGAAGTTTTCATAGAAATTGTTGCACCAGAGTCGCGTCGCGCCGTCGTCGTTGTCGCGTCGCACCTGTCTGATCCTTAATCTGAAAACGACTTACTTTTTAAACTGAAAAGTACCTTAGCACTTTCCTTAAAAATGGGTGACTCATGTCTTCAAGAGCATCACTAATCTAATCAGTTAATGACCATTACTCATTAAGACGCTAAGTCGGGAAGGTTTACAGCCTCATGTTGTCCAATATTAATATCTTCTAATGATCGTCATAAAATGACAGTTGTTAGTTTTACGGTGATCTGTTGCATTCTCAACAGGTGTAAGTGACTCAGGTCATGTCTTAAGGGGAAACAAGGCTAGGACAACAAGACTTGGACAGCATTCCGCCTCATTGCGAAACCGCTCTTTGTCTGCGCCTGCACACAGCCAGACGCCGATCCTATCTGTCATAACGAGCTGTTTGAATACTTTTGTAATTACTAAACGAGTATTGTGCTATTCTAGATATCATAGACAAAGATAAGGAGAGTATTTTGTAGGTTTTTGGAGAATTAAAATTGTTTGCAGATTAAGAAAAATACTAGTATAACGACAACATCATTTAGTGAGTCATGAGTAGAACGTTTTGTACACACGTCAGACAAAATAATGTTGCGATTAAAAAAGTAAAATTTCTCCTAAGCAAGTATAAAATACCCGGAAACGCGAAGAAAACAGTACAAACAACCTTCCATTTATCGCACAATCTGCCAACCAAAATTGTGTGGATGACAGACAGAAACTGGTCCAACATAACCCAAATACATCTTCACCCAGTTCGTGAGATAAACATCCTCTGTTCGGCTACGTTCGAGTTTTTGTCCGGCCGGACAGTTCGGTCCCCTCGCGACCTTCCCGGCCATCTTAGAAAAAAAGAACACGTAGCAGCGCAAGCGCACCTCCCCGTCAGACGAGACGCGCAGGACCGGTTACTTAGTGGCACGAGAGATTTCACCTGCGACCAACGATTCTGATGTAAAACTTATATTCATTTTACTAAGAAATCGAGCGATTCGATTTCTTAGTAATCGAGTCGAGTAGTAATCGAGAAAATTGGCGAAGCGATTAATCGATACCTATGATGTATGTTGATCGCCGGCGCCGCTTTCTGCACTTGCAATGACCATCAATCTAAATTGAACAAGTTTTGGCGTGACAAGCGGTCTAGTTATAAACGGTTATCAATTGGCCTACATCTGGTGTCCAGTGATTAATATTGATTGAGAAGGATACCAATGAGGCAGGAGATAGAAATTGTCTTGTTGTTTCTGATGCTTGATAGTCATCAAGAATTATTATTAGGTTGGTGTGATTTTAGACACAGTTATACCTAACTAGCGTAGAAGTCCTCCATTACTGGTTGTATTTGTTTTACGTCAATAAATAATTATATTTTAATACTTATCGAGACTTGCAGATTGCAACGGCACCAATCTTTGTATATGTACGGTGTTTTGCGTTCGTGTTGTGTTAAGCGCCCTTTTCTTAATTACTATCTGCACACGAATATTTTGTTAAAAATGCTAGTAAACCGAGGCCTTCTAAAGGCCATTTTCAATGATAACCTTAGTTATTATTGTAATGGTTTTCGTTGGATCTGACGATAAAATAAGGTGCAATTATTAAATCTAATGTTACAGCATGTTTACGTGTAATTTTCAACAACAAAAAACTGATTTGCTGCACAACTTCTCGGCGGAGGTCGTTTGTACAAAAAATTGAAGATTATCTTACTTTTTTTCATTTCAAAGTAAGTATCTCATTAATTCTGAAAGAAAATTGATTCACATATACTGGACCTAAACATTTCTGGAGCCATCTAGTTTCGGTGGTGGATGTATTTTAATGTAGATGACGAATTGATACGAATTTCTTATATAGAGTTTTATCCAAGGAACATTACCAGTTTTACCTCCAAAAACCAAAGCCACACAGAAACCATATCCTAACCCCAGTAATCAAATCTTTTTTCACACGTCTCACATCGTGGTTACCAAATTATTCGCTTGCATGACTGCCGCCTATTAACCATGCTGTGTTGCTGCTAATACGCGCATTCAGGTCGTTGCTCAATCGACTATTGTCGCGGAACCAGATATCTCAGACAATAACATGTTTGGCAACTGTGTTTAGTGATACATACGATGATAGATTATACTTAACTTGCTTTTACTTTTTACTGTGTATGTAAATCAAACTAATGCAACAACAGCTACTGAACAGTTCCAGTTTAATGAGGCCCTAGATGGAGGTAGCCGTGTCGGTTTTCGTGAAAAGAATCCATTACGCGATTTAGCTGTATGTAACAACGCTATTTGCGGTTTTTAGAATACACAACTTTATAATCGCACATTTATATAACAAATTAATAGTCTCATTAGAAAAAACCTAAAATAAGCGGATGAAAAAAAATAAAATAATAACCGCAGGACGACTGCAAGCAAATTATACGGACAGCGTGAAGTAAAACTAGAGATAAATCGAAAATCCTAAACTTGCCTAAGGTTAACCACCAAGGTTGATAATTGCACGTTCCTATACATAATGTTATTGTGGAAATAATTTTAAAATTCCCAAGTGTTGCCGCAAAATGACCAAGAACCATGTACTGGCTTGGAAGTAAAGATATAAATTAAATGCTTAAAGACGACTTCGCAGACTGCAGGCCTTCTTTACCATAAACTTTTCAAGACAATCAACTGAGCTGTTGGTCTTGGTCTGTGCTCTAATGAATCTGTTCCGACTTAGAGCTGTCTAAGTCGGTTCCTAAATACGAGTTTACGAGAAATTGGTATGTAAATATGACGGTAGATCCGGACAAGGCAGAACCCTTGACATCAGAGCCGTCGTCCGGGCTCGTCGGTGTCCGTCCGCAAAATCGCGAATCGTGGGATTTCGGTATTAGACATACCTACAATCTATCTACAGAATCTACAGGTATTCCCACTTCTTCCAGCCTCCAGCCATTGTTTTATAACAAATAACCAATAACAAATAGCATGGTTTGAATTCATGGAGTCAAGGTCGAGGCCTCGACTCGTAGGCGGGTTCCGCACCTATTGTCTTATTGAATACAGCATTGATGATTTCGACATTCACAATTATTTGGTTTTGCTTTATCCTAAACACCCCAAGTTTGTAACTTCCCATTGATGCAGCCTCAGTATTCTAGTTCAGTAAATAAGATTCAAGAGATCCCTAAACCTAATAGAGGGAATAATACATGAGATAATTCTTATGAAGAACATACTAATAGGTAAATAGATCATTTACATAATGTGAGGTCAACAGCCTTTAATGAATAACACAATTTAGATAAACCAAAGTTAAGTTTCCAGAAAAAGCTTCTAAATTAGTTGTAAGTACTAACTACACTTATTAAACTACAAACATTTATGTAGCTAAATCCGTGGCGAAAATTGTAAATGAAATGAAATCTTTAGAACGTGTTTAGAATTCTTCTTGCCGCTTCAATATACCATAAAGTGAATGAGACGGCATGACGGCGCCTTAAAATTGAGTTACATTTCAGAATTCAGCCGTCAATGGTCCTATCTTTCATAGGTACATGCTTGAGTTCGCATTTCAATTATCAGGTTAGTGTCAGACAGCAAACGTGATATTTCTATGAAGCAAAGCCTTGGAGAATGCATGCATATCTACAACCACGTACATACTAGACATATCACCTAGGTATTACTTATTTGATAGCGCAATATCGAATTTGATAGTTATCTAGAATTGCTCGTGAACGTGATAGAATTCTTGAAGCTAGTGTTAATATGGCGATTGATTTAGGTAACATTAACTGGGATACGATTGAAAATTCTGGGGCGCAACGATGGTGCTAATCAAAGTAACTTACTTGTGATAATGTAATTACATTTTGACGTAAACAAAACTGTTTGTTTCTATAGTGTTCGCATTGTCTAAGTCCCTAAACATAACACTTTCATCAATGCAAAATGCAAACTCACAACGATAAACACAACATTCTCAAAGATAGACGAATTCTTTTTCATTCGTCAACAAATCAAGACTGCAAACAAAATAGCATCGGTATTCCAATTTTGAATTTCTATCAAAACCAATCAATTTTCACCAGTCGAAAGTTATCTACAATTAGGCAAAGGAACACGAATTAGAGCCAATCAATATGCAATCATTTTCGTACACGTTTGACCTAGACCTGGACTTTAGAGAGCATATATAGTTAGCACGTCTTTATAAAGTACTACATAAATGGTAGGCTATATGTATTGAATATATGAAAATTAATTAAGGGTAAGGCCGACACTTTCGAATGGGGCTGAGTCAACGGAAGTGACAGACGTCGAAGATCTTGAATAAAAAGGTTCATAGTCGTGTTGGAGTGACATTGAAGACTGCCCGTTATGCCGTGGTTGACATCACAAAAATGGGGGAATTTTTGAAATGAGACTTCAGCAAATGAGAATATGTGGGTAAACATTTCAACTTGAATCATCCGAGAGTTCTATAGAAAAAGCTACTTAAAAAAAAAAATGTCTAATGAAAACAAAAAACAAATCTTCGTGGAACAAATTCTCTTGAATATACTTGCATGGTAATCAAGAAATATTTTGTCTACGATTCTCAGTAGTTACATTCAAAAAATGAATCTCTTTCTAAATACTGTAGACAATTATAGAATCTACAGATTCATGAGCAAGTAACGATGCAGCTTGAACAGTAAGTAACCCAGATGTTTTAGTTCTTGTTCAGAGCATATCCATTATTGTTCTTCACTCACAGTTAGATGACTACGGCCATCTTTACCGTACGCGTACCACTGACCAGTCCACATCCCACTGAAATATACACCTTACACTCTCTCCGATAGAATCTTAAATCCATTGACAGTACCAGACAAACTGCGTGCCCTGAACACTCCATAACACATGCAATTGTACACCCTACCCATTCATGAATAGAATGTGTAATCCTTTGGTCATGTGCTCAGTATGTTTATTAACGCGCCAATAGATAATCATGGTTATAAAGATGAACAATTAGATAAAACATAAAGTAACAGTTTAAGTGAATTTCTCGGATGCTTCTTACCATCAATACTTATGAGTAGTGGCAAGATATTTAGCACAGCATGTGTAGCAACAATAACATCGTACAACACGATGAGGCAGCTACATGTGTATTCTTTAATTAGTTATGAATATCTATCTGGATTATCTTTCCACGTGACTACGGCTGGAGTTCAGAACCCATTAGATGCACGTGCGATGATGATTTTCTACGAATGTTCTTGTAGTATAGTTAGAACAGTGTGTTTGATAAAAGTTAATAGTACCTAAATAACAGAGAAACAAGCTGTGACGCAAAAGAATAATACAAAAGTTGAGCTAAAATAAATAGACTAGAAGACCAAAAACCTATCAAAGTGGTAGGTACCATGATTAAATTACATAGAATATCATTAAACAAAAAACAAATGAATAGATAGTTAGCGTGATCAATACTATTAGCTCAATCAAAATTTAAAAAATGATACCTAATCCCATGAACAATTATTTGCTTTGTCGTTATCTAAGTTCAATCAATTCACAAATAATGAACAAGGCATAGAGACATTACTATGACTAATACTAATAAAGCGGATTTAGTTTATGAATTAGTGAACGGTATAAAATGGGCACATGACCAACTCGTTTGTAACGACAAGTATGCAGTAACCGAACATATTTCAGATACAATCGCATTAATACAGTGATGGCCTTGTCAACGAAACAAAACACTTCAAATTGATTAACATACGATTGAGCTAAAAGTGCAAATGTGTTTGTAAACCTGTGTTCAGTCAGACACATTCTAACTAATATTATAAACTAGCTGCGCCCCGCAGTTTCACCCGTATAAGTCTCGATCCCGTGGGAATATCTGGATAAAAATTACCCATTGTTCTAATCCAGGTCATGCTCTACAATGTACCATGTTCATCTAAATCTGTTCGGCTGTTTGAGCGTAAAACCTTCTAAAAAAACAAACAAACTCATTTTGGCATTTATAACATTAAAAGTTAGGATGCGAAAATGAATTGCCGACTGTATTCTGACTGTTCCCGTGGGATATTTTCCGACATCCACGCGGGCGAGGCCGCGCTCAGAAGCTTGTTTTCTATAACATAATAAAAGCTTGAAGAAGGAAAGAAAAGAAAAGAAATGCAGTATGCAGTGTAGTAGTAGGAGATAGAGTTTCTGTTTTGCAAACGAGAAGGTAAACTTTGTAAACATTATATTTTTAAACAAATTTTTAAGTTCAATACAATAGGCGTAGTATATTTAGTATATATTTAGTAACCTATTGCGCTTAACTTCTCCTCAAGAGTCATAAAGAACCCAGTAAAAATTGACTAGTGGTTTACCTCCCAACGAGGCATCCTCAGGATGACGATTGACCAGTAACTACTTAAAATGTTTAAGTTTCTTCAGCCCCAAGAGTGATCATGTTTAATGCTTGCAGGACCAAACCAATCCTAAAGACAGATTTGGGAAATGAACTGGTATTCTTTGAAAATGTAGGTACCAAAGAAGAGTCAAAGACTCAACAAAACATCAGCATTCAAACTCATAAAGTATTACCTGAAGGCGGTCTCTCCTTGGGATAGCATATGCGGAAAAGCCCCCGCGTCCTCGTGTAGAAGAAGTATTTGTTGTTGAGGCTGTCCAGGATCGACTGTGAGTTCCCCGCCGAGTTCTCCGCTGCGTAATTCTAGAACAAAAGAAAATATACGATTATTAACTATGTCCTTATCACACAAAGACGTCTCTGCGGTTAAGAGGGCCAGTACTACCAAGAGTATAGGGGAACAGTTTCATTAACGCCTGTTGAGGACCCTCATCTGACGCCCTAGACAAAGTAACATTCTATCAGCGATAACGATGATGGAATAGGCAAAAATGTATAGGACTGACATAAGCAATCGCAAAGCTTATGTCAATCCTGTTGAAAGTCGTTGTAGAAATACGAAACGTTTTCGAAGCGATTGTCACTTGTCTAGGCCCTCTGGGCCATCAGATATCGTAGGTCCCAATTCAGGTGTTTACGCTTTGCTTATGGAAATATTCCTTTATTATTTTTCAATACGAGTAATCAGGTACATCATCTTTGATTCATTCATGAGAATTGGCTTTTGTGTACTAGCAGGGTGGCTGTCTAGTGTACATAATTTATACATAAAAATCGCTTTTCGTGTTTGTCTGTATGTAGGCGTTGTTCTTCTTATCCACGCAACAGATTTTGATGTGGTTTTCACCATCGTTTGGAGAATTTATTCCGGCAAGTTACATACTTATAACTTAGAAATCTCCATGTTTTGTGAAGTCGTAAAAACTGTGCGGAGCAGGAACGGGTCGCTAGTATTAAAAAAAACAAGTTTGAATTAGTCCATAATATTAATAGTAAGGTACACGTTCAACCTGTAATTAAAACTCACCTCAATATTATCGGTACATTAAACAATAGATTCAGCAAAAACACTTTTCTATAGGCTTGTTCAAAAATAGTGGGTGGTCGACATTTTTTACAAGACTCAAGGTTCGATACTGTTATTCCGTTAAATATGGCTACACTACGCTACACTTTTGGCTGTACGAGTATAATATAATCATAAAATCACCAATATCGGTACCTACTTTACTTTTTTACACCATTCTGATGCATTTTCGGCATCAAAATACTGAGTAAACACACATGGATTACAAAAAAAATACCAAAACGCGACGAGAAATAATCTTGATATCGTTAAGTAATTAAGCCTAATGTATAGTATAATTAAAGTGCAATTATAAGCAAAGCCTAACGGCCACAATAATACCCAACAGTCGAGCGGTAGTCGGCCAAGTCATTATGAGAAACTGGTTGAGGACCGCATTCCTAACGAGGCCTCCAGGACCGAAGGCCGGAACGAATTGATTGCTTTCAAGGGCATTCAAGGACCGCGTTCGGGAATATGTACCGCACATATTCCCGAACGCGGTCCTGGAATGCCCTTTTGTTAGAGGACTCAATTTGGAATAAGAAGTTTCTGGTCCATTGGATGTTGGATGTTTCGTAGTGTTTGGTCAAGTTTAAACAGCGTATTACCAGTAGTACACACGGCTACACATCAAGCTATACATTTCCAGTATAAGCTAACCTCGCATTGTACGGAAATCCTACTCAATGCGAAATCAGCTTCGCCGCTCAACTGTCGATCGGCCTCCTAATGGCCGATAACAATTAAAATTCTATTGTGTCTCGTTAATGACAGTTGGTGGTTTAGACTGGAAATGTATAGCTTGGTGGGTAAGCGCGTGTAAGGTGCGACCAGTTTCCTTATTGATCTCATCATTTTATGGGTATAGTGATATAAGTCAATATTGTGCATAACAATTAATATTTTAATAATCAATCGTGTTACTGAGAATTTGTAACTAATTAGTATGATTTAATTCAGATTTTTCCTGTTTACCCATACTTTAGTCAATTATAAGTTAAAAATAACTAAGTATTTTTATTTTTTTTATGTAAGGATCAGCGTAGTACCTAGGTGGAATTCTGTAGTTCCTGCCTATCCCCATATGAAGACGGCGTGAGTTTATATTTGTGTAAATAACGAATTCGTACCTTTTGTTTACCTTATAATGAGTCTTTTGCGATTGAAGTACAAAGCTAATCTATCACTTCTATGGAAATCTATCTGCTCTACCATGTTCTATTGCTGGTATTTAACGACGACGGTATAAGCACAGTATAATAAAGTAGTAGTATATCTTGGCAGTGACGTTTAAATAATTAGAACTACCTACGGCCGCTCGGTAGATAAACCTTCTGCGTCCGTGAGTAACTGCCGCGTACTCGATACTGTTGCGTACTGATACTGATTTTCAATGAAGCAATAATACTGTTAGTTATTTATACTGTGGTATAAGTAGTAGATGATTTAAATCATTAGAAAGTAGATATGGGCGGTCAGCAAGACACCTGACGGTCCTAACACGGTTAAACTTACACGACAACGTGTTTGAACATAACGCCCGTTTGCCTTAAACTTAGTTTAACGTTATTAAGTACTTATGTTAAACACCTCAGGCAGTCGAGTAACTGCTTATTCAAAATCTAGCTTAATAACTACAATTACGAATGTAAGTGTGAACAACAAGACGGTAAAATTGTTGAAGTAGGCCGTTTAAAAAAATACAAGGGACTTCAGATGAAGTTTAAGTTCCAAGACCTATGGAATCATACTGCAAGTAGGTACTGTGGGAGGCTGATTTCATCAATTAAACTGAAAGCGATCAGCACATCGAAACCACGTTCAAGAGCTTTCAGTGTCATAAATTCTTAATTGGTGTGGAATATTGACACTGACAGCTCTTGAACGTGGCTTAGATGACGATGATCGTGTTCAGTTCCAATGGTGAAATTGGCACTTCGAGTCTTCCCGGAAGCGCCGTTCTCCAAGCTACAAGAATCAAATTCTGATATTTCGTGTAACGATATTATTATGCTAAGTAAAGCTACACACAGATGCAGCTTTACATGTCAAGGGGCCTAGTCTACTAAATTACAAATGTGTCAGTAGTGGTCTCACAATGATCAGTTTATGACAGATTTTGTATGGCATATCTGTCAAAAACTGATCATTCTAAGACCACTGACACGGTTTTAAATTAGTAGACTTGGTTAGTAGACTTGGCCCCCAGGTCTCATGACCAGATTCACAGAACGCCTGCTTTACTTAGCAGACTAAAGTCAAAGTGCGGTCTGTGAATCTTGCCCTCCGTGCCTTCCAAACAGCTTTGTCATCGACATTCTAGTTACGGAGTGGATACAAGTCGTGAGAAAGGCGGATCAAAAAATATCACAAATTCTATTCCTATTGTAGGCCGGATATGATCCAGCTTCGTACTTCAAGAGGTGCGAGTTTTTAATCATTACGCATACACAAACTCCTTCCCATGGGGGAGAGCAGATACTACGGAACGCCATCTCCTATACATCATCCTTACATATACTTCTTTTGCCTCGTTTACGTTCACACATCAGGGGTAGTATTATGAAGTATTAATGCCATCATTATTCCACTGCGAAAACGGGACGGTGCTAGCGGCCTTGTCTAGCTCCGTCTCTCTCTCACACTGGAAAAATGGCGGCATTAATAGTTCATAATACGGCACCTGGGGGCAGCCACACAACAGCCACTTTGGCAGAATCATATAGGAAAATAATATGAATCATCGTAAAATGTCACTAAATGACAATTCATAATTTATATTCTGCGTGCGATTCTTAATGACGAAATAATTCATTTGTTTGACAGTTTTCTATGGAGATTCGTAAAATGGTCCACACAATAGAAAGAAAAAAAAAGAAAGAAAAATTGTTTATTCTGCACAAACAAAACGCACATTACAAAAAAATTCTAACTAAAAAACGCACATACAGAGCAGCCAAAAGCCTCTTATTCAAGCAAAGTAATTTGCCTATTTTGTCTATTGCTCGATGTTTTTTTTTTTTTTTTAAACGTTGCCGCACACTAAGAATTTCTTCCTGTATCGTGGGTGCGTTTACAAACAGAAACTCACATACACTAACACCCAGACCCGGAACAACTACTTGCAGATCATACAAATATTTGTTCCGTGCGGGGAACCCGCGACACGTTGCGCAGCAGTCCATCGCTCAGCCACTGCGCCAACCGTGTCGTCAATTGCTTTTATATCTAATACAGGAATTGCTAAATGTGGCTGTTTTAAACCCCTGGTCTGTGGTCATACTCGCACGCCGGTTGCAAGTACTACGCACCTGACCTTTCTGAAGAGCTTCACTAATAAGATTACTTACTACATGTCCTTCTAGGTGGACCCTCCCGACGTTTCCACTCACATTACCTTGTAAATACCCTTTGTTAATCGCCTTTCAACATTACCAAAACATTTAACCATATCCTTTTCGATTTTAGTCACTAAATCATCTTTTAAACCGCATCGTTCCCTTATCACAACATTCCTGTGCCTATCATTCACAGGCACACCCACAAATGCTTCGTAAGGACCGCATTTTTAAGCCTTTCCCATTTTAAAACGATTTTTTGTGTACATTTTACCGTAGTTTTTTTGGTGAGTCGAAGTTCCTTTGACACTGATAGCTATCCGGTTTTGCAGGTGAACCGGATTGAGCTGTTAGTCAAGAATCATAAATGAGTCATTCGATTTTTATAAGAAAAAAACGATGCCGTCAGGTTTCTTAGTAGAAGGTGAAGCTGATGATATTTAATAATTATATACACAATATTTGTTTAAGGAAATAATTTTTATATTTTTAACACCATCAAAACTCTCATCCAGAAGCTTCGATGGAACCGCGCCACACCTTCAAAACAGACTAAAGTCTACAAAACCTGCACCCTAATTGCATAACACACTTTTAGTCACAATCTAATGCTTTGCTTCATATGCTGGAAAAGTTTTGTCTGCTCAAAAACGACAACAACGTAAATAACGCAATGAATGTTGCTGAACTGTCAAAATAAAAGCCATTGCTACTATAAGTGTGTTAAGTTTGCACCTTGTACACGCGGTTATTACGGGAAGGGAATACGACTCAATCAAACGCCGGTTAGAGACACACTGTTTAATCAAGATGGCGGGTGGCGCAACAGGCGCGTCACTGGGCGAAGGTATTATCTTTATACAGCCTATGCCCAACACAACATCTCCCCACCCTAGTTGACAATACCCATAAGGATAATAATATTAATATACAAACAACAAATAATAATGCCACAAGACAGAAAATAAACATTTACAAGTAGGGTGCATAATCCACCCTTGGTACGTTGCGCAGGAGCCTCTGTGGACACCTAGAAATCGGTGTCCCCTGACAATTTCCTCCATTCTCTTCCTCCCCCGTTTGTTGTCGAGGCTCATACACACCAGCTGTCAAGTCATCGTCCTCTATGCTACAAGAATGAGGATCTCTAATATTAATAACCACTTGGTTTTTGTGTTTTCGTACATTGGTAGAAGTAACACTGTCCTTAATGAGGTATAACACCGAACCTAGTCTTTTTATGACGACACCCATACACCATTGATATTTATTTTTATGCAAGTATTTCTTATATAAAATTTCGTCTCCCGGCTTAAACACTTGCCGGTTGTTTCCTCCACTAAACTTAATCTGCGAGCACTGTTTACGTTTAACATTATTTACAAGTGATGTGAGCGGAGGCGGCTGTGGCATCGGGTTAAGAACGTCTAACCGTGTTCTTAGTTTACGCCCGAACACTAGCTCCGCCGGTGAAAAACCTGTGACAGAGTGTACCGAGTTTCTATAATCAAATAAGTATTTTAAAAGCTTTAACTTACAGTCCCTTTTACTGTGTGATGTTAAAATACTAGATTTTATTCCTTTCTTTACGATTTTTACAAAACTTTCCGCTTGACCGTTACTAGCTGGATTATAAGCTGGTGATGTTAAATGATTTATACCATTTAGTGAGCAAAAATTTTTGAACTCGAAGGACGTAAACGCTGTGCCATTATCACTAACGATCGTATGCGGTAACCCGTATTTTGACATAAAATCATAAAGTTTCTCGGTTACTGTCGCGGATGAGGTTGAGTTACTGACGTCATAAACTTCCACCCACTTAGTGTATGCATCTACAACTACCAAAAACACAAGGTTGTTATTGATAGGCCCGAGAAAGTCTATGTGCAATCGATGGAACGGCGTGGGTGGGTATTTCCACGGGGCGAGAGGCGCTCGTGGCGGAGAGGGCCGCAGCTGTTTACAAATATCACACGAATTGATCATCATTTCCACGGCCTCATCTATACCCGGGTACCAAAAGCGTGATCTAACTTCTGCTTTAGTTTTAACAATACCTAAATGTGAGGTATGCAATTCTTTCAACACTTTATCACGTAATAGTTCCGGTAGTACAACCTTATGTCCTCTCATTAAACATCCATTTTCGAAAGATAACTGGGCTTTACACAAATAATACGGTTTAACACGTAAATCTATTATTTTCCTTGGCCAACCATTAAGGACTAAATCAACAACTTTTTTTAAAGTGGTATCGTTATGAGTTGCATCGCGTAACTCGTCTAAGCTTAATGGCAAGCTACCCTCTACAACAAAGTGGACGTATGACGCACGGTCGATGAGCGCAGCGGCTGCGGCCGCGTGAGCGCCGCCCTCCCGCTCCGCCCCTGCCTGCGGTTCTTCATAGCCTAAACTAGCCCGTGATAAGAAATCCGCGTTGTTATCGGCACTTCGTACGTATTCAATTGTATAATTGTATGCGGATAAAAACATTGCGTATCTTTGTAACCTATTAGCTGACACTTCTGGTACGCCCTTATGTGGACCGAAAATTGAAATAAGTGGTTTGTGATCTGTCCGTAAAACAAAAGGGTCTGATCTTCCATACAGGTACTGATGAAACCGCCGTACCCCAAATATAATGGCTGTTGCTTCTTTTTGAATTTGTGAGTATCGTTTCTCAGCTGAGTTAAGCGTGCGGGATGCGAATGATATTGGACGTTCAACTTTATCATTCCCAATCTGTGATAACACAGCACCTAGACCATATGGAGAGGCATCAACTGTTAAAATTATTTTTGCACTGGTATCAAAATGTGTTAATACTTGATCAGATGTTAACCTTTGTTTTATTTCAATGAAAGCATTATTGTGTACTGCTGTCCATTCCCATTTAATCCCTTTTTTTAGTAAATCGTATAAGGGGCACAAGATACTAGAGGCTTTGGGCACAAAATTTCTGTAATAGTTTACAAGCCCTAAAAAAGATTGTAACCTGTGAATGTCTGTGGGAACTGGGGCCTCCATAATAGCCTTAACCTTTGATGGATCCTTTTTTAAACCATCCTTATTAATCACATATCCTAAATAACTAATTTCATCTTTGAAAAATTCACATTTTTCTTTCTGTAAAATTAACCCTGCATCTTGAAGTCGTTGTAGGACTACATGAAGCTTTTCCATATGTAATTCTGGAGTCTTTTCGGTCACTAAAACATCATCCAACAGACATAATACCCCATCTAATCCCGCCAACACCTGTTCCATTGCCCTTTGAAATATAGAGGGTGCGCTAGAAAGACCAAATACCAGTCGAGTATATTTGAATAAACCGCGGTGAGTATTAATACATGTTAAATTTTGTGACTCTTCATCTAATAAAAACTGATTATATGCCATGGATAAATCTATCTTAGAGAATTGCTGACCACCATGTAACTTAGAAAACAACTCATGTACAGTCGGCAAGGGATACTGTTCTATAACAAGCTGTTTATTAATTGTGACAGAGTAATCAGCACACAATCTTACTGAACCATTACGTTTTAGTACTGGTACTACTGGTGATGCATACTCAGAATGCTGTACTGGTTTTAAAACTCCTAAGTCCACTAAGCGCTGTATTTCTTTGTCAACCTTATCGCGTAAAGCGAAGGCAATTGGGCGTGGCTTAAAAAATATTGGTTTGGAATCCTTTTTTAATTCCAACTTAACACAATACTTTGTGAATTTACCTAGTTTGTCGGAAAAAACTTCAGGGAAATGTGTTTGTAATTGCTGAACTATACTATTTTGATTATTCACATAATTACAACTAGTAAGCTTGAGTTGAAACTTAGAAATAAAATCTCTGCCTAAGAGCGGTGGGCCTCCGTTACGTATGACGTACATGTTGAGCGTGTGTGTGTGCTGCAGGTATGTAATAGGCAGCCGCATGTAACCTACACATTCCATGACGTCACCGGTGTAACTATGAAACGTTTGCTCCGCAGCTAGTAACGGTACTTTGCTAAAATTTTGTTTGTACGTTTTCTCTGATACCACCGATACAGCAGATCCACTATCTATCTGAAATTTTAACCTGAACCCATTTATCGCAATCACTTCTGTCATAGGTTCCCCTCGGGCTGAGCCAATATTAAATAATGACTTACCATCGTCGCCCTCGCTCACCTCACCGGCCTCTTGAGCCGTCACAAAATTGACTTTGTTTTTGCACATCCTCCGTAAATGGCCCTTCGTGTTGCACTTTTGACATTTATAACTTTTGAACCGGCACTGAGACGACTTGTGATTTTTACCACCACACACTGCACACTTATTTTCATCCGATGAGCTAGGCGTTTTGCTAGCATCCTGTTCTTTGTCTATCTTGTATAGCTCAGCCTGCTGCGAAGTGGAGAAGGAGCCCGATGTTGTGAGAACGGCGGCAGCGCCTGCGCGCGCACAGCGCACGCTTTCTGCTAACTCCACCGCTTTAGCCAACGTCAAGGACTCCACGTCCCGTGCAAACAGCTTTTCGCGTTCAGGACCAGCTAGCATACCCATCACGAATTTATCCCGAAGCGCTTCTTCTACGTTGCTGAAGTCGCAGTGCACTGTAAGCCCTCGAAGTCTTGCCGCCCATTGCGTGTGCGTTTCGCCAGGCTGCTGCGACGCTGCGTAAAAATTATAACGCTCTCCGAACCCGCAACGCTTGGGTATGAAATGGTTATCCAGTAGCCGAATTATTTTATCGTACGCCACATTTTGTATGTCGTTTGGCAAGGATAAATCTGCGGCAAGTTTGAAGGTGGCGTCGTTGAGTGCACTCAACAAAATGGCGCGCCTTTTCGTTCCCTTCTCGTCGGTTTTCGCGTCGATATCGTTCGCGATGAACCATTGCGTGATGCGGCCTTTGTACGTCCGCCAGTCGTGAACATTATGGTCAAAAGGTGTTAAAATTCCGTAATTCGCGTTCATCCTCGTCGCCACTGTTAAGTTTGCACCTTGTACACGCGGTTATTACGGGAAGGGAATACGACTCAATCAAACGCCGGTTAGAGACACACTGTTTAATCAAGATGGCGGGTGGCGCAACAGGCGCGTCACTGGGCGAAGGTATTATCTTTATACAGCCTATGCCCAACACAACAAAGTGCGTTACGTACCTAATCACCCCGCCCCTTTATCCGCGTTATCATCGGTGCAAGTTTTGGGATAGACTCCTAGGCACAACATCTGGCGATCTTTTCCGAAAAATATCTCTGTGAAAACTTAGGGGTGAGGCGTATTTATCGTAACAGATAGAAATAACAGATATTAAAAATAACAGATAACAATTGTTCCTAACAATAAAACATAGGTACCTGTTACATAAAACAACAGATTCTCAAGACTGTTACCGCGACTGTTACTGTCAATCTATATCTATACTTTATTAATATTATAAAGCTGAAGAGTTTGTTTTTTTGTTTGAACGCGCTAATCTCAGGAATTGCTGGTTGGAATTGAAAAATTATTTTGTGTTGGATAGTCCATTTATCGAGGAAGGTTATAGGCTTATTAGGTTATGGGTTATACATAACATCACGCTCCGACCAATAGGAGCGGAGCATAAATGAAAAATGTTGCAAAAACGGGAAAAATTATTCCTTTTTGAGAGCTTCCGTTGCGTGCGCTGCGTAAACGGTTTAAGTTAAGCATGATGAAGGAATTGTTCCTCTTTAAAAGTTAAAAAAAAAGTCCGCGACAGCATATGTCTATCTTTTAAGATTGACTCACCTTTTGTTATGTCAAATTTGTTCGAAATTAATGCATTATTTGCGAAGGAATTTTATCAACATAAAATTAATTCTTATTCAAATAAATAGTTTTAACATCAAGGGTATTTATGTAGCAGTAAAATACTTTTTAATTCATTGGAATCGGACATTTAATTTCGAAGTCATCACGAGTATAAAAATGCAATACGCGAACCGTTCGACGCCTGCCGCCGCGCCGCCCGCCGCGACGTTCCCTACTGTAGAGAGGAGAGTATGGCCACACGGGTAGACCGTGACCTCAGCAGGCGTAGCATGGCGCTTTCTATCTCTACGAAGAATAGACATAGCTTTTTCTATACAAAGTGACAGTTCGTTTCTTCATTTTTGACATCCACCGTAGAAATCTTTCTACAATCTGTCATTTTGTCTTTCATTTCTAACGATCTTTGTCTAGGTCTTTTTATATGTAGACTATTTCGGAAGAAAGTTTTCTATCCTTACTGTCAAAATCACACTGACAACCGATAAATCCTATGACAAAACAAAGAATTCTGAGTCGAATAATGTAAAAGAGTGAATTTCGTAAAAAGTGCAGTTGTCTCTTTCTATTTTGCTGCCGTCTCGTACTGTCTACTGTCTACACGAAACGTCCTTTTTGTCTTCTCTTCCGTCGACAAAACGGTGCTCATGCTACGCCTGCAGGACATAGATTCCCACGGGATCGAGTCCTACGCGGGTGAAACCGCGGGGCACAGCTAGTAATATTATAAAGAGGAAAGATTTGTATTTTTGTATGTATTTTTGTAATGAATAAACTCAAAACATACTGCGCCGATTTCAAAAATTCTTTCACCATTAGATACTAATATCAATAATGTAGCTTACATTCACCCTGAGTAACATAGGCGATAATTTATAAAGATTACACGCGGGCGAAGCCGCTGGCAGCAGCTAGTACATTATAACAATCCCCACACAGACTGTTACCGCGGCTGTTACTTACGTATTTATCGTCCGTAAAAATAACAGGCTCTTATTTAATAACAGATATTTGGTTCTGTAATTTTTTTTGTAACAGTAACAGTGATCTGATAACAGATATCGTGTTTAACCTGTTACATCATCTCTAAAAACTTATTATAGGTGAAGTGGGCTGTCAATAGTTTGTAATATGTAACACATATTTTCGTACTGCTGTCTAAAATAAAAGTATAACCTGAATCAAACAAAACGTCATTCACCGCAACAAAAAGCAGACCACCATTAATATTTTCTTTATAAAATCAAGAAACAATAACCTCAACAAAAAACGACAATGGATGAATACGAACTCCATCACAGATAGGAGATAGCACATTCCATCAAACTGGTTCCAATGACTTCCCGGTGTGGTAAGGGAGGGGGGTGAGGTAAATGATGCTGACGAGTGACGTCACGGCTTGGGAAAACGACGCAATGATTTTAATGCTGACATTAATACGGTGAGAATTGTGCACTCGTGAGATTGTTTGTCACTGTATTGAAGATAATCGGTTTTATTTTTTTTTATTTTTTTTTGTTATGACCCTTCAAGTTATAATAAAAGTATAGAAAAGAATATACATAATAGAATAAAATAATATTACTATTATTTAGAAAATATCCTGCGTGGTCATTGCGTAACACACATATAATAATAGCAATGGCTTTCATTTTGACAGTTCAACAACATTCATTGCGTTATGGTCCGTTGTTGTACAGACAAATTTTTCGAACTTAGGAAGCGATGGATTAGCCGTATCCTTCAAAATCATTTAGATTGTGATTGAAAATGTGTTACGCAATTAGGGTGGTCTTTTTTTTTTGAGTTTGGGAAATCATCAAATGAATCCTCCCGCTCTGGGCGGAGCGGAAGGGCGTGTCAGACTTTTACTGACTAAAACCCACCCGTCTTCCTTTAGTTGCCTGTTGCCAAGGCTCCGGTATCGCTTTCGGACTTTCCCGCAACCCTGGCAGGAAATAGGGTGGTCTGTGAACAGCTCCACCTAGATTAATAGTTTTCTCAATTTGTCACCCAATAGTAAAATAAAATCACGACGCAAAATACCTAGTTAATGTAGTTATCTGTCAAACATGCGCCGGGGACTGTACCCCACATTAAACAATTCGATTGTATTCCCACGCGCCTATACAAATCCGATCACACCCAATAAACATAATTAAAAAGTCTGTTTTTTAATCTCGTACACTAATTTGACAGGTGCAAATGTCAAATTGCAAATTGAAAAAACAAACAACAATCACTTAAAATGTCAAATTAGTATTTGATTTAAAACACAGACTTTAGCTAAACTGACATTAAATATAGAAAAGTATACGTACCTATTGAATAATTTATCTATTTAGGATACCAAAAGATTTACACAATATATGACACATCAGTTATGGGCAAAAATAATATTTAAACCTGAAATGTGGGAATCCCCACGTGTGTTCCAGTTATTTTGGACCAAAAGGAAAATCTTCAGCGATCTTCATACCTACATAAATTTATTTTTTCATAAGCTTTCAGTTCTTTATTTTTAGAAAAACTTTGACTGACAAAGTAGTAAGGAATGTATTAATAATTCATCATTTATAAATACAACTCAATCATTTATAAATTCAACAAATATTTGTCAATCACTCACACAAAATTGATGTTCAAACACTTTGAGCGACTGATTTCTAATATTCAATCAATGAGAATTACCTAAATCAAAACGTAACTAACAGCCACCGATTTAGACACAGATATTTTAATTATTTGGAATTTTAAACCAGTAAATCCAGTTTAATAAAGTTTTGTTTAATCTAAATTATTTGACAGGATTATTACGTGTTTTTCTGCTCACGTTCACGTTTATAAGGTTTTTCGCAGACCTGAATCAAGCAAGATAGGTTTTTATTGGGCAGATCATCGAAACAATGATGGTGTTCAGACTCACAACGTTGCACTATATAGTATTTACCAATTCCATGCTCACAACGAACAATTCTCATTTTTTTATAGACATTTTTTTAGATTAAAAAAAAAACAAAGACACTAAATCAAAGCTGTCAATTTTGACGGCTTTGATTTTGAGATTCTGAAAAAGCTGCGTGCGCAATGTCTAAACGTAAGGTGGATTATAGAAGATTAATGTGATTATTCGTCTATTATCCTCCCCATAGAAATATAAAAAACACTCCCACTTCGAGTAATGAGTAATGAGAGATCATTAGTTTCTTGCAGCACAACACTAGCATCGAGATCATCACGAGATCATCAGAGCGATCAGTCAACAGACCGAGACGTTTCTTCAACTCGACTAGAGTTCATCGATCGATGTTTTTATAGAATCGACTAAGCTATCCGATTACGATTATCGATGGGAAAGTGCAAAGAAAGTTATGTTTTATTACAGTGTCAATGTTAGGTGTGACGGAGAAACTTGATGTAAGTTATCCTGTGAGGCTGTGGCATTTGATGAATGGCAAAGGCAGTTATTAATCATTTTAAAATGATTATTTATGGTAAAATGGTAACGTGCCTTTGGTTATTATATTACTGAATGAAAAATGTTGAGTCAGCTGCAATATGGGGTTTTATTACGTCATTAAACTATGGACAATATCCTATGCTGATTGGATTCTATGAATTTTTTAAGGTACACACGGCTACACATCAAGCTATACATTTCCAGTTTATGCTGATCTCGCATTGTATATGATTTCCGTACTCTGAGTAAAGGAATGAATTTGACAATATTGAATTACCGACAATTTGCAACTTGAAATCAATCACCAAAAACATTAATAACTAGTTTGAAAATAATTTCATTATGTCAATAATAATTACACATCAAAGTTGCGATATTACACGCACCTTTCACTTTACATAATATTGTAATCATTCGGTTTCATTTCACAAGTTATAGACAATTTACTGGAATACAATACACTTAGTCCGGTTTGAACGCAATCGAGAATGCGACAGTTAACTGCAGATTTATCTCTCATTTACCTAAGCGAAGTTATTTCCTTATCTATCTGAGGTATTCGAAAATAAGCACGTATAATATGTAGCTATCGGTTTTACATTTTATCATAATGTATTTAGAATAAAATAAAGTAAGACAAAGCCTGTAGGTGACCGTATTCCGGTGTTTTCCTCGTTTTTGTTACAATTCTATAATTACACATTGATAGGCACCTTAATGTCCACCAAGTTCAAATACAAGGAAAATAACTTAAAAGGTAAGTGGTCAGTCTAGGCACGTTCTTCTCTAATATGAAACATAATAACTATATTTTCAATGCAGAAACCAATTTATCGAAAACTATTTGCGCAGAATTGCTAAAGTTTTGAGTACATATGGTGGTGGTTTTGAGTAGGGGAAATACCAAAGAAACGGTGGTTAGAAAGGGAGTGATTACTGAGATGACGAATAATGGAGGAATTTGGAAGAAAAAGATATGTTGCACCGACCACAAATAAATTGGAAAAGGGTAGGAGAATTATGAAGAAATAAGGGCCATAAAAGAATTGGACAACCACCTGCTTCTGCAACCTTGCGTGACCAGACGACACGAAGGCAAGACCTTTCCGATTCTAATCGATTTGAACCGAATCGATCCGATTGTTTAACGCCCACGCGATGTTAACACACTCCTCAAATCACTATAAAGTTAAGCAACATACTTGAATCGATACGATTGATCAATGTATATTTGAACCGATGCCGCGATGACCGATCAATTGACTTATAGATGAGACTCAACCTCTGAATTATTGGATGATTGTAGATAAATTAAATCAGCCATCGTTATGGATGCTTGTCATAAAGGTGGTGGCAGTCATTTCCCCATAAATACTTCTCAATTAATTAGCAAATTACAAGTAAAAATTAATCGATAAAATATTGATGTTAAAGACTTTGCCACGTTAGATCAGGCATATTTCTGACATGAAAGACTCGTGTCATCGTGTCTAACGTAGTTTTAAAGAATAATTACGAAGAGTCGCGGGGCGTTGACAAGGCAGAATATGTTTCCACCACACATGGTCAATATCGGTCACTTTCGCCTCCTCTCGGAGCACACTCGGTAATTATAATAGGCGAGCATTGTCTACAAACTTTCGCTCAACCTGTAGCTCTGCAGTTTGGACGCCAAACAAGTAATCATTAATAATCTTATACCACGTTGTTAGAGAGTTTATTACTACGTATGAAGTTAATGCACCAAGAAACATTATGCTGGGCATTAAATGAAAATAATAATGTTTAATTTTTTTTATGATCTGTTTACGCACGCGTACATGACTGAATAGTGGACGCTGCAGATTTATGAAGCCTAATACTAGAGCAATTTGTCTGAGGATAATTGCAGCACCTACAATTTTAGTATCAGTCATAAATTAATGGCTAATTGCTGTCGTCATTTTATAAAATTATTTTTTGGAAATGTATTTTTTATCAGCAATAGTGTGCGCTCGTTGATATCTTTTGTATTGCGAAAACAGTACCTAATTCTTCGAAAAACTTTCAAACATTTCGTCCTCATCATTTTCAATTAATATTAAGTACAGACCTACGATTAATATCACAAAAGGTTGGCTAGTTTCAAATGCTAATATATACAGTTTCGCTTGGCGAGGCGCGCAAACGAATGCGCACGTCGTGCATACGTCAATGTATGATCGAGCACGTTCGGAATGTGGTACGAACTACGAATGGACCGTGTACGATGATTTCACATAAAAAACCGGTCAACTGTACGCGACTAGAGATTCCACCGCTAACACTGCCGCTGTGGATGTAAGCTTCCTCTTTAGAACATTTACTCTAATGAATATTGAAAACCGGATGGAGACGCGTTGAAATATAAATGAAACTCTGAGCAGTTTTTAATGGCTTCGTCTAGTCCGTCTTATCTTTTAGTTCAGTTGAATTTACAATCGTTCAGTTAACCAAGATACAAAAAATGTCATGTGATATACAGCCAAAAAGGTGATGAAATAAAGGTTCCGTTTTTTTTCTTTTTAAGTTAACCTTAAAAACAAAGTCACCAAATCAGTGAGAAAAAAGGGTCATCTCATCCGTTTCCAAGAGTCAACTTTCGGACTCCCTAAACACTGCATTCACTACAAACATCTCCACACAATTCTCGTTGTCACGCATTGTGTATCAGACCGGTGCTCGGAACAAGACGCTCAGCTGTACAAAGTGGACGTTTTTGCGCAGGAGTGAGGACGCGACGCGGGTCATGTACTCGGCCGGGCCCGTTCACCTTGCAATGCCGAGCACCCCAGACATACTTACGTATAAGTGAGGCTGTGTAGATGCTTCCACAATGCAAGTTGAGAAACTGCGACTTGAGTTTGTAGGCTGTTCTTGGATTAGTTTTAATATTTCTAGGGAATATTCTGTTGATATTATCGGCGATAGTTACCGACAGATTTTTGTGGAAAGCATGTTGTTAACTTCGGCATTAAAAAACAGATCCGGGCTTAGAGTCTAAGTGCTTTGCAGGATTCTAATGCCATACAAGAAGCTGGAACTATAGTGAATAGTTTGTTTCAGGAAAATAGGTGAGGATCTCGTCGGAGAAACTTATCGCAGTGGTCTATGCATGGATTATATATTATAAAACAAAAGTCCCCGGCCGCGTCTGTCTGAACGCGATAAACTCAGACGTACCAGACGAATTTTCATACGGTTGTCACCTACAGACGGAGTGATTCATGAAGAAGGTTTAGGTTTATAATTCAAATGGTTTTGCGTAAATTGGCTGAAATATGACGATGATTGTTGTAGAGCTTGGAAAGAAAACATGCCGACTTGGAGCTTTACCTTAACCGCGTAAACCAATAGAGTTATAAGAAAACAATGTATTATGAAATTATTCCTCCCGTGGGATATTTTTCGACATTCACGCGGGCGAAGTTGCGGGGAAAACCTAGTTAGGAAATAAAGCGATTATCATTCATGTTACTTAGTTATATCAACCTTATGAATTTAATTACAAATCCAAGCTAGAAACCTAGCTAAGCAAATCACTTAAAAGTTTGAATGCCAAAGTCAAAATAAACAGCAAAGCTGCCCAAATCCAAATAAATATATTCCCACGGCAGCTACACGGTATTCTTAATAGTCTTAATAGAGGGCAGATGCTGCGGCAATCGGCAATAAACCTGCCAACCTTGAAGATACAGCATTACTATACAATAGCACTACTTGTTATTATAATTGTCTGATTTTTTACCAGCCAGTGTAACGTAGACTATCGAAATACGAACTTTATAAATAAAACTTTTTGGTTGTTAGTTTGATTTGGTTCCTAGTTTGAATAATTTAGTAATTTAATTATTTGATTGCGTATTTTCATTCGTAGGTCGCGAAGGTCCTAAGCATATTACTTAACCTACGCATTCATGGCTTGGCTGATTGTAGAAATTCCAATGTGTGAGTAGGTAATTAGTATTGATAGATCTTGGTTGTCATCATTGTAGATACAATTAATATTTAAAATAGCTGATTTATTTCTTTGTAAGTAGACCGGACAAGATAGACACAAAACAAGATTAACAGTTTTCGTCTCCACCAGACTTGAAAATAAGCCACGGTAAAATTGTCTCAATTTCAGTTACATTTCCTTCAGTTTAATGGTTGTATAATATAATGGGTCGATTGACCTGAAACTGCCAGACATGATACTAGGAGTGAGGCGTATTTATCGTCACAGATAGAAATCACAGATATTAAAAAATAGCAGATAGCAATTGCTCCTAACGATAAAAAATATCTGTTACTTAAAATCACAGATCCTCAAGACTGTTAATGTTAAAACTTCGGATACGATTTTCGACTTTAACGAAAAGAAATAAAGAAGATATTCAATCGAGTTAATACGTATTTATCGTCTGTACAAAAATCACAGGCTGTGATTTTATAACAGATAGATACGATTTTCGACTTTAAATCAAAAGAAATAAAGATGATATTCGATTGAGATACGTATTTATCGCCCGTACAAAAATCACAGGCTCTGATTTAATATCAGATATTTGGATCTGTTATTTTTTTGTCACAGTCACAGTGTTCACAGATATCGTGTTTCACCTGTTACAACCCATCTCTACATGTTACTAGCTAAAGGCAGTATCTAAAGATACGATGGTAGACATTGGTATTCCGTATGCACACGACTTCGAAGTGTCCGCTTTCTGAACTCAGGGTCATACGATCGATGTCGCGTCGAAAACCCGCCTGACCTACAAGATTTGCGGTCTGCACGTAAAATTCGCCTATCCGAATATTATAGTATACTTGCATTTTGCCATCTAGGCCATATTTTGAGAAGTCACAGCTTTAGACACGGTAGAGTTTGGTTGCTACGTGTAAACCATTTCTGTTGCGAAACAGGGACTTTCCTTGTAACATGGTCATCTCTCTGCCACACTAGAATAATCTATGGGTTCGTATGTAATAAAATCTACTGCTGAAGAGGAAAATAATTGTACCAACCATATTACAAACAAACATAGAAGTGTCAATAATACTTCTGTCTTTGTTTGAACAAACACAGAAGTATCAATAATACTTCTGTGTTTGTTTGAACAAACACAGAAGTATCAATAATACTTCTGTCTTTGTTTGAACAAACACAGAAGTATCAATAATACTTCTGTCTTTGTTTGAACAAACACAGAAGTATCAATAATACTTCTGTCTTTGTTTGAACAAACACAGAAGTATCAATAATACTTCTGTCTTTGTTTGAACAAACACAGAAGTATCAATAATACTTATGCCTTTGTTTGTCATTGGTACAATAAATTATTTTTGTAGGTATTGGTATAAAGGCTTCACAAGATCGAAGTAAATAATTACTGGTAGCTCCAATTAAGTCTGGAATATTTTCCTTCCAAGTATAAACGTATTATTTACGAACAAAGGCATCTCGTTACAAAAATAATGAATCACCTGCTTGGTATCACTAAGTCATAGAACGGTCATCTTCTATTGAATCCTAATCCTAACTAATATTATAAATGCGAAAGCTTGTTTGTTGGTTACGGTTTCAGACCATGACCTGGAGAAGGACATAGGGTACCTTTTATCCCAATATTCCTTCGGGATAGAGACTAACGCGGGTGAAACCGCGGCACGCAGCTAGTTCGTATATAAATTCCATTTGTACTGTTTGTTAGGTCGAAAGTCCGAAAATTTATCTCCATTAATACAAACAAACATTAATATGTATATGGTAACATTTAAAACGTTGCTTAAAATCATCATAGTTGTATCACAAGAAATGTTAATGTTCATAATATGGAAAACAGTGTAAAAGTTATTTCATTTATTTTAATCCGACCAGAGGTGAAAGACATTACTACAAAATCATAATTTAAAATAATTCTGTCGTAATTGTATCATTTAAATCTATATTTATGTGTATTTTTCTCAAGGATCTATCTTTATTTTACATTTATTATACTAAATTAACTAAAAAACAATTACATATATAACAAATTAAAAAGAAAAAATAAAGGGGGGGGGCTCATTGAGCATCAAAGAATTCGTCCGCATCGTTGTCAATGGGAAAGGTGCCCAAAAGGCTGGCAGCATTGCCACGTTGAATGGCAATGCTGATTCGTTGGGCTAAAAATAGGCCAGCCCTCTGGTCACGTGAAGAGTCGACCAATCGCTTAGCGATGTCCCGAAATACTCGATGAGCACTCGGACCCCACGGCCCTAGTGTTTCAACCCCAAACGGCTCAAACATATAGCTCCCACTAAGGTTGTTATATTTGCGCCGTTTGAGGTTTTCTGCTCCTGAAGCAGCTGTCCCAGCACAGCCCGCCGTGCTAGGAAGATGGGATGGCGCGAGGGTGTCGACACAGGTTGCGTCCCACACCAAAGGTCTACCCAACTTCCAGGGCTTGGTCATTCCGTCTGGCCTCTTCCCATGTGTATGTGTATTAGCTACTAGGTATCTATTTATTCTTTGCCTCTGTCTAAACCTTAGGGAAAAACAGGCGTAATATTAACGTATATTTTATGGATATACTTTATAACGAAAAAATGGACTGCATTATAATTTATTTTAATTTTATATTTTTTCTACTTAAAACTCCTTACGATTAAAAACCAAGATTTATAAACGAACACATCACGCTCATGAAGTAATGTAATGACTTAATTGAAATGGATCTCGTTAGCTGCGTGTGCGCATCCATCAGCGTCAACATCAAGTTTCACTGCATCGAGGTGGACGCACTGGACACTGCAGTGTCCGTGGACATTGGACACGCAACGGCCGTGTGTCTAGACTGGCTAGAACTGTTTCTCACGCTTTTATCCTTTTCCTCGAAAGCTGGTATTAGTACTAATAGATGTACACACGGCTACACATCAAGCTATACATTTCCAGTTTATGCTGATCTCGCATTGTATAGGATGTCTGTACAATGCGAGGTCAGCTTATACTGGAAATGTGTAGCTTGATGTGTAGCTGCGTGTACGTAACAAGTTAGCAGCGTATGCCATTAATCCACGACTTTTAAGCCCAATTTACACGATACATGTTTCTGAAAAATAAAATGTAAGCTGTCCCCATTCATTGGATCTAGTTGGTATTGAAGAACTGTACGGGACAGCCGATATTTTTTTTGTTTTTTTTACTCGATTACGATGCTGTGGATGGCTAGGATTTTCGAATCCGACTGGGAATTCCAGTTCCATTTTGTTTGAATGCGCTAATGCATTCAAACAAAATAACAAACTCTTCAAGCTTTATTATTTAAGTACCTATCTAAATAAATTAAATTTTGTAGCCTTTATAATGTTCCAAACATTAACTTTTATAAGCTCAATGGTTTACAATCTACGAAATATTTTTATTGGTCATAATATACTTGATTTTTTAATTTGATTCCCGCTGTGAAAAATCCTGTAGGTAAGTACGAAGTGGTTATGATTACTTTAAGGGCCAACCACACTGACGATTTAGAAGCGTGTTTCCAGCGAGACGATTTTCCAACGCACTCGCTGCGCGTGCGTAACGAGAGTGAGTGACGTGAGTGTACACAGTGGCTACATAAAAGCTGTACATTTCCTGCTGCTTCTGTGAAGATAAATCCTAGTCATAAACAGTAGTATCTAATTAGACTGTTGTAATTTTGTCAGTTGCTCTTTCACCTGTTAAAAGGTTTAAATTATATCACGGTACTCCTCTATTAAGTGGACCAATTGTACTACTTTACTAAACCTTCTACTAAATCGCCAAAGACGCAAGGTCGCATCAGTTCAATAAAGATTTTTACCACCAATTCTAAATTGGAGCGAGAAATGAGTCTTTATTTCGATATTACGACCGTTTCGGATGGATAGCACGGCTTTTATTCGCTTGGCAAAGACGCAAGCAAGTGCATGACAGGTTAAGTCTTTGTAAGAATCGTACCTGGTAACTTTGGACTCATAAAGCACTCCAACAATCTAGCAAGGATGTTGCTAATATAGGATAATTAGTTAAAACTTAAACAATAGGACAAAAAACAGTTTAGAAACTTTTAGTTACAATTTATATATGCTTTTAGAAGTGCTTTTAAAGCGTTAGCATCTTTTTGTACGTAGATCTAATAGGTTGAAACCAAATAGGTATCAAGCGAGATAAAAACCATCCTTTCATAACATCACGCCTTTTCCACGAAGGGTTAGGTAGAGATACCGTAGTACACCAACATTTCGACAGCTTATTCCCATAAACCGGGAAATAACATACTTGACAAAACCGACATAACATAAACCATAAAATACAACCTCAAATTAGTACACTATGTCATACATAATGACACTAATTAAAGGAAAAAATGTCTTTATAATGTGCATAGTTGCAAAATCAATGAACAAACCATAATGACACAATGGGGCACAATAATGAGAGTATGCTGTGCGAAACTGTGCAGTTTGGCAACGAACGTCGGCCATCTTACATTTCATTACGGTTTTTTAGTGTTATGCTATGAATGATGTGAGTGAGATCGTAGAAGTTTTGGGGGGAGGACTTTGAGTCTGATAGCTGGAAGACGAATTGATACACAAGCCGTGTGCCCCATGGAAAGTCCCATCGGCAAAAATGATTGTGAACTTCCATACAAATTTTCTTCCTTTGAATTTTCAATAAGTAGATAAATAATAACAGGTATCAGGTATTTAGATAAGGAAAACTTTTCAATAGGTAGATAGCAATAGAAAGCAGAAATATTTTTAAATATCTATGCTTTCCTCAAAACTACATTCAGCACTAGTACCTAATCGCTCATGACGACTGATTTTCGTTCATGTTGGTACTCTAACACTATTTAATGCAAGGCGGTTTGTGAAAAGGCGATATCCAACCATATTTTATTTAAAAAATTATCAATTAATTAATATGTATGTAGACTTTCAATGTACGTCGAAAACCAGCATTGACCATTCTACATGAGCCATTAACCGTCTCAAGTTCAGTGAAAGGCCGGAAAACTATAAGCCATGGAAAGAATTGTGAAAGGCAGCTATAATAGCGATGAAACGATCTGAGAACCAGATGGATTATCTACACTTTCCAAGATTTATAGTTATTTGTTTATTTCTGGACAATCAATTTATATCGGTTATGTCATTTATAAAAAGAAGGCCATACAAATATGGCAGCAGGTAATGGCGGTTATTTTTTTAAAGTAAGCGGCACCGTTGTTCTCGTATACAGCCTCCTGCACGTTCACATGGCCCTTTACTGCATGCCGTACGTAAGACACTTCGTAATCAAGTGACATAATCACCAAATTATCTCAATCCAGTTAATTAAGTAGGTACAAATATATTAAAATACTTCTGGTTGCAGGTAATATTTTTATTTTACATAATTTGACCGAAAATTCAGTTTGTAAGCTATGTAAAAATTACAATATTCGAGTTCACACGATTGTTTTTACGCCATTTTTTTTAAGGTTTGCATACTACATATAGAAATGATAAATGTCAGTCATTGCATGTTCCTACGTATTTCGCAGAAGAAATCGTCTCGTATAACCCATCCAGGTGTTGAATTTGTTGGTTTTTATGGAAATCAGCCATTTCTAAACACAGCTTGGTCCCACCCCTAGTGGGTAAGCTACGATTACCGGTGATTAAACCGACTATTAGAAGCTGCAATCACGCTTGACCGTGCAATATCCGTGTGCTGTGCCGTGTGCATGCAATCTTGATTAAGTAATTTCAAAACACACTATACAGTTTGTACCTATCTATGGTTTGTATGGACGCAAATATAGATTGAAGCAAATGAGTTTCTTTTTTTGTATGTATGAATAAGTTCTTAGATCTTTTTCTTCTAAATGATTATGAAAAAGAAAACTACTCGTAAGTTGTTATTGTATACAGCTGTTAAAAGCTGAGATTGATTTGGATTCATTTGATCGAATAGTGATTGATTATAGTGATTAAAACTGTTAAATCCTTTTTCGTTATTAACTTTTTAAGTAAATCTCTGAAATTAAAAACTTTCTCGGTAACTACGGAAATATATAATAAATTAGTTAGGATTATTGTGTTTGTATATTTCATGATTTTTCCGTTTTTAAATCATTATTATTTACAAAATTATGGTGTTTTGCCTTGAAAATTACGGTTTTTACATGACTGGCTTCGAAAGTCTGAAATCTTCTGAATGTCATAAACTAGAAAGAAAAATAAAAACTCAATTTTATTTTTTATTATTAATGGCTGACTGCATTTTTTAAGGACAACAGCCAGTCACCTGTTTTACGCATAGAGGTATTGTAACTCTTTGGATCTAAAGAATATTTTTTTAGGAAGAATATTTTTTTTAAGAATACTTTTTTTGGAGAGGTCTTGGAAAGGCCCCCAAAAAAAAATGTCTCATTCAGCAACTATTTTGGTTAGATGATATTTCAATTTGTTCTTACCGCGATACACGTAACCAAACATTGCTGAACTTTCAATTGGCTTTTCTATGAAACCAAGAAAGCGGAATAGTATAAAAGAATTGTAGTCGGAAGTCGTGAGAAGTGGGTGTCGTCGTGCAGGAAAGCGGGTTGCCGTGATAATCACCCATTGTCGATGACGTGTAGATGTAGACACGTATTTAGGAATTTTCGTCAACGAAGTAGGCAAGGTTTGTTAAATAAAATGAAAAGAATACATATTTGTTTGATATTGATAGTAACGACTCTGATAAAGGTTCTCTCAGGTAAGACACGACTAAACGCGAAGATATACAACATAGAGGCTGTTGAGCCTGAGGAACAAGGCTCGGATAGGTACCGGTTAAATTTTCAAACCGGTTTGATGTACTTGACGCAAAAAACTTTGCAATCGGTTTCGTTACTCGAAATACCGGTTTTTTAACCGGTGTTTCGAAATGTATTATTTATTGTTTTTTTTTGGATTAACCAGTTTAGAGCAATAAAAACCGATTAATACTTTAGTTTTTATTCAGCGCGGCATGCAAACCGGTTAATTTCGGTTAAAATAAAGTTCTCTAAACGTTCGCGTTCTTTAGAAAACTTAAGAGGAAAACCGAAATAAACCGGTATTAACCGGTATTTTTGAAACTGGTTCCGAGCCTTGCTGGGGACTACTGTAGTTGTCCAAAGAGCCAAACCTTTACTAGCTATTGGCTTAGAATCTAACAGGAAGCGTTCAATGTGCAGTTGCAACAATACCCCGCCAGAGAACGTATAGGAACAGTCAGCTCTACAGTTTTCCTGGCAGAAAGCTGAGCAACCAGACGTGTCCGTTTTACAAGAGCTTTAACAAACCACCTGTCAGTGGAGCCTTGGGCTTATAGGCATTAAGTATGATTAACACTGCGTTGAACAATAGCCCATCTACCTGGCCTATAGATGCTTAATCACCATTTTTACAGCTATTTTTTGTACAACTGGCGTTTATTTGTTTGGATAAGCAAACATTGCATCCGGTCCCTCGCCAGGTAAGCCAATAAACAAACTATTCGTGTTCATCCCTTAGTTCCCAGATGTTTTGCTTCTTCCGTAAATAGAAATGTTTCTCGAATGTCTTTGTTTATTCTTTCGACTTTTGGAGTCAATGAATAGGAGATTATATTTATTTATTTTTTTATATTTTTTTTACTTTATTTTTTTATATTACTTTATTTGGCATCTAGGTATTTAAATGACTACTTTATTATATACTATTGAATTATTGACTACTTACTATATTAAATATTATTGACTACCATACTAAATATTATAAAATTATTAAACAATTGACTACCAGTACTGTAATGCTGCAACAGTCTTTGTTTCTCAAGTTATTGTATGCCAAAAGGCGGGTCATAGCTGTACTCCATCATGCAAACTGTAACACCATATTTTTACCTGTGTACCACAATAAATAATTTTGAATTTTGAATTATATTATTGACACAGATTTTTTTTCACTTTTGCATTAATCTAATAATATGGTAAGAAGTTGACAATATGATGCTAAACGTGTTACGTGTTATGGTAAGAAGTTGACAATAAAATTGTATATAAATCCTATCTAATATTAGAAATGCGAAAGTGACTTGGTTTGTTTGTTACACTTTCACGCTAAAACGGCTGAATGGATTTGGATGAAATTTGGGACACGGGAGACCATGACCTAGATTGGGACATGAGATACCTGGGTGAAACTGCGGGGCGCAGCTAGCCTTATAAATTGGTAGTTACAGAAACTGACAGCTATAAGTAGCTGTCAGTTTCTGTCTACGCCCTCCAGAATCAGAAACCAAAAACATAGTTCACAATCACTTATCTATCATAAGCAGTGGAACGCTAGAAAGTCTTCTTACGAGTAATTCCTTCAAATTAACGTCGCACATTACATAAAACGTCTATGTTCGTTGCATAAAACCAAAACCATCTCGTACTCACAGAATATTTCGTTATTTGCATAAACCACTTTCTTTGGTCTTTGCATAACTTGTAAACTGACCGCCGAAGAAAACCGACGCATCAGCAATATGAAAGTCTCACATAATGTTCATTCATGTGGATATTTTAAACTCATTTAAAATCATTTCTAAGTATTGGATAATACAATCTTTATGGTGATGTGAAGCAGGATTTATAACCTAATAGCGACCCGCCCCTGTTTTACACGGTTTGCGCTTGATAAAACAAAACCATAATGAAGTATACACCTAAAGCTTCTTCATGAATCACTCTATCCATTGGTGAAAACCGTATGAAAATCTGTTAGATAGTTTTTGAGTTTATCGTGTTGAGACAGATATGACGCGGCGGGGGAACATTGTTTTATAATATGTAGTGATACGCACTTAATAATCGTGCAGTATGCCTATGGCGAAGTACGCTTACTTGAATAAAACCATGATTGTACGTTACCTACATAAATAGTGGATAATTTTACACTCGTGAGTCGTGACTTTCATATCACTGTGTATTATAGCTGTACGTAGTATTTAACTTTACGGAGCAGAAACATCACGAACTTCATTTATTTGCTCATCTGATGATAAATTCTCTTCTCTATAGTAGTGAGCTGTTGGGCGCCAACTAAACTAAACATAAAAAATATCTTACGCTAAGAATATAGAACTAAATTCAGTTTTGTGTGATCATAATATAAAAATGTACGTTTGCTCACATAATATTGTAATATACAATTTATGGGAGTACCGTGCAGCGTTTTGCAGTCATTTGAAGTTGTTCGACCGAAAACATAAGACAATCGTAACAGCACTGCACGTAATCCAACGTTTTCTATTCGTAAATGTTAGTTTCAGCATAGATAAATCCGCAATGATAACAATGACGTAATTTAGAGTTACCGTTATCGTAACGCGGGAACTAACTATGTCGTTACTATGCATGTTCAGAGAGATGTTCACACAGATTTCGTCACTTTCACGATCGATTTCTCCCAAGCTTTCCACTGTTTGTTTGTCTTTACAAGATCTAATAGACTTGGATATTTAGATAGTAAGTCATTCGCTACACGTCTCTGGGACGCCTCGCAAACTACAATTAGGCATTATGCTAAGTAATTTTCTTCTTGGAGGCCTCATTGAACAAGCTGGTAAGTGATAATAAAGTAAGATTACATTCTCTCTATGTAATTTTGTGCGCATTATGGGATGAGAAGTAATGAGATTTTGCAAAATTGCCTTAGGATTAAAAAAATGAATTCCTATCCCAAAGAGTTCCCGAGAAGATTGAGTTTCAGTTACCTAAGGTACTTACCTATAGCAATTAATATCTGGGGATAGTTTTTACCATGATTGTGCATTTTTTGCTGAGGTCAAACGGTATTACGGGACTAAGACAAGACGGGACATAGAGACAAGTTTTGATCTTTGTTACATAAAAAAACCGTAACGCTTTTTGTTTTTTCTTTAATCCATGTGATTTGTGATCATTAGCAAATGTTACCGTACAAAACTCGTTCGTATTTCTCTTAAAATCGAATAAACTTTATCTATTAGATGCTTAGCACGTCTAACGCTATGATAAAATCATGTTTTTGATGAGTTTTTACGCCACCTATGGTGGTTACAATTTAACAGTACCTGCACATACCGATAAAAATATATGAGGAAACTTTGTTCCAATTAATGAACACAATAGTGAGGTATCAGAAAAAACTAAAATAACGGAGAATAGTCATACATTATCTGTACGCTTGTTGTTTGCTCAAAACGATTAGCTAAGGAAAGATTGTAGTTTCGCATTGGGCTTAAAATTAGACGCTTCAACAAAAAATGTTACAAAACCATTTAAGTTTGAGATAAAGACAAGATGATGAAGGATTGGTCACGTAGGAACCTGTCTACGTGAAGCTTTTAAAGCCACCCACCCCTATTAAAGAACGAGCAAAAAATTAAGCCGTCCTCGCGAGCAGGTAGAAGACAAGGCGATACAAGTTGGCTGTTATCGCAATAAAAAACATGACCCGAACTCGAGAAAAGAAACCAGAAACTGTCGATCTGTCGTTACAAAAAGTCCGACGCACATAACAAGCAAATTGACCGTGAGATGTTCCAGTTTTTTCAAATTACTCGCTTTCTGCAAATGTTTAACTGAAGTTTTTGTGTATGTCGATGACTTCTTGCTTGTAAGGGGACCCTCGTTTAAACTATTTTAAAACGTGGTTTGGCGTGTATCGTTATCGGTCGTAGTTTCTTTATCTCCACGTCTGGGTGCACAGGAGTAGCACGGAACAGTACAGTTACCCACACATTTGTTCGTGCCATTAATACGTGCATATTTATGCGTAACGTGTCTGCTCTAACGGTGCCTCGGCAAGGACTCGAAAGAATACGTGGTGCTACGATGATTTTTATTGAGTCCATTCCACTACTGAACCTTCGTAATGAAACAAGGGAAATGTGGCAAGTCATAAGATTTATTGATGATCAAGATTGTATGCGCTGGCGCTCGATGCTAAACAATCGACAATGAAAAGTTCTAAGATGTTAATCAATTGTTTGTTTGGTGGAAGGTGTTAGTAACAGCTGTTCTCCTTTCTTAATAGTTTCAAGAATTCGTTGACTTCGACCTTGGTACTCCAAATAGGTGCTATAAGATAAAGCAACTGAAAAAATGCTGTTATGCTAATTTTGAAGACTTCGTAGTGACTTGATGAGGAAACTGATAAATAAAAAGGTAGGTAGTTAGTTTAAAATAAATTGACCTCAATCTACCTACAAACTACATTACGAGGGTAACTAAAAAAAAAATGTTTAATTACTCAAGTAGGTAACTTTTTCTACGGAACTGTCAAGCATAAAAAATAACAGGTAAACAAAGTTATATGTCTAGCATATGTTAAATGAATATTTAATTATTAATAATTCCTTACCTGTATGCTCGTGCGCTTTACTTCAATATAAAGCCAGTTATCCGTCGAAAATGCTATAGCCATTAAAGCAGCAGCCACGATTGCTGTAATGGTCGCTATGGACAAAGTTACCGCTGAGCAAGGCATTTTTACAACCTTCAAGAGACAGTAATAGATAGAAGAGGGCTAAGGGATATTATCACTATCACAACACTTTTGTATCCTAAAAGTTCACCTATACAGCATTTTCGTAAACACTTAACGGACCGGAGAACACGACAGCACACACACAATATAATAAAAACTCATATGAATGCGGTCATCGCCTGCAGCGTACCGAGTTCGCGCGCGAGACTTCTTTGCCTACTTCACTTCGCCTTGCCTTGCCGCTCTCTTGCGGATGTGAAACTTTCGAAAGCGAAGTAACTCCGCCAAGTGGCGGGAATGCAAATTAAAAAACTGGTTTTGGGATGCCAACGCTAAAAAATATTTGACGTGTGGTAATAATATTATCAGGTTGAGTTTAATTAATTTTTAAGTTTATTTTTTTAGACAATAAAAAATTTAAAAAAATCATACAGCTCATGTTTTCATTTCATGTGTTTTCAAACCTTTTTAAAGATTTTGGTGAAATGAAACGTTTATGTCATCTACAGAATGAAGTATCTGATCAGGGCTGCTAGTTTGAATAATTGAAGAATTATGGCAGGTAACTAGTTTTATTCTTGTGTCCAATAATCTTTATGTTCTGTGATTAGGGGCAAGGTAGCCCGGAAAATTATTATTTTTTTACGTTTTTTGCAATTGCGGGTCAGTGTCAGATTGTATGTTGTGTAGATTAAAATATGATTCACGAAAACCCTAAAATGTTTAAAACCAGTGTCTTAGTGCTCGCCTACATTATAAAATGAAGCCTTGGATAAAAAAAACAAGGAATAGAATTACAACGATTATTATTATTTAGATACAAAATTTGGTCATCTTTGTATCCTGGTTGTATAGCAGATTGCCTCGTACAAAGAATAGGAAATCTAATGTAACTTAAACTTTATGTTGTTTATCCGGCTGACCAACGTTAACGAAACATTTCCGTAAAATCTTGTAGTTTACCGTTATTTTACTACTATAATTATCGTACTGTGTCTCGTCGTTTACTTCATAATTGCTTGTTTTAATAATACTAACACAAGATGTCATCATGAGTAACGGTTTTTTAGCTAGTCTCTGGGACCCGGCGCGGTATAATATAGATTGAATATACTGGCAGCCCTGTTTTTGATACCGTTTCGATTCGAGTAACTTCAATCAATAATCTTCATTCATTCACTTGTTTATCATTCGCTCGATGACACTCGATGTCAAAACAAAACATGATCTGTGAACAAGGCAACGCAAAGAGAAAAATAGAAAATTAAAGATTTAAGCATTAAAATCAGGCAATATGTCTCAATCTCCCGATACAACAAAATATGACGACGTATTAACTTCAATCTTAGTCAACGAACAATCAATATTAGGTTTCCTCTCGTCCATATTCGGCTTTTTAGCCCGAAGGTGAGTTTCACTGTTTTTGTTTTATTTTTTCTTTCACTGTTTTACTTTTATACTGTATCTATATAAATATAAACGGATGTTAATTCTCGTGAATCGGTTTCCATATTAACAAAATTACTACCTAGTTGAAGAGACTGGATGGGCTTTCACACTTTTAAATAAGTACTTAGTGGTTTCTGCACTTAGTCTTGCAGGTAGACCATTGTGCGCGGGCCATTCCACCGGGCCGTCGGTGGTTATTCCAACCACCCCACCTTCCCTCCAGAAGTTGTTTAGGTCTTCTGGTCTATTCTGAACAGCTGTGAAAGATCTAGGTGGACCGGTTTTCTGTTGTGATCTGGGTGACGCCTGTGCATTCAAAGTGCACATGCGTCAAATATTTTTTCGGGGGTTTCGTGTGTCGCAGGGTCATACCATAGTTGGTTGTTGTTTTTGTGATCAAGTACCTAACCTACTATAAATTCTTTCAAATATTTTCCAGGACCGATTTCTACTATGTACCTCAAGGTCCATACGAAAACATGGGATTCCCCCCAGGAGTCGCTGAGGAGCTGGTGATCAAAGTCCTCAGAACATGTGACCCCAAAAGCTGGAAAGCGCCCAATGGTGCTGAGAAACCTTTCGACGTTAACAATGAGATCATGTGCTCAACTGTAGCCCAGGAGGTGGAAGTTGTTGCTGATGATGAAGCAACTACCACAGAACCTATCGAGAAACCAGTTGAAATTACAGAAAAGTCTTCTAATGACCAAACAATACTAAAGACTCAATGTGAGTCTCCCAGTAATGTGACCAGTACTTCGAAGGCATTCCCAGAAGACTACAAACCTCCTGAGATACCAATACAGAAGAACAGTGACACATATAATGGTGCTGAGAGGGAGAAATACTTGTGGTCTCAGAATATTATGGAACTAGGTAAGAATATCAGATAATTTTAATTTCATTTTAGCTGCCTATCTTGTAGGCCATATTAGTACAGTAATTTTACAAGGACACATACATGAATGCTAATGTGGTTCTATTTGTTTGAGAAGTAGAATAACCATAATAAAAATAGAAAATCTATATTTGTTTAGAATATTAGCTACTAGCTTTCCACCAGCGCCTTCGCCCGCGTGATATCTTTATTAATTATTTTATATTTATTATACTTCAAAAGCCATCATCAATTTCATCAATTTTCTGATGAAGGCTAATTGTAATAAATTTGTGTAGTAAATAAATTCGATCATAAAAAAGAGCGAAGCGACGCGCTTCGCGTCTCGGTGTTAACTGACCCTTATACTAAGAGATGTACCTATATGCCCTTATTTTCCCAATTCCAGATGTAACTGTAAAACTTCCACCAGACATAAAATCAGCCAAGGACCTGAAAGTGACAATTAACCCTAGTGACATATGTGTGGCGTTCCGAAATGGTGACACCATCATCAAGGATTCTCTGCCATACAAGATCAAGACTATGGATAGTTTCTGGAGCATCAGTGAAGGGAAACTGTTAATGCATTTGGGTAATAATTTAGTTTATAAGTTTTAACATAGTGTCAAATAATATTCATAGATATACTAGCTTCCGCCCGCGGCTTCGCCCGCGTAGTATGTCGATGAAAAGTACCATGTCCGTCCCCAGGATGCTATCTATCTCCTTGCCAAATTTTATCAAAATCTGTTCAGTGGTTTAGGCGTGAAAAGGTAACATACAGACAGACAGATATACAGTTACCTTTGAATTTATAATATTAGTATGGATGCTACCTGGATAAGTTTAATGTCTTAAAGTCCATTCAAGCAGAGCAGTAGCATAGCTATTCCTTTTAATACAAGCCATGTGTCTTATGGAACATCCCATTGACAACTTCTTAGGAGCCTTAGGGTAAAGTTTCCAAAAACACAATGACACATCTTACTTTTACAGCAGTCAAAGTACCAAGTAGTAAAAAATGGCAAACTTCGATACAAAGTTTCATTCCATATTTAACCCCCTTAAGGGATGAATACATAACATCACGCCTTGTTTCACCGAAGGGTTAGGCACAGGTGTACGAAATTTTCTTACGGTTTTTGCTATTTACAGGTCCTGATCAATCAGGTTGTATGTTGATCTAAATATGATTCGCGGCCGTATCAAATATTTATTTATAGAATTATAATCATAAAAATCATCAATACAACTCTCTAACTTCATAAAATCCTGAATGACTATTTCATGAAATTTTAATCATGACATTTGAGGATTAGTCTAACTTAAGGAGTTGTATTGCTGAATTAAATGATTATAATTCGGTCAAGCCAAATTCGTGAATCATATTTTAACCAACATAAAACCTGACACTGACTTACAAATTACAAATAACATAAGAAAATTTAAATTTCGCCGGCTACCTTGTCGCATCCCCCATAAGATGTTTTAATAAAATTTACAGAAAAACTTCAAGAAAGATGGTGGAATAAGCTTCTAAACAGTGAAGAAGCTATAGACTTGGATAAAATAGACTGTTCCAGACCTCTGGATGATTTGCCAGAAGACCATGTTGCTAAGGTATAGATACACATCCAATCATAGTTATCTGCTCGTTATAACTCATTATTGATTTATGTGGCATGTGTGAGGCACAGGACAAGCCATAATTTTTCATGATTATATGAAACTAGCTGTGGCCCGCAACTTCGTCTACGAACCAAGATAAAAAGTAGCCTATGTCCTTTTCCAAATCATGGTCCATCCATGTGCCAAATTTCATCCAAATCTGTTCAACCGTTTTAGCGTGAAAGCTTAACAAACAAACAAACTCACTTTTGCATTTATAATATTAGTTAGGATGCATATTAATCATCATGTGCCTTCTGCCTACTATGTTGGGGTCACATATTGAGGCACATTTGAAAATAAATTATACTTATAATTATTTTTTTTTTATCCGTCCATCTTTTTGGGTGCTTGGAGGCTATAAAGAATCACACATACGTAGATACATAGATACGCATGAAACACATGTAACCCTGTCTTGTTCTCAATTAAAAATCAATTATTGATTATATCTGCATAACCAGTCTGCCAGAAAAATATATATCCAAGTCGCGCTAGAATCTGTTTAACTTTTATACAATGGATATTACTTGAATTCTACTTTCTTTGCTAGGTCCGTGAGATGCAATGGAATCAAGAGAGGAAAATGCAGGGTCTACCAACAAGTGACGAGATTCGTAACATTGATATCTTGAAGAAAGCCTGGAACGCTCCTGGATCTCCTTTCATAGGTCAGGACTTTGATCCGAGCGTTCTTAACAATTCTTCACACACTTTGGGATCATTATCTGAACAAAAGTAATGTGTTATTAAATTATTTTTAACTTATTTTTGAGTTTGTTTGGATCATCATCTCAACCGAATGTTGTCACTGCCGGACATAGGCCCTCCCCAAGCTTCCTGCGGATTTCGACCTTCACTAGATCGTCAGGGCACATTGTGGGGATACTCGAAAAAATATCGTCCCTATTTCAAATATGTAAGTTTGCATTAATTATTTTATTATTAATCTCTCAGCTCTATGTAGCAAATAATTCGAATGATTTCCTTAATTCGCCAAATTGACATAATATAAGAACATTTAAATATTCTGTAGAACTAAGAAACTTAGTTGATTTGGGATTTAGAAAAAGAAATTTAGAAAAACATTTGTGACAAACTTTTTATAAAAAAATATTTAATTATTTTAACAATGTTAATATAAAATAAAATTAAAAATATATAAAATTAAAATCCTGATAGCACCAGCTTTCCAATCAATGTTTTGTCTTCTAACAGTTTGTGAGCCTGCTTTAAGTTAGCAGCGTTGATTGGAGTCAACGTTTTCGTCATGGTGCATTTCAGCTTTCCCTCTTCCATCCACTGGGATATCTCCTTCAATAGATCATAATGCCGGATCCTGTCTTCAGTATTATACTTTACCCTCGTAAACATCATCTCTGACACTAGAGTAATGCTCTTATCTTTCAATGGTCTTAAATCTACCAGAGCACTGCTGTCGACAATCAAACATATTCTACCTTGCGGTTTGATAGCTTTCATCAGTGTGTCCCAATACGGTGCGGGGTCGAAATTAACAAGAATGAAGTCAACCCCTGCTCCAAAACCGTTCGCTTCTAACTGTGGTATCAGATCCTGAGTATGGTTGAGAACGATGTCTGCTCCAAATTGGCGCGTAAAAGCCTGTGTTTCGGGTCGTGACGCAGTTCCAATCACTTTAAGTCCCAGATTCTTACCGACCTGTGTCGCTACTGACCCCACTCCGCCTGCGCTGTTGATGACCAACAAAGACTTGCCTTTGTCCTTCTCTGAGAGCAGCAAGCGATCGTATAATGATTCGAAAGTGGTAAGCGAAATGACTGGCATAGCCGCTGCTTGTTCAAACGTCCAGCTCTTTGGTTTTCGTCCCAATAGAAATTGGTCAACAGCTATGTATTGTGCGTTAGAGCCAGTTCTCCTCAAGTCGCCAGTGAAAAATACTTCGTCGCCGATATTCCATAAATTGGCTTTCGCTCCTTTGGAGACTACAATTCCGGCGCCGTCAACTCCTAAGATTCGTGGCGGATTTTCTGTATTAGGTTTCGGAGCGCGTTGTTTGGCATCGATGGGATTGACCGCCGTAGCCTTAACTTCAACTAAAACATCTGATTCTTTAACACTTGGTAAACTCACTTCTACGTCAAGGAGACTGTCCGGATCTTCTATCGGCAAATATCTATAGAGTCCAACAGCTTGCATCGTTTTCGGTAAGCTCGCCATTGTATTAACCGGTCGCTTGTTTAGACGCGTGTGTATCGGTTGCTGAGAGAAATGTAACTGAAACAAAAGTTATCATCACAATTTAATATCAATATTATAGTCACGCTTATAAACAACACAATGACAACACGAAAAGTATGTTTATAACTCTTCATATCAGGTTCTTATCAACATGTAAGCGGTGTTTGTCTTATGAGTAGGTACATCCTTACATTGCATTTTAACCGTCACACATTACGTAAGTACCAGGGCCGCAGCTACCCTACAACCCGATTCCTATCGGCTTCCCTTCTGAACTTCGGAACAAAACCACTCTATCCTCATTGAAAACTAACACAGTCAGTAGTGTTTAAAATGCCTGTTCAATAATCACAATAGAGGTATTTAATACACCATAAAACTAAAACTATACAAAACGCCCACATTCAATGTTTTGTCATTGTTATCTCCCGACCGCAAAAAAAAATTCTCTAAAATAACTCGGCGGTGCGGGTGGCTTGACGTTGATTCAAAAATCAAGGCGTCATGACGTCACTTCGGTCACGTGACACCCCGGTTTCATACGGCTCCAGTAACCCGGCCGACAGCGAGTTATACCTACAAACAGTGATCGAAAATTCCTTGCGCGTGAACGAGATGGAGAGATATCGGTTCGGTAGTTTTCGTTGATTTTCGTAATGCGTTCGGCTCGGAGTTCGGACAGGAGACAGGACACGAGGACACTATTAGACGCTAAACATTGTGTGATTGCATGGTTGTGTTTGACGTAATCGCATTATTCATCATTTTATTTTGTTTACACTTGCAGTTAATTCACATTTTGTTGGTATTATTCATTGAAATCATTAGTTTATCAGTACGAGAATCGTAGTAGTAGTATTAGTTTGTTGGTATAAAACAGTGAATAAAGTGTTTTGACTTTAGTGAAAGTGTACGTTGTAATTATGTATTTGGGGTAAGTAGATAGTTAATAAGTTGAAATTTCTTAATAGATTTGAAAAGTTATTAGTACGATCAGTAGGATTAGGATGGCGGCAATAATTCGTCAAGGACTTTCTCTAATTAACTACAATGTCTTTTGCCCCGCGTGCGGGCCGTCTGGTAGCTTAGTGGTAGCCTATAAATTGTTGTTTAGGATTATTTTCTTTGTGAGGAAACATGCTTTCGTTTTCGTTTCGTTAGGCCGTGCTTGCTCAGATGTAAGTATAAATTACAAACGACGTGATGGTTTTTTCAAACATTCTAATGTTTCCCTTTACGATAAATATGAATGGCTGACTGGCAGTTGTAAATAAAATAAAATGTATTGTTTCCCTTGTTTACTTTTCTCAGATTCTAGTAGTTCATGTAATAAAGGGGTTTTTACATTCATAATCTGACGATTTTTCGCTAATTCGTTCAAAGCTCTACACCCGCGCGGCCAATTCCCTCTAGTGGCCGTGAGCGAAAACTCTGAACTGTAAAATGCCACTCCCTAAAAATTTCTCGTTAAACGCGCCCTCTGTTTAATTATTTTGTGAATTTTTTTAATGGAGATATCTCGTTCTTGTCCTGCCAAAATGCATTGCATTTCTGATATTTTCGTTAGATGGCGTTGCACTAGAGCGTAGGAGCTTAGTAAAATGTTTGAGCGTGGGTGGTTTGAAAGCGGGCTTTTTGAATGTGAGTTTATAAATAAGTTTGAGAAAAGTAGATCGAAATAGGAATTTAATTAAACGGTCTAATGACACCGTTCTTTTGAGGTAAACAAACAAGAAGTAGATTTTCGCGGCCATAAGGTCCGAAGTGACATCATAACAAGTATTATTAACCGGGTTTTTCAAAAAGGAGGAGGTTCTCAATTCGTCAGTATATATATATGTTTTTTTTTTTTTTTTTTTTTTTTTTTTTTCTGTTCCTTTTTTTGCTCCGGGTTCCCACCCCCGAGAAATCACCCTTCGCCACTGGTAAGTACCCTATTACAATTGGCACGATGTTTGTCTGTCCATGTTATTGCGCTGAAAACTCAAAAACCACTTCACCGAAAAGAACAGGTAAATCTGTGTTTTTCATTCATAGCTATATTTCTCTTGCTAGGTTTTAACGACTACTGCTAAACATGGATGACCCAATACGTCTTTCTATTGAGGAATTAAGGTAAGTACCTATAGCGTGGAAATCGACACCAGTCCTTTTCCTGTATTGCAACTTAAACATAACATCACGCCCTATATTCCCTGAAGGGTTAGGCAGAGGCAGAGGTGTTCCTTTTAGGATACCCACATTTCGTGAGTCCCATGTAATACGGGGCGAGCCATATTATTGTGATTATTATACATTATTAATTAAAACTCTGCAAGCGGGCTGATTGGAAATTGCAATAATAATCATTAAAAACCGTTTGTTGAAATGGAAGAATGCAGATTAGTCGGACTTCGCTAATTATGCGAGAATCACCAACATCATAGTTGTAAAAGTTCTCGAACAAGTCAGGTTTACTTAAATTTTACTGCCACAAGTTAGTCAATACTGTATTATTTTCACCTTTATTGATTTATACGTAGGTAGAGGTACCTACGGTTTACAGACGTACGGGTGACCGCAGTACCTATTTTATTAGTCGTCATGTCCAATTTAAATTCAGCAATAGGTAAGCACTATCAATGATTTGGTTATATTCATCTCCAGCATAGGTACCTACTGCGTCGCAGACCATTAATTAAAGTGATTGTTTTTGGGTACAAATGAGTGTTATAACACGACTGCCCAAAAAGGAGTGTAATGTTTTTAGGGTTCATATATTTGTTTTTTTAAACATCGTATAACATTAACATACAAATATTTGTTTTTTTAAACATCGTATAACATTAACATACAAATGACAGCACATTTTCACTGCATTACAAACTAAAATACTTATAGCTAAGGAGTATTTATTTTAAGACCTAAAATCCTGATAGCACCAGCTTCCCAATCATTTTCTTATCTTCAATCAATTTGTGAGCCTCTCGTAAGTTAGCAGCGTTGATCGGGCCGATCGTTTTTGTCAAAGTACTTTTTAGCTTTCCCTCTTCCAACCACTTCGAAACTTGATTAAAAATTTCATACTGCCTGATTTTATCTACAGTGTTATACTTCACTCTTGTGAACATACTTTCTGCCACCAACGTTATGCTTTTGTCTTTCAATACTGTTATATCTAACGGGGAACTGCTGTCAACAATCAAACAAATTCGACCTTGAGGTTTGATAGCTTTCATCAGTGTGTCCCAATACGGTGCGGGGTCGAAATTAACAAGAATGAAGTCAACTCCTGCTCCAAAACCATTCGCTTCTAACTGTGGTATCAGATCCTGAGTATGGTTGAGAACAATGTCTGCTCCAAATTGGCGCGTAAAAGCCTGTGTTTCGGGTCGTGACGCAGTTCCAATCACTTTGAGTCCCAGATTCTTACCGATCTGCGTCGCTACTGACCCCACTCCGCCGGCGCTGTTGATGACCAAAAAAGACTTCCCTTTGTCCTTCTCTGAGAGCAGCAAGCGATCACAAATGGACTCGAAAGCGGTAAGCGTAGTGAGTGGCATCGCGGCGGCTTGTTCAAAAGTCCAATTCTTGGGTTTTCTTCCAACTAAATATTGGTCAACAGCCATATACTGCGCGTTAGAGCCATTTCTTAATACGCTGCCGGTGAAAAATACCTCATCGCCAACGTTGAATAAATTCGCAGTGTGGCCCTTGGTGACAACGATTCCAGCGCCATCCCATCCCAAAATGCGAGGCGATGTTTCTATATTCGGCTTCGGAGCGCGTACTTTAGTATCAATCGGATTTAATGCCGTAGCTTTGACTTCCACTAACACATCAGATTGCAGAACACTTGGTAAACTCACTTCTAAATCGACTAGACTGTTGACGTCGGTTATCGGCAAGTATTTATAGAGCCCGACGGCTCGCATTGTTTTCGGTAATTTCAACATTGTGTTATCTTGAGCCGCGTGTGTAGTGGTTGCAAGCAGAAATATAACTAACAATTTAAAAGTGATAATCATTGGTTGACAATTAATTCTCACCGCGTTATAATGATGTAAATTGTAATCGTCTTGCTTATCAGTGCGAATAAAACAATTCATAACAATTTCTCCAGAAACATCAGCCGGGGGTCGCCGTCGCGTTGGCCGTGTTTACTCTGAACATACTCGCACACCATGACTTTACAACTTCACGTTAATCAGTTAGGCCAGGCACACATTCAACGCTGTCTGCCCGTCATTCGTTCATACAAGTTCAGTACCGCAATCAGCTTTAAAATGCATATCATGTTTGGTATTTCTGCAAAATAAAGCAATTTTAATGCTGCTGTTGTTCATAACTATCTACGAGTAGATAGCTATGTGCTGTAATAGATAGCTGCTCATATGTGATAAGTAGTGATAACTGGCAACCTGAGCTCTGGCATTAATAAGTTAATATAATATGTAATATTGATATACAATTAGGATTTTCGGGAAATCACCATTTTAAGTGGTGATTTCCCGGATCACCTCTCGGACAATAACAGCACACCCAAAAATTTGCAAAAACTGGAGAAACCCGCAAGCTACTGTAACTGGTAATCCCACCGTTACACTCGTGGACTCCAAGCTTTATCTATCAACTTACTTCATTAGCATGTGACCCCGGCTTAACATTAAATCGTGTAAAAAAAAAACTATGAATAACTATTTGTGTCTGTATAGCAGTGGCGAAGGGTGATTTTTCGGGGGTGGGAACCCGGAGCAAAAAAAAAAGAAAAAAAAAAAAAAACTATACTGACGAATTGAAAACCTCCTCCTTTTTGAAGAAGTCGGTTAATAATACTTGTTATGATGTCACTTCGGACCTTCCTTGTGGCCGCGAAAACCTACTTCTTGTTTGTTTACCTAACAAAAGAACGGTATCAATAAAAAGAACGGTATCAATAAGCCGTTTCATTAAATTCCTATTTTGATTTACTTTTCTCAAACTTATTTATAAACTCACATTCAAAAAGCCCGCTTTCACAAACCACGCACACTCACACAGTTCAACAAGTGATTACGCTCCTAATAGCGCAACGCCATCTAACGAAAATATCAGAAAAGCAATGCATTTTGTCAGTACAAGAACGAGATATCTCCATTCAAAAAATTCACAAATAATTAAACAGAGGGCGCGTTTAACGAGAAATTTTTAGGGAGTGGCATTTTACAATTCAGAGTTTTCGCTCACGGCCACTAGAGGGAATTGGCTAGAGGGAATTGGTCGGGTGTAGAGCTTCAAACGAATTAGCGAAAAATCGTCAGATTATGAATGTAAAAACCCCTTTATTACATAAACTACTAGAATCTGAGAAAAGTAAACAAGGGAAACAATACATTTTATTTTATTTACAACTGCCAGTCAGCTATTCATATTTATCGTAAAGGGAAACATTAGAATGTTTGAAAAAGCTATCACGTCGTTTGTAATTTATACTTATATCTGAGCGAGCACGGCCTAACGTAATTGTGTTTCTTAATTTCAAAACTTAACCTTGGAAAGCATGTTTCCTCACAAAGAAAATAATCCTAAACAACAATGTATAGGCTACCACTAAGCTACCAGACGGGCCGCACGCGGGCCAAAAGACATTGTAGTTAATTAGAAAGTCCTTGACGAATTATTGCCGCCATCCTAATCCTACTGATAGTACTAATAACTTTTCAAATCTATTAAGAAATTTCAACTTATTAACTATCTACCTACTTACCCCAAATACATAATTACAACGTACACTTTCACTAAAGTCAAAACACTTTAATCACTGTTTTATACCAACAAACTAATACTACTACTACGATTCTCGAACTGATAAACTAATGTATTCAATAAATAATACGAACAAAATGCAAATTAACTGCAAGTGTAAACAAATTATAATGCGATTACGTCAAACAGCAACCACACAATAGCGTCCTGTCCGAACTCCGAGCCGAACGCATTACGAAATTCAACGAAAACTACCGAACCGATATCGCGGCATCTCGTTCACGCGATCGCTTTAGGTACAATAACTCGTATTTGACCGGCTTGCTCGAAGCGTATAAAACCGGGGTGTCACGTGACCGAAGTGACGTCATGACGCCTTGATTTTTGAAGGAGCGATAAGCCAGCCGCGCCGCCGAGTTATTTTAGAGAATTTTTTTTTGCTGTTGGGAGACAACAAAGACAAAACATTGAATGTAGGCGTTTTGTATAGTTTTAATTATATGGTGTATTAAATACCTATAGTGTGATTACTTAAAAGGCATTTTAAACACTACTGACTGTGTCATTTTTCAATGACGATAGAGTGGTTTTGTTTCGAATTCCAGAAGGGAAGCCGATAGGAATCGAGTTGTACGGTAGCTGCGGCCCTGCTGTATAGCAAATAATATACTAGTCTCTCTCGATAATAGGTGTAAGAATGTATACATATAATTGAATACTGTTAACATACAAACAGCAAATAAAATGTGAAGACTGTCCTTGAATTAGATCGCACTTCACAGTTCACATTGTTGCATCAGCGCATTCTATACAATTTTTTTCTGATTAATGCTACTCAACTGAAGAAATGTTGACTAAAACGTCACTATTGGGGTGAAAAGGTCATTCTGATTCTTATTTTGATTTTATTATAACTACATAAATGTACCTCGGTATTTCTATTCCTATTAAAGGAAATAATGTCACGGTCAATGCCATGATATGCCTTACTTTTCTGCTGTTCCTTCACGAAGCCCGTCCAAATTCAATTATCCATCAGTTGGTTGCGTGTCGTCGTCTATCACCTCACTTGAACCTAGGAGTAAAGTTCGTTTTTTACAGAGAAACAAGTGATTGTTGTTTGTTTTTTCAATTTGGAGTTTGACTTTTGGTTCCTTCAAATTAGTCTCTGGGATTAAAAAAGCGAAACACCAATCATGACCCTATTGACTTCGTTGAGGTTCTACCACTGCATCATAGCGAATGATCCTACTTACAAAAACCACTTAAAATCCAACATGCATATCGTGCAGTCTTATATGTATTAAGTACTACAATAAAAACATTGTAGTTGCTGCTCGATTTTTATTGTCATCTTCTATCGAGTCTTGATTCCCAGTTTCCTAGTGGAGGACGTTCTCACGCGACCGCTATACCTCTTCATCATCATCCTGTCCTTATCCCAATTTATTATGGGTCGGAGCAGCATTCCTTTTATGGAAGGTTCTTGCAAAGCGCCGCCGCCGTTGAGCGAGCTTTTGTTACGCAAAAATCATTAATTCTTGAAACATTATCACAGCTCGCATTTTATTAACATAATTAAACAGTAGGTACAGATGTACCTAACTACCGGCAGATGTTGTAATAAGCTACATTTTTGGTTTTCTCCACCACTCATTACGATGATTAATCTGAAGTTAAGTACCTAGTATTCTTATCGTATCTTATCAATGCGAGTACCTCAACAATTTATATAAATAACTAACGATATTTAACAACACGCAGCAACACGCAGTAGCTAGTAGTGGAGATAACTTAGAGCCTTGAGGGACACCAACGCGGTGCACATAACAAGGGTTAGATATTTCAAGTAGAAAGCGAACCTTCAAAAGCCTATTAAATCTATTTTATTATATTGTATTATGGACTAGTGTAGTACCACTGCAGTTGTGGTAAAGCAAATTAAAAAAAAAAGCTTTTGAATCAGACCTTGTCGAAGGCTTTTGCTAAGTCCATATACCGATATCTGAGAAATTGAAGATGTAGTAACTTAAAGCCGCATTAAACATGGAGTTCATGTTACTGAGTATAGTATAGAATAGTGTTCTAGTTTCTTAGATTTCTTTCTCTTTCATAGACTTTAGTTACCATACCTACATCTAAATAAAGTATATAGGTACTATGACTTTGATCTAGGGTGGATCTATGGTAACAAAAGTCTATAAAACCCCAGAGAGATATCCAGAGGTTTAGGGTACCAAGATTTTAAATTCGTACATAGGTACCTACTAAGTCAATTGTGGGCTGGGAACGGAAATGTATTTGTAAAATTATACAATTATCAATATTTCTGAAGATCTATTTCATCAGGGTTAAAAACAACAACTGGGTGGATGCTTGTACATTTATTACTAATAAGATATGGCTCCTTTTCCTCAATACATTACGTTCGTTACATACAATTATTAACATTTACACAATATAATACAAGCAGATCATAATATATCACAGAGTACGCGTAACAATTCACAATATGCGAAAAATAAAACTTTTTTTTAATATTTTGTAGCCTCGTAATACGTCATATTTAATTTGTATAACAATATTTAGACTATTTAGGGTAAATATACTTTAAGAATTAATAGCAAGGTGAAACCATTAATCTAATATCTATGAAAGTATTAGAAAGACGATCTTGGTTTGTTGTGGAATGACAGCTGACTTCACCTAAGTTTTCACGGTTATTTAGAACTAGCTTCAGCCCGCGGCTTCGCCCGCGTGGTATGTCGAAAAGTAGCCTATGTCATTTCTCAGGTTCTAGACTATCTGTGTACCAAATTTCATTTAAATCGGTTCAGTAGTTTTGGCGTGAAAGCGCGACAGACAGACAGAGTTACTTTCGCATTTATAATATTATATATAAATATATAATATTAGTAAGGAGTAAGGATAAACTGGTAGTTCTAAAATATTCATGAATAGGCTGAGCAGAGAACGAATGTGTGTTGTTACTACGTGAACTTATCGTTGCATGATTTATTCTATCCCATTGACTATTCAAGGAACTTTGTACAAGTGCATGTATTTTGTAATCACGTGCCTATCTATTACATAACTAATTAACAAGGTGAATGGGCAATTTTAAACACATCTAACTATAACTGCCTATCTCGATACCTATAGGTCCCTTTTGTAGGTACCAACCAGGTATCTAACGTACTTCTTAGCTGCTTAGACAGATTTATAAATTAATGGTAGATTTATTTGCGCAAACATTTATTAGAAGCATAGAGTTGGTTGACCTTTTGGTATAATTATCACAAGGCCAATGAGCTTTAAACAAAATCAAATCTCAACAATAGCAACAAATATTAATATTTATGTGAAAAAAAATTGAATTTTGGATTGATTTTAGGTTGCTTTTCACACGTTTATACACATTAAGAGTATTTTTATAAACAGCTAATAGGTATTTTTTATATCGTTCAATTCTAAAACATTATAAATTAATAATATTAATTTTGTAAAAATACTCGAATATAAATACTCAAGAATATAAAAAGCTGCCTTGTTCAAGATATTCAATTGAACTCCGTAGTTTTTCTTAATTATAAATCACGACATATTTAGTTTAGGTAGGTAAGTACATAATACAGACGATATAATATTATTATTATGATTAAATAAGTATTATGTCGAATTATATTTGCTGCAAAACTTCACAGAAGTGATTGGTATCGATATCTAATCACGATAACAAAAACCATATTATCCACACCCATCACTTTTTAGAAGTTATGCTAGTTAATTTATCTTGTATAAATTACAACTTCTTACGTCATTCAAAGCAGGGATTTAACACCAAGCGAATAATAAACCTACCTATCTTTTTATTATAAACCAGTAAAAATTTTATATTTATTTATTTACATAAAAATAAATAAATATTAAATTTTACACAACAATTTAATATTATACATAGGTAAATGTAAATTCACAATATCTTTGTAACAACTGCGCAATTTTTTATTTAACTATTTAGCCGACGATGAATAACTTCCCCTCAAAATAATTATATTTTATTATAAATAGTCAATCAATACGATAATAATTGCTATAATTTATACAATATTTTTTTACAAATTATAGTGTTTTTCAAACATTTTTTGATCTTTCCATGTTTGATATGAAATTTTCCGTAGATTTTCTAGATGTACAATATTTTTACACTTTATCTAGGTATAAACCAGGTACAATTTCCGTATCTAATAATTTTGATAATTTATGATGGATATTGGTACCAAAAGTTATAAGTAATAGAAGAACATTATTTATTTACCAATTTGATATGTCCTGGCCATATCCACAAAAGTCTTTCCCAGATACCATTTCTTCTTCGTATTTAATTTGAATACTGATAATTATAATTTGTACTGATAACTTTGATTTTGTACGATGTGCATTTTAGAGTAAGTAAATGCACAATTTTAAGTAAGTACTTATAACGTTTTAATTAAAACATGTGTGCATATGTAAGCCACATTAATCTCGATTAAGCACACTGCTGAAAACTAGTAGGTACTTATTTATACGTATATAGGTTAGGTATATACTTATTTAAATAAAAATATTTTGATTTACATACCTACTAGATATTGTAATGAAAGTTTCAGGCATTTTATTTTAACCCTACAATTTGCAACTGCTCATTTTTAAACGCAACCGACTATATGTAGGTATCTAAAACAATGTCTTAAAAATAATGAAACTGCCTGTAACTGTCACTATTATTGATCGATACACATTTCACGATTTCTGAAGAAACAATTAGCATGTTCTATACAAATGCGGATATGAAAAGTAGGTCACTGTATTATGGTAGGTATGGTTCACATTTGCACTCGTGATAATAGGTCCTGAAACTTTTTCTTGTAGGTAACAAGACGTTAGTTTACAGAAACGTGATTGTCTCATTACTATTCACTTATGTCGTGACTTTCTAACACCAATCATGATATTTTACATTCTTTACTCTTCTAAAAGCGTACAAATATATAAACTGTCATGTTAACATTAATTTGAGACTCCATTATTCCGATTTCTCTTCACAAACACAATATTATAACATCTTTTAAATATAGAACTGTCTTCATACTCTAAAATTCTATCTGTTTAGTATATCTGTCACAAATATGGCAAATTGTAACTAAAATTCTAGAAAGCAGAAATCAATGCACGGCGCTATTATTAAAATTAACATTTTAATACTGATTTTAAATTAAAACTGCCATACGATGTTTCGGCTTTCGTGCACAATATACCCAACAACCTCAGGGTGGAGCATCTTTAAGGCTTATAATTATTACACATAGCATTCAAAATCAAATAGGTACCTACAGCAAAGTCTTTCCTAAAAATAGTCATTTTCTATACAATAAAGCCGCATCTACAAGTTTACTGCACCGCGTACTTGCAGAAGTCATGGGCCCCGGTACATTCGACACTAGGTCTGTGAGTAGAGTCCCATATGCCAGGGCCGCATCGTTGGCACATCCCTACCAGGGTGCAGGGGATCCGGACTAGCTGACGAAACTGGTGGAGGAGACCCCTGGCCTTGCGTAGGATGAGGCGTCCATCCATGTACATGGCTGAAATATGATAAAAAAAGGAACTGTTAATTTTAAAAAGAACTGACTGGTACCATATACCTGAAGCTGTGATCTGTTATAAAAAAATTACTTATCCCAGAACGATGCTTTAGCATAAATCTTAATTTAAAGTAAATTTGACTTGGACTACAGATATTATGTGAAATCTGCAAGTTAATCGTTCTAGAATGGCTTGATCGCTAAATTCTATCCATGACTATCCAAGGTGTTCCTTTCTTAGGAGCCATTCATGAAACCTAGCGAAATCATAATCAATGACTGTTGTCTTATTTGTCTTAGTGTCCTTAGATGTGGAGTTCTTTACGTACTTACCTAAAGAACTGAAATGCAGCAGCATCTCGTCAGTATTGAGGTCCTGTGCGATGACGTCATCCGCGTACACGGCGATGATGGCCAGGCACAGGAAGAGATGGAAGTAGTCCGTCTGGTAGTTGGCCCAGCATGCCTCCCACATGCGAAGCGCCACTGCTTCCGTAAACTCGCGCTTGAAACATCTGGAATTATACAAAAAGGTTGCGTTAAGTTAGGTTTCCATGAGGATTTTCCACAAAGGAACAAAAAAATAATAATTAAAAAAATTGGTTAGGTTAAGAAGTGCTTGTCTGCTGCCAAACCTTTTAAAGTCAGAGGAGTGTTTTATTCTAAAATGGAAAAAGAGGATAGTAAACAAATAAAATCTAATTTCTTTACTAGCTACTGGATTGCAAATTATTTTTAGACCAACACGATTTTTAACAACTTCAATAATAACAATTTTTTATATTAATTTATTTATTTGGAGTGCCTATTCCTCCTAAAGTCCTAAAACGTGTTTCATCAACTTTAAATACTTACAAAGTGGAAGGTTTCACAGAAAAAATAATAATAAACGTTCATAATTTATATAATTAAATTTGGTGTGCTACTACTCCCTAGGAAAGAAAAAAGGAATCAGTTCAAACTTAGAAACATTTTTCGCTTAACGATTTTCTCCGTACCAAGTTTTTCCTACGACGAAAAATTCAAAGAATCGAACAAAAAAGTAGAACACAGCAAAAGGAGGGCTTGGGATAATCTGATAAAATCGGATGTACTTAGTAGGCAAAGGCATAATGTCAAAGGATCGTACAACTTCTAGGAATAAATAAATTCTGTCTAGCTTCGTCCCTTCGTCGATGGTGTGTAGGTTTTGCGTAGGATTCAAGTTGAATGAAGAATAACAAGTGAATGATTAGTTATGACATCCTACGACATATTTAGGCGCCTACGCGCAGATTAAAACCAACGTTGAGGGTAAGAAAACCACGAGGTGATGGTTGGCACAAAGGAAAGGGAGTATTGTATGGCTTCCAGTCTGAGGGCGTATTAAACATGCTTTAAAAATAGATAGGTAATGATTAATCCACTTGACTCGGCCTAATCAACTCAGTAAGGCCGGCCATTAGGACATAAATGAGAAATTAACAAGTGGAGGACGAAAATCTCTTCTTATAATTTTTTTTATGTTAAGCTGTGTACGTAATGGCAATTGCCGATAACAGTTCAGTGTAATAAAATTGGCCATTTCAAACTTAGTATCGTGCATTCGTGTCCTGCCCGATAAATGTTGTGTGACTGACACTGGCATGGCCACCATCAGGGATTTTAATTCTGAAAACAAAAAAAAAATGTCGAAATTTGTCGCCAGGTATCAGAATTTGTCGATCACTAGTTCAAAGTTATAAGGGTTTATAGGTAACCAATCTGGAGAGCATATCCCCAGCTTGGTCTAAAAAAGCTAAGTAGCACCTAGCGAAGATCTGTTTCCTCCCAAATTTTGTCGCTAATAAGTCGCAATTTTCACCCAAAAGTCACCCATTTAATCCCTACTGTGCCCTAGGTGCCCTAGCTTCTTCCTTGCATTCAAGGTTTTATCGAAAAGTCTCTTTTGGATATATTTTTATGGATTTTAAACTTTAGGCGCGTTTTTCTCGAATTCGTGTTTTCGCTGTTACTGCACTTTAGGTTCGGGAAGGCCTTAGCTCTGTGTAGTCTAACCACAGTAACTGAAACCGATGGATGTCAACCAACAATAGGCACCCTTTGCCTTCCACCTAATACTTACAGAAGTATCCAACGATGACAGAACAGTAACTCCATAGCGTCGACATGTTTTTCCAAATGCTTGTAAAAGTGTGGCAACATTATCCTTATTAGTTCGCGTAGGTAGCTCTGAAAGTAAAATGAAGTGCGTAGGAGTTTTCAATAACGTCATAATAAAAAGTATTAACATCTGTAATCTGTCTGATATAAATAGATATGATAGGATTATATGTAGGTACTTGTGACTCACTAATTATAAAGATTATTGGTCCTTGGTAGGTATTGATAGGGGGTTATAATTTAAATCTAATTCTTTAAAATAGTGACTAAGTTAAGAAGGTAGTACAAAGAATGCTCATTAAATGCATCAGGAAATAATCTACCCTACATTTTCTTAAATTACTTACTTAATGTTAGATAAGCATTTTTGTTAAAGGCAGGTTACGAAAAGCTAACAAAGCTTTATTGATTTGGCTTCAAAGCTCGCATACATAATGAAATCCAGTAACCAACCGACTATTATGTGCTTAAACGTCATTGATAGTATTGAAACGATAAAGTAAACTGAATTTTGGAATCATGAAAAAATCTTTGCTCTGTAAACTCGGTAATTATTTAACTTGTAACCACAAAACCGTGTTTTAAAGTTGGTTGTACTGAACACAATTGAACGAGTTATGCAAATTACCTACTTATAAATTCACACAATTATAGGTAATACCCAAGTGGGATTTTTTGGCAAGATGTGTGTATACTTATTAATAAAAATTAATCAAGACGATATTAAACAACAAAAGGCCTTAAACATTATGTTAGAACGAAAAAATATGTCGAGGTAAAGAATAAAAGCCGACACCAATGAAGCTATACGATAACTATTCGTTTACCTACATTATTCGACAGTAAACAGTTGTATCTTACAAGATTGTTATCCATATCGTTGTCTGTTGGTGTGCAAACAAATATGGCCCGCTGCATCAGACCCACGAAACACCAGAATGCTTCAGCCTCACATTTTATCTCGCACAGCACTGGAGCTAACAGGTCACTCATTCCTTGCGTATAGCTGGAAAAAAAAAATCGTAACTGAAAACACATTACTAGTTCCTGCTTCACCACCTCCGAGTGCCGAAACACTAGCAGGTATCCACCAAAATAATGGAATAGAATTCGAATGGAACCGTACGCCAGAAAATGTTGCCGGCATTTTTCCGGACGTTTGACACGGGCCCTGAATCTCATTAATCTTCTCCAAACCGGGCAAGCCTGTAGATGACGGATGCCAATAACTTGACCACCAAAAGAAGAAAAACAAGTTTGCTACGAATCCTCGCAATCTTTTATCTGTCCAACAAAATGACCTTGTCGATTGTCGAACAAGACAGATGAGCGTTGAATTTGAAACGGCTCCATACACAAGGGCCATTGACGCAGCATTTCCAAGTATCTGTCTATAGTCATTTATTTCAGTAAGCTGTTAATTAACGCTTAATATGGAACAATGTGCGTCGCAAAACAGTATACAAAAGCCGTTGTGTCTAGCATAATCAGCCTATAATGTTCCGACTGCTGGGACAGACGCAATTAACAGAACAAAACAATTAATTATCCTTACCCTAAAACTGGATTATATACAGCATAGTTCAACAATATATTCTTCATAATTTCTACGTTATAATTATTTTCTCCGGCGAAAAAGGGGTTGCCTCTATCAGTTCTCACCACATCTTTCTCTATCACGCATTGTACCGTCTTCCAGAATACTGCATGTTGCTCAGGAGTCATCTTTTCCAGTCTTCTTCTCGAAATTTCTTCATATTCTCTTACCCTTATCTGAAGAATTATCTCTCTTTCGTCATAAGTAGAATTGTATGGGTAGCAGTGTAAGAGGAAGGGCCAGACTTCTCGCCTCAACTCCTTGTCCAACCCTCCGAAAAAGACACATTTCCTCAAAAAGAGATCATCTTCGATCACTCCCTTTCCATTCATTATTTTTCCGTAGAATAGTTCGGGGGAGATTTTTGGCAGTTTCCCTTCTTCAGGATGTTGTTCAGACTTTTGTACTTCTGGACGGCATACCATGAAATGACGGTAGGGCAGGTTAGGCTCTTCAGAACCTGTGGACACAGTGCCTACTTACGTTAGTAGAGTACAGAGGATGCAAGTAAGTATATTGAAAAATTACTATGATTCTGGTAGTCTAGTTACCTGGAGTAAGTTTGATGTTATGTAGCAACGAGTGCCATCGATGGAGAACTTGTGCCAAATGATCCAGTCCTCCATGGTGGAAATGAAGGATTTTGTACTGAGACTCCCGGGAGGCTACAACTAGCTGCCCACATGTGCAGTTGTCATCGTTGAAGAACAGCCGCAGTGACCGCATCTGACTCAGGTCTACTGAGAACCTGAGGAAGGTAATTGTAGATTGAAAAGTATCCAAGATGGAATAGAATAAAAAAGAACGAATACGATAAGAGACTAACATGCGAGTATCTAGACTAAACATTGTATCATCCCAGTCCCGCGCAAGTTAACTGCTGAAACTAACACAGCCAATAAAATTGCCAAGAAACCATAAAGAAGATGGCTGCTTGGGTACACATTAGCAGTAAACGAATAATCTGATCTAGATGCGTGTTTTCATGCGGCACTAATACACGTAACGTATACCGTTAACAACACTGAAGACTCCAGAAAAACGCGAAGCAAGAAACGTTACATGTTACATGTAAATGATCCTACTCGTGAGTCGTGTATCTCCCACGCGAACCGCAAAATTTAGTACTCCGGGATAAAGATTAATGTGTTGTACGTTCGCAATAAGTTTAACTTTGCTAGTAGCTCTCGTCTTTGAGGAATATAAGACTTCGACTTGCTGACTTGAATATAAGTAAGTACCTAAATGTTCAATTGAGTTTTCTACCCTGCTCTCTATTTGATAAGCAAATAATGGAGAACTGAAATATAGATTAAGAAGAAAAGTGTTTTGTTAATTCGAAGCAGCGAGCAGCATTGATGACCAAGAATTCAAGACGCTCATATTAATTTACTTAGTGCCTGATTGGGGTAAAAGTGTTTGTTTTCCAACTAAGAATCGAATTTTCGTAACTAATAAATTCATAAGTTCATCATCCTATAAGTATGACGCGTTATCATATTCTAGCTAAGTATATAATATTGCGCTATTGACGTTCGGAATCAGGTCATCGAATAAATAAGAAGCTGAACTATAGTAGGGCACTTGCTGCTCTGTACTTAAAGTATGTCACGCTCCATACACGATATATTAATTAAGTTATCGAGCCGTATCATGTCACTGGTCCCTCACATAGAGCGCTAATAAAAGGATCAATCCTTAGAGAATATGGACACAGGCTTTTCAGATGAAGTTTTGTGTTGCAGTGACAGTGTTTACCCTAAGGGGTTATCATGATAACACTATTATAATATTATTATAAAATTTAGGATCTGGGAAATGTTTGGGAAATCACAGTGCAATTAGTAAATGCCAAGCTCCAACAACTAAGGACTTAGTCTGGCTTGCCGCCAGCTAGCATTTAAAAGGGTAACACGAGGTAGGAGTGAGGCGTATTTATCGTCACAGATAGAAATCACAGATATTATAAAATAGCAGATAGCAATTGCTCCTAACAATAAAAAATAACAGATATTTGGATCTGTTATTTTTTTGTCACAGTCACAGTGATCACAGATATCGTGTTTCACCTGTTACAACCCATCTCTAACACGAGGTTCCTATACCTACCTAATGTTTATAAAACATTTCTAATATGTAGTTAACCTCATTCAAAATCTATTCATATATTCTATAAAATTCATTATGTCTGAATATTACGATTCACTTGCTTAATAACATTCCTACATTTTATTCAAAGAGCTAGAGAAATGCAAATAGCGTCGACAGTGTTAGTGCACGTCTCAATAACACTTTGACCTTTGTAGTTTGTCTAGAATCAAGATCCTTGTACTAGAAATGTAGTTACTAGGTACACACGGCTACACATCAAGCTATACATTTCCAGTTTATGCTGACCTCCCATTGTACGGAAATCCTATACAATGCGAGATCCTACCTACAATTTTATGTCCAATTAGTTTTTGCCCGGGGCTTCCTCCGCGTGGATGTCGAAAATTATCCCACGGGAATGTAGGTACACACGGCTACACATCAAGCTATACATTTCCAGTTTATGCTGATCTGGCATTGTATATGATTTCCGTACAATGCGAGGTCAGCTTATACTGGAAATGTATAGCTTGATGTGCAGCCGTGTGTACTACCGGAGCAAAAAGTATCCTAACATGTCCTAACGGTTAGGATATAATTATGTTTAATTAGGATACTTTTTGTATCCTAACTAATATTATAAATGTGAAAGTGAGTTTGTTTGTTTGTTTATTTGTTTGTTTGTTTGTTACGCTTTCACGCTAAAACGGCTGAACGGATTTGGATGAAATTTGGCACAGAGGTAGACCATGACCTGGAATAGGACATAGGATACTTTTTATCCCGATATTGCCACGGGATCGAGACCTACGCGGGTGAAACCGCGGGGCGCAGCTAGTACCTACTATTATAAATTCGAAAGCAACTGTCTGTCTGTTAACTTTTCAAGCCAACGCGAACGGCTGAACGGATTTCATCCAATACAATTTTTATCCAAATCCATTCAGAGGTTGGCGTGAAAAGGTAACAGACAGAGTTGCTTTCGCAATTATAACATTGATCACTATTATAGAACGTGATCGATGATTTATAGATAAGTATGAATGAATATGAATGTCTTGCACATTCTATAGACGCTTAACATTCAAGAGGGATGAACTTTTGAGGGTATAATGAGTTGGGCGAGCAATAATGACATTCTTGGCACGGCATAGTGTGCCTTGAGCCTGTGAGGAATGCAATTGATGATAGGGATAACGACGTGAGTACGTAGGTATGTGACCTTGACGGCTCTCGCTCAAGGATCGTTGTTAGAGTAGTTATAGGTAACAGGGGCGAAATACAGTAGATATGTTATCTAATGAAGGGCGTTCCCGTTAACCTGCAATAGTATAGTGTCTATGCTAAAAAAATATTAGGTACCATAAAAAAAAAAGTTTTTTTATTTTTTTATAGTAAAAAATTCACTTTTTTTTTTTAAATTGATACGCCAAAGAAACACTCTGTACACGCACACACTCTGTTGTCACACTTGTCTTTCCACGTTGAAATACAAGTGAGTGTCTACAGAGTGTTTCTTTTACGTAGGTATCAATTTAATATTTTTAATATTACCTAAGCACTTATATCTAAAAAACATTTCTTTTCTGAGTGTTTATATTTTTTTAACATGTATACAATTACTCTATAATATTATTGCGGGTTAACGGGAACGCCTCTTTGTTAGTTAATACCATACTATATACATGCGTTGGCTAAAGTAAGTATCATGCAGTGCAAAAAAATAACCGTCAGTCTAGTCCAGCGCACTCAGGCAGGACTGTCAGCCTCTATTTGCTGCCTGCCAATTTTATTACAACAGAACGTATTTTCATATACATGTAGGTACACAGATTTATATTTCAGACACATAGTTGTTGCCGAAACAGTACTGGGGAAGGATCCATTGCAGATTCTATTTCGAGATACCTATTTCATACCGGAATAGTTAGTGTTTCTTATTTTTTAAGATTGTTCATGTAAAACAACAAAACAAAGTCCGAAAACAGGGTATAGGTGGGTACCTATTGGTGAAACTGCAAGTAAAAGTTCTCAAAACGAAAAGTTGGCCAACATGTTTACTAACAAATTATGCGAGAAATGGTCAACATTTTCCGAGTAATGGCATGACGCGATTGTTTATGCTTGTATCTAAGAATGTAGTACTGATATCTTTGATGAACTAAGCATTGGACAACCATTGAGCAAAAGCATATTCCTAAAGCATTATCCTACCAGTATCGGTGTATGTACCAGGGGGCCTACCATCACGGCAGGCCCCCTGGTACATACACATAAACCGGGTAATATTACATCAGTGTAGGAAAGAGATGAAGCTCTACATGTCGTATAGATCCTTCTCTTTCCGCCACGAAGTAAGATTAAAATAATACTGCTATAAGCGGTGGTGGTGGGCCCCCTGTACATACATAAACTCACGCCTTCTTCCCATGGGGGTAGGCAGAAACTACAGAACACCACCTGCTGCGATCCTTACATATTAGTTTATAGTATGACGTGGCTGTGCTTTAAAAAAAAAAAAAAAAAATATTAAGTTGAAGAAGATTCAGGAACTAAGTAAAAAGGATTTAACGGTATTTAACCATCAGGCAAGCAATGGTATTGACAGAGAGTGGGCGTCCTCGACCCTTCGCCGTCATCCCTCGAGAGCCCTTGCGTGTCGTGGATTTATTCAACCACTTTGCTCGACTGAAATGCTATTTATAGATAATTCTGTTCGTTTTTTTTTTGGCGTACCTTTTTTTATTGAAACTATTTCTGTCTGTCTTGGCATGGCATTGATGTCTCCCGCCAACTCCATGCCCAAAATGTATCCCTGTGGTACCCCTCTCTTAGCTGATTCTCCTAACAATTCTGCTTCTACCTATGATTTGGGGATCTCAAGAAGGACGACTCTCACTTAACTCTCACACTTACATACTTACACACAAGTGAAATCTTACCTTGGGTGCCAAAGTTCATCGTAAACACTCTTTCCCCTAGTTGTACCTAACGCTGCATAGTGTTTAGATAAGTGTTTTTGTACAACTAAAGGTAATAAAAAAAACTTACAATTCATAAAAACGAAAGCCCATATCACTGTACCCATCTACTATACAGGGTGTTAGAGTAAACACCGTTATCCTTGCAATCAGTGGTTTGGTTTAATTTATAGAACGTAAAATCAATGGAAAATTACAACTTTCTTTTTAAATTTTATAGATCTAAATTTTACCACAAGAGACGCAAGTTCGTTGACTGAACTTGCGTCTCAACACGGGCGGGGGTACGGGATGAGACCTGACCAGCAGCGAGCGCGATCCCTCCCTCGGTGTCAGATAGAAACTTCTTAAAATCTTTTAATGAAAATAACGTTTTTTTTTGTTGTTATCAGTCATTTATTTTTATATTTAAATCAACTACCCATGGTTTGAATGACAAGAGTGTTTACCCTTACATCCTGTATAGCTGCAATACCTACCTCCAAAGTCCCGAAAAAGTCCAGCCCATCTAAGGCCAAACCGAATGCCAAAACTACTCCAAGACAAAAAAAAACGAGCGTGTTAGTTTTCTTTTGTTTTGACTATCGAAACAAATGAACCCTGAAAAAATGTTGGCTCCGAAAGTTTTCACGGTGCGAAACAATAATGTGATACCTACCCTCAAACATACTTTCGTTTTTTGTTCTGAGAGGAAAGCTGTTTTGTATCCAAGGATTTGGGGTTCTACGTAGAGTTTTACGGTATTTTGTCCATTATGGATTTTGGGATTGCTTTGGCGTATGCCAAAGCAATCCCAAGCAATCCCAGCTTGTCTGATTGGAAACGAAACCATTTTTATTAGCCTTGAAATGTATAGGAATCAACAATGATATTAAATTAATAATATCATTGGGAATCAACAATGACGGGTAGCTAAGTAGGTACTTACTTCCATTTATCTGGAATAGGTACATGAAGTGCGAAAATAAATATAAACAGTAATAATTATAAATGTTTATTGTAACAGTATTACTAGTAGATCCGGTAGAATTTAAAATGATAAGATTATACGTCCACAGCAGTGTAAAACATTAAGCGTAAAGCAATCCAAGAGCATTAGTCAAATAAATAAAAAAACCTACATTTCAAGCAGTTACTATACTTACTATGCATAATCGACTGCGCATAAAATCTACATCAACATGTAGTGTAGTTACCTAACCTACCTACTGTTTTAACAAAATTAGACAAAAAACTGCCCGTTTTGGATGTAGGTTTGAGTCATATAGCTGGCAGGGAATAATCGAAATCGCTAAAACCGGTAGTTAACGATATATGCAACCTTATTCTTGTCCCTGGCCATGTTAAAACAACAAAAACGTGCATTTCTAAATCTGGTCATCATATAGAGCATGTTAGATTAAAAATTGTCAAAATATGCATAAAAAGTTTCCAAAAACAAACCACCAATAACCTGCGCGGGAACACAGATGCCCAAAACAGAGGATTTCCAGATGATTTCATTTTCTGAGCTCGAATATGTACACACGGCTACACATCAAGCTATACATTTCCAGTATAAGCTGACCTCGCATTGTACGGAAATCCTATACAATGCGAGATCAGCATAAACTGGAAATGTATAGCTTGATGTGTAGCCGTGTGTACGCTAAACTCAAATTAGAATATATTGGACTCACCTTCGACATTTCAAAGGAGCTCGTCTTTGCGGCACTGGTGAACTATGAACGCTGTCAGGAAACACCAAATTGTGTTTCAAAGCTAAAAACTCCGGTGTACTCATCCAATTTGGGTTGCCCTCGTCACATGAACTCATTGACAGTGACCTAATAAACCTGTCCCCCGACAGAGAGTCAGGGGTCAAATCTACGTTCTCTATTGTTGGATTAGCGATTGTTATGTTAACAGACGTCATTGACTGTGATCTCACGTGCTTGTCGTACACAAACACCTCATCCCTGGACTCATCCTTCTCAAAACTACTGAAAACATTATCCTTTACAGAATCTATTGACTTTACCGTAGGCTTAGAACTAGAGGACAACTCGTCCTGAGTCGTATCGTTGGGAGTGTATCTTGTATCAGACGACTTTATACTTTGTTTATCAGAGTTAGAATTTAAACTTGTAGTTTCTGAAGAATCAGAAAATGCATGTTCGTTGTTAGCGTCCACTTTAGCGCTGTTCGTATTACTGCGTGATTTAGGTATTTCCTTTGGATTCGCCGGTTTACCAGTTACTACTAACTCATCGCTCGGACTGGTTTCTACGGCCGAAGGACATTTCCGCAGCGTTGAATTCGGAATCCAGTTGAGGAAAAGCGTAGGTCGTTTGGCATTATTATGCTGATCTGTAAAAACTTTAGTAGTGACTGTGAGGTATCCTGGATGGTGTACAATATCTAATTCATGCCTGGCGACGGTCGGTGGATGCACGCACACATTGTTCTTGCAAAACAATATTTCGTTGTCGACGTAATCCGGAGGTTCCTCGTTGTCGTCAAACTCTAAACCGAGGAAGTAGCTCGAGGCTCGTTTCAACAGTTCTGGCAGCGGCATTTCGCTGCGGGATATGTTCACATTTCCTTAAATATCAAAGCACGATTTATTTACTGCGTTGCGTTATCACTCGCGACAACCTCATTCAAGCGAGGCTGTGTGGGTACTACGCGCAAGTAAACACCTACACAGTTATGTTGATAACGCTGTATTGATCGGCCAGCGAGAATAGAACCGACCGGCATCGGCATCGGCGCTCGGACTAACGTCACAGCTGTGTCACCCTGCAACTTGAACGGGTAGCACGTGTGTCAATGGTTGCTTCACTGAAAATCGATTGGAGTACAAAATATGCTCATAACAATTAATTATGCAATATGATAAGTAAAACTGGGCGTATAGCCCTGCTGCTCCGAGCCGTGTCTGAACAGACTCTATTTGGAAAACATTATTATGTATGTTGGATATTATAATAATAGCACCAATTCTTACTGTTCTTAGTATATCATGGATACCTAATGCGCCACACAAGGCCTGCAACTATGCTGTAAGTATGGGGTCAACCTTTTATTTTTTACCTGTGACAAAGTCTGATATTATACAATCGTATTATGTAAGATTACCTGATACGTTCGCTGTTTGGTGTAGCTGTAGACGTACCTACATTAGGTTAATTAAAGGCAAGTATGTTTAGATGAAAAAGAAAATGCTATAAGCTACCAGACGGGCCGCGCGTGGGCCAAAAGACAATTGTAGTTATTTAGAAAGTCCTAGTGCGTCAAGAAGGTATCGAACTTTAGCACGACGAGCAGTGGCGGATTTACAAATTTTTAAGGTATAGGCTGAATAGTTTTTGCCGCCCTTGCCTCAACAATTGTCATATCATACATTATTTTTACAATGCAACAAATCATGTATGGGTTGTTAGGTTAGTGGGAAGAGGGGCATATTCGCATATTTTTTACAATTGCGCTCTTTTCACTCATGAGAAGTGTGGGCAAAGGGCGCAGAGGCGAGAGGCCGATTACTGCTTGAGGAGCGGCGAACTAGCTGGTTTAATCTAGAATATGGCAGTTTGCTACTCTCGGAATGTGCAATGACAAGTGAGAGAGAAAAGTCATCGACAAAATTTGTTGCGGACTTCTATCTCATCTATCTGTAAGACATCAGAAAACCGTCATAGAAAAATATTTTTGATTTGTATGAGGTAAAAAAAAAAAAAAAAAAAATCGTTCCCCAAATTTGCCGCCCCCAAAATCTGCCGCCCTAGGCTCGAGCCTACTCAGCCTGCTGGTAAATCCGCCACTGACGACGAGCGATGACGTCCGACCCTCAAAAAAAAGAAAAATTACCTCTAGCGAACGGTACCTATTCGGTACGTCGTAGGTATACTTATTTATGTACTTATGTAGATCTTATCTATCTAATCTCTATCTATCTTCTTAGCTGTGTATAACAAAATCGTAGGTAACCGTTAGTTTTTCTTTAAAATTAAATTCTGGTAGCCTCTCCGATTTATTATATCTAGCTTTTTGAATAAACTTTGACTCATTCCAATGTGGTTTTCCTTTTCCAACATCCACGCAGAACGTCTGCCGCGGACGGACTGCGAGTATACTGCGACGCGGACGCAGTTTCAGTGATGCTTTCTGTTCTGAATTCCACGCGGATGATGTCTCGAATAAAAGCTAGTGTTTATATGTGCAGTAGGTATGAGTAGCAAACTAAAAGAGTGTCCTTGGAGTTTCTTGCTTCTCCAAAGAGAGCTACATTTTGGAATGGACAATTACTAGCTTCAACTTTCTGGCTAACTGACCGACACGGGGCCTGTTTGTTTACTTAATTGAAAAAAATGCTTTGAGTTTGACTAGTAATCTATTGTTGAAGAATTGATAGCATATTCCCACTTTACTATCCGCCAAAAGTAATTCCAAACCTATTCCTACGTACAATGTTGCTGAAAAGTTAAGTCGTTCAAAAGGTTAGCCGTTCATTTGGTTACTCTCTTGTGGAACACCCAGTTTAACGATAACTCTTAAAGATATAATAGGCAAGCGCTTTATTATTGTGGGACCTAACCAATTGAACGGCTAATCCATTGAAACCCTACAAAATCCTTCCGAGAGATTCCAGGGAAAGGGTTTACTGACCCTGGCACCCTGCTCATGATAATGGTTGTTAGTTTTAAGTGGGGTATCCAATGCACATTAGCATAAGCCGTTCATGTTTAAAACCATATCGGCAACCTTATAAACGGCTACATAACAGAAAGGATGGTTTGGTTCTATTGTTCTAATAAATCTGCCAGTAGTGCCTCTCAAAGAATGAGTCCAAAGCAGAGAGTACTCTAAAAGTAAGTACTTACTAAATGAGTCCCAACTTTATCTAATCATAGAAGGTATAAGTAACTACAGCGATAAAAACGGATTGTGGTCTGCGAGGGATTATCGGTGAATTTTTATCTAAAAATGATAAAAATAAATAAACAACAATTTTAGATAGATAACATTTGAATAACAATAAACAGTAAAACGGAACGCAATTTATTTTACTAAAAACCCCGCAAGATGGCGTTTTCCTTGCATAATTTATTGACGCATGCGCCACACATTGCAATCAGCTGTCAGAAAGAACATAATCACGTAAAAAACAAAATTATTTGTGTCTTTAGATAATTCCCGTCAATATGGCGGGGCAAAATCCAGGTTCGCCGACTGACTTTCAATATTTTTACGAGGATGAAGTGTATAAAATCAACAATCGCGGTCAAGTGGTCTTCGGTCTGGTACTCGAGAACTATGAAGCCAACTCCAGCGATCAAGAGAGCGACATTGAAACACCTATACAAAAAGGCGAAATTCGTGTTGTCTGGCATCCTTCCGGCACCGAGCGAGTCATATCCGAGAAGTCGGTAAGCGAGGACAATTAAAAAATATCGTATTTGATCTCACGCGGTGTTTGGCACTTGCGCACCGAAGTGGTTATTGAAAAAAATATAAGGCCTGTACTTGCGAGTACAACAACCCTTAAGCCCAGGGCTAATGCGAATTTTCTTGAATAACACATGGTTTGCCCTTGAATATGTTCCAAAAGGGTAAAACAAGTTATAAAGTTCATTCAAATTAAGTCTACCCTCAAGATTTAATGTAATTGGAAACTTTTCCACAATTTGTAAAATGTTCATACAATTTATAAAGATGTATCATCTGATAAAAATTCCAATAAAAATATAACTTGTTCTTAGCTTTCAATATTTTGACCCTTAACCAGACGTGATACTCAGGTTTATTACTTAGTATAGTAATTGGAATGTACATGCAGGTATAGTAAAAAACATGCTGCTTCAAAAGCCACAAACCAATGTTTTCAATGTTTGAAAGAGAAATACTTAGAATAGAATATCTTTATTTTGCATAAAATATGGTGTATAAATTACATAAATATTAACATATTTTGATTACTTATTTCAGCATTGTAAAAATACCTTAAAATAAAATTATAAACAAAAACACTTCAATTATTACTACTGAGATAATACGAAAAAAAATTTTTACTGAGATCATGTTATTACAATTCCCATATTTTTAATTTCTCTGTCCATAATACATTTTTAAAATAAATTATTATCTGCCTGTCACCAGTTTTCTAAAGACCAACAGACCATGGAACAACTGCTACAATTAATGAACATACTTATTGTTATAATGAATGAGCACAGTGGATTCCTACCAACCAAGACACCGTTGAAGCTGTCCATATCCCATTCTTATAACATTTACTCAATAATACTAATCATAAATTCTTCTTCTATGGTGTCCTTGCTCAAGCTCAAAAGGACTGCGGCCGTAGGATACTAAAAAATTATATCTAATGCTTTATGCATCTGCATGCGTGTTTGAATGAATCAATTTTTTACACTTATATCTGCATCATGCAATTTTTTACTGACTTCAAAAATAGGAGGAAGTTATCAATTTGTTTGTTTTTTTTTTTTATAAGCTTGAGATATTCAAACAAGAAACTGTCAAACGTATGCCATGCTTTTGTTAATAAATAAATATTATGATATCCCAGGTTGGCTTAGCGGACCGCTCATTGATGCCAGGTGATGTTGTCCGCCGGCTCATTGCCGGCAAGGATACTCAGAGGGGCTATTGCAGGGACATCATAATGAACGCAGCCCTGCAGATTGTGGGCACCAAGCATGTGATACCAAGTGTTGCTAGCGAGAGGCTCCAACCTCTGGAGGAGTTCACTCCAGATTTAGCTGTATGCCTTGATTCTTGGGTTGGAACTTCTAAGGTGAGCAAATCATACAAATATTCTCATTGGAACCTGGGGTTCAAGAGGATGTCAAAATGCCCATACCATATGCAAAAAATAATAAAAAAGATGCATCTAGTGCATCTTTTTTATTATTTTAATATGGTGACTATTATTGCTGATACTTTATATTTTGAAGTGGCTGTTGACTTGATATGTCAAGAGCCTACCATTAAAATAGGATTGGAACAGCCTATTCTAGAACATCTTAGGCGCATATTGATAAAATGCTCTTATTTGAATGTCAATTTTATATCTCATAAGGCCCCAACTTAGTGGAAAAATTATAATAATATTATGTGGCTTTAAATTTTATAAAATGTTATCATTAAAGAACTTCTCTTGAGATTGTTATAAGACACAAACATGTTAAATTTTATTTGTAATCTTTACCTGAAAACCCCTGCCTTAGGGGAAAAAATTTTGTATATTAAAACCTCACGGTGTGTGTATTTTTATGCTTATTTCTATTATTAAATAAAACAGTGATGGTTAGGCAACAAGTCACCATATATAATTTGATATGCATGAAACATATTGCAGTAGTGAATAAAACATTACATTGTGTTGTAGTTAAATATTAAAACTTCAGAAAATTAACATGTTGTCCAAGCAGTTCATTTGTATTTACGATTTATAAAGCAAATTAATTTGTTAGGCAACAAGTAAGATAATCTCTGGTGTTCAATTGTACATAACCATCTTAGCTTTTGTGGTTAGAAATATTACAAAAGCTTTTCCCGCGGCTTCACCCGCGTGTAGGTCGGAAATTATCCGGTCCTAATTCAGGTCATGGTCTACCCATATGCCAAATTTCAGCCAAATGCGTTCAGACGTTTTAGCGTGATACCGTAACAACTAACTTTCGCATTTATAATATTAGTTAGGATAATAGTATGGATAAATGGACATGTGATTAAAACCAATCACATGTCAAGGGCTGTAGAAAGATAAAATACAGGACGAATTGCGTCATCACTTTTAGGCAACAAAATAATTAGACATTTTACTTTCACACACTTGCAGATCGAACTCTGTAAAAATATACGTGTTGACTAGAGAACCTCCTCCGCTTTTCGATTAACAAAACTGTTTGCTACACAGGCGGTCCACAGCAAACTCCGCCTAGCCTCTGCCGAGGGCTCGCGCCTCGAGTACCCCGACCTGGACACTTGTCCTCTGGAGGACTACTCCATGCGCCGCCGCCGCTCCACTCCCTACTCCTCGTCCGAGTTCTACCCTGGACAAGTGGTGTACGGCCCGCTGGGCTCGCTCGACAGCGCCAACTGGCTCCACATCACCAAGGAAATGAAGGCTGCTAGGAAACATAAGATGCATGATCATAAGGTAAGCTTGAGAGACCAATTTTTTTATATACAATGGCAGGACAAACCACCTGGAGGGATTCCCTCAAAACTGAAAGAATGAAGCGTACTATAGTGAAATATAAGAGGGAAACACTGGCCATATTGATCTTTATAACGATCGGTCGTTATAAGTGGGTTAATATACTGGTCAAAGAATTGGGTTAAAAGTTTTTACATACTTTTGGTGACCGGATCTTCCTCATCCTACGGCCGAAATACGGCTTCGCAAAATATCGCTAACTTCCTCAAAAACTAAGAATTTATTTAAAAAATTCGGAAGAATCAAGGTCGACAACAACGTAAATATTTCGTGTCGTGATCAAAGAACCACGCTAATGTTCGTGGAAAGAACACGGATCGAGATAGCACTAGACTCGTTATAGTTTGTAATAATAATTATTCGTCCTACTCTCACGACTCATGACCGTGACTACCACAAGTCTTAGCCGCCTTAGCATTTAGTACCTACAACATACTATAAGTTCGTTTGTCCCCCAGTTCACTGTGGAGGCGGTGATGACTGAGAGCGTGAGCGTCCACTGGCAGTGCCGCGCGCTGTGCACACACCCGTCCGACCCCGCCACGCCGCAGCAGCCCAAGTTCCTAGTCGAAGGTAACCATAGTGTAATATGACTTTTAGGGGTATGAGGGTCTAAAATTCACTCATTCACAATAGAAAAGGGAGGATCCTCTAACCAGACGGGTGTTGTGTCTGTCGGGTCGCCGCCCCTCCTACCTACCTACACAACACATGAATAAATACACTACGTCCGCGCCCCGTGTTGAGATGTTGAGATCTAGCGCGTATGTTGAAATACTCTAGTGGTAAATTGTAGACATTCTTAAAAAAAAAAAAGTTGTAATTTTCCATTGATTTTACGTTCTATAAATGAAACCATACCACTGGTTTCAAGGATAACGGTTTATACCCTAACACCCTGTATTGAAGGCTCACGCATAAATGTAAATTGAAGTATTATGCAACCTATTCCGTTGGTGTGTCCCATTAAAAATATCTCAACTTAGTTTACCTTGAATTTTCCAAAAACAGGTGAAGATCTAAAGAATTTGAAGTTGCTGAATGTATTCGAGCCGTGCACACTGCAAGTCGGTGACAGGAACTTCCTCACTATTGGCCCCGAAGACAGCTTCGTAAGCAAGAAGCAATGGAGAAAACAACAGAGTAAATATCGCTTATTTTTACATCAACAATTTACTTTGTCTGTCTGTCTGTTACAGCTGCTTTTTTCAGCAACTACTCATGTTATCGTCTTGAGTTTCAAATGTTTGCCTAATGTCCAAGTGAAATATATTTTTTATTGCAACCAAAGTGTTGAAATTTTTAACATATTACGTGAAGTGGGGTTTCACTTGGAAGGGCTATATTACAAAATAATGCATATTATTTATTCATGCCGCATAATTACCAATTTGAGATAAATCAGGTACACTTTTGGGTGTAGGTAAAGGTTACAGGAGTCTCCGAAAGCAAGCTAAGCCGATAAAGAAGCCATCGAAGACCGACACCAACTCGACTGACCACGTGCCCTCGAGACCTAAGAAGCGCGCCTCGGCACACCGCAAGCTTAAGTCTCACGAGGTACCTTAGTTGTGATGTTCAACTTGATTTATTGTTGCATAATTTCTAAAGTTTTATAGCAAAAAAGTTATTTATTCATAATAAAAGATCCATTTTATTACAATTGAGCTTCCAATATTCCAGTAAATAGTAATAAATCAGCTAAATTGTATGTTAACAACCCTTCACGATCCTAACAAAATCGACACTAGCGAAGATGAAGAACAAACCCCACAAACGTTTTCGACCTTCTTGAAAAACAAGGTTTTTCTTGAGACGATTGTGGTTTATACCATAAAGCCAGTTTTGTAATAAGAACCCAACTGTGCTCGAAATACGGTTCTTAATAAAAAATTGACAACTTTGTCCAGTACTAAGTTGTTAGTTTTGTATTAAGAACTTTACCTTTGTTGGAATAAAGTTCGAAATAAGACGGTTTATTTTTTATAGAACGACATGGAAGTCGACACCGCGGACCAGCTAGAGTCCTTAGACGATGCTCTGAAGATGGACGCGAACTGTCCCAGCATCAAGATCGAGAACATTGGGGACGTGTCCTTACCCATGGCCAGCAGTCAGGAAGATACCGCTACTGAGGAGAAGAATGATTCGGGAATCAGGTTGGTATGGGGGGTGGTAAGCTTTGCTGCTTTGTGGACGAATTTTATAAATATACTTGAATATTAATAATGTGTTTCAAAGCCAAAGTCAAAGTCATTTATTTGCTCTAAATGTGGTAGGTAGTTACAAAAGATGGTACAATTTTATTTAGTGCAATTAAACATTTTGCCATAATATGGGCATGCAAATATTAATAAATAAGACTCAAATTTCAATAAACTATTCAAATAAAAGAAAATAATAATTAAAACATGAAAACAAGATTGAGGTCAAGAGCAGGCCCATCAAGCAATAAAAATAAAATTGTTCGTGGATTTTTGGACCCTAATATTTTGATGATCCCTTGATGGAAATAGAGCTCTTAACTCTTTTTTCAGTTGGGAGGTTGTGGAGGTCAGATAGGCAGTCGCTCCATGTAAAATACTGGTATTCAGCTGCACCCGGTTAGACTGGAAGCCGACCCCAACATAGTTAAGAAAAGGCTAGGCAGATGATGAACTCGTTAATATACTAAGGACTCGATTTTGGGAAAAGAACAATCGAATTGTGTCTCATTACTCGAGACGAGACCAGTTAACCTTTCGTATGCTAATTACAGTCACAATTACAAGGCTATTGTGTCTCGCGTGGATCCACATCCGATACGAAGGGTTTTCAAAGAAAGGAAATCGTGCTAAAAAAAAAATGTACTTTATATGAAGACCCAAGTCCCACTAACTATACTCCCTTTCATCACCATCATAATCATCAATCACCAATTTAACTCCTCTAAAATACTGTATAAACAAACTCAAATTCATATCAGCCTTACCTCATCTGTTACTGTACACCTTCGAACACCACAACACACCACCTAACTTACATCAAAAACCGCTATCGCTTATCGCTACATTTCAACACCATAACATACCGAGCCCTCTCATCAAGCACACTGTGACGCTAACTAGATGGCACATCCGCAGTCCTGAGCCGACCCGGGAGGACACGCTGCTCAACGGAGACAACAAGTCTGATGCGGCGCTCAATGACGACGATTCCGATAACTGGGAGAATACCAGCAGCGATGGCAGTGATACTGACAGGTGAATATTGTGCGAAGATTTTATCCAACTATTATTGAACAACAAGTGCCAAATCTTCGAATTGTTCAAATGACACTTAAGACCGTCTTCACGGTCTTCGAAGACTGGTTTGTGCAACGAAGACTGTTTGAACCCAGGACGTAAAACGGCTGCATTGTCGCAGAACAAAAAACTGTCTTTGAGAACGGTTCGTCGTCGCAACGCCCTCTCCTTAAGAATTTAGTAGGTACATATTTGCAATTTAATAACTTGTTTTTATTTGTGGTTCTATGCCGTTAGCGGTGCAACATGGTCATCTCGGTGTTCATCAGCGGCTTCAGCGCGAGGCAAGCGCTCGCCTCAGCTAGCGGTGCGCTTGCTGCGCGGCAAGCGCCTCAAGCGTACCGTGCGGCGCGCGCCGCCCGCGCCGCCGCCGCGCCTGGGCGAGCGCGTCGTGGTCGAGACGCTGCACACCAGCAGCCGCGCTAACGTCGTGTGGCAGGTACGTAATGTACACGCTTGCTGCGCCGCAAGCGCCTCAAGCGCGGGCCGCGCCTGGGCGAGCGCGTCGTGGTCGAGACGCTGCACACCAGCAGCCGCGCTAACGTCGTGTGGCAGGTACGTAATGTACACGCTTGCTGCGCCGCAAGCGCCTCAAGCGCGGGCCGCGCCTGGGCGAGCGCGTCGTGGTCGAGACGCTGCACACCAGCAGCCGCGCTAACGTCGTGTGGCAGGTACGTAATGTACACGCTTGCTGCGCCGCAAGCGCCTCAAGCGCGGGCCGCGCCTGGGCGAGCGCGTCGTGGTCGAGACGCTGCACACCAGCAGCCGCGCTAACGTCGTGTGGCAGGTACGTAATGTACACGCTTGCTGCGCCGCAAGCGCCTCAAGCGCGGGCCGCGCCTGGGCGAGCGCGTCGTGGTCGAGACGCTGCACACCAGCAGCCGCGCTAACGTCGTGTGGCAGGTACGTAATGTACACGCTTGCTGCGCCGCAAGCGCCTCAAGCGCGGGCCGCGCCTGGGCGAGCGCGTCGTGGTCGAGACGCTGCACACCAGCAGCCGCGCTAACGTCGTGTGGCAGGTACGTAATGTACACGCTTGCTGCGCCGCAAGCGCCTCAAGCGCGGGCCGCGCCTGGGCGAGCGCGTCGTGGTCGAGACGCTGCACACCAGCAGCCGCGCTAACGTCGTGTGGCAGGTACGTAATGTACACGCTTGCTGCGCCGCAAGCGCCTCAAGCGCGGGCCGCGCCTGGGCGAGCGCGTCGTGGTCGAGACGCTGCACACCAGCAGCCGCGCTAACGTCGTGTGGCAGGTACGTAATGTACACGCTTGCTGCGCCGCAAGCGCCTCAAGCGCGGGCCGCGCCTGGGCGAGCGCGTCGTGGTCGAGACGCTGCACACCAGCAGCCGCGCTAACGTCGTGTGGCAGGTACGTAATGTACACGCTTGCTGCGCGGCAAGCGCACGTTATTCGTGGATCTTTGTCGTTACGGGTCGTCAGAAGCCCGAAAGCCCGACAACCAAGGGGTATTATTGTGTTACCCAGCAACTGAATTGTGGAGGTCAGATAGGCAGTCGCTTTGGAAAGTTCATGTGTACTTATAATAAAAATATATTTCAAACATACATATAATAAAGAAACAATGTTTTATCAAATCGTAAAAACCGTGCGAAACAGGGACAGATCTCTAGTAAAAGTATAAATCTGTTCTATCTATCCACAGGACGGTACAATAGAAATGGGCATTCCATCCACACAACTGTATCCTATCCATCACTTAGATGGGCAGGAGTGTTTCCCGGGTGACTTCGTAGTCAGCGGGGCAGCTAACATCGAGGAAAATCAACAGGTCAGTACATAATGTTTTTGTGTGAAATCTGAACAATCGTTTATGTTGTTCCGCGAGTTATAAGATATATGAAGTCACATAAAATCCAACATGGCGGATTACAGAAGAGGGAAAGTGTAACTGAAAAAAAATAAAGACTAATATATCGTGTTTGGTATCTAATGAAAGGTCTTTCTGAAATACATCTATGTATTCATAAACCCCCAATAAGAATAAAACAATTATGCTGCTTTCAATAACATAAAAAGCCCTGCTATAATGTTTTGTAGACTACTTAACAAATAATAGATATTGTACTACATTTGCATGATCACTAACCCCAAAATGAAAAAAATAAAGTTAAAAATTAAAACCCAACTACGCCAAACACGCTAACCAAAAAAACGTATAAACAAGACCGGTGTGACCGGTGTCACTCGTAATTTCTACGATTTATGCCTTCATTACATGACATAGGTATTTAGTACAGTGGTACCCAAGTGATAAGGCGCGTCGTGAATCTTCGTTTGCACAGAAAAGAAAGTATGGCCCCGAAGATTAACGAAATAACTTAAAACTTACAATAAACCTTAGATCACTACTATAAGGTTCATAATACACTGCTGCTGTTAGTTCCGTCTCACTCGCAAGTATGGCGGCTGACTAACATGTCACGCGGCGCGCGCTACCATGGCGGCAGCTGCCGACCAATAGCGGTACAGGAAAAAAGAAGCGCGGTGCGTGGAGCGTGCTGATTGGTCAATGGCATTTCCCGCGCTTTGAAAATTCATCTTCTGCGCAGGTACATCGGTAAGCCATATCAGTTGGGTACTACTGTAATGACGTGTGACTCCGGTTATACGAGAACCGACGTTATTTCTGTACGATGTCTTGTTTAAACGTTTTTAGTCAGCGTTTTGTCGTAGTTGGGTTTTAGTTTTTAACTTTCGTTTTTTCGATTAACTTTGACTACAGTATCTCTGTAGAGAGCGGCAGTTATATATTATTGTCATTGAACAGCTGAAGCACAGGGAGTATGGTGTGGTTCAACGCGTGGATCATCACGGACGGACAGCTATCGTGCATTGGTACCGCACCTATACCAGCGCTGATGAGCCAGTGTGAGTTACATCTATTTATTTCTACTGTGTCGTTTCTTTCAGATTCATCTGTAATAGTTTGAAAATTGTATTTAGACAACCCGTGAGCCAATGGTATTTCCCATCGGCATGATTACGAATTTCCATACAAACTTTCATCCCTTACATAAGGAGTGAATTTTCAAAAATCCTTCTTAATATTCATTTTCGATCATAAGTACAGTCACGGACTTTAATTGATGAGCCACCTTCAAACTTTTCAATTTTGCAGTTTCATACATTCACGAGATTACACGATTAAACACGAACTCAAATCGCAAGCTCGTAAACAAGATGACAAATAAATTACTTTTAATCGGAAATATCCATAGAGGTTGACTAATAAGTTCTCAATGATAAAAATAAATACAATGTTGCATTAAGTTTATCCAATCTATTTGATACCGACCTCCTTTGAATCATAGCTCATTAACTCGATAATTATGAAAACATAACTGAAGACAGTGACAGTTGAAATATCAAGATGACAAATAAATTACTTTTAATCGGAAATACCCATAGAGGTTGACTAATAAGTTCTCAATGATAAAAATAAATACAATGTTGCATTAAGTTTATCCAATCTATTTGATACCGACCTCCTTTGAATCATAGCTCATTAACTCGATAATTATGACAACATAACTGAAGACAGTGACAGTTGAAATATCAAGATGACAAATAAATTACTTTTAATCGGAAATAGTCTTATCCATAGAGGTTGACTAATAAGTTCTTAATGATAAAAATAAATACAATGTTGCATTAAGTTTATCCAATCTATTTGATACTGACCTCCTTTGAATCATAGCTCATTAACTCAATAATTCTGAAAACTTAACTGAAGACAGTGACAGTTGAAATATCGATGTCAGAGAATTTCTCCGTACGCTAACGTTACTATGCAGCAGTAACCTAGCAACAATTGTTTATCGTTACTAGGTTACTGTTGCTAGACCTGCAATTGGTTGACTTTGATTAGTCACTGCTGTCAAGTTTGTAGTTCTGCTCTCAGGTTAGCCAACCGGTAAAGATATGAAATATAATTTTCTTCTTCTAATACGAAGACATATGACTTTGCATGTCGGGAACCGAATAAACCCGATTTGCATTACACGGCTAAAATGCGAACAGTACCAGGTGGCTCATCAATTAAAGTCCGTGACTGTACCTCCTGTGCAAAATTTTATGCTTCTATACCCAGCGGTTTAGACTGTGCGTTGTCTGTCAGTGATTGAGTTTAAGAATTTTATCAAGCAGATTGGTAATGCCAATAGATCCTGTTTCCTATATGGATCAAAAAACTATTAGACCAAATGTGGTTTGAGTAATAGGAAAGTCCGAAATGGTGTCACATTTACATAATGCAACAATTTTATGGAAAAAGCTTATTATTTTTATATTCCGTAGTCCACAAATGCTGCATGAGAGCGAAGTCAGCGTGTATGATCTGAAGGACCACCCAGATTTCCAGTACCGACCCGGAACGGTCGTCATCAGGGTCGCCAACTTTACCGGGGAAGATGCCAACTGCACTGCAGGACAGGTGAGACAGACATAAATACCAGAAATACACCTACGGTTTGTCTAAGGTCGATCAAGTCTTTCAGTTACATTTAAGTCAGATATCACTGTTCTGTGTTATTGGCTGTCGAAAATATCTGAATTGAATTATACCGGATTTCAGTAACGCTGAAAATGAACGCGGATGTTTGCTATAATCTACTAAGTAACAGCTCGTGCTAAGTAATAACAGCTCGTGGCTAAGAAATAACAGCCGCACGGGTCGATCCAGGTTAAGCTACGCTTGCCGGGGTTGGTCCGTGGATGCATGACCATCTTTACATACCGAGACTCCTCCGTGCCTCACACGTTAAGCCGTTGGTCCCGGCTGTCATTTGTGGATCTTTGACAGTCGTTACGGGCCGTCAGAAGCTCGAAAGTCTGACAACCAGTCTAACCAAGGGGTATCGTATTACCCAGTTAATGGGTTGTGGAGGTCACATAGGCAGCCGCTCCATGTCCAATACTGGTATTCAGCTGCATCCGGTTAGACTGGAAGCCGACCCCAACATAGCTGGGAAAAGCCTAGGCAGATAATGATGTTTGCTATAACAAAAGTTAATTAAATTATTTGTTTTCAGGTGATTGACAACTTCCCGTCTGGCCGCGTCAAAGTATGGTGGGTCGACGGACACACGAGTATGTGCTGGCCACAAGATCTATACAAGGTAAGAGTTATAATAAAATTAACAAACACTAAAATACAGTCAAATTGAGAAGTTCTTCCTAATAAAGTTCAAAATTAAACTGTCCTCTTTATTATCTATTTGTTGTTTTTTTATTGGTTTAATCGTCGCAAGCGCTACTGCTGAGCATGAGTTTTTCTGAAATTCACTGTAAAGTATAATGAAAGTGTCATACACAGGTGGGCGAGTACGACAGTGAAGAAGGCGAGCTGTGGGGCTCGGAGGGCTCCGCGTCGGAGGACTCGTGGGAGACGCAGAGCTCGGCGCACGAGCCCGAGCCGCGCACGCCCACGCCGCCCGGCCTGGCGCCGCCCGCCACAGGTATGTACTGCGGGACGTGGGAGACGCAGAGCTCGGCGCACGAGCCCGAGCCGCGCACGCCCACGCCGCCCGGCCTGGCGCCGCCCGCCACAGGTATGTACTGCGGGACGTGGGAGACGCAGAGCTCGGCGCACGAGCCCGAGCCGCGCACGCCCACGCCGCCCGGCCTGGCGCCGCCCGCCACAGGTATGTACTGCGGGACGTGGGAGACGCAGAGCTCGGCGCACGAGCCCGAGCCGCGCACGCCCACGCCGCCCGGCCTGGCGCCGCCCGCCACAGGTATGTACTGCGGGACGTGGGAGACGATCCTCGGGGATATGATCCTTCGTTACGCTCAGGATTCAATAAATCGCCCGTGATAAAAGACACTGAATAAGCTACTATTATTTTCTTGGGCTTGCCATTTAATCTTTGTATTTTATTGATACAGATGTTGTGGTGGCCGCTGCAGTTGGCGTAGCGGCAGAGTGCGGCTCGTGTGGGTCGTGCTCGGGCGCGGGCCCCGTCGCCCTGGGGCCCGCGGCCGTGGGGCCCGGGGGCCTGGAGGTGCCCCGCCTGCTGGAGCCACGCGTCGCCGCACACATCGAGCGCGGCCGCATCGCCATGAGGAAACTAGAAGAGATGTTCGCTAAACACCCCACGTTACAAAGTCAAGAGGTAAAAGTACTATCTCTGTTAAGGTGGCTACGCACGTCCCCGGCGGACGCGTGCGACGGGCCGCTATTAGCGCGCGACGGGCCGCTATTAGCGCGCGAGGGGCCGCTATTAGCGCGCGATGGGCCGCTATTAGCGCGCGGCCCGGACGTGCCCTGGCTGTTAAAGCCGCCCGTGGCCGCGCTCATCCAGCGCCTATACGACTACCTGCGGAGACTGCAGGTGTTGTTCGCCAAAGATCCGTCCGCAGAGACACAGGAGGTAGGTACACGTGGCCCGGCGCACCCGGACCGACTCCGCAAAAGTATCTCTTTCTTGTCTAAGCTTGGGTTTCCTACGGCAGCGGTGGCCGCCACATGACGGCCGCAGTGACGGCTGCGATGAAAATTATGACGGCGGGGTTTGACTTTACGGTGTCAAAAAACGCTCTTTAGGGAAACACACCAACTTACTTTCTTATTAAATAACGTTTCAGTGACGTCTTTCATGGTAAATTGCGGACGCTGTGTGGCTTAGGAAACCCTTGCTTAACTATACTACCACGTGCGTGTAATGTTGCTCAGATTTCAATTTCTCATCCTGTAATGAATGGGAACGGTGACAGAAAGGATGCTTCGGCATGCCGACGCGACACGTGGCGGCTGTGTCTCGGCGGTGGTGGCAGAACTGCGAGCAAGAATTTCTAGTGATTTATTATTCTAATTTGATTTGCTGTTTTTCTGCAATGCTTGGCATTAGTAATCATTTCAAATGCATCAAATTCATGTGCACAATCATACAAGTTGGGAGCGGTGTAATATGAAATTCAGCAGGACAGTGCAGCATACCACAAGACGCCTCAGCATCCCGAAGCATCCTGCAATGCTCGCACTTCGGGATGCACTCTCAGTATGTCGAAGGATACTTTTGTCGGCGCCGGCCTGATGTGCGCAAGGCCTCGCGACACCACAGAGTGTGATTTAATAAGTGCTCTTATTACGCGATGCTACGGACACAAAGTCACGATTATATCAATATAATCATGGTTTTGAGCACCGATTATAATTATTCAGCGTTTCAATTTTAAAGACATAGGTATTTAAAATTGACCCCAGGGTCAATTTCAAGAGTCCTGAACTTACTCCATGGAAACAAGGTTGAACATGGATGAATCAGTTCCATAGAAAATAAACATGTGCCGCCTGATAATAATCCTGCCTGATCTTCGATGGCTTCTTCATTTTTGGTTCCATTAATGACTTATTTATTACATTTTCATATTTTTCATTTTTGTTTTTATTTTTTTCTACCTGATGGTTCAGAAGAAATCGTAGACATGAATTGAATATTAAAAGTTATTTAATAAAATATCTATTCTTTTATTTTATTTTCTCCCCTTCCCTATTTTCCTTAAACTGTTTTTTATTTACATTTTAAACTCTGCCAGAGTAAAGATAAACAACACATTTTTAACTATTGAAATCCGACACTAAAACATTGTGCGACATGGATCTCTAATGAACCTGATGGCGGGGCTGAGGGCCTAGACAAGTGACAATCGCTTTGAAAGCGTCTCGTATTTCAACAGGATTGACATAAGCTTTTCGATAGCTTATATCAGTCTATACATTTTTACCTTTTCCATTATCGTCATCGCTGATACAATGTCACTTTGTCTAGGGCCTATGCTTCTCAAGGGAAGAAGGTCAAATCTAATACATAAATTTTAGTCCATTTTAGTCAACTTTAGATCCATATCGCATATAATACAATAACTTTCGCGTTTAATTATATAAATACAGCAATCAATATTTTGTGAATTATAACCATTTTTATAAAAAACCTCGTATATGGAGCGTTTGAAAACATCGCTGTCGGACCCACCAATAAGGAAAAAGCAAAACATATACACACGACTACACATCAAGCTAAGCTGACCTCGCATTGTGCGAAAATTCTATACGTTGCGAGATCAGCATAAACTGAAAATGTATAGCTTGATGTGTAGCCGTGTGTACAAATATCCTAGGTTTATTGCTGATTTTTAATTAGTCAGGAAACTTTCATCTCGACTTTCAACTTTTCACCGACAGCTTTTGTGTAAAAAAATATGTCAAACTGTCATTTATACTTGAGATATAAGTTATCCGACTATTGAAAATCAGCCCTTGATAAAATATTAATAGATATTTTTGCTTGATATACTATTTTCCAGGTTGAACGTGCGGAAGAAAACTGTGAGGCCCTCAAGTGACAACATAGTAAAGGAGACGTATTCGTTCGAATTTGAACTTTATTTGAATTACTTTAAGAAGTACATCAGTTTCAAAGAATACGTTTCCTTGACTACACAGTCATTTTTAGGGCCTTTCAGTTGTTCTTATGCACGTTCTATCTGAAAAATTAATCATCTCAATCTATTAAAGTATTACTGTACTGTAAATATTTTATAAGAGATACCATTCAGTCCAGTGGTACATTATGAATGCAAACATAAGCTTTCTAAAGATTTATTTTATTTTCAGATAATGCGCAAGCTGTTAAACTTGTACAAAGATTGCCGATTTTTAGACCGCTTAATGGGAACGTCCTTCTTCCATGAGGATCACTTTTTGGTAAGAAATTATTGAATTTAGGACGTAAAGAGTAACCAATGCACAAATAACACTCTCAAGTATCAAGCATTTTGTCAGTCTTTTGGAGGAATATTCCTTTAATGCGCATTTCATGTTATAATTAAAACTGACAAAAGTTTGCTAATTTCACGAATTTTTAAAATACCCCGTTCATGAATCTCATATTTATCATGGTAAATATTATTTCGCTGGATGCACAGAACCGGTTAAAGTGGCGGTGCTTGGGGGCTTGCTATGTCCAGGAGTGGACATCTTTCGGCTGAAATGATGATGATGATGAATTATCCCTTTCCTTTAAACACGACACACGCATACTTCATCCCGATGTATTCGTAGCGAAACAAGAGTCGATCTAAATAATTTTCCATCGTTAAAATGACCAGAGACACTCCCCAAAAAGCTCACCCACCACTTCTTTATCTTAATTTGTGAATGTACCCACTACCCTTTTACCCTAGGGTCTGCTGGAGCGCGTGCGTGAGCGCGGCGCGATCACGCCCCGCGCGGGCGAGCGGCGCGTGCACGAGCAGCTCGCGCGGCTGTTCGCGCCCGCCGAGCGCGCCGCCGACGCGCCGCTCTCGCCGCCGCCCGACCCCATGCTGGTGGACGACGACATGGAGAAGCCACTGCAGTGTGAGGGGACGAAAGCCATCGTCGCGGCGAACGTTACTGTGGAGCCGATGCAGGTGATGTGTACTTGTCACATTAATGTTTAGAGACCGTACTATGAGAGCAAGAAAAAAATTAAAAGTAAGTTTAAAGGAACATTTGAAACTAAAAACATAATGAAAACAAACAAAAAGAACTGTGCGAGGCCAGAAAGCCATATTTTTTCCAGTGTGAGAGGAATGGAAATCTCTCTTTCGCAACTTTCATGATGGCATTAATATTTCATTATACTGCCCCTGACGACAAATGCCGACAGCGGTAGTGTGATACTTTGCATATGTAGAATTTTTTTAACACAACTTTGCAATATTATCCTTAACAGCAACATTATCGCATGGGTAGGTACAATAAATACAGGGCGTTAACTTTTTTTAATAAGAAAAAAATCGGTTTCAAAACTTAGCTACATAAAATAAAAAGTAATACAATGTTCTTTTGATCACTTTACTCTATTCGTTACGTTTTTGCCTTAAATAATGCTAGATAAATAATGTTTATAATTTGTAGGTGGAGTGTACTGTGTCGAAGAAACACTTGCATTTGGATATAGAGTCGGCGCAGGCCGCTGGCTCAGAAACAACTGTTGCGCTGACAGATAGTATCGTCGTTGTTGACAATCGTAAGTACACTCATATATTTTTTAATGTAGACAGTTTTTCATAGGTAAAACTGACTGACTGGTATTTCGGGTTTGTTCGTCTAGATTCGATTTCTAATAGAGATCTTAGTCTTTCCTCATCCGTTCGCGCGAACTGTTAGTACGTACTCGTTTTACGAGCAAACCTGTACACTCATCATCAAAAGAATATGGTGTTCTAATAAATATGAATTAGTCATGTCTGAAAAATATACCTCATCCAAGTCATCACTTTTTAATTTTATCTTGTAATCTTTGATTACTGATTCATAATTTATTTTAGCTTTTAGCTGTTCCAAGCTAAAAGGGGAGTTTGGTAGTATTTATTTATTTATTTAACCATTTATGCACACACATATAAATACAGAAAAGAAGAAAGGAACAGAAAAATTCGTACAAAGGCAATGCTAATGTAGTAGTGGAAAAAAAAAAAAAAAAATTGTAAACTTACCAAAACTTGTAGGAAGTTACATAATGTTATCGTTTTGCAAAATGTTGCTCTACATCTTAACATGATCGATTGTATTGCCAGCTACCACGGACACAGTGGAAGGTGACCCGGGACAGGGCAAGAACGTCTGCTACAAACTGTGTTCACTCATACACGCACAGCTCATCAAAGCACACACCGAAGTTTGCCGGTAAGTCACTACACCAGCCTACGAGCTTACTAAGATAATAACTTAATTTTACAGAACTGAGGACAATTTTAGGAAAGTTTTTGTCGCTTTTGCAATGGACGGATCTTAGTTAAAATGATATTTATTTCTGTAATTTGGTTAAAAAAAATACATTTATACGTCAAATTAAATTGTTTTTAAAATTAGATGAGTTTAGTGTTTCTTAATTGACGACTCTGTGAACAAAGACCGAAACAAACTCAGAGTTCATATACTCTAAATACAAACATGTTAGTCAGGCCAAACTAACATGACAGTAAAATGATACACGCTTTCATCTAATTTTTAAAAATATTGACGCCGGTAAATATTGATCTTTCATAGCTCAAACATGATCTTCATTGAGTAACATATTTAGTGACGATATTGTCCAGGTCCGGCCGTAATATTATAATAAATTAAAACTTGGTTATTAGTTTTGCACACTGGCACCACGGCACATTTAAAATTAAAAAGCCTTATGTAAGTTGTAATAAAGGTTACATTTATTTCGCAGGAGAAGGCCGCAAGAGTTGGCCGATTTCCTTAACGCCTTAATGAGAAAACAAATCACAAACGGCTCTGAGGAGAACTTAGTCTACCACTTTTCAGTGTGAGCCTCCTTTATTGTTTTTATTTACATTTCTTTATAAATTTGGGCTTCTGTACATGTCTTTTGCTTTATTCACATAATTTATTTTTTTGGTATCCATCCCACATACGTTTAAGTTTTCATGATACATATACAGGGTGGTGATTACTCTTCTCATTTAAACTACGCTTATAAGAAACGTGAAAAACAACTTCTTTACAAAAGTTGAGGATCAAAAAGGTGGTTCTTTTGTTATCATTCACATTAAGGGATGCAGGTGGCTAAATCACTATCCTATATATGCGCTGTTTGTGCCTACATGTACATGTTAAAATTGCTTTAAATGCCGATTATAGCTGGTTTATAAGATATACTATAATTATAATATACACAGTTACAGCTGACGGTTACTGGGCTATATTCTAGCATCTATCTTTAAAACATCGTAAACCATATAAAATATACGGGCGTCACCTCACAAAACTGATTCCCCATTCATTTTTAACACCATCATGTACAGATTTCCAAAAAGCTTTTGTTGTTTATTATTGATTTATTCATTTGTTTATATTTTTATGTTATTATTATTTTATTTTATGCATTTCATTATGTCGTACTGTGTCGCTGGGGTCTTACCTGTATAAATGTTTTTGTAAAAATGTAAATACTGCCCAATAAGGTCCTTCATTTGACTTCATTCATTTTAAGTAAGCTGGTTGAGGGCTTTTCGATAATGATGCTTGTGTAAAATTATGAAAAAAATTGTAATAAGCTGTGGTGATGACGACCCATAAAAAGTTTCTATAAAAACAAAAATACGGAAAAGTGGTAAAATATATCAAATTCAGAGGACTTGCCAGTAATTTCATGATAATGATCACATGCCACAGTATGTTAGTCGTTTCATAGTATTTTTTTCTACCCTCTTACCCCTAGTTCAATACTTATATTAAACAAATGTATACGAATAAGAAATTCTTTATAATTTTGTATCATGTTTATTTTGACTTACAGTAGTAATACATTTCTTCTCTTTAACTTCTATAGACTTGAATATTATCTTTAAAAGTTTTCATGTAGCTCGCTACAATCTTTGAGTAGGTGCCCTTATTGCCCCGTTTCGGATGAACACCCTGTGTACAATGCATGTAAATCCTACAAAATTTATAGACTGAATTTATGAACTCGGTATTTAAATGCTGATAATGTCGTTCTTCCGTGCGATATAATCTGCGCCGGAAAAATATAATGTACGTTGTTCATTTTGGCAGAATAAACTTGTGCTGCGGATTGTCTGTTTTCTGTGCATTTTCAAAAGTTGTAATAGTGAAAGAAGAATTATTTTTTATAACAAGCTTGAAATAAACCGCAGCCGAGAATAACCTCAACATTTTCTATATTACAAAAACGCCGTTGCGTTTGATTGCAATGTATCTATCTGCAATCTACCAATAGTATAAGCAGCGATTAGCTTCTATCAAAATATAACAAAACAATCGTAATTATAGTAGTTTTTGCTATAATTTTTAGCATTATTATTAATATTCTGTTTCCTCGCCAGCGTATGTAACACCTTTTCCTTATGTTTTATTTACTTTTTTGTTTGTTTTGTAGATGACTCTATAAAAAGTGGTAACTTAATTTCTCTGATTTCCGATTAAACCCGATATTGTTAGTTTACCAATATTGTATTTACCATATATTTGTTTAATGTAAGTGTTGCAAGGCCCTTAGGGGTTGAATCGCTGTAACGAAAAGCATTTGCGGTTCATGATGGCGCTGCTTGTTAAGGAAATTTGGACAGTGATCTGTCAAATTCAGTACATTTTAAATTAGTTCCCTTTTCTGCCGCCTGCACGTCCGTAACTTTGTAATCGCTTTACTTGCGTTTCGTCATAGCGGACACACACCCAGTTTGAAACCTTGTAAACCCCTTGTATACCGATATGCATGGTACTGTAATATTATTGGTACTGTCTTATCCATTAACGGTTTATAACTATCTTTCCGTTCCTGTTATTACCTTGGTTTGTACTTAATTTCCGATTTGTGCAATGATCGTCCAAACATAGTATTTTTAGACCAATCATAGGAATCTAATGTTTTATTTTTTAACTGAAAGTCCAAATAGAAATATCCCGTCAATTCTTAGATTCTTTTTTATTATCTGGGAAGTTCTCTATAAATAAAAATAATTAGTTGGAAATCGATGATCATTGCATTAAACTACAGTTCTAACATGTTATAATATTATCTCACATGATGTCGGTATAATTATAGTCAGTACGGGGCGCTGGTTGTGAGCATGGCGGAAGAGGCCGAAGCCGCCAAGGAGGCTGAAGTCAAAGATGCTACCACAGCCACTACACAGAAGATGGAGGGAACTGGTGAGATATTCCACTTAACATGAACAACAGCCCAATTGCGAAGTACACTTACAATTTCAATGTCTTTCATTTTGACTAGTCAACATTATTCGTTGTGTTATTTACGTTGCCAGCAGACGAATTTTTCACATATATGAAGCATTAGCTGCGCCCCGCGGTTTCACCCGCGTAAGTCTCGATCCCGTGGGAATATCGGGATAAAAAGTATCCTATGTGTTAATCCAGGTTATAAGCTATCTGTTTGCCAAATTTCATCCAAATCCATTCAGCCGTTTTTGCCTGATTGAGTAACAAACATCCAAACAAACAAACTTTCACATTTATAATATTAGTAGGATTGGCTTAGAAATTTACTTAAAAATCTAAAAGATTGAAATGTGTGACGCAATTAGGGTGCTAAACGTTGAGTAAAAAGTAATGGTACTCTGGTACTTATTTTAAGACTATAAGTACCAGGACCCCCGCATTTTCAGAGCAAAAGTAATACAAAGAAACGGATTAAACATAACATAAATCTATCACCGAATTCGTCTTTGTGTCTAGTACGAGAATTCGATGTGGTACAGTTAACATTTACATAATTATCATAATATTTCAATAGTTACCAATAATCAAACGTTTTTGCTGTGATTTCGTGTTCACCATAACTTTTTTACAACAATAATGAATACTCCAAAGTCCATCGTATAACACAGAACATTCCATAAAAAATGTATTTCCTCAGTTGCCCCCGACACAGCGCCTCTCGCGACAGCAGAAGGTACAGACGAGGCGGAAATGGACACTGCCAGCCCCGCAGCAGCAGTAGTGCCTGAAGAAAACAAGGAAGGTGGCGAAGGATTCTGCGTACTGGAGTCTGCGCCCGCGGCCCATCGGTTCCGACTGTCCATGCTGCAGCCATCTGAGCCCAGGACCTTCTACTCCGCCGTGAAGAGGGAGATCAAACTGCTCAAAAGTGATCTACCGCCAGGGGTGAGTATTGCGTCTTGTCTGTTTCACCACATCTGGACTTTGGCAAACACTGCCTAAGAATATTATGTAGCAGATCAAGCGTGGAATCACAATTCATTATAATGAAAATCGTTAAATATTTTAGTTTTTTCCAAAACGTTTTATTTAAGAAAAAAATTAATTTTATAAAAAAACTGTTACCTAACAGACGTTATTAAATCACTAGTGTGTTACATACCTAGTTTTTTCATTTAGAAATTTCACATACCTATTTTTTTATAGTTATGTGAAATTTCATACACTAATTTATCTAAACTCATGCAATTACATCAAAAGCACAATCAATAATATCGTAAATATGGCGCTCAAAACCAACATTCAATTGCGGCGGTACGCTCATAAAGTAATAAGGAAAAAAGGGAAAATGTACTTTATTAAAACTTTTTAATTTCACGTGTGTAAAGAGTGTCATTAAGGTACTATTTTTGATGTCGAAATCATTAGATCATAGACCATTTTAACCGAGTTTTATTTCAGAAAATCTTATTATTATCAAAATCTTTTCCCACAGGTATGGGTCCGCGGCTACGAGGACCGCATCGACTTACTATCCGTGATGATCGCGGGCCCCACCAAAACCCCATACGAGGGCGGTTTGTTCGTGTTCGACGTGCAACTGGGAGGAGAGTACCCGCGGGCCCCGCCGCTGTGCCACTACCACTCATACTGCACCGACAGGCTCAACCCTAACCTCTATGAAGATGGCAAGGTAAACCTATTACTGTTTACATATTATATTGTACGGCCAGCAACAAAAGTTAGTTAAAAAACTGATTTGTACTTATGACCAGCCTATATAGTCCCACTGCAGTGAAAAGTCCTCATCTCATACAGAGAATATATGAGCATCACCACCTTTGCGCAAGACGGGTTGGTGATTTCAGACTTATATCCAACTATCTAAATTCTAACTAATATTATAAACGCGAAAGTTTGTAAGTATGGATGGATCGATGTTAGTTACTCTTTCACGTAAATACTACTGAATGGATTTGGATGAAATTTGGCAAACAGATAGTTTATAACCTGGATTAACACATAGGATACTTTTTATCCCGATATTCCCACGGGATCGAGACTTACGCGGGTGAAACCGCGGGGCGCAGCTGGTTGACTATATAGTCCAGATTTCCTCACGATGTTTTTTCTAGTAATGTCCAAGGTAAACTCACTGGACTTAAGCGGACCTTCTGCCCCCATCGTCTCCGGTCCAAAATGTCCATCCCATCTTCTGAAATTTGCTTGAGAACGTACCTTGTTTTACTTGGTCGGAACATCCGAGTTGGCGTGACGTAGGGTTAGTTAATACCAGTCATCGTATTGCTTGTCTACCATTGCCAATAACCGTCATATACCCTGAGAATATACATTATATACATTTGGCATATATTGGTAATTATTAATAGTAATGTCAAAATCATCATCTTGCACTTGTTCATAAAACAATATTTCCTTCCCCCAGGTATGCGTGTCCCTACTGGGCACGTGGTCAGGCCGCGGAGTGGAGGTTTGGGGCAAGGACAGCTCGCTACTGCAGGTTATTGTCTCGCTGCAAGGACTCATACTCAACGCGGAGCCCTATTTCAACGAGGCCGGCTATGAGAAGCAGAAAGGTATTAAAATTATTTTTAAAGTTATTATAGTCTTGTGTCCGGTTAGACTGGAAGCCGACGACAACATTGTTGTCGTCGGCTTCCACGACAACTGACTATTTCACATGGAGCGACTGCCTATTTGACCTCCATAATCCAGATACTGGGAATATGATAAGACTGGTTGACTTTGGTAAGACTGGTTGTCAGACTATCGGGCTTCTGACGACCCGTAATGATTGCCAAATATCCACGAATAACAGCTGGGACCAACGGCTTAACGTGCTTTTCGAGGCACAGAGTCTTAGTATGTAAAGATTGTCACTCATCCACGAACCAACCCCGGCAAGCGTAAAATAGTTGGAATCGCCCAGTCTCCTTTAGCACGGAAATCTCGATGTTTCGACATGTCGTCATTGCACCCGTGCGAAGCAGGGGTTGGTCACTAGTTAAATTTTATAAAATAAAACTTAGGTGAATGCTAATCTCTTATTTTAATCTTCCCCTCACAGGTACACAACAAGGCAAAGAGAACTCTCGCATGTACAACGAGATGGTGCTTCTCAAACTAGTGCAGTCAATGAGCAAGATGTTGATGAATCCGCCCGAGCCCTTCCGCGACGAGATCCTCACGCACCTGCGCGCCGCGTCGGCGTCGCTGTGCGCGCGCCTCGAGGGGCTCGTGCTGCTGTCGGGCGAGGGCGGCGCGGGCGCCGGGTCGGGCGGGCCGGGCGCGGGCGGGCCGGGCGCAGGCGGGCCGGGCGCGGGCGGGCCGGGCGCGGGCCCAGCCGCGGACGACGCGGGCGCGGGCGGCGCGCTGGTGGCGCCCGACTTCCCGCTGGTGCCGGCGTCGCGCGGCTTCTGCCTGACGCTGCGCTCGTCGCTGGAGTCGTTCCGCGCGGCGCTGCGGCGGCACGACATCGCGGTGCCGGCGAGCACGTTATAGCCGCGCCCGCAGCGCCCGCCCCCCCCCACCACCGAGCGGCCACACAAAAATATATTGTAGTCTATTTATTGTGATGTTCTCGAGCTATCCGCTAGCTCCGTCTGTGTCCTCCTCGTGTGTCACCGGAGTCGAGTGTCACGCTGCGCATGCGGACTTCGGGCTAGTTGCTCATATTACCGGATAATATGAAACCGACCGGTCCTCTCTAAAATTAATGATAATCAAATTCTAAATGAAATGTTCGATCTGCGAATGGTATGATTCTTAGATTTATTAATGCATAGATTAATATTATTTATTTGTTACAAAGTAATGTCTACTTTTAATTCAACATTCGACGTTATAATGTTTAGATTATGAGTACTTATTGAAATTGCATACTTTTTACGAGGCAAAGCTTTTTGCTATCATTCGAATATTTGCTACACTAATATTATTATATTATACAATAAAGACAGATAATTTTAGATGTAACGTCTAGAACATTTTGTTCCTGATTCCAATATTATTTAATATTACAATTGAAGCTCCTACTTATCAATATTAGGGAATGGTGTACGAGTATTACGAGTATCTCATCAATGTCTATTTTATGTATGTGTAATGTTGTATGTAAAAAATGCATTCACTCATTTTTATGTAATTATAGTTTTGTTTTTATTTTATTTTTGTTTTTATCGCGGGAAATATTAATTAGTATGGTAATAATGATGTAGTAACACCGTCGTGGTCAAATTGGCGCAGTTCCGATAAACAGCAGTACATACCACTTAGCATAGTCGATAGTTGCAGTGTACGAGCTCGACACGCGACTCATTAGATGTTCACTATGTTATCGATACCTAAATAAATGTTGTTTTCTCTTGTTACCAATGTATAAAACTAATGAAAATAATTTACACTCTTAGGTTTAGTGAAAGTAGATGTTTGGATATTAATTCATTTCCTCACCAAATACGAGCGTCACAAAAGTAATGTCTTACTTACTGTGACACCTACAACTACATTATTAGTATTAATTTTACATTTCCCGAAAATTAATATTAACATTAAAATTGCAAGTGCTACCCAGTGAATCGCGCTTGAATAGTGATATTTTGGAAATTAGTTTTAATTTTCTATTCACTCTTGTTTTAGAAAGAAAAATTATTCCTCGTTAGTGCTTATAGTATTAAACCATACGGCCCACGCCGCGCCAGCGGCAGCACAAATACAATGTAACTTCATGCCAAAGTCAATTGAGCTATGGAAGGCTTTTGTCGCTTGTGTACGCGAGATAAGTGACAACTATGTATAATGATAAAAAAATAAATAATTCTTCAACATTATCCATGCTTTTTGTTTTATTAACCATAACTACCGTTACCTTATTTTCATCCGTAAGGTCACAGTATAATACAGTAACAGTATTATGTCTCGGCTGTGACCTTGCGGTAATTACTTACGGCCGCTCGGTAGATGAACCTTCCGCGTCCGTGCGTAACTGCCACGCACGCGGCACTGTTGCTTTCTTATATACACAGAGATTTCGAAGCGCTTCGTTTCGGCCGTTTTCTATGAAGATATAATACTGTTACTTATTTATACTGTGGTAAGTTAAGTTAGCATCTGCGATTGGAGCGTGAACCGCATAGAGTATAGTAATAGATTGGTGAACCGTGGATATTAGGTAACTGTATTCTTGTTAGACAATGGTTTTGATTTTATGGTTCGTAAAGTGATAAAGTGCCTAGTCAAGTGGGCAATGTGTTATTGGGTTTTCCATCTGGAATTTCTCAGTAGCAGCTCGGAGTCATAGGAGTCGATTTGTGTCTGATTGATGGCAATGGGCTCGCCCTGTATCACAGAAACATAACTAGCGAAGTGTGTACGTACATTCAAGGAAAAAATATGTTAACCACCTTATTCGTTTTCTACGTTATTGCCAACATTTTGAATGAGAATATGACAGTTTGAAAAGGTGGCCGCTACGGGGGAAAGTTATAGATTTTTTTATCAAATTTGCTTGACCGTACCTACTATATAGGTTACTCGTCTGCCTAATCCTTTGGGGAAACAGGCGTGGTGTTATGCAGTGATAGTTTACGTTATCCAACCACCTCTCATCTCCATTATCAGATCACGTCTGTGACACCATATACCATAATATTTAACATGGGGGTAAAAAAAAACAACCAATTGAACACACACGGGTAATTTATTTTTATTATAAAAATATTTTGTACTGCTAATAAATTAAAAAAGAGTCAGTCGATACAATAAACTCCATTTTATATAAAATAATACATTACTTCCTTTAAATGATTCCTTTATCACAATGAAAATATAACAAACATGCAAAAGCATATGAAATTATAAAACATTCGAAATTAACATAATTATGTAAATAAATTTTTAACGATTTGGCACCATTACCATTCAAAATCAAAGTACAAAAAATAGCTGGTATAAAATATCTTCAAATAAAGAAAAAAATATTAAATGCACATTTTTATTTCTATATACATATTTCAAATCGTATCATAACTTCGTAATTCCTTTATTGTTATAAAGTTTCTTTCATTTAATTTAACAATAAAATAGAGACCAAACATTGTCATGACTGATACCTGCTCATCGTTACAAAATTGACAAGAATGTAAGTACAACACTGAATATTTTATTTATGCAAGCGTTAAATTTCATGGTTATTCTATAATCACAATTTTATTGAAATTCTACACAACAGTAGGTATATAGTATCACTAAATAGTAAGTTGCCTCGAGACATATTATTGCATCTATGTGTGCTCCTGCACTGACAGAAATTACTTCGACGGAAATAAGACGATAGGGAAGTATAATGAGAACGCAAAATAACCAACTTTTACTGTTCTTGTGATTGTCAATATCGTAAAAGGCAACATTATCATGTTGCAAAAGATGTTAGTTTATCATTGATCGAACTTAACTTTATTTAAGGTTCTACAGGGTGGGGTGTATCAGAAAGGTGATTTAAGGTAATTTGACCACACCTTTCTGATACACCTGTATATCACACAATAGCTACTCAATATTCTATAGTATTTGTGCTTTGCAGTTTCACAATTGTATTCAAGCATCATTAGTAAGTAAATAAATAATTAGGTATATAAGTCTTTTTCGTAAGCTTAAAGCACTAACAAATGATACGAAATTCGCCTCTTGCCTATTCTTTGGAATAAGGTAACATTGATTATAGTTGTTAACATTTAAATAAAGATCAATACCAGAATAAATGTCCTGATATTAATCAAACTGAGTCATTAATCAAACCTGATAGTAACAAAATGAGGGGTGCTATAAGTTTAACGTGTATACACACGTTAAACTTATAGCACCCCTCATTTTGTTATTACTCTGCAGCCGTTTAGCAGCTACGTTGGCACAGACACACAGATACCTGTGTGTCTGTGCCAACGTAGCTGCTAAACGGCTGAACCGATTTTGTTTTCTTTTTAAATAACCGGTTTCATATGGCGGCTGTTAAGTCATTTATTCTGATTTAGGTAATAATTAATGATTATAGCCATATTTCGACGATTTTTCAACGTTAAACATTGATTTATTATAGTTAATTGATTTTTAGGACAAATAGCAATACTGATACAAAAATACAAAGGCTGTGGCTGTGCCGTCGACAGTTATTATTATAATGGTCATTAGAATTATAAAATTAAAACAAGATTATTGACGATAGCACAGCGAGGAAGAGATATGAATGAACACAAGTATATTGTTTTCGCACTCGCGGAGGTTTGTTTAGTTATTTGATTCGATAAAATATAGTAATTTGACATTTAAAAATCTTATTATAACATTATTTTTCCTTAAAACTAATGCATGTTGCCTTGAAACCTCACTCTGTATCTGAAATCTTACAAAATCGCGTAAACACCATATTTCATTTACATTGCCAAATTCTCATAAAAACATCATCTCAAAATTAATGTCATGAATTCTTCTCAAATATGTGTACTGACACTAAAATTATGCACACGAATGACCACAGCAGGACGAAAATAGCCCATGCAACGTGGGAAAATGGACTTTTATACTTATTGACTACTCCTAAACCTAGCAAGTTCGTGCAATGACGTCTCGCAGACACCACAAGAAACGTCGGTATGAAGTATTGAATACCTGTTCCGGCGTATGAACCTGTGAACTCAATGAGTATACTTATATCCTCTAAGAAATACGTCAACAATACTGGAGGAACAACTGTAACTACAGGAAAAATCGCTTTTCTTAAAATAAAATTGTACGATTCAAGTCTCGACGTATCTAAGAACAAGCTCTGTAAATTATTCCTTAGCGTTATAGCGATAATTGGAAAACTGGTAGACAGCGTAAAAACTGGGAACAATGCGAGGAAATACTCAACAACTTCTAGGAATATGTTGTCGCTCTCTGTGGGTATAAAATTAAGTGTATAAAGGTCGTTTAAATGTGCGAAGGCGAACGCTCCAGTGAACGCTAGGAGTAAGTAGAAAATAGCTATGATTGCGTAATCGAAGAATAGATGTAGACCGAGTCTCGTCTTGCCTCTGATTGGTGCGATGAGTCCAGGCAGCGAGTGGTGGCACATGAAGGAGTAGACGCAGGCGCCGAACAGCGTGGGCATGCCGGTGACGTCAAAGGCAGGCGGGTGGCCCTGCGGACCGCGACCCACCAGCAGATGGATCGCCATCGAGATCATTATCGTGAATGCTGGAAACAAATAATACATAATTATTATTGTCCTTTATTTCATAAATGGTAAGACTGGTTGTCAGACTTTCGGGCTTCTGACGACCCGTAACGACTGTCAAAGTCCACAAATGACAGCCGGGACCAACGGCTTTACGTGCTTTCCGAGGCACGGAGGAGTTTCGGTATGTAAAGATGGTCACCCATCCACGGACCAACCCCGGCAAGCGTAGCTTAACCTGATGGATCGACCCGTGCGGCTGTTATTACTTACCCACAAGCTCCTCGGATAAATCTAATATGTAGACATCTACCTACAAGTAATATAATTAACTAAGTACGTAAACTTGATAGTCGATAAAACAATGACCGAGTAACATCATATTCTATAGGTTTTTCCATCCGCGATCGATAAAATTAATATGTATTGCTGTGCTGTTTACATCACTGGCGTCGATAACAACAGAATCCTAACAATCCTAACTATAATACACCCCTTTGCAAAAAAAACGGGCGGTTTTGATTTTTGTACATTATTGGTAATCATTTAGTTGTAAACAGGTTTTAATAGCCAAACTATGTTACTGGCACTTAATAAAGAGTCTGGGTAAGAAAAAAAGTTAATTCCAAATTCAAAACGTTTATTTAAAAACAATAATAATCCCGTGTTCCGTTTGTGACTATTACTAACATTTTGCAGGTTTGCGGTTAGAAGGATATCCTGGCAACTAAAACTAACTTCTCGTTATTTTTAGTAGAATAATTTATGTTTGTCGCATAATCCAGCCTTATTGTGACTTAAAAGTGATATCTTTGTGTTTATTGTAATGGCAGAAAAAGCAATAAGAGCTAGTAAAATTTCTGCTGGAAGAGGAGTGTGGCCAAAAAACTATATTCTTATTGATTATAACAAATTACTAGTCATTTATGCTAATGACATAGTAAAAATATTAATATTATCCATACAAAAGCCAATGCCCGTTTTTTTTGGAAAGTGGTGTATTATACATGCGAAAGTGAGTTTGTTACGCGTTCACGCTAAAACGACTGAACGGATTTGGATGAAATATGGCACAGGAGTAGACCATGACCTGGAATAGGACATAGAAAGATTTTTATCCCGATATTTCCACGGGATCGCGATTTACGCGGGTGAAACCGCGGGGCGCAGTGATATCGCCACCCTGTATAATATTATAACAACAGAATAATATTATATAGGGTGGCGATTTAGTCACCTACATCCGTCAAGGGGGTGATTCTATCCGGCATACTAAACGAAAATCACATCAGATTCGTAAAAAAAAAAAAATTTCTACCGTAGACAGTATTCCGATGCATGTATGAAAAGTTTTTTTTACAACTAGTAAGTATGAAATGCTATGAAACTCATATTTCATAGCGAAAGTTGTTGTTGTTATTAAATGAATATTTTCAGCTGCCTTTGGCGCAATAGGTGCTCCCCACAAATCCTCGCTAATATGCACTTGCTCCATCAGTCATTCCCTATCAATTGGTGTGAATGCAATAAGTGAGCACTATTGCACTTGTCCCATTGACTGAATCAGGTGCAATTTATTAGTTAAAAGTTAGTTAAGTAAGAAATACGTGAGAGTTATGGAGTTAAGTCATGCATTGGAATGTGAGCTTTATATTGTGTGACGTACGTTACATTTCTGGTAGTCTGAAGTATGCGACAATGAGTCGGGAATGCCTCGCCACGCGTCGTCAACACACGACAGTTAATTTTGGAAATGTCACTCTACCTGACACGATATAAAATAACATTTCAATGCTTACCTTTTAGGTTGAGTTGTAGGTGAGTTGTTGTGGTGTGCGTGTATTATAAGGCCGTAGTAGGCCTTCATTAAATTAATAAATGCTTTTAATTTTACTAACGTGTCATTTGCGATAACAAATGCCTATTATTTTTATGAATTTAGTACCTATTTGTTTTTATAATGAATGCGATAAACTTACCACATTTACCACAGCGTACCTACAATACACTGTTTCAATATTTTAGAAATTGGAAATCTCATTGAATTGCCATGGCTGCTTTCCGAATTAGAAAATAATCGCTCACAACGCTTACAGCGATTACTTGCGTACCGAATTAGATATCACAATTATGACAGCTGAGAGCTGTCAACAATTCGGAACACTCGCGACAGTCCTCGTAACATTAACATAACCTCAAACCTTGCATTGTTATTATTGTTGATATTCATATTAAAAAGTGCTTCTGTGTTAAACACATCAAATTAAAAAAAAAAACAAATTCATCAGTATATTCATCAATAAAAAAAAATACTGTTATTATGATTTAAAACAACACAGTACAACTGTCAGTTTGACAGCCACATTGACAGCGCTCATGGTGATAATAATCTCTAAGGCATGGTCGGCGTTATCGCAAGATGGCGCGTGTCATGACGTCATCTATGACGATTCACGGGACATCGTTATCGTGCCTAGGCTAATACGGAACGGGTTTTAGCACGCCCAAATCGATTACAGCGTAACTCGGAACGCACCCCATGTTTTAAGAGCAAATTCACAAGCGACAAATAAATTGATTTTAATTTTTCTAAAAAGCAATAAATACCCACTACCAGCAGACTCAAATATTTTTTGGTGGTATAGGACTGTAGTTAAAATAGGAACTTACATAAATAATTCTCATAAGTCATAACTTCTGCTTGAAAACCTTTTAACATTTCAGGTTCGGTTATATTTACTCGGAGGAGCTCGTGGCTACGTAATAACAGCCGCACGGGTCGATCCATCGAGTTCAGCTACGCTTGCCGAGGTTGGTCCGTGGATGGGTGACCATCTTTACATACCGAGACTCCTCCGTGGCTCAGAAAGCACGTTAAGCCGTTGGTCCCGGCTGTCATTTGTGGATCTTTGACAGTCGTTAGGGGTCGTCAGAAGCCCGAAAGTCTGACAACCCAGTCTTACCAAGGGGTATCGTATTACCCAGTTACTGGGTAGTGGAAGTCAGATAGGTAGTCGCTCCATGTAAAATACTGGTATTCAGCTGCATCCGGTTAACCTGGAAGCCGACCCCAACATAGTTGGGAAAAGGCTAGGCAGATGATGTTCGGTTACATTTACTAAGGCCTAGAAATTACCCTGTTGTACATTTTATCACCACTTTTAAAATCAAGAAACTCACCCAACCACCTCATCCCCGAAGTGAACAGCTGTAAATACTTGGTCTTCTGCACGTTGAAGAAGACGAAAGGTCCCATGGCCCCCACAAACGTGAGCAATGCCACCCGGTACGTGTCCAGCCGAGTGTACCCGATGTGTTCCGAAGATGATGCGTTGAAGCAAGGCAGCTCATCCCAGACTCTCGAGTCAGTCACGTTTGGAGGGATTGGGGAACTGTTGAGTGGAAATAAGAATGGTTTAAGAGACAAAAACATTACAAAAAAGCATTTATTTTAAAGAAAAATACGCTTTTGAATAGTGAATGAGTCGGTCAGTTAGTCAGAAAGTTCTTTTTCATTCTTTTCTTTTTTCTTTTCTATTAAAAACTCATTTCATTTGATGGATGGATGGATGTTTGTTACTCTTTCACGTAAAAACGGCTGAATGGATTTGGATGAAATTTGGCAAACAGATAGTTTATAACCTGGATTAACACATAGGATACTTTTTATCCCGATATTTCCACGGGATCGAGACTTACGCGGGTGAAACCGCGGGGCGCAGCTATACTTATACAGGGTGTTAGGGTAAACACCGTTATCCTTGCAACCAGTGGTTTGGTTTCATTTATAGAACGTAAAATCAATGGAAAAACACAAATTTTTTTTCTTTTTTTTATTCTACATTTTACCACAAGAGACGCAAGTTCGTTGTCCTATGCGCTAGGGCAACGAACTTGTGTCTCAACACGGGCGGGGGGTACGGGATGTGAACTGACCGGCCGCGAGCGCGACCCCTCCATCAGTCAGTCAGCTGTTTCACTAGAGAGCACGTTGTCGGATAGAAACTTTTTAAAATCTTTTAATGAAAATGAGGTTTTTTTTTTTGTTGTGTTCGGTCATTTATTTTTATATTTAAGTCAACTACCCATGGTTTGAATGACAAGACTGTTTACCCTTACAGCCTGTATAGGGCATTTTTGTTTAAGGTAAGATTATGCTGAAACCCAAATTCTGTTACACTTATTCTATCTGACAAATCTATTCAAATCCATTTATATCTATCCATCCATTCTGACAAATTAATATTTCTTCCCTGCTGAAAAATATAACTCCAATTTAACGTTAATTAAGTAACTGAACTTGATAAATGACGTATCGCGCACGACACGCCCATCTTTGTTATTGTTTGGACAGCCAATAAATCAGTGCGCAATTTATATTTATAGCTGCCCACACGCATGAGGACACAGACATTCGTCCGAGTTATCTCTGTCGCTATTCGCAACGTTGGCACATTATAGTATTATTGTAGTATACTGCACCAGTTAAAGAACATTACACCTGATCAAATATTGGTACCTGTTTGAATTATTTATTGTATATTAGTTCATGTAACAGCTAAGTTAATAAACTGCTGCTACTCATACCTAGTATGATAATATCGTTGGTGGTATTTCCAAGACATGCATGGCCAATGATATAAAAAGGGGCAGTCTTTGGGTCTGCCGAAAAGTGAAAACTAAGCAACAATGCGTAACCTCAACGTAATTCAAACGGTAGACCGTAGATGGCGCTAAAAACATTTCTTCAAGCGTGACGGTGACGGTGACGCGAGTTCCATGATTTTTGTTCACCTAAAAAGTGCTCAACGCGGCTAAAGAAGTTTTCACTTTAATACCAGGTTATACGCTTATTCTATCACCTTCTCAATTCAACTCAAATGCAAGCTAAATATCGTAAAAATACAACGGAATTTTATTAAACTTAATAACGACGTTGGTTAACTCCGTGGTACATCTAACATTGACATCGTACATCTCGGTCGAATCAGATCCTAAAATGCTACATGCACGTAGGCGGCTGCCATTCATCCGGGTTTCCGGATTTGTTCTAGTTTGGAGGGCATCTGGGGAGCGTCCGGACGGGGTTTTTAAATAGTGCCAGGGTGAAACCCGGACATTGTTTGACACAACCAAAAGTACTAACATTGATGGTATTATAAACTTAATGCACTAGCTGCTGGCCAGCTGGCCGCGGCGTAAGTTACTGTCAGTCAAAATCAGTCAAGCCGTTTCGGAGATTAGCCGGAACAAAAAGAGAAAAATATTGAAATTGTTTTTTTGTTATAAGTACCGTATAAAATACATTTAGTTAAAGCTGTTTTTTTGGTATTACAAACAGACACTTCAATTTTATTTATTTTTATGTATGTATGAATACATTGTAATAGTTTTCTTTATTTATTTTTACCTTTTTTATCTTCAAGTTCTTTCCATTACACACTTTATAGTTCGTCAACATAGTGAATTTAGTGATTACTGATTACCTATCGACTGTTAGCAGTTGTGCAACGCGATCGATTACACGCTTCATTTAGTGCGTGTACCTTACTCTGATTGTCCATTCATTTATTTACCCAATGATCATATCGGTCAAGGATACAGTATAAATTATAATAATAATAATAAACAGGTAATCACGAGGTGTGTCACAGCCAGTGAAGAGTGTGTTTGTTAAAGAATAATCCTGTGGGATGAGAGCGGTTACTTACAGAGAATTTCTTAATTGTACTAACATCTAGCTACTGAATATTAGGTCATAATAAGGTATTACTATGACCTAATATTCAGTGGAAGCTTGGAAAGGCTCTTTTCATACTAAGAAGCACTAGCATTGCTCACCACGCTTGTTCACGGGTGATTTCAGATGTATATCCTAACTAATATTATAAATGCGAAAGTGAGTTTGTTTGTTTGTTACACTTTCACGCTAAAACGGCTGAACAGATTTAGATGAAATTTAGCACATGGGTAGACCATGACCTGGAATAGGATATCGGATACTTTTTATCCCGATATTCCTACGGGATCGAGTGACACGGGTAAAACCGCGGGTCTCAGCTAGTTAACTATAATTTCAGGTTTTCTCACGATGTTTTGTTTCAGCAATGCACAAGATAAACTCGAAAGAGTATAAGATCATACCTACCAGTATTTTTTCCGAGGAATAGATATCGCGATCCGAAGCACAGCATTTTATCGCTCAGCGGCGCTAATCATTATGGTAAAACTAGCTTCCACCCGCGGCTTCGCCCGCGTGGTATTTCGATAAAAAGTAGCCTATATCCTTCCCCGGGATGTCATGTGTTTCCTTGCCAAATTTTATCGAAATCCGTTCAGTGGTTTTGGCGTGAAAAGGTAACATACAGACAGACAGACCGACAGACAGTCACAGTTACTTTCGAATTTATAATATTAGTATGGATAACCCGGGCATCACGACTATCATGTAGGGTAAGATTAAGAGCTAATAATGTAGATGCCTATGTCCAGCAGTAGCTAAAAGCATGACGACGAAAAAAGTGAAATAGAGGTACTTAAGAGATACAACCGCGGACTTTTACGGTGAACCACTTTGCATCCGTATGTCCTTAGTAATAAGGTTTAAAATTAGTTCACGTCAGTGTCCGCGATAGTACGTGTTCTGTGGCAATAAACAATTTTTTATTTTTTTCTTTCTTTCAAATCAAATCAAATCATTTAGTTCTTTGCAAAAATGAAATAGATTCCTTACCACACTACATCCATAACGGACTTCGCAACAGCAGCCGAGTATATCGACAGGTCTCCATACAAGTAAATACACAAAGTGCAGTAGAAGGTAGTCCTCCCGATCTTGTTAAAAAACAGGTTCGCCATCTCCCCCAACTCCACACGCCGGTCGAGGCTGTAGTATCGAGAAGGGATCGTGTCTCCGCAGACCAGAGGTTCTTCAAGGTCCCCATGGTTGTTCTGCGAGGTTGGTGGATCATCGTCTGATTCGTGGTCTTGGATCTGTGAATTTGTGGTCTGGTTTAGTTAGGGTCAAATCAAATATAGGTAGGTACCTCAGACCAACAAAAAAAGTTGTTTTTGTTGGTCTGAGGTAGGTACACTCACAGACCAGGATTTTCCCATATCTCCATCTCTTTAATATAGTAGCCGCCTTACTAATAAACGTTGTATAGCGCCTGTATAGTTACACAACACTTTCGTCTTCTTTTTTCAAAAGGCAAATTACTTTTGAAAGAAGAAGACAAAACGTTGTGTAACTATACAGGCGCTATACAACGTTTATTAGTAAGGCAGTTAGTCTGTAATAGTTTGCAATAACATAATTATTGTTATTACATTAATTACAGGTAAAACCGATGATTCTAAAAGCATTTGCAATATTTTATACTAGCTTCCGCCCGCGTGGTATGTCGATAAAAAGTAGCCATGTCCTTTCTCAAGCTCTAGACTATCTGTGTACCAAATTTCATTTAAATCGGTTCAATAGTTTTGGCGTGAAAGCGCGACAGACACACAGACAGTTACTTTCGCATTTACAATATTAGTAAGGAAGTGAGGATTGTTTTTACCTGTAGCCTAAGGCTTAATTCACCACAATTCAGTATCTATAAATGATTACTATGGCTTGTTGGTTAAACAAAGTCCCCCTTCGCATCTGTCTGTCTGTTCGCGATAAACTTAAAAACTTCCGAACGGATTTTCAAACGGTTTTTCATCAATGGACGGAGTGATCGATGTGAAAGGTTTAGGTGTAGAATTCATTAAAGTTTTATGTAAATTGGTTGAAATATGACGATTATTGTTGAAGATATTGAAAAAATCATGCCGACTGGGAGCTCTACTGACGTGCGCCGCGTAAACCGTAAGAGAAACATAAAATTAATATATGTAAAATTAAATATAAATAATGTTCTAAAAAATATCTAAAAAGTTCAACAAAAAAGTCCGCGATAGCAATTATATATATCTTTGTATAACCCACAGTAACCACAATTATGTTTCAGAATTTGATAAAATTTTAATTGAAATAACAATTACATTTTTTACAATAAAATATGTTATTTAAATTGGGCATTTAATTAAGATTGAAGTATGCCTTGAAATCATATAATTTAAATGAATACTTTAAAAGATATCACAGATTCAAAATACTTATAGTTCTCGTTTTTTTTTTTATTATTCTCTATTCTTTTTTTTTTTTTTGGTATCTTGGCGTGTGCTAGCTGACATATGGCTAATAATTAGATTTATGTTTTTTACCGACTTCAAAAAAGGAGGAGGTACTACGTTCGGATGATTGTTTTTATTTTGCGTAATGTAAATGATTTTGCAAACTTTTGTATAGAATCAAATTTTTCTAACTGAACAGACAGCTGTGCTGCTGGGGAGTTTGTTGCGCCACTTCTTCTTCCCAGCTAAAGCACTAGGAAGTGGTGAAGGGTGGGCATTTTAGGGGACTGTCTTATGTAATTTTGACGTTCGAAAAGTGCTGATTCTCAGCCTAGATTGAATAAATGACTTTTGATTTTGATTTCTTACGGCCCTCTATTATATGGTACTTAAAATATAACTGGCGAAATGTGAGTGTACTATAGGTACACTTCTGCCTAACCCTACGGGGATTACAGCCGTGATGTTAAAATACTTATGGTTGTTGTCGGGGGGCGCAGAGGTAGGAATCAATAACCTTTGCCTCGGCTATTAGTTATGGTAATCCCGATAGTATGTTCCCGTGGGATATTTTCAGACTTCCACACGGGCGAAGACGTAGCAAAAGCTAGTTCAATATAAAAGACGGACATAATGAGGTGATACAACATACAGTCACACAGTTTTCTTTAATTTAGGCTTCCTACTAATTTGGCTGATATATTCTGATATTATCTCAAGTACATAGTATGTAATTGTATTAGTGTATGTAGTAGTGTGTGTATGTGTAGTGTATGGATAAAGTAAAAAACCGGCCAAGTGCGAGTCGGACTCGCCCACGAAGGGTTCCGTACCATTATCTATAAAAACGGCAAAAAAATCACGTTTTTTGTACGGGAGCCCCCTTGAAATATTTGTTTTATTTTAATTTTATTATTTATTGTAACTAAATATTCTGTGAATATTTCAAGCAAAGTCAAAGTCATTTATTTGCTGTAAATGTGGTATTATAAAGGTGGTAGATAAAAATAAGCTTGAGCGATGACACATTTCACCATATTTTGGCATGCAAATATTAAAAGTATGGCAAATAAACAAATAGGTAAGTAGGTACCTAAGAAAATATTTACCAAACATGAAATTATTTAAAGTAACTACATCAATCTTCAATGTACACAACTAATTTAACAAAATATATATTATATTTAAATGTATAGGTACCTATGGCAGAAGGCACAACATAAAAAATAACAGAACAAAATTATATTATAACTACAATGCATTCCTGTAATGATAGGACCGACAAGAAGTTTTTTTTAGAAATTCACCTATTGAATAATAACTATGTGAAATGAGCCATTTTTTTAGTACTATGCAGAATTTTTTGTAAGGAAGATCAGTTATAAAATTTGGAATTGAATTATAAATAAGTGGTGCCATATATACACAACTGCGTCGGAATAGTTCAATCCTAGGAACAGGCATTTTTAATAAATATTGTGTGGCTTTACGTTTATTCGTATTATTATTAAGTTCAAAAAGTGAATAATTTGTTTTAACAAACTTAGCGATTTCATAAATATAAACGCAAGGAACTGTGAGAAGGTTGTGTGATTTATACACTGGCCTGCAGGAATCAGTCCAGTCCATATTGAAAATTGCGCGTATGCATTTTTTTTGTGCTAACAGAACTCTAGAAACTTCAGAAGAGTTTCCCCAGACAATGATACCATATCGGATGATAGAGCAAGCATAGGCATGATACACCATTATAGCAGTTTCTCTGGATGTCTCATTTTTAACTTTCTTTAATGCAAAAACAAACCTATTGATTTTCATACATATTTCATTGATATGCTGCTTCCAGGTGAAATGTTCATCCAGTGTTATACCAAGAAATTTTATTTTATGAAATTGTTCTACTATTTGATCTCTATGCAGTATTTTAAAGTGGATATATTTACTTTTCTGCGTTTTGAAATGGATAATTTTTGTTTTTCTACGTTGACTTTTAAAGCATTGTTATCTAACCAAGTAATAATTTTACTCAAAATGTTATTTAAACGTAAAAAGATCACGTTTGTTGTATAGGAGCCCCCTTAAATATTTATTTTATTCTGGGTATTTGTTGTTATAGTGGCAAGAGATATACATCATCTGTGAAAATTTCAACTGTCTAGCTATCACGGTTCATGAGATACAGCCTGGTGACACATGGATAGACAGACAGACAGACAGCGGAGCCTTAGTCGTAGGGTCCCGTTATACCCGTTGGGTATGGAACTCTAAAAATGAAAATGAGTATATAAGGGGAAGTTAAAAGTGGCGCCAGTGACAGAAAAGATAAAAAGTAATTGTTTGGCCTGGTATGGGCATGTGATGAGGAGAGCGGAAACGCATGTGACTAAAAGAATGATGAATATAAATGTTGATGAATGGAGCAGGAGAGGAAGGCCAAAGAAAAGATGGATGGATTGTGTGAGGAATGATATGAAAGAGAAGGGAGTGAATGATAGTGTGACGATTGACAGGGGAGAGTGGAAAAAGAAAACGTGCGCCGACCCCGAGTAACATGGGACAAGGACAGGAAGATGATGATGATCTCAAATAGTATCTCAATACTTACACTCTCCCTCTTGATAGTCTGCAGCCTCTTCCACTTATACACAGCATTCGCACAAGCCATAGTCTCGATGACATATGTAGCGTTCAAGAAGCTCATGAACGCAAGAAACATCAGTGATATAGTGCTGAGACCCCATCCTGCGCGTGCAAAGGCTGCTGGCAGTGTAAGCGCTCCGGTCCCAACAATCAAGTTGAATATGTAGATTAAACCCACCTGGTGACAAAATGTGTGAAACGGAAAATGGCCATGTTTATTTACTGTTGACTTAAGATTTTTTATTTATAATTTAATTATAATGAATCACAAATTTATTATATTCTTATTACAGAACACTAGAAGCTTTTCAGTGTTTGTACTTGTCAGTCTGCCTAGCCTTTTCCAACTATGTTGGGCTTCCAGTAGACTGGATGCAGCTGAATACCAAGCTTTTAATTATTGTACAAGGTTTTAATTTAATTCAATACAATATTTTCTTTAAAAGTATCAATCTTTTGCAGAGGACTGAAAGTAGGGGACAGCTTGTAACGGTATAGCACGCGATGGAGGGAGAAACAACAGTTCATATCGTAAACAATACAGAACAAAAGAACTTTCAATGCAGAAATTCTGTTGCTACCTCAATACAAAACCACACGCTATAGGACGGTTTTGTCACATATGGTCATTAAAAAAGCTACTTTTCTGTTACATTGAGTGTTTATTCACATTCTTAGCACTTACCCATACTGAATATTGGTCCCCTGCCTCTGATAAAGGCATTCTTATCAGCCTTCTTATACCCCAGAAGCGACGAGGCATTGCTCTTTGTTCTTACACGACATTGCTGCCGGGTATCTGACACAGCAATGAATGTATTTTCCCTAATCGATGTAATTTTAATGTAGCGAATTGATGATATCGAATAAACACAAAAGTTGATAGTGCAAATTTTGACATTACGTCAATAACTATTGACAGTTCTACTTTGACGTAAGCAGGCAGTCAGGCACGGTCGACACGGTCGTACGTTCCGGTGACGTAATTCCGTTATTTCCCGACGAAGCGCATCAAAACATTGTACCAAAAAAACTGAGCTCTATGGCCAAAAACTGATGAACCGTTCATTATAACTTGTCCCTTGCTGTCATGTTGGCACAATTGTTTGTCAAGCAGTTAAAATATTAATAGAGTTCAAAATGGCGACTAACAGAACAGTGCTACTAATATCATCACGGGACAGATTTATAATGAACGCACTGAACAAAACATCAGTCTAGCGTACGCGTACCGGATATATTATTGTAGGCGCTAGACCTGTGGCTTTTCGTCCATCCAAAGGTTGTCTGTAAAAGATCGCTTTTATTGATAAGACCGCCCTATGTCTAATTTTTATGGTGTACATACATAATAAAGAGTATTCAATCTTTTTATATTTTAAACGACTGCATGTTGTTATGCTATTGATTGCTAGCTATCTGAAGGTACGTATTGCTTATTTTGCCGTTGCGATGTTTTGCTTCACCAGTTTGAGAGATTGCATAGGTGATGAAATCATTTACTTACACAAAGTAAAGCGCCTGTCTGGATTCGAACCTACGACCTCGTAAATCGCGGCCGTTTCCACCACCATTGTTCCCTGCCGCCCTTTACTACGAAATAAAAGCGCATTATCATGACGGTGCGGTTGACTGTACCGACCATGATCCTTGATTGATGTTCATAGGATGATAATTATATATAATTAAGGCCCTACCCTACCTCAAATTCTATCTCGCTCGCACCATACTACTCGCGGCCTGTTTGAGAGCGAGCGAGACGGAGTGGGAGTGGGATATTGGCGGCTCTCAAGCCTCGAATAATTTAGGTTACTTATGCTTTTTACGGTGAAAATAAAGGTAATTTAAAAAACAAAATACCTGCTCTATAGCTAGTTCAGTTTATCATGCAAAGTTTCATGATCTAATTTATTTTTTTTAAATACCAGCGGTTTATTGTTTGGTTTTTTTTTCTATCGAGAAAATTTTATGTACCTAATCCTGTTTTCGCCAAACATAGGACCTAGCATCAATCCTCAACTTTAGCATATTATATTTATTTCAAAATGAATGCTGCAGTATTTTTGGCATAACAGAGGATCATGCTAAGATAGACTAGAGGAATTATACGAAGTCTTTGAAAGGGTGTTCCCCGTCCTAGTCTTTCGCAACGGATATTGTAGGTATGCACTGGTATGGTATTTTCCACAGACGTCGTTCGGACGTACCGACGTACGTACGTATACGGCTAGTCTAAGGCCGGCCGCCTATGTACGGTTTCCTGATCACTGATTTTGAGTGATTCCTGATTCGGAAACCTGAATGCTTGCTTTACATACAAAATGTTCAACAACACGTTCCGAACGTAAAAAAAACCTAACGTTTTTTCGAATCCGGAAACCGTACGTTACGTATGCGTTCAGACTTCAGGTCTCCGCATCAGAAATCCTGATCATGAAACCGTACGTATGCGGCCAGCCTTAAGGCTCTTACATACTGGCGCGACTTTTAACAAAACAATTTCTGAGAAAACTTCACCACGAACAATGCGGCGGCATCGACAATCGCGCGACCATTCGCGCCAGTATGTAAGGGTATTACAGTTTTAAGCCTAATCCCTACCGGCGCGTTTTTATCATGCCACAGTAAAGGCTCGTACAGACTGGCACGATAATCCCGCGATATCGCGCCAGTTTGCAGCCTCAACGCAAGCGTCAAGCCTCTCCCAATTCAGCGCGTTTTTATCGCGCGATATTTCTTTCGTTTCGCGTTTTTATCTCGTGATAATAACGCAGGTGGTTGTAAGATCACATGCGTCCTCATTGGAATATCGCAGGAAGGAGAAACGCGCGTCCTACTACTATTGCGGCGTTATTATCGTAGCAGTGTGTAACTTTGTGGCCGTCCCAATAGTTAGTTATCAGATATCGCAATAACGCTTGCGTTACTATCGTGCGTTAAAAACGCGCTGGTGTGGGAGAGGCTTTATTGCGATAATGCATACCGATTCCTTGACACAGTTGCGTTTTTATCGTGCGATGCGATATTTCTAACGTGTTGTCGACCTTAAGCGCGTTATTATCGCGCGATAATAACGAAGGTGTGTGTAAGATGGCATGCGTCCAATGATATTAAATTAACAGATATGTTATAAACGCGCAATCGTGAAGACTCGAAAACATTCCAATTGTAACGTTTTTACTTGTAGTGAAATGTAAAATGAATGAAACTGGGTATGTGTGCTGCTGCTGCGCGGAACACTTTTTTCATATATCTGTTAATATAATATCATTGCATGCGTCTTAATCCTAATATAAAATGTTCTAAAAACACTTAACGGAATATCGCAGGACTTAGAAATGCGCGTCCTACTCTTATTGCGGCGTCATTATCGCAGCAATGTGTAACTTCGTGGCCGTCCCTGATACAAAATGCACTGAAAAGAAATATCGCAATAACGCTTGCGTTATTATTGAGCGATAAAAACGCGCCTGTGTGGGAGAGGCTTTAGAGTACCTCATGTAAACTACTCAACTTAGGAAAAACGAATACTTACGTAGGTACACAAACACATTTTTTTCAGATAAAAATTACCACATGAGAAAACTGTAATACTTACACAATTCTTACACATGTTATAGCGGTTTTTTTATTTGGTCTGAGGTTATAGCACCAGAAATCAGATAATGAAAATTCCTTTATTTGTGAACACAGAGGTCGAGGAAATGATCAAAAGTAGCAATTTTTGAGTTAAAAAATCGCATACCTATCAGCTCTGGGGTTTGACATTTTTTTATAAAGTAGGTTTGGGGTCCGCCACCCGCAGATACAGTATTATACAATATTTACGCCACACCCTGTATATACCTACCTACCAAGATAATTATTGCTTTGATCGTATGAACTTTTGTTTCTAACATAAATAAGGAAAGCTTTGGAGTTTCTTGTTCCCACTTCTAACGATTTGTTAAAGAATAATACCGTATTTACGTCTCTCTAGATTACAGATTTACACGGGCATCCATAGTCAATTGAATGTCTGTCTATAGTTATAGAGATATACTCAGTATAAAAATAGGTATGTATTCGTACGGTATTATTATAGGTACATATTTATAGATAGATACTATAGATAATACCCTCAGCATATTGAATGCTATATGTATGTATAGTAAATTGCTATAACCCAGCCATGACAAAAACCAGGGAACTTTAGAGTCGTCTCAGCGACGCTTATGTCCATCTTGTATTGGTAGCGTTTCATAGTTCTTCGTGCGAACCCCGACGACGAAATCATTCCATCCAGCCGTCGAAGCCGTGTTCTCGGGGGTTTGGGATTGTGATTTTGTATAAATCTTTAAGTTATGTGCCAACAACATTACAAAACAGAGGTAAGTGCTAAAATAAGATAGTTTATAGAAATAGTTCTTTATGTCGACGTTGATCGCTCTGAGCATTTATGGCATCGCTTTCTCAGGCGTATGTTTGTTCTCCCTCCAACAAATGGGATGTCAGCGACATGTTTAATTTTCTGTCTCATTCCTTCTAGTAATATAACACCGTTGTGCTCGGTCGTGTCACGTAAGATTTTTTGTATTTTTGCCTGATTAGAGTGCGATTTTTGAGGAAGTTTTGTAATATTCATGTCAATCAAGTGTTTGTTTAAGTGGAGTACTAATTTGTTTCAAAAATATTTGCTTTATTCCTATGATATGGGTCGTGCTAACTTTCACTCTAGATATAGATAGGTACCGTGGATGATATAGCATAGATAGATACATATACACGACTGTAGATATTCAACATCGAGTCGTCGAGTCTCAAGGCCGAAACACGCAAATATATAAGTATATATTGTAAGAAAAGAATATTGGTTTTTATAGGAATGTGAAAATTGAAATGGGAATTGTGAACGTTTTTACTCTTTATATTTTCGGTGCGACCGTAAACTAAGTACTTGCGTCGTATTAGATCGTATACATTTTGGAATGGCGTATTGTGAAACACCATCCATGATTTTTGATGTAAAGATTGCTTTTATCTTTGCGACGCAAATCTAAGTAGGTAATGTATATTTCGATGTAGCTATTCCTTGGAATGTAGGTGTGTCTACCTATGCTATCCTATGCTATAGGTATATGTATATGCGCTGATCAAAGTGACCTTTTTTTTAATCCTTGAGATAACCTCAAAAAAAGATCATGTACTTATTGTTATGACCCACGTATTGATTTTTATTGATTGTTATGCTGATTGGGCCAATAAGAAATGTGAAATATGAATTCTTTGTCCTACAGATAATCTGAAACGTTACGAGCTGACTGCAAAGCTGCTCTGAAGGATCTGCCGAGCCCGCATTATCTGTGATATACAGCTCAGCCTCTCGTCCGTCCTAAAAGGTAAGCAAAATACCTATGTCAACTTGCATAAGTACATACCATTTGAAAATCAACTATTTGAAATGTAGGGATGAATTCTTGCAAGATAAATGCTAGCTAAAAGAAAGATCACAAAATTTGTTATTCTCATCAACATTTACTTCACTGAAATAATTTCATTACATTTCTAAACTCGGACTAAACAAGAAATATAATTTTCACCTAGTATTATAACACTCATGGAACATATTTGAACGGGTTTCAAATATTTTATTTGAATAACAATTTAATAAATAAACTATTTTTAAAACAAGTAAAGAAAGAGTAAATAAGAGCAGTACAATTTAGTCAGTGATGCAAAAATTGTTACTAGGAGAATGGGAATGTTTCTTAATAGCCTTTGTTTTAAACTTAACAATATAATTTAAAATTTGATTTTGATTCAAGTCCTCATAGTAGAATTTATAGCTTAAGAAAATTTGGTTTTGCTTTCCTTTAATGCATTATTATTTACATGAGGCACAAGTTGGCTGTATGCTGATACAATGTTGTGTACTTTATAGGGCTGGGCCAATCGGGGCTAGGAGGCGAGTCCGCAGCAGCTTCCAGCGGTGATCTCACCTTGTCCTCTGCCATAGAGGCACTAAACACTGCTACCTGCTTTATTGACTGCATCACTACGAACCATTGTTACTTAGTCTATAATTGAAACAATATGCTATCTGTGAAAATAAGTATAATGTTAGGTGAAAACTGTAGAAAATTATTCTATTTATAATAATTGTCTGATGTCTAATGTTTCTGTAATATTATGTGTTCGACATCTAATTAAGGATAATTGTTACTCCAATATTAATACTGTTACCGAACCAATGCAATGTAATTACTCCACCTTGATGTTGGTGGTGAACACAAATAATTTTGGTGCTTTTAAGCGAGTCGAGAAGAATGAAAGTCATGAAGCTAGTGTAAAAATGGTAGATTTAAATATTTATAATGTAGAATTTGTTGATAGTGTCCAACAAAACCAAATGATTGGCGATACGCCTAACTACTGCATTCCTTTAACGATTAACGCCATAACAGTCCAGGGTATCTCATACAGTGACCCATATTTCAGTAGCTTTAACTTAAACTATAAGATGGCGTTCGGAGCGCCGGAGCATATGAACAAGTCTGATTACGCTTTTAAATCCTCAGTTTGTATTATACGAGATGAGCCTTGCGATACGCAACTACTAAACGACAAGTCTGCTCATAATATGATATCCAAAACGAAAACTCGAATCATTACTAATGAAGACAAGTCTGTGAAGACATACCATGACAATAATGAATTGGAAGTTGGTTACGACAAACCCGCCAATAAGACGGCTTTGCGAATGTTCGCGAACGGTGATCTCACCTTCGACGCTATGTTGGAACTCACGAAAAACGAGGATCGAATAATCAAGGATATGAAAACGCAAGAGGTTGACAGTTGGGGCGTGCCGCGCCGCCTGCGACTGTGCGGCGGCGGCGAGAGCTCGCTCAACGCGGCCACCGGCTGGGGCAGCCCTCCCGCCTCCAACAACAGTAAGTTTACCTTTCCTTGCCTTCTTACTAACATCTCAATCAGAAACAGTAGAGTAGTAGTTAGTTTTTGATCGACTCTCAAATATTTGGCAGTAACGCGCGTGGCCGACATAAGACCTATATTTTAATCGTCGTCGGTGATAAGAGAGTAAAAATAGATCTTTTTCTTTGCCAGCTGGGAATTGGGGCGGTAATTCCAGTGGCCAAACAAATAATGGGACAAACAATACTCAACAATGGAATAACACGGCTCAGCGCCCGCCCACTTCTCAAGCAGACAGTAAGTTGTTTTAATATCGTCACTAATGATGAAGTCATCAAAATAAAATTTGTTTCTATTGCTGGCAAATGATAATTACAGTGATTAGAAATTACGACTAACATTGTGGATTTTCACATTTTGTCTAGGTGCTTATGGTTGGGATTGTTTCTTGCAGTGAATAGCAACAAGGGGACTGGTAATCAAATGCCTCCAACCAGTGGCGCGTCTGCACAAAATTGGCAGAGTTCCCCACCAAACATGCCAAATTCGCAGCCTAACAACAATGGTGCACCAACGAGCAACGGTTAGTTGACAATATAAAATGCATTCCAAAATAATTATGTATTTTATTTTAACTTGGATTGATTTTCTAATCTTTCTTTCACTTAGGTACGAACAACGCGGGTAACGGAAACAATGGCGGTACTAATCCTCCCAATTCAGTTGCGAATTCGAATGGGCCCACCTCGGCCAATGGAAACAATGGCAACAACGCCAACAGCACTTCCTCTGCTAAGATTGAGCAACTCAATTCAATGAGGGAAGCCTTGTTTAGTCAAGATGGTTGGGGAGGCGTAAGTGTTCAGCTATCTTATCTAGATACAATGCAATTAATTTTTAATTAAAGAACTATTACTACTATAAGTGTTTATAATTTTTTAGCAACATGTAAATCAAGACACCAATTGGGATGTACCTGGCTCTCCTGAGCCTGGACCAGGAAAGACGGAAACCCAGCCTGCTGGTGGGCCACCAGCCTGGAAACCGAATATCAATAATGGTGCATTCCTTGGAACCGACCTATGGGAGGCTAACCTTCGGAACGGAGGCCAGCCGCCGCCGCAGCCTGCCGCCAAGACCCCGTGGGGCCACACGCCCACCACTAACATCGGCGGCACGTGGGGAGAAGATGATGATGTCGCCGACTCCGCTAACGTGTGGACCGGGCCGCCGCCGCCGCAGCAGTGGCCTGCAGGCCCTCCGCAACACGCGCAGCAGTGGGGCGTGCCTAAGAAGGACGACTGGAACGCATGGGGAGAACCTCACCGACCTGTCGATCCGCGTATTGACCCGCATCGATCGAGCGACCCCCGCCAGCAAAGCGCTGACCCGCGCCACGACCTGCGTGGAGGAATATCTGGCCGCCTGAACGGCGACATGTGGAGCCAGCACCACCAACATACTGCAGGTCCGAACAAAATGATGCCCGGCGGCGTCAACCAGTGGGGCGCTCAGGGGCCCAAGGACCCGATCAAGGGCTCAGGATGGGAGGAGCCATCGCCACCGGCGGCAAGACGCGCTCCAGGGGGATTCGACGACGGTACATCGCTGTGGGCACAGCGCGGGATGGGTGGTATGGCAGCTCGCGGACCGCAAGGCCCGCCCGGCCCCCAGCGTATGCCTCCAACGCCAACCAAGCCCGACGCCGTATGGGGCGCGCACGGTCAACGCAACGGTTCCTGGGAAGAGCCACACACTCCAGCTTGGCCCGAACGCGACGCGCCCGCTTGGCCCGACGCATCCGGACCGGCTCTGTGGCCCGTGCCAAAACCTAAACCCGCTGGACCTGGAACAGCCTGGCCTGATGATATTGGCGAGTGGGGTGGGCCTAAGCCACCGCAAGGCGGCCCGCTGGGTAAGCAGCTACCTAAAGAGATGGTGTGGAACAGCAAGCAGTTCAGGTAAATATTAAATTCATTGATATGAGGCGTTTATATTTGTTGTAGCAGAATTGTGACACATTTATTTGCCATCGTAGGTTCCTCGTTGAGATGGGCTTTAAGAAGGAAGAAGCGGAGGCCGCGCTGCGCAGCCGCGACATGAACGCGGAGGAGGCGCTGGAGATGCTGGCCAGCGCGCGCGGCGACGGCTGGCGGCGCGACGAGCACTTCGGGCACCACGCCGGGCCCTTCCAGCCGCCGCCCGCCGTGCCCGCCGTGTCGCCGGCCGTCGTGCAGAAGATACTCAACCAGCCGCCGCCGCCCACGCAGCAGCACCACCAGTCTTACAACCCCAACAGGTATGATATATCGAAAAAAGCCAGTTAGTTAAGACCTCTATTTTCAAGGTCACTTTAGAACCATATTCTAAAGTGACCTTGAAAATAAGGTCAGAATGTCACAAAAAAACATAATTGAGGAAAAATGTTAGTTGTAAACACTATGTTCTCAACTCATGGTGTTTACAAATAAAAATTACATAAGAATGTAACTTGTGTTTGTAAACAGTGACTCATATTCACATTCTCTACGAATAAACATTTGCCTCAAACATTTTTTTTTTTGTAATTCGAAATTAAAATCGTAGTGGTACGGGCAATGGCGGGCAGCCGAGCGCGGCGCAACTGCGCATGCTCGTGCAACAAATACAGATGGCAGTGTCTGCCGGATATCTCAACCATCAGATATTGAACCAGCCTCTAGCTCCGCAAACCCTCGTGCTTTTGAACCAGCTGCTGCAACAGGTAACATTTTCTACAACTTTTATTTTTTTACTTTAATATTTGAATTTAGAACTAACTTTTTGAATGTAATATGTAGTCTTCTTTAGATGGAGGTTATACAGTAAGGAGGTTTTACAATGATGGCCTCTCTTTCAGATCAAAGTGCTCCAACAGTTGTTGCAACAGAACTCCCTTGCGATGACCAAGGGTCACTCGTCTCTGGCGCTGCAATACTCTGTGCAAATCACTAAGGCAAAGCAGCAGATTACGGCTCTACAAGTAAGTTTTGTAACCGATAGTGAATCATTCAATGATGTATTTATTTTACAAGCTTTTTTATAGATTTGCTTGAATAGTATGTTCTTGGGCGACTATAATTAAAATGGGCGTGGTAAATCTACAAGGCTGGTTCCAGTTTCGAATGATATTGCACTCACTTGGTATTTCAAAAGATTCATCAATATCATAGGTTGAAGTAGATTAGTGACACTGGTTGCCAAGCTTAATCTTTATTTTATTACATCTTCATACTAATGTGTTTTTTATTGTTCAGAACCAGATTACGGCGCAGCAAGCTCTATACATGAAGCAACAAGCTGGCAGCTCAGATTTGTTCAAACAGGGTCATGACCCCATCGCCCAGTTGCAGAACAACTTCAGCGATATGTCTATACCGAAAGATACTCAAGGGGTATGTATTAATGAAAGAATTCTTCCGACGTGATATTTGCCGTGACGGGGGGTCACGGCAAATATCAAGTCGGAAGAATTCTCTCCCCCACGCGAAATTGCGTGAGATTCAGCTCGACCCTCTCCCCCCCCTATGCGCCTCACCTAATTAATGGACGCCCCCTAAGTTAAAAATCGGATTGAATTCCGTATTTTTCGATTTCTTTGTTCAAATGACGACTTTCTGGGAAGCTTATAACCATCCGATTTTGGTCATGATTCTAATTTTGTTCATATTATCTAGGGCTACGGCAGCAGCGGCGGTAACCAACAGTCTCGCCTGAACCAATGGAAGCTGCCCTCTCTAGACAAAGATGGAGAAGGCTCTGAGTTCAGCCGCGCACCCGGAACTGCCAAGTCTACAACGAGCCCACAGCTTAACCAACTTGGACTGCAACCAGACTCGTAAGTTCATTTGTTATATTTCAAAAATCAATATGTCGAATTTTCCACATATACACCAAATGAAGAAAAAAGCTATTTAACTTTAGTGTTGAATCAATAGGCCCTGTTAACCAAAGTCAGGTCTATAGCAAATCATGACTAAAGTGCACTTGACATTATTGCTAATGTCAAATTAATTCCTCTCGATTGTTTGTAATAATGTAGTTCAGGGCTAATATTTACATAAGTTCGTCTTTCATAATCATTATTCAACTTTTCCTATGGTCGCAGTACTTGGGGAGTGGGACGCGGCTCCGAAGGTTGGGGCGATAGCGGCAATGATGTGGCTGACGGCAAGGATGCCTGGCCATCTCACCCTTCGCACCAGCCCGTTTACGACTTGGTGCCAGAGTTTGAACCTGGCAAGCCCTGGAAGGTAAGAAACGACAAAATTTCAGGAGTGTACAAACGATGAAGAGCTGATATTCGACGGCAACCCGCATGCGGCTAAGAATGGTGAATAATAACAAAAATGGTAACATTTCAAAATATGGGCCATCTATTTAATTTGCGAGTTCCCATATCTCAGGTCGATGGCTGGCAGTAGCGTTACCGATGCGCGACGGTCCGCTTTGCGGTTACCTGCCTACCCAGCGTGGTGAATAAGGTCATTGTATCCATTTTTGGGCCGGCCTTTTTATAACTTCAATGCAATAGGTTAAGAAGACAGCTTCACCAACTTATAGACACATCAATGCAACGAACATTTCGACCGCAGGGCAACCAAATGAAGAACGTAGAAGACGACCCGAACATGACTCCCGGCTCGGTAGTGCGGTCGCCGCTGTCGCTGGCGGTGATCAAGGACGCCGACATGCTGGGCGGCAAGACGTCGCCGCTGGGCGGCGAGCGCAGCCTGTCGTCGTCCACGTGGAGCTACGCGCCGCCCGCGGGCGCCGCCAAGGACGCGTGGGGCTCCAAGCCGCGGCCCGCGCCGCCCGGCCTCAACAAGGCGTGGCCGCAGCACCACCAGGCGCGCGCCGTGCCCGCCTGGCAGGCCTCCACCTGGCTGCTGCTCAAGAACCTCACTGCTCAGGTACGCCCTGCGTCTTACATATTAATGTAATTATAAACTACGCAACGGATTTTGATGCGGTTTTCACCATCATTTAGAGAAATTATTGTTAATTATTATTAATTGGTCCAGTAGATTCGGAGCACATTGGCTGTGGCTGTGATAGACAGACAGAGACTAGTGCGGGCGTTTGGAACTCTAAAAACATCAACTCTTTAAACAACAAGATCACAAGCAATGCACACAGAACATAATTTAGGTTGAAAGAAATGGGTCTCCGCAAACATGTTTGCCCAACACAATGTTTGATGTTGGTCAGAGTTACACACTTGTTGCCCAAGTGTTTTATTCGTTTGTAGGGCACAGCTATACAATACTTTTATGTATTGTGTCAAATTCTAACGTAGTATGTATCCTACAGATCGACGGGTCCACCCTGAAGACGCTCTGCGTCCAGCATGGCCCCCTCCAGAACTTCCACCTTTACTTGAACCAGGGCCTCGCCCTCGCCCGCTACTCGACGCGCGAGGAGGCCGCTAAGGTGAGTGTCTGCTAAATTGATGTCAGTCGTTAAGCTATCGCTAGTCCGTGTGATGACCGAGCGTTCGTGTGTGCAGGCCCAGATGGCCCTGAACAACTGCGTGCTGAGCAACACAACGATCTTCGCCGAGTCGCCGGCCGAGTCCGAGGTGCAGATGATCCTGCAGCACCTGGGCTCGGGCGGCGGCGGCGCGTGGCGCGGCGGCCAGAAGGACGGCTGGGGCGGCTTCGCGGCGCTGTGGCCCGACTCGCACGACCAGCGCGCCACGCCCTCGTCGCTCAACTCCTTCCTGCCGCCCGACCTGCTCGGCGGGGAGTCTATCTAAGGCGCCGAGAGATCTGTACAGATGCATTTGTCCGTGTCGATCGGGTTTCGGTCCTAGTTTCGTATCGGTCGCGGTCGCTCGGAAATGTCGCCTCGGTCATTCCTGAGGTGCAAATTTTTTATGGTTAGCGTAAAATCTTCGATTTGGATAGTATAAATAGTATTTATCGATCGGCCGACATGTCGCTCGATCGTCGACGACGCGAGTGTAGGATCGAAGCCTTAGGTGTCTAGTTGTAATTACGCTTTACCGTCCCCCGTACGGGGATCGACTAATTTTATTCGCCTAGTCAGATCATGTCGAACGCGTCACGTGGCGTCGAGCACGCGGCGCGACGCGGTCGCGGTAGCCAACTGTCCACATACTATATTATCTTACTGTGTTTTAAGTGTTCATGTAGAATATTTAGTGTATATAAGAATTATACATATACAATGGCAAATTAAACTGTATCGAGGTTTATAAGGAAGAGTCCGGTCGCGGCGGGCGCGGGCCGCAGGGCGGTCAGACCGCGCGCGGCCCGCTCCTGCAAATCTACCAAATAATCGTAGTATCAGATAGAGTAGTGCGTCGCGGGCTACCTCAGTCACACGTCCCGTGGCCTTATTTTATAGCGTATATTTATTTTGTTGTGCTCGAGGGCTGTTGCTGTTTCGCCCGTCGAGCTGTTGCGTTCCGAGTTTCTTTCGTGTTCGTTTTTATTTTCTCGTTTTATCTGTACTTGTCGTATTTTAATTATTTATTTCTGTTTTGAATTCTCACTCGCATAGAGCCCTCGTTTTCCAGTAGTGATATTTTATTCAGCAATAAACGTGTAAGTGCATTTCGCCCACTAACAAAACTTTTACGATTAGTTGTAATTTTTATAAAGGTAACAAAATTTGAACATTATGAGATTTGAAGTGCATTCTTGTAGCGGTAAATTCCTTTTAAGCCGTATAGTCTGATGCAAACGAGTATATAGTTATATGCGTTAGGAGCGAGCAAGTACAAGGTGGGACGCTCCCTTGGATCCAGTAATCCTGTGATGTAAAGTATCTTGCCTAATGTAAGGATAATCTATTTTGTTGAGAGTATCATAGTAGCGCGAGTCGCCGGCGTCGGCCCCGCCGAAGCTGACGTTTCCCCAAATTTTTTCCAGTATTTGTGATTGAAGTGCCACTTTATGTTTAATATAATGAGACGATTATCTAGATTATACGATTAACGTAAGGGTAACCTAATATAATAAATTGAAAATTGTTTTATCATTTTATATTACACATACATTTGTGAGAAATGTTATTAAAGTACTATAATTGAACAGTAATTAAATATTACACTTTTGTGTATAGGTAAGAATAAAGTTCTAACTTAAATTTAGCCATATCAATATCTATTTAAATAAAAGATTTGTGGTATTTTCTATAGGCTCAATTTGAACGTTATTCAAAGTGACATATGCTTTAGATATTCTGTTAATAATATACTTGTAGCCGTAGGTTTGTCGGTATTACATAACTGTAGGTGTAAGTTTACATTTAAGTCCTATTGTAGAGTTCAATAAGCATACAACTGATATTTAACGGCAACGATTGCACGTGTAAGTTAAAGTTCGTTATCATAAAGTTTATTTACACTTTTATTTACTTTTTAATTTATTGATGGTGTGCCACAGAGATACTCTGCCAAAATATAAAATTACCAATTATTACGGGATTAGAATAGTAGAGCGCGAGGCTCACGGCTCCGGCCGCCCTCGGCTCTCGACGAGACTCGCTCCGACCCACCACGCTCACGAGCCGGTCACCCGACTTATAATAATGTAAATTGTATCTGTATTTCGAACATCTTCCAGTGTTTTTATGATAAAACGATTTTAGCCTTAAGTTAGATTTAAGCGATTCGCTGTACCTTGTCGAGCCTCTGGCTCGCGTACTCTTCACAAATTAATTAATTAAGTTAGGTGAACGCGACTTTGGACGTGTCAGTGCGTTTGAGCTCTGTTCGCTTCGGACCTGTAGTAGTTAGTGTTAAATGTTTCGATGTGTGATGTGTTCATTTAGAAACAATGTTAGCATTTGTCATTACTACCGTATTATCTTACTATAGGGACCGACGGCAGTTTTGCGTTTTCATCATTGCATATTCTTCGTTGCCTTTCGCGATTGGAATCAGATACAGATTTAGTTTGGACGCGGAGTCTCTATCCTCTTACAGCAGACGTCCGCTTGTGACACGCGTCTCATCACAACCGGGTTGTTGATACGAAGGCACGGTATATGCAGCAGAACTATTTGATTCGCCTTCCAAGGGGCCATAATCGAGATTGTCACGGAGTTTAATGTTAGGTGCCAAAGAGTGATTATCAAAGATGTCCGGAACAACTGATTGCATTTCTCGCTTGATAAATATTCTTCCAAAATTTGAAATTATATTCGCGGTACGGGTTAATGATCTGATGTTCCTATAACATTTCGTGTTACGTCTATTCAACAATAGTGCACGTATAAACAGACAAATGTCAATTCTATGTATTGTTAAAGCTCAATTTAAGTGATGAGGGTGTTTCTTTTACCGATTGATAGAATAAATAAAGAGTATAGGTATTATTTTTAACTGATATTGTTCTGTCCAATTCTACACCAATATTCGATAACGCCTAAATCTCAGTTGTTTACTCTGGTGCAAATTTAAATTTTAATGATACAGCAATAAATATCATATTTAATTTTTTATAAAGTTTTTTCCATTTTAAGGTTAGACAAGCCGATCAAACGGAAAGTATAATAAACCAGTGCCCTTTAGAATACGTCATCCATAGATTAAAGACGAAAGAAGTTTATGCCTTGAAATTTTTAGTCAGTTAAAGTTATCAGTACTTAAATAATGGATATACATATTATTGTAAAGTGGACGTATTTTAAATGTGTAGACGTGTCGGTAGCAGTATATTATGGTGTTAGAGGTGTATCGGTAGAGGTGCGCGCGCCTCCGCGCATCACAAGGTTGTGAGTAGCGGCCATCGCGCCGCGCTAACTGAATCTCCTCTCGGTTCAATGACTGCATCATTATTTCCTGCACACAATTATTGCGCCATGTGCAATTTAGTCTGTGTTATTATTATGTTGTTGTGTATTTATATGATACATCTATACTGTAATATGTATATATTGTGGAATTTTATTCGTAAAAATTTAATACGCTTCACGCTTCACTTTTAATAACATTTTTCGTGATTTGTTTCTGTTATTTAGAGTAAATTTACGTACCTACAAGTAATTATAATAACGATCATAGATGTAAATATAAGTAAAATAATTAAAAAAATAAAAACAAAAAAAAATGAAAAAAAATATATAAAGAAAAGCAATTAAAAGAAACCAATGATTGTGCCTCAATGAACTGTGGTACGTTACCGTAACCGATGGCAGGTGTAATCGTTTCCTTTCAAAAGTGTATTATAATGAATTGTGCGCCTAGGCACCGCTCTGTGACTAGCTGTAGACAATATAAGGCTGCGAGCAGCGGGGCCCGCGCCCACGCCTTGTGTAATCATTAATGAGCTTAGCTATGTTTTACTTTTATTGTAATAAGTGTTATTTCATCAATCAACATTTTATATATATACATATATATACCTACGTATATGTAAATATTTTTATCTATTTATTTTTTGGTTGTCATGAAGTTTACCCGAATTAACGTGTAACCTTAAAACTAGTTGGTTATCTTGAAGTGAGATCACGCGCGTGTCGCGTGTTTCGAACGATCGCATCTATTCCATAACACTTGAATGCCAAAGTCGATGTCTGTAAGCCATTGGACGACCGCTTGTATTGTTTACATAAATTGCGTGGATCTCTGACATCACAACAAACTATTGATCGTACAAATAAGAGCCATTAATACTGACAGCCGACGCTTAGGTCGCTGTTGTCTATCCAAGCTGCTCTGGTGTTATTTTAGCTCAACTATTCAAGTAGTTTGCTCATATTGTTGTTAATTTTAATTTTTTTATTATCTTAATTATTAAACTTCCCTTAGTGCGGAATAAAATTCTAAAGTTATTTTGTAATCTCCAAATTAGCTATTAATGTACTGGACCATAGCTGATAACTGCAGTGTGTATGGCGTAGGACTCATGCCGCCTAAACTACGCGTAACGCGTTTGTAATTTATTTTGTAGCTTTCCTTCGCTTGTCACTCTACCGTCCCTGAGACCTTATTGTGTTAGAAAATGTTATTAAATTAAAAATCGGTAGCTTTATTAGTTTAGCTTCAAATTGAACTCGTATTTGAATAGATACGTATATTTCTTACTACGTTTTATCGTCCCTTTAAGTTAGTTGGCACGCCAAGAAAAGCCAATAAATATTGCACGGAATATAGAGCAGCGCGGTTCAAGGGCGCGGGTCGGTGGCGTGACAACAGTTCGGCTTATTTTAGCTTGACATCGTCGCGATGAACCCATTGTCAGGCAGCACTCACTCGTTCAACTGTGTACTCACATATAGGGACCAAAATATGTATGAATATTATGCAGTTTCATTTTACGCTGATTAAACTACACTCATAAATAAGCTGAACATTGCACACTAAAAGACATTCTCATTTTTCCATTGTTAATAAATGCGTTTTGCCGTCGCATATAACTGACGATGTTACTTATACGACATAATTAAACCTAGTGATAGTTCGTACGATATTCAGGAGGGCCTTTTAATTTAAATAAGGTTAAAGTTTTGCTTGTTGTCTTTATTTATATATATTTTTGTACGTTACGACGTTGACGTCCTAATACAATAGAGAACACATTAGGTGATATCTACAAAGAAACTAGTCTTCCTTATTTACGAGGGATCGTGTTGAGATGGCGGGGACGCGTGACGTCGACACAAGAGGCAATCATTCCTCTAGTCTTGTTATGTGGTGCGAATAAGTGAATACCAAATATAAAATAACGAAGGCTTTGACGTTAGTGTGTAGAGGTAACGATAGGTCGGCCCGAGCAGCTTGGACCCTGTCAAACTTTACAAGGGAATGGTTGGGTAGTATTATTATAATGCATTTATTTCTCTTTCTTCATAGTCACTCAATCATATATTTAATTAATTGAGCTAATGCCTAAAAATTGGAATATCAGAGTTTATTTAGGATGTTCATATTTTACATTTTAGTGTTTAAATATCTAAAATTTACCTTAATTATAGTGAATGGATTTTTGTATTATTGGAATATATAGCTGTAAGACAAAGGGTGTTCTTGATAAAACACAAACAACTGATTATAAACAAAATAATAAAAAAAAAAATGTACTGAGTGACTTTACGTGTAAACAGAGGGCCATTGATAAAAATGTTGAACTAAGCTAAATTCTCTATGTGGTAATTTAACTAAATGTGATTGCTGAGAATATTTTAACTGCTATTATGTATAGTTGTAATAGAGCAGTAAGTCGCCATTTATCTGTTAGCTCTGCGAGCATACAAAGGACATGCACACCGGTAGATATATTGCGTTGGTCTGGAGCCCCGCCCGCGGGCGCGCGGGCTCAGCCTTACCCTGCGGATACGTCAGCGAAGTTGCATTTGATTCGACGACCACTATGTAGCGTTTATGTATATTTATGTATGTGTATCAAGGCCAACCCCCCACCAACAGTTAATTGATGCAGTAGACTCGAGACTGCTGCTCGCTAACTACACAACACACTGCTTCTCTAGTCTCTCTCGCATTCATGTATCGCACGGAGCGAGTGATTATAATCGAGCATAATTTAACGATCATATCCTATGAAACTAGTTTATATTCGTATTATTCTTTCATTAGATCTCTGTTGTACCTGTGTGAAATTGTTTATATTCAATGTTCATTTGTACTATAAGAGAAGTGTACCGGTCTCGACGACACCGTGCTTGACATATACGTAATCGCGTAGTTCGAACGACCAAATTCGTTAATGTTCCACTAAAGTACTAATAACCTCTCAATATTTAGATATTTCTATTGGCGTCAAAAATCAATACTCTGCGGTCTTAAATTAGTCACTTTTGTACCTTGATTGTACTTGTACTTGAATAATATCCTATGTAAGTGAGGAATGACTAATCCAATTCTGAAATATACTTAATTTAAATTTTGACAGACTGATATCTGTGATTAAGAAAATATTTTTAATATTGTCCAGTGAGTCGGATGAGAATATTTATTTTATTAGAGGTCTCCTACTGCCAGCGGCACATGTTATGTGACGAGACATAATATTTAACTGCTTCGTATATTTTTTTACTTTAGTGATGTATCGAGCTGGAATACATTTGGAAGACCATTTTACGAGTGGACTACTACCGTTGTCGGTTTATGTTGTACAAAACGAACAAGCTTAATTAGTAATTAAAAAGCCCACCATGTAAAGATGTAGTGTACCGATCCCAATGAATCAATGATTTACAAACTAAGTTAATTATCACTCAGTATCATGACATCACCGCCGCTCCAGGGCGGAGACTGATCACAAGAAATTATTTCGAGTACCACCGATGTCATCCGAAATTTGTTTCCTTAAAATAATTGATCTTTGAACGTTGCATATCGTCTACATTTCTAATTCGAATTATTTTGTTGTATTCATATCCGTGATTCCCGTAATGTGCGTTAAGTTTGATAATGTAAAACCTTAGTGATCATAATAATGAATACAAAATTGATTGCCTTTAGTATTGTAGTGAGTGACATCTCTTTAAAATAATGAACGATTGGCGTTGTTTTATAATAAAAAATAATATTTTTCGGTACCACCTTTGAGTTAAAGTACAATGTAGTTATATAAAGCATGTTTCAGCGACATATTTCATTATAACAATATCAACATAACTAATTGATAAGTTTAGCGTAGACTTAGGCTGTCTCGTCTCACGTTACACCAATATTATTAATAATTAATTCTCCTTGGTATTTGTATTGGAACACTTAAGAAATAAGCAGATACTAAATTATGACATAATTATATCAATAGGCTAAATATATTTAAAAAAACTAAAAGATTTTTCTGTGCAAATCTCTGTGATGGGAAAATTTATTCTAAAGATCTAGTATTAACTGAAAGTGACACGAGGGTCGTACTATGAAGCATTTTCCTTGCGTTTGCAGGAGATATAAATGTACGCTAAACTCATAAGCACATCTTTGACGAACGCACGGAATATTAGTCTGTATTGCATTTCATGCTAGGGCCCGAGTTTCATGGTGACTTTAAAAGTTGAACTTTTCAGTCTTTTCGCGCAAAGGGTTGTGTATTATTTTTTATGTAGTACAAAATGTGTTCGCAATTTGATTGCTGCTGTAGTGTTCCTTATGTTCTTCAAATTAACTTTGTTGGGTATTTATTTGAAACTTTGTATTCTCAATGTCTAAAGTATAATGTGTAATAATATAATTATGGTCGTAATAATTATGAGGCATGCGTAAGAAATTTTCACGTAGTAAGTTTATGAACGGCTGCCTTAATAGTAATATGAATTTGTATCGATCTGTACACCATCCTCTACGTATGTTCCGTCGACGATTCGCTGCGCCGAATCGTTAGTGTTCCGTCACGTACCAAATAATAGCGTAGCGGGTGCCCGGGGCGGGCGACGCACCGCGCTCCTGTCACACTCGTGCTACACCTTTTACATGTTCTAGATCTATTTTTGCAACTGCCGTGTTTTTAGACATAGGCGTCTCCATTTATATAAGGTGTGGACAGTAGTATGGACGGCGGTGGGTTGGCTTCGTCCGAGGCGCCATCGGCAGCGGTTCTATGTTCTTTGTATCTGTATTACCTCATTCAATAACCTCACATAGTATGTCCTATATCAAACTATTTATATATCGACTCCCAGTACTTATCAAACGCACTGCACTGTTATTTGGTACACAATTTTAACAATTTCTTTAAGTTAATTTAACATGAATTTTATCAGTGTATCAAATAGTCGATATATTTTACTGTTATTTTTCTGATACTACCTTAAAAGCAATGTATATTAACAAACAAAGCAGGAGAACAATAATTATTATGTAAGTGTAACAGTTAGTGAATTTAAGTGTGCTATTTTCCATTCCAGAACTCAACGATATCATTGTTCTTGTAATACTTATGTTCGGGTTTAAAAAATGTTATTATTGTATTTAAACTAAACCTTATGTGATTGAAATGCAATGTTTAGAAGTATTTTTATTCTTTATTTTTTACCATTAATTAATAATAGTTAGTAGAGATCTATTTGAGAGTCTAATGTATCAATTATTTGTAAAGTTGGCTGTAACTAATTAGAAGTTACAATAAGTAGACATATTTTAATATAAACATTTGGAGCAAATTTTATGTAGATGACAAATAGTTGTTTTGATCATTATGTGAAATGTTGTCTCGTAATTAATAGCGCAATGTGTACGCACAACGGTGAGGCGGGTCAGGCGGAGCGCGCGCGCGGTCGTGCGAGCGACGCGACACGGCCACGCCTCGCGCCCGCGCGCGCGCCTCGTCCCGCCATCGGTGGACCCTCGACACTCACTACACAGCACTGCTAGACTAATTCAGTTATTGCGTAAGGATATTTTTCTTACATTTCGATAAGAGTAATGTTTATAGAATAGGCAATAAATAATGTTTAACAAAAAGTCCCTATTTAATCGAACTGACGACAGAAACGCATGTTATATTTGTGGCCTCTTTATGAAGTAAGATCTAAGTTACATGTTAAAAGAAAATTAATTTTGCTATGCACATAAATGATACTCAATTAATTGCCAAAAAGTAATATATATTCATAGTTCAACAATATTTCTTTTGGGCATATTTACTTTGAATTTATGCAAAACTTAGATTATGAGTAAGTAGGTTGTAGACTATATGTAGAGTGAACGCATATTATATTATTATAATATATCTATATATATTAAAGTAAGGTGAATTTGTGAGGTATCAATTTCTTGTATTGTTCGTAAGTTTAGATAATAAATGGGTTTAGCCATACTTCGGCTGGTTTGATATGTATGTTATCTGATTAATTGTAAAAAAAAAATAAAAAAAAATCATTAAAACTTTGTGTTTTATTTATCTCCAACGTTTAAACCTGTTATTTTTTTTTTCAAAAGAATAATGTAAGATTCAATTCACGCCATCAATACCAAAGCCTTGTAGTCTATTGATCGCAGGTGCTACTGCTGTGCATGAGATCCTGAGTTCGATTCCCAGGTCGGGCAGCGTTACTTATTGGGGTTTACCAATCATGAATTTCTCAGCAGCAGCCCGGAGCTTTGGATCTGTGCCTGATTGATGGTGTCACTGACTCTGGCCTGGCCACCATCAGGGATTTTAATTTTGATTACACAAAAAAATAGTCGCTAATTTGTCGAAATTTGTCGCCAAATATTAGAATTTGTCGGTCACTGGTTCAAAAGATATAAGGGGTTATAGGTGGCCGATCTGGAGAGTCTCCCCAGTAGGGCCACATTTATATCTCAAAAACTAGGGCACTTCAACGAATCCAAGAAAACTGGCAAACACTGGAAACTGTCGAGTTAACGCTACTGTCTAATCGGCAAAACTGACGAATCAACGAAATTAGCGCGAATTAAATAAACTAACGGCTGAGGGAAACAGATCGGGTGGCATCACCGGGCGACCAAAAAATACGGTACAAGTACATCCCCGGTGTGGTCCCGGTTAACAGTAATACGCGGAATCGTGTCACTGACTCTGGCAGGGCCACCATCAGGGATTTTAATTTTGATTACACAAAAAATTTGTCGTCAAATATCAGAATTTGTCGGTCACTGGTTCAAAAGATATAAGGGGTTATAGGTGGCCGATCTGGAGAGAGTCTCCCCAACAGGGCCATATTTATATCTCAAAAACTAGGGCACCTAGCGAATATCTGTTTTCTCCCATAATTAGTCGCCAATTCGTCGAAATTTGTCGCCAAATATCAGAATTTGGCCGTCTTCATTGACATTGAGGGTGCCTTTGATAAAACCAGCTTCAAAAGGATCACCATGGCCCTCAACCGACACAGCGTAGACTCGACCCTGAATGGCTGGATCACCAATATGCTCCAACTGAGAGCTGTACAGGTGACTGTGAATGACACCATCAGGGCCATCGTGGCGTAGGGCTGCCCCCAAGGGGGAGTCCTCTCGCCGCTTCTATGGAACCTGGTGGTAGACAGCCTCATCAGAGCACTAAACGACAAAGGTTACTTCACCGTAGGCTATGCGGACGATATAACCATAATAATCAATGGCACACATGAAAACACCATATGCAACCTCATGCGCCAAGCTCTGAAAATAGTAGAAGAATGGTGCAATAAACACCAACTTACGGTGAACCCAACAAAAACTGAAATGATCCTATTTACAAAAAAGAGGAAACTACCGATGCTACAACTACCCCGCTTCTTTGGGACAACCCTAAGCCTATCAACTGAAACCAAGTACCTGGGCATCTTCTTGGACAAACAGCTGAACTGGGCGAAACATGAACTACATCGTCACTAAAGTCACTGTATCCCTCTGGCAGTGCAAGCGACTGCTTGGAAGGAACTGGGGAATTAGCCCCAGGGTCACTTACTGGCTATACACCACGGTCATCCGACCGATTATCACATATGGCTCACTGGTCTGGTGGCCCAGGACAGACCTGAGCACAGCCCAAAGAGACCTCGAAAAACTGCAGCGTTCTGCATGTGTTGCAATCACCAGCAGCATGAGAACTGCACCCACTGCCGCCCTACAAGCAATGCTCGGACTGCCGCCTCTGCACCTCATCGTACGAGAAGTTGCGGCCCTGGCAGCTTTTAGGCTTCACTTATCAGGATCCCTGACCAAAGACTCCAGAGTTAAGCACACACGCATAAAGGATGATGCGGTCAAACGACAGCCAATGATGGCATCACCCTGCAACAAAGCCCCGAAGACACACCACTTTCAAAGACACTACAGTATAGTACTCACAGAAGAACAGAATGACTACTCAGGACCGAAAGAGATGAGAGTATACACCGACGGATCGAAGACCCATTCCGGTACAGGAGTCGGAGTCTTCTCACACGATCTCAACATTAACATATCCAGCCCGCTGGGAATGTTCAACACCGTTTATCAGGCGGAGTGTGTGGGTATCATACAGGCGGCCTATGCCATAGAAGCCAGGAGTGTTACGGCCACCCATATACGCATACTTTCCGACAGTGCCTCAGTTCTCCAATCCCTACAGAAAAATTACATTACCTCGAAGCTTACACTAGAATGTCACAATGCACTAGAACGAGTAACGGTATCCGGTTGCAACAAAGTGACGCTACAATGGATTAAAGGACACAGTGGATCGCTGGGCAATGACGCAGCAGACGAGCTTGCTAGAAGAGCATCTAGCACGTCGGTCTGTGGGCCTGAGCCCATCGTACCCATCCCCTACAACCAAATAAGCAGGTGGCTCCAGGAATTCACCCATACCCAAGCGGAGAACTGCTGATCCTCGGCACCGGGCTGCAGGCAGTCCAAGGAAGCTATGCCATCCTTGGATGGCAGGCTAACCAGGCGTTTTTTACGCCTGGACAGGAACGGCCTGCGTCTGGTGGCGGGAACCATCACAGGACACTGCTCGTTAAACAAACACTTCCACACTATAGGCATAACGGACAGTCCTCTGTGCAGAGCGTGTATGGAGGCTGAGGAAACCGTCGCGCACGTGCTCTTTGAATGCACAGGCGTCGCCCAGATTAGAACTGTAACCCTCGGGTCACTCAGATCTTACACGGAGGTTCTATACAAACCAGGAGACATAGTGAACTTCTGGAGGGAGGTGGGCTGGATGGAATAACCCCCAACGGCCGCCATGGCCCACGCACAATGGTCCACCTTAAGGACTAAGTTCGGAAACCAAACCCGTAACATAGATAGACATAGATCAGAATTTGTCGGTCACTGGTTCAAACAAAAGATATTAAAGAATTCGATTTCCCCATACATGTACAAGCAAGTACAAAATACTTTATGTAGTTTCTAGACAGTATCTATGACGTCTTATGGAGGAATGTTTGTTTCGAAGTAAATAAATATATACTTATTCTATAATTTCAACCACCAAAAGAAAGCTGTATTCATTACCTATAAACAAATCTACAATAAAAATATATGTCGTAATTATTTAATTATATAATACAATGTGTATTTACCACTTACTCGCTGGCAGATAGATCGCTGCGCTCCGTTTCATTTACGGTAAGTAAGAAAGAGTTAGATGCGCGTGTACAGACGAGCTACTTAGAACGAGTTGCCCGTCACGTAAATTAAAGTCAGCCAGTTAAATTAAAGTACGAATGATTGAATTTTCAAAATCGGATAGGAAGTTGTACCGGAGATTACCCCTAACATCCACTCACAAACTGTATCTTTTCATAATATTGATTAAGTAGGTATTTGTAACATTCTGTAAGTACCTACAATAACTTTAAGGTAGTAAATTTTATATTATTTCGACAACAGAAGACATCATTCACAATAACCTCAAAATACACACACATAAAACGAACTTTTTGGAAATTAATTTTTTATAAAATAAAATTTGATTACAATAAATTGACAAACGTTTTCAACGTTTAGCGTTTATAGGTGGCCGATCTGGAGAGTCTCCCCAGCAGGGCCACATTTATATCTCAAAAACTAGGGCACCTAGCGAAGATCTGTTTTCTCCCATAATTTATCGCTAATTTGTCGAAATTTGTCGCCAAATATCAGATTTTGTCGGTCACTGGTTCAAAAGATATAAGGGGTTATAGGTGGCCGATCTGGAGAGAGTCTCCCCAGCAGGGCCACATTTATATCTCAAAAGAAGAAGAAGAAGAAGAAGAAAATATGTTTATTTGCGGCAAACATGACGCCAAGAAAGGACAAATATACGAAAATAAACAAGTTGCGGGAAAATATGCGTCACATTCACGCAAAAACTAGGGCACTTACCGAAGATCTGTTTTCTCCCATAATTAGTCGCTAATTTGTCGCAATTTGTTACCAACTTACAGATTCAGTCGGGTCTTAGTTTAGGAGATATAATGAGTTCAATTAGTAAGGTATAGTCCAAGAGCTAGATCGAAGAGTTCACGAAAAATTGCCAAGAAAAAATATTTATATTTAATATGTGTAATATACTTCTAGTTTTATCGGTCTAAAGTCCTTAGAAATGTCCGAGAGATAGAGATGGGTTGTAACAGGTGAAACACGATATCTGTGATCACTGTGACTGTGACAAAAAAATAACAGATCCAAATATCTGTTATTAAATCACAGCCTGTGATTTTTGTGCGGACGATAAATACGTATCTCAATCGAATATCATCTTTATTTCTTTTGATTTAAAGTCGAAAATCGTATCTATCTGTTATAAAATCACAGCCTGTGATTTTTGTACAGACGATAAATACGTATTAACTCAATTGAATATCTTCTTTATTTCTTTTCGTTAAAGTCGAAAATCGTATCCGAAGTTTTAACAGTAACAGTCTTGATGATCTGTGATTTTAAGTAACAGATATTTTTTATCATTAGGAGCAATTGCTATCTGCTATTTTTTAATATCTGTGATTTCTATCTGTGACGATAAATACGCCTCACTCCTACCGAGAGACATAAATTCTCAATTAAATACATGTTTTCATGTTTTAAATTACTAGGTTAGAGTGGCTTAAACTTCTTTGAAAACATTAAACCTTGCTCTTGGTCTATTTGGTGTCAAGATGTACAGTCGCATGCAACTGTTTTACCAGTTAACAATGTTAAGCTCTAATTAATGTTAGAATAATAAAAAAAATATCGTACCTTTAGTAAAATGTTTCATAAATAAACTATAAAAATACTTAAACGTTGAAAACGTTTGTCAATTTATTGTAATCAAATTTTATTTTATAAAAAATTAATTTCCAAAAAGTTCGTTTTATGTGTGTGTATTTTGAGGTTATTGTGAATGATGTCTTCTGTTGTCGAAATAATATATCTTTTGAACCAGTGACCGACAAATTCTGATATTTGGCGACAAAGGATATTGACCAATTTGGACCAAATGCTGCCCAGCCATGGGAGTGCTTCCAAATAGTTCCTTGCATCAATTTATACAAACAAAAATTAAAAAAAAAAATCGGTCCCAGGGTTAAAAAGTTATTGCCTTTATACGGAGCTGGCAGGTTTCCATAGGAACTCCTCAACCAAACAAGACAGCACCATCGAGTTTGGACTCGTTGAATATGCATTGACGAGTGCTTTACACTAGGCAGTGTCCAGGGTCTGATGATGAAGCCGGAAGGTGGCTATAGGAACTCCTCAAGCAAACAAGATAGTACAATCGTGTTTGAACTCGTTGGTTTTGTCTTGATAAGTACCTAGTATAGCCCAAGGTTGCATCGAGGGTCTGGTGATGGAGCCGGAAGGTGGCTATAGGAACTCCTCAACCAAACAAGATAGCACCATCGTGTTTGAACTCGTTGGCTTTGTCTTGATAATTACCTAGTATAGCCCAAGGTTGCATCGAGGGTCTGGTGATGGAGCCGGAAGGTGGCTATAGGAACTCCTCAACCAAACAAGATAGCACCATCGTGTTTGAACTCGTTGGCTTTGTCTTGATAATTACCTAGTATAGCCCAAGGTTGCATCGAGGGTCTGGTGATGGAGCCGGAAGGTGGCTATAGGAACTCCTCAACCAAACAAGATAGCACCATCGTGTTTGAACTCGTTGGCTTTGTCTTGATAATTACCTAGTATAGCCCAAGGTTGCATCGAGGGTCTGGTGATGGAGCCGGAAGGTACCGATAGGAACTCCTCAACCAAACAAGACAGCACCGTCGTGTTTGGACTCGTTGAATATGCATTGACAAGTGCGTTATACTAGGCAGTGTCCATGGTCTGATGATGGAGCCGGAAGGTGGCCATAGGAACTCCTCAACCAAACAAGATAGCACCATCGTGTTTGGACTCGTTGGCTTTGTCTTAACAAGTACTTAGTATAGTCCAAGGTAATATCCAGTGTCTGGTGATGGAGCCGGAAAGTACTTATAGGAACTCCTCAACCAAACAAGACAGCACAATCGTGTTTGGACTCGTTGAACATGCATTGAAAAGTGCTTTACGCTACAATGTAAATGATATGCATAAAAATGGAATAAAAATGTGTTGCTTAACATAATTACTGTCATTATTTAATAAAATGCGCCATTGGTTGGTTGGTGTTCATCAATAAAAAATACTCAACAAAAAATAGTTTTTCTCAAAACTCCTCGGATAGATTTTATTGAGCTTTTGTGTACAGACTAGTACAAGCCCAAGGATCATACTGCACTGTGTCCATTCTGGGCAGCACTCGGCCCAGCTCCCATAAATGAAAAAAATATTTAACATGTAAATGATATGCATAAAAATGAAATAAGAATGTGTTGTTTGACATAATTACTGCCATTATTTTTAATAAAATGCACCATCGGTTGGTTGATATTCATCAATAAAAATACTCAACAAAAAATAGTTTTTCTCAAAACTCCTCGGATAGATTTTCGATCAGACTAGTACAAGCAAGGAACATAATGCACTATGTGTCCATTCTGGGCAGCACTAGGTCCAGCTCCCATATATGGATGGTCAATAAAAAATATTTGATTGGAACATACCTATTAACACTGTAATTTGATTGAAAACATTCTAAGTATAAAGCCATTTATTTTTAAAAGTAACCGTGGAGTTTCTTGCCGGCTCTTCTAACATAGAGAACAACAAATTAGGACCGTGCACCTAGCTTCTGACGTTTCTTATGTGCCCATACATTTAGGTACCTATTATCCTTACATCTATAATATAAAAATGAATCGCAAAATGTGTTGGTAAGCGCATAACTCAACAACGCCTGGACCAATTTGGCCAATTCTTTTTTTTTAATGTTCGTTGAAGTTCAAAGATGGTTTTTACGGCGAGTAGAATTCGAATAATTGCCGGAAAAACCCTAAAAACAGCCCTTTTCTTTTTCCCATACAAACGTTTTCTAACTAAAACGAGCTTTATTGCTATTGTGTAAAGTTCATATTGAATTACAAGCACTCACTGTTATTTAAACAATGTAGGTATGTTCCTAACGTCAAGTACGGTAGGTAGGGTAGGTAGGTAGGGTAGGTAGGGTAAGTAGGGTAGGTAGGGTAGGTAGGGTAGGTAGGTAGGGTAGGTAGGTAGGGTAGGTAGGTAGGGTAGGTAGGGTAGGTAGGTAGGGTAGGTAGGTAGGGTAGGCAGGTAGGGTAGGCAGGTAGGGTAGGTAGGTAGGGTAGGCAGGTAGGGTAGGTAGGTAGGGTAGGTAGGTAGGGTAGGTAGGTAGGGTAGGTAGGTAGGGTAGGTAGGTAGGGTAGGCAGGTAGGGTAGGTAGGTAGGGTAGGTAGGTAGGGTAGGTAGGTAGGGTAGGTAAGTAGGGTAGGTAGGTAGGGTAGGTAGGTAGGGTAGGTAGGTAGGGTAGGCAGGTAGGGTAGGTAGGTAGGGTAGGTAGGTAGGGTAGGTAGGTAGGGTAGGTAGGTAGGGTAGGTAGGTAGGGTAGGTAGGTAGGGTAGGTAGGTAGGGTAGGTAGGTAGGGTAGGCAGGTAGGGTAGGTAGGTAGGGTAGGCAGGTAGGGTAGGTAGGTAGGGTAGGTAGGTAGGGTAGGTAGGTAGGTAGGGTAGGTAGGTAGGGTAGGTAGGGTAGGTAGGTAGGGTAGGTAGGTAGGGTAGGTAGGTAGGGTAGGTAGGGTAAGTAGGGTAGGTAGGGTAGGTAGGGTAGGTAGGGTAGGTAGGGTAGGTAGGTAGGGTAGGTAGGTAGGGTAGGTAGGTAAGGTAGGTAGGTAGGGTAGGCAGGTAGGGTAGGTAAGAAGGGTAGGTAGGTAGGGTAGGTAGGTAGGGTAGGTAGGTAGGGTAGGTAGGTAGGGTAGGTAGGTAGGGTAGGCAGGTAGGGTAGGTAGGTAGGGTAGGCAGGTAGGGTAGGTAGGTAGGGTAGGTAGGTAGGGTAGGTAGGTACGGTAGGTAGGTAGGGTAGGTAGGTAGGGTAGGTAGGTAGGGTAGGTAGGGTAGGTAGGTAGGGTAGGTAGGTAGGGTAGGTAGGTAGGTAGGGTAGGTAGGTAGGGTAGGTAGGTAGGTAGGGTGGGTAGGTAGGTAGGATAGGTAGGTAGGCAGGTAGGGTAGGTAGGTAGGCAGGTAGGTAGGCAGGTAGGTAGGGTAGTTAGGTAGGCAAGTAGGTAGGGTAAGTGCGCCGTAGATAAGCACTTGCTACCCGTGCGAAGCCGGGGCGGGCAGCTAGTACTTATTATAAAACAAAGTCCTCCGCCGCGTCTGTCTGTCTGTTCGCGATAAACTCAAAAACTACTGCACCGATTTTCATGCTGTTTTCACCAATGGATGGAGTGGTTCTCGAGGAAGGTTTTAGTATATTTAATAACTAACATCACACGGGCGAAGCCGCGGGCATTAGCTAGTGTCAAATAAAATATTTTGATTTTACCAACGAATACCAACTTTGGACTATTGTACGAGCTGTTAGCAACACTTCATTGTGTATCGTTAAGTGCCTTCAATTTATAAAGAGAAGGAATTATTTATCCATTGAACGATATCACACTTAATGATTTGACGGTCCCCTTGTAAAGGAAAGGAGCTGCGGGCGGTAATAAAATAATATGTCATGTCTGTAAACGGTATATTACGAACGTGTCCGGTCGATGGCAATATTCTCGCCCCCAAACAAAAATGTGGAAAGATATACGTCTCTGCCTAACCCTTCGCGGGGTTAAAAATTATGACACCTACCTAAAACTACCTACAAGATCATAATTATAATACCTATCTAATTTAAGATAGTTAATTGATTCAGGCATGACCTTGCGAAAATCCATTATAAAATACAATAGACGATATATTTAGCAACCCACTCCGCTTGACTATTCTTCAAGAGTCATAAAAACCCTGTAAAAAATCGACACGGTCGTGTTTCACCTCTCAACGAGGCATCCTCAGGATGACGATTGACCAATTGCAAACCAGAACGCGACGTGTTACCACACCGAGCGCTGGACGCAAAGTGAAATGAAAGATAGGTAACGACAAGTGGCATTCAGTTGCAAAACTATGTTTGTGTGACAAAACTACGCACACCTTGTTGTGCAAGTGTTATAAGAGCGACTGCTGAACGGCTCGTCGTTTTTTTCGGTTGCGGTATTGATAGAACCTAACATCACGCCTGAATTCCCCTAAGGGTTGGGCAGAGTAGATACCCAAGGAGGCTAGATTTGTGCCCGGGTCATGGAACCTAATAGTTTCACCCTCTATGACATGGGAGATAAAATTAACTAGCGAAACTTTACTGATTGTGGTTGACTGGTTGTAGGTACCTCCTACCTACTTACACCGGCTACCTACAGCTCTGCCAGCCTTAGGAGATATACAGGCGTGATAGTCATAGATAACCAATCAATTGGGGGAGCTATTTTATTATTTCAAGAAGGTAAGTAGGTTTGTAAATCATTGTTAATAAATTGCTTTTGCGTAAACCCTGTAGGAACGTAACGAGAGACAGGAGAACGGCGACGGCGCGCGTTAAATATGCAGCAGGCTGAATAATGCAAGCACTTGAGTCCGCGCCGTACTCTATACTCTATGGCCGGTTTGCGAGACTAGGGAATTTTATTATATAGCCAAGTATTTACTCTTACTTACGAACATGGTCGAATCTTAACAGCGGTAGAGAGAGCTCTTTGACTTTGGAAATAAACTAGACGTTGATGATTTGCGCTACATAGATGCCAATAGACCACAGCAGATAAGTATTTATATTTCTATGGGTAATGAACCTTTGTCTGGAAAAGTAATGAGTAGGTAAGGTACCGATTTCTAGGCGTAGATAACAGTTGTTATAGAAATTCCAGTTTCGTCGCTTTATAGGTTCTTAACATTACCTGAATTTACAACCAATCTTGTACCTACCCATTTCATCAGCAAAAAACGATTCTTCAAGCCGAAAACCTCCAAGTACAGCTCGGTCGAATTGTTAACTGAATCGATACATAATTACGCCATGTGACTTATCATGTCCGATAGGTAAGATAGACAGTAAGTAATACGCCAAGGTTTTCATATAAAATTTAATGAACCAATAATTAAAATTGTTGACAATATTGAATATGTATTTACATAATATATTTTTGGTTTAACAAGTGTACAATGTACAAAAATCGACAGCTTTATTTACAAATAGGTATAGCTATTTACACTATGCAATAAAATGGAAGATGTTTGAAGCATTTAAACCTAACCTACAATCTTATTAAATGCGTCTTATTACCTAGAATAAAAATAAAAATAGATAGGTACTTATTATACATCTATGACAAATTAATAATTAAGTGTAGGTACATAAAAACACCTAAAAGTCATTGTTTAAAACGGTACCTACATTTATAGAAATTCTATGAAATTTCCGTACCTAAAGAAAAGGTGAAAGTTTAAGATTTTTGGTGTTTACGACATTGATACAGCCCAAGGGCATAAATAAAGAAGCTACACAGAAGAATATCAAGAGGAAAAGATGAACAGGCCACATCAAAATCGAATAAATTAAATAAAATCGTTAAAAAACACGATTACCTATAAAATAACAATGTCATCGACTTATTTGATCAACAACAAAATAAAATACAAGTTGTAAATATTTCTGTCTCTATGAAAAATATAAATCGAATGGAAAATTCATTAGATAAAATCGATTCTTGACTCCCAACTTTAATCGTTAAGAAAAATAATTATGCAATATGAATTATTCAGCCTGATTGCCAGTGAAAAGCAAACTCTATGAGAGTGACTAGTTAATTCATTATACATTTTAACAAGAGTTCAATGCAAGAACATAAGTTTCGTACCTGTTTAAACAAAAGATGAAAGGAAAATAAAAGATAACGAGGTCTGCTCGAATATATAAACATTAAAAAAAACGGTTAGAGACGGTTTTTAAAAACTCCATAAATGGGGGGAATAGTCTATGGTCATTAAAGATTTCATAAACTTCAAAGAAGTTTTACGTCAACACAAACTTAAAACATTATACTAACGTCATTAATTACTTGCTAAAAATAAATTAATGTTTGATGAATGTCGTGTCTTGAATTTACCAAGCACATTCGTTTTCAAAGCAGTACTAAGTATTTGAGTTAGCTCGCTCGGTCATTTTCCTATCATCGTACAGGAGATCAAATTGAGTTTGCCTTTCACAGTAGCCATTGTAGATCCTAAACTACTCTTTATACTGTAATTGGTTGACAATGTGTATGTTATCTGGTCTGTTCCGTTTTATTTAGAGTCTCGAATATGTTTTTGTACCAGAACTCGACCGTCTTGCCCCAGGCGCCGAGTGTTACATCGTCGAGTTTAAGCACCTCGATGAACATCTTCACGATGACCTCTTTGAGTTGCTAGAAAAGAAAAAAAAATCTTATTAAGTAAGTTTTTATTTTATTTACAAAAAGATGGATGTTGAATCATCATTAAATTATAAGATTGAAATTATTAAAAAATCCTTTCTTATCGGATGCCTCATACAAAGAACACACCCTAGAAGTTTCAGGTGTCTACGATCAGCGGTTTAGGCTGTGCGTTGATCCGTCAGTCAGTCATTCAGGACAAAGCATTCTATATGTATAGATAGATAATAAATGTAGATGACAATACATTTTTAATGTAGTAGGTAGGTACATACGCTCGGATTCTTGTATTATGTTTTTTCGTCAGTACACAAACATATTACAGAGTACAAACGTAGACGTAAGTAGGTATTATGTATGTAAATAGAACCACACCCCTCCATGGTCCGTACATTAGTCTAATCCAATACATTTAACATGCAAATGAGCGTATCGGCCATATTTGCGGTTCGTAAATTGAATTTAATTCAAGCATCGAACGCTTCTCGCCGTCATTTTGGATTACGAACACGTCTACCGTATGAAGGGATTGGGATAGTAATATTTTTGTAAAAATATCCGTTCCATACTGGATGTGATCAAGGCAAAAAGGCCCGTCTCCAAGCTACTAGAAAAAATAAATTATGTTTTCTGAACCCTACGTAAGTATTTCTAATCAATTAAACCTACTTCGCGCTGTTTTACCTCCGTGCAATTATGTCATCAGGATACCAATAGCAGGGGCATTCAAAAGCCACATCTACTCATCTTTTACGACACCCATAGGAACTGAAGGAGGTTTTTTCAGTATTTTATTTAGGTGGATCTCTGCCTTTTCGCCGAAAATTGTACTAAATTGTAAAACTAACGTTTCGCAGAATTTTATTTCGCCGAATAATCATTTGCCAACTTATCATATAATTTTGTTTTATTTCCCAACCTCACAGTTACCAACTGTACGTTTGGTCTGCTTTTCATAATGACACTTTTTAAAATGCCAACTTTCAAGTAGAGTTCAATTAAAATGAGTGAGTGTATTGAGGAGTGCTTAGTGAGTGAGTGTTTTTTACTTTATCTTTAATGTGACCTAACCTAACTTAACTGTTTCCTTTTACAAAAGCGATTCGCTTCTGGCACATCGCCAGCCTCTGCCGCGACACGCTCGCTTCGCTCGCTCGGCTCGTGGGTTGTTTGTCATACTCTAACCTAACCTAACCTATCGTAACCTAAGATTGAAATGTTTGACAAATGATATATGTCCCAAACGTTTTGTGTCATTATAATAATCAGCTTAACAATAATTCCACCAAATGAAACGTTGTCATACAAAAATTTGCTAATCGTTAGTTGTCAAAGTGAAACATCGGCGAAACGTTGGTTGGCAAGTGATAATCTGCCAAACAATTTTCGGCGAAAAGGCAGGATACCTATTTAGGTACTATTGTTGAAATTCTGATCCTTACTTGGAAATTCTTCTCCTGAATGTTTCTCCTGCGGTGAGACTCTCCGAGTTTATTCATCATGGCGGCAACCACCTCAGGCTGGTTGAGGTTCTCCACTGCAAGGTTGAGTGACGTCATCAAGTTGATGACGTGTGCCTTGAACTGTGGGTTTGCCAGGTACTGGTCCTCAGGAATATTCTTGATCATCCTGAAGAACTCTTTGCTCTCCGGGAAGGCGGTGAAGAATCTGGAAAGTGGAAAGGTTTCAAGTTATTAATGTGGTAGTTTTGGGTTTGGATGAACTTGGTTCTTATGGCAATAGGGTAAAGGTTTATAGAGTTTTTAGTTTGAGTTTTTGATAGATCGTAGAGCGACTCTATTATAAAGCATGCATGATTATCCTAACACATAACGTACACACACCCGGCTACACACCAAGCATTCCATTTCCATTTCCATTTTATACTGATCTCGCAATGTATAGGATTTCCGTAAGTACAATGCGTCAATCAGCTAAAACTTGAAATGTATAGCTTGATGTGTAGCCGTGTGTGCAAAAAACTACGCTACATAATATTGGCTTTTTCTACGATCTATTCCTCTAGGACCCTTCAGTGTCCATAGATAGGGACTCTCATCCTGAAATTACTGTCATAACACAAAGTGCAACTCCCATTTTCTCATAAAGTCGACATTATCTTCAAAGTGGCCCGTCATGTCTTTGTGCATACTTCGATCGATATTTTGCGGTTAACGTTAGCTGATGGCTTTAATCACAAATTACTAAGAACGTTTTCTACTTTTACACTCTCGATCAATAAGCATTTATGTAAAAAGTAACTTTAGCCCGCCACTTCGTCCGTGTGAAATTTATTGTTTTAATATAATAAAATATATCGCTTAGACACTTGGCAATAGGTACCTAGTGTAGCTTCCGATTAGTGAAAGTATTTTCGGAATTGTATAGGTTTATTTCCGGCTCACAAATACCTCTTTATAATTTTATTATCTATTATTATTATAATATATAAATCCTTACATCCTACTATCCTACTAATATTATAAATGTGAAAGTTTGTGTGTTTGGATGTTTGTTACTCAATCACGCAAAAACGGCTGAATGGATTTGGATGTAATTTGGCAAACAGATAGTTTATAACCTGGATTAACACATAGGATACTTTTTATCCCGATATTCCCACGGGATCGAGACTTACGCGGGTGAAACCGCGGGGCACAGCTAGTATATTATAAAACAAAGTCCTCCGCCGCGTCTGTCTGTCAGCCTGTTCGCGATAAACTCAAAAACTACTGCACCGATTTTCATGCTGTTTTCACCAATGGATAGAGTGGTTCTTGAGGAAGGTTTTAGTATACAATAACTGACATCCAAGCAGGCGAAGCCGCGGGCATCAGCTAGTATAGTATAAATAAAGGTCAATATTTTTATCATTAAACAAAATAATATGTAGCAGTGTATTATTTTGTTTTTCAACTAATTAAATAATGAAAATTCAAACGCTTTTTTCTTTTTTTATATCTTTCGTATTTTAAAACGGATTTGGGAAAGCCTTCGGATGTTTGATTTCCTGATTAAATTAGTGATGTGCATTAAGAAGTTTTTGTCCAAATCTTTAATTCGGTATGAAACTCTAAAAAAAACTTGTTTTTACAGCAGTGCACGTGCCAATTTGGCATCGCTTTCTTATGGTTAAATAATACCTAGTAGTAAGTATCGTATTCTAACAATGTGTGGCGTTTGGGATAAGGCCAAAGAATTTCAGTCGCGGTGGTCAGTCTGCATTGAAATGGAGAATAACTTCAAAGGATTATTTTTACCCACCCGACTACGGCGAAGAAAAAGGAGGGTTATGATTTTGACCGGTTTATGTATGTATGTATGTATGTTCAGCTGTTCCCTTGTATCTTCTAAACCACTCATCACAATTTGACAAATAAGGTATCGTTAGAAGCGTCTTGATTGTCCGCTGGTTATAGGCTATGTGACGTCACATTAAAAATGGCGCCCTCTAGAGGAAATAAAGTCAGGAACTAAAAAAAAAATATTGTTTAAACGTACTATGTTGGTATCAAATGAAAGGGCTTAATGAGCACATTTCAAAAAAAAATATATTATGACCCCAAAATAATTTAAAAAAAAATCAACAGGTGTCTTGTTTATACCTTTTCAGTCGTAGTTGGGTTTTAGTTTTTATTACTTGTTTTTTTTTAATTCTATTATCTTTAGCCAATTTCTTCACCATCTACAATTTTATTCTCTTTAAACCTATAACGTCATACAGTTGTCATCTACAGTGGTCATGCAACGCGTGCTGATTGCAGTGTGTCATAAATTGGTCAAAGTTTTAAAAGACATACATTTTTAATTAACTCGTGCAGTTTCCACATTTGAGTGGCGTTTAATCACACAAACTATTCGCTGTGCTAGCGGACTGGACTACAAATCAAACACAGTGACACATAGCTGGAACACGTTTATTAAGTCGTTCATAACCGCAGCTGTTTGTATAACGTTTTCCAACGAGAGCCGTAAAATGTGACATTTACCTATGCTACAAAGACGTTAAATTTTAGTATGTAACGTTTTGAATTTCGTTGATATTGCTAATACATAGTTTGAGTTTATAACAGTTGGATTGGAATAGTTCGTTTCGTTTCAAAGTATTCTAGTTCCGCTCTCTGCAAAGTAAATCAATATACATAACTAACATGTCGCCTGATTTCTAGGGTTAGGCAGAGGTGACCTATACATTGGTAAACCCGCATTTCGCCAGACATGTTTGTTTATCCCGTACTAGGGGGCGAGCCTATTGCCATCAACCGGGCACAAATCCCAGACTCCGGGCTGTTACTGAGAAATTCCTAACGGAGACACCCAATAACACGTTGTCCGACTTGGGAATGGAACTCAGTCAGGACCTCATGCAGTAGCTCTTGCGACGACAAGACCGATGAAGTAGTGAGTAAATCAGCGGCAGTACAACTAAGTGACATCGAAGGAACAACAAAACTATTTGACGAGCCAAAATATAGGATGCTGGATCGGCTTCAAAAAGATGTTGCCATCATCTTGACGGCGATAACAACAACTACAACAACTACACACACTACACTAGACAACTTAATAATATCGTTTTGAATACTGGTCAGGTCACGTGCGCGACACGTTTGTTACTGCATTTTTAATACAATAGACGCTGATATATTTAGTAACCTATTCCGCTTGACTATTCTTCAAGAGTCATAAAAACCCTGTAAGAAATCGACACGTGTTTCACCTCTCAACGAGGCATCTTTACCACGCAGAGTTTCTGCGTCCAGCGCTCGGTGTGGTAACACGTCGCGTTCTGGTTTGCAATTGGTCAATCGTCATCCTGAAGATGCCTCGTTGAGAGGTGAAACACGTGTCGATTTCTTACAGGGTTTTTATGACTCTTGAAGAATAGTCAAGCGGAATAGGTTACTAAATATATTAGCGTCTATTGTATTTTATAATGGATTTCCGCAAAGTCACGCCTGAATCAATTAACTATCTTGCATTTTTAATGAACATATTCACCTTTATAAATAAAAAACGGTACCGTTCGACCTGTCTTACACCTCTGTAAATAAGATAACTGTCATTTTAACTATTTGGGAAACGGGGTAAATGGAAAGCCTCTTTAAGTGATACATAATCTTAGGTCCCTTGAGATCCCACTTATCTCCAGGTTACACTGTAAAAGTAGTGATGGGTTTACTATGGGTTTTGCCAATCTTTGACTAGCAATAGTGACTAAACTACTTATTGGATATACCTATTTGATTGAATTTTCATAATGCAGACTGGTAAGGGAACACGTATCTTCCATCGTCCCCACCTTGTATCTTATTATCACTTAACTTTAAAACAACCATCAACTTAGTAATGCATTTTACTTATCATAAAATAGTGGAATGCTCTCTACGAGAGCGACGTATGTGGTATGCCCATAATGTTATGATTATGACACACTTTGATATGAGTACCTACCTAAATACAATATGAAAAGCACGGTAATGTTTATAGTGCACGATTCTTGGAATATGTTAAACATAGGGTAGGTATTGATTTGTATAGTAGCCACTAGCTTTAAGTAGGTAGGTACCTGTCTTCATCAGACAAGACAAAAACATGTTAATTATGCAAGGTGGAGATTGACAATACCGCAACAATAAATTAAACTGCGTAGGTATATCGAATGACGTTCCCAATCGGCATACGAAAACATACTTAGAGATCATATATGTATGAATAAACATTTAAAAAAATGTATAAATAATCTACTAAACTTAACCAATAGTTTATAATTAGTCACTATAGCTACTTGGCTGATCGGCAAAATCGACAGTCGCCCCATCTCTACTAGGTATATTTAATTTGTTCGAAAAAAAAAATTTTTTTCTTCCCTTATATGTAGGTAGCTTAAGTATCTGATGTGAGGATTTATTTCATGGTTCCAAAATACTTTTATGCATTAGTATTGCCAGTATTTTCATTTATTTTCGTATTGTTATTTATTCATTGTAGAAATAGGTCTCCTGACATGGGTTTCTTGTTTCTTCTGAGATTTATTTTGAATCAAATAAATTATGTTAACTACGGTGACAAAATAAAGAGTCTCCATTATTATCCAGAAGACAGAATAAACGTCTAAACAAGGAAATGGAGTGTTATCCCCAAGCTAAGTTAGGAAACTATCAACGGGGCTAATTGGGTTGAAATATCGATTTTCCGCACAAATATAGGTAAATGCTTTGCTCCACTTCACCTGCGAATATGAATTCTCAAACTAACAACGAGTTTCATCATTGGCTAAACACTTTTTTGTGCAGTTTTTTTAGACTACGTTTTGTTATTTCAGCGTTGCTGTAGGCATAGTAGACCCTAAGTTTAACACTTTTTTCGTACAGTTTTTCAGGCAACGTTTTGTTATCATAAGCTAAACACGTTCTTGTGCAGTTTTTTTTAAAGTAAGTACCTTTTTTTAGTTATTTCTATATTTGCTCAAAGATACGTCTATGTTTACCATAACATTGAATGTAATATAATTATCTACCTCCTAGACAAAATAAAAAACCACAACAGAGCGTTGTCAACAGTGACGTGAGGCTGGTTTCGTAAACATGTGTGCACTTAGTGAAGCGTAGTTTGATTGTAAATGTGTGCGTGTGTGCGCAGAGTGGAAGTGCAGTTTTGACATGCTTCACTGTATTGTTCGCAGCGCAGATAACAAACCAAGACAGAGCGGCTGTCTTGGTTTTTTATTTGGTCTTAGATCTAACTTACCTATCATCTAGATGTCAACTAGGTGGTTATTATAGATGGGCACCGTAAGAAAATCGTCTGTGTCAAACTCGATGTTATCTTTCTAGCTTTTAGTTGCTGTTATTACCGTTAACCGCTCACTCGGTTCAGTTTCGAACGTATCTTGTGACTCTCCAGAACGTATCCTAACATCTAATCTAATCTAATCTAATCTAAACTAATCTAATCGAATCTAATCTATCTAATCTATCTAATCCATCTAATCTAATCTAATCTAATCTAACTTCTAATCTAATCTAACTCTAACTAATATTATAAACGCGAAAGTTTGTAAGTATGGATGGATGGATGGATGGATGGATGGATGTTTGTTACTCTTTCATGTAAAAACTACTGAAAGGATTTGGATGAACTTTGGCAAACAGATAGTTTATAACCTGGATTAACACATAGGAAACTTTTTATCCCGTTATTCCAACGGGATCGACACTTACGCGGGTGAAACCGCGGGGCGCAGCTAGTGTCTAGTAAATAAGTATTTCAATTATCTATCTAACAATAACGTAGATAATTAAAATATTATGTAAGTATGTCAGGTCACCTAGCAAACCGTTTTAATATTTATTGATAAACAGACTCACGTCCTATGTATAATGTTACAAAAACTTATAATAAAAAAAGTTTAAGAGTAATTCGTTAGTCATCCTAACACCTCAATATTTTGCGAATAAAAACACGTTTCAGCTCACAATACTCCATTATTAAATATTTATGCATAAACTTCTATTAATTCACACTTTTTGTTTACATTGTACACGTAATTTAAAGTTGTGAAATTGTAAACTCCTGCGTCATGTAGATTAATTTTGAGCGTATAATCAATGGAGGAATTACTACTTCAAAGAGTTTTTGGACTTCTTTTTGTATAGGTATACTTAGTTTTAATTTTGTGTAATAACGTAAGTATTAGGTACATTTTGGATCTTTGATAGTTGTACCGGGTCGTCAGAAAGCCAAAGTCTGACAACCAGTCTCACAAAGTCTCGTATTACCCAGTAACGGGTTGTGGAGGTCAGTTAAGCAGACGATGACGTATTAGGTACGTTGTTGTGTGTTACGGATGAAGTTATGTTTAGTTTACCTGCATAGTTTGAATTAATTAAGAAGTAAAGAATTTTGATGAAACTGCTTAGTTATATTGATCCGGCCCGAAGGACCAGGACACGATTCAATTAAAATATAAAGAGATCTTTGGCAAAGTATTATATGTATTACAAAAGAAAGCACAAGTAGGCATCAGTAGATAATAATAATATCATGCATTAGGCAAAAGTGGTTGCTAGGCACCTACATACTTACGGGCCTCTTTCCATAAAACCACTCACTTTTAGCTGTCTATTTGAAGTAGATTAATTTGAGCGGGAGAAGCCTCAAACATAGAAAAAAAAGCTTTAAGGCGAAGTGGGACTGACGGGACCCGAAGGGGGTGGTATGTCCCCGCCCGCGCGCAACTATTTTTTACAAATATTTAATTTTAAAATTGTATTTGTGTTTATATAGAAAAATAAGTCCATAATCCCTTAAAGTATTTAATAGTGAACACGTACACAAAATGTTATTACAATTGCTTTGATAACAATCGAATGGAATAGGTTTTTCTCTTTAAAAAGCAGATTTTAAGGAAACTTTACGGTTTTCTTGTATCGAGGAAAGTTTTGTCAATCGTGTTTTGAACCTCATACTTCACTAAAGACACTCTTCAATTTTCGTAATCATAAAAAAAAATACGCAAATACGATGTTTTTGTGAGAGAAACATTGATTTTGCGTGAAGTCGAAACGCATCAAAACATCTGTTTTGGAACCACTTCACCTTAATATTCATTTTCAGTTTTTGAAATTCCATACAAAGAGAAATGGAGAATAAATTATAGATTTTCGTTTCCGAATAAAATTTAAATAAATAAGTATAAAATCTCACCATACTCTATTCGTCATCAATAAAAAAAACGTAATGCTATAAAAGTTGTTTCATTGACTTTTAATAGACAAATGCTATATACCATTGACGAATTCCTAGTTGACAAAATTTCATGTGAAATTTCAAGTGTATAGGGTAGATTTTTGAGCTACTATAAAATATTTTTAAGACCCTGTTGTATCACCAAAAATCGCATTAATAAAACTTTGACTTTGACTTTGACGCGAAAATTTTATTGGTCAAGTTCTAAAGTATGTTTCCGGATGTCTCGACTCGACGGTGAGCAAATTGAAACATTTTATATGAAGCTGTTTTTGGCAATCCTTGAACTTAATGTAAATAAGGTTTCATAAGGTTCTTGATTCTTGAACCTCTGTATTTACAGAGGACCTTGGCCTAAATGTATTGGCATTTTTTTCTTATGTGCACCTTATGAGATTTTTTTGTTACCTGCATAAAAAAGTAATAATGCGTGGGTTCTCTTGGTTATACTAAAATATTATTGCTTCTTACGAGTTATTTATTTACTTAAAAAGAGGTTAAATATTTTATCTCAAAAGTAAACAAAAATTGTTTTTTTTTTATGTCCACGCTATCACTGTCCATTCTAAGGTTGCCTGGAAGAGATCGCAGAAAGCGATAAGGCCGCCCATTGTATGTTTTATAGTATTAAATTTGTTTATGTTCACTTTGTATTTTCTGGTGTACAATAAAGAATAAATAAATAATTTTTTACTTTTGACATAAAATATTTGGATATTCCATAACCCTCACACGCTCACCAATGGAATTTCAAGTGACCGTAAAGGATAATCTTAATATTTTGCGAGAATTTGTTTTTAATTCAATGTTTAACCTGTTATTAAATGTTATTATTTTTATATACAATCTAACACTAAAATTATATACAAAACGAAATAAAAAGTATTATAGAAAGTAGGGCTCATAGGGCGTCAAAAAATTCTTCCGCATCGCTGTCAGTGGGAAAAGTGCCCAAAAGGCTGGCAGCATTGCCACGTTGGATGGCAATGCTGATTCTTTGACCTAGAAATTGACCAGCCCTCTGGTCACGTGAAGAGTCGACCAACCGCTTGGCGATGTCCCGAAATACTCGATGAGCACTCGGACCCGAAATGTTTAACCAAATTAAATATCAATTTATCCGTTTTACTATAAAAACTTACTGTCTAATACGTCAAACTCCATACATAAATGTTGTGTTTAAAAGGTGTTTAACCTAAACAACTGCTAAACACGCTTTTGTGGTAGTAAGGATAGGTTTGTGATTTAGTTTAATTAGTTAAATGAATATATTAATACAACAAAGCTAAAGAGTTTGTTTGTTTTTTTCTTTGAACGCGCTTATCAGCTTAAGTCGGATTTGAAAAAATCTTGCTTTTGATAGCCTTAAGGCTCTTACATACTGGCGCGATTCGCCGAGCGACGCGAATTTTAACAAAACAATATCTGAGAAAACTTCACGGCGAACAATGTGGCGAGGTCGCGTCGCGCGGCGAATCTCACCAGTTTGTAAGAGCCTTTATTCTTGAGGTAGGTTATTTAACATCAAAGCGAGCAAAAAGAAAAAAGTCAAAAATATTTCCGTGAGATAAAGCTGCGGGAAAAAGCTGGTCTGTTAATATAAGAATTTATTCAAACAGCAAATTAATGATTTAATAAATCTGATTTATGTAAGGTCAACGATTACGACCTTTAGATAAATCTATCGCGAAACGTTTGATCTTATGAATCAATCTTATGGAAAATCACTAGAAGAGCAGTAGTTTAAGTATAACTGAAAACATGTGTTCAATAATCCTAACTAATATTATAAATGCTTAAGGGACTTGGTTTGTTATGTTTTCACGCTAAAACGGTCGAACGGATTTTAATGAGGCACATGGGTAGACCATGATCAGGAATAGGACATAGGATACTTTTTATCCCGATATTCCCATGGGTTATTACGCGGGAAAAACCGCGGGGCGCAGCTAAAATAAAAAGTGCTTAAATAAAAAGCGAATCCGTTACGTAAATATGTAAATACGTATACGTCGCTTCGTGTCTCGCAGACGTAGCCACAGATGAATAATATATGATGATACATAATTCTACACATCATTAGCATTTGCATTTCTTGTTTTGTTTTTAGGAATGTAGACAAAACGTTTTCGTTCTTATGTCTCATTTTTAACCGACTTCTTGAAAAAGGATGAGGTTCTCAATTCGTCTGATTTTTTTTAAATTGATCTGATAAGCTTTGGTTTCCAAAAGAAGTGGTGAACGGTCACACAATAACGGCTGTTCAAATACAGAGCGTTTTTTGACAACTTAATGTCAAATATTGGTGAAAATGACAGATTTTCATGACAGCCGATGTACCCTTCAACCGCTTTCCTAGGTAACAAAGCGTGCAAAACAGACCCATTAAAACTATTGAGACTTCGGTTAACTACTTATAACATATTTTGTTTATTTATTTACTTATTATACGTATATCTACAACGACTTTCAACAGCTACAATAGATAGCTTATGTCAGTCGTATACACTTTTGCCTATTCCATCATCGTTATCGCTGATAGAATGTCACTTTGTCTTGGGCCTCTGATGTGGCTAATGTTACATATCTTCTCTGACTGTAGAGGTACACGCACAGTGCGGACACGTTAGAATGCCATTGAGGTAATGGTATTATTGTATGTTGGAGGATGGCTTACTTAAATTGAATGTGATTGTTGAGATTGTGTCTCTTTCTGTCAATATATCTACAGGCAAAGATTAGAACTCTCTATTCGTTTTCTAACCTCAGGTGCATTTTCGGTGCAGTGTTGGAAAACGCAATGGCGAACGCGGTACAACTGCATGAACTTTACGAGATGTATAATGAAGGACGTCTTCGATGCGTAAGACATGTTACAAGAATGGACGAGACCAGGGCCCCCAAACGTTTACCTGATTACATTCAGATGGCCGGAGAAATCAAGGGCGGCCCAAGCTCAGATGGTTGGATGGCGTAGACCAAGATTTAAGAACTGTTGGTGTGAGAAATTGGAGAGAAAAGGTCGGAAATAGGTCACGTTCGAGACATATACCTACTTGACCAGGCTGTAAAGCCTTAGATGATGAAAGATTGAAAAAAACATAAAATTCGGAACATTATCTTTCTAAGAGCCTTTGAAAAGTTTTGTGAAAAACCCGTTAAAAGGGTGAAAGCGGGTTGAGAATTTTTACCCGGATAAAGTAGCGGACCAAACCCAGTCCAAATAAATATTCACAGTTTTTCAATCAAATCATTCCGAGTATATCTATACAGCTTTCAGGAACTTGTATTTCCTCTATATTCATGCGAAAAGGGCAACTATAAAAGAGCAATTTGGAATACACATTAGCATGTTGAATACACGTGCCTTTACATACGATCCAGGGATAATAAATGAGTATAATATCTTATGTTACTTAAACAGTGAGTTTCGCGTTTGAAAAAAATGTAGGTAGGTAGGTACCTACATAGAGAAAATTGATTTTCTGCATCTAAGGGATCTATTTGGGTACCTTTCGGCTTTCAGTATTTTAGGTTTTATATATTTTTATTAGTGAAACGTAGAAAATTATCATAAATCATTCGATTGAAATGAAAACAGGATGAATTTTTTAAATTTTAGTTTTACTCCCATATGACAATCAAGGCAAGCTGATAGCACTCATTTTCAATCAGAATGAAATTGAATTTTAATCAAAACAACAATTAAACTTTAACAATTAACACTTACTGTTTCTTTTTATAGATTTTTTATTTCTGGATTATTAAATCAGATATAGTTGCACATTATTATGAGTTTATTAAAGTTATCAATTCGATTACTATCTAATTATACCTAAATAGGAATTAGATTAACATCTAGATTACTCGAGATATAAAGTGTTAACAACTTACCTACTGTAATAAATTGCTAATTGTTTCATCTGATCTGTTAATACGTCAATGCGAATTATAATCATGACAGGACATTATTACTATGACATTCAGCTAATTGCATAACTAATGCCTCCTGGTTTTGGCTACCCACACTATCTATTTGCGTAAGTTCATGTAATTTACTAATTAGATAATTATAGATTTATTCTGCAATGCACCAGAATATTGCACTGTCCACTAAAGGTACCATTCCGTTGACACAACTGGTTTCTATGTGTCGCTAGCTACGGAAGGTATTTCATAGACATTCATAGAAACCATTGCAGTGTCGCGGCGAAATGTCGCCTGCTTCTGCCGCCTGCGGTCGGCTAGGGAATGGTGGTCCCTGTAAGTATGGGTCAAATCGAATAGGGGCGTGGGCCAGGTCATTTCCAAACTTTTTAACCCTGAGAATGTCGGTGCAATTTTTTACGGTTCCAAAGATATGACCAACTTTCTATCAGGGCTATCACTTTTTTTTTCAGGACTTTTTATAGGCGTCGCTCTTTTCTGTGGTACCTAATACTTTTACGCAAGCTAGAAAACAAGTGTTCAATATGAAAAGAAAATTACTGCAAAAGCTTTCTGACAAAAATTTTACTCAATTTTCGAGCGATTTTCATGGGAAAAAGTTTCACTAGCGAAAAAAATCTCAGGGTTAAAAAGTTCGGAAATGACCCACCACCCATGCCACCCATGCCCACGCCCCTATTCGATTTGATCCGTACTTAAACAGACACCCTGTATAGGATTAGTTCTAAGTCACGTTTGCCAAAACACGCCCCTATTCCTAATACCAGAATACTAAGTGCCGACTTACCCAGTAGGTACGGAAGGGAATGCCATCCGTAAGGGTGGCGTCACACCTACAGTAACTTGACGTTTCAGCGACGATTTTACTGGGTGCTGAAACATCGAAAGACCTACTTGATATAGGTTATAACTTCTTTATTTAGCTGAATTTTCGATAACTCAAAATTAGACTATAGATGTGCATCTGTTCAGCTGATTGTTAATTTGTTATTGAAAACCACAGGATGACGATTGACCAGACGCGAACCAGAACACGACGTGTTGCCACACCGAGCACTGGACGCAGAAGGGAACTTTTTAGAAGAAGATAAGTCATCTTGTAACAGTTTTTATTAATTATTATCACATAATATTTCAATAGTGACTTATAAAAGATGATATGGCTAGAAAGGGGGTGACTACCGAGATTTAGGGTAATAAAAAAGTATGGAAGAAAGGGAAATCTTGCGCCGACCACAAATAAATTGGGATAAGGGTAGGAGAAGGATGATTTAAAATTCTACATTTATATCTGTAATTTTTATGGTGTACATGATAAAGAGACATAATAGATATTCTATTCTATATGGTGACTTAATAATTTTGACTAATTTTAATTTGTTTTGTTTTGTTTTGTGGTTTCTCTTGTTTGGATTTGTTTTGGGGTTTGTCTTGTCAGAATGCGGTTAAAAATGCGTTCTAATTCATTCAACACTATATGGCAAATAATGTGATAAATAGGTATTTTTCGGCAATATTTATAAAACTTTAGTTCTTGTTCTTGTACTTAATTTTTAATATTTTCACTTTTGCTACAGATAAGGAAATATAGCTTGTACGAAACATCCGAATTAATAGACATTCCAAGAGTGGAAGGTCTTTTTATTCGGAGGATCCTTTTTGGTGAGGGTGTGAAGATACCCTTCACATTAGGGTCGAGACTCGCGAACAGGTGGCATGTCAGCAATGTCGGAGCTGACGGCATGACAGAGGAGCAATAAAAATATACGTACATAATGTACCGTCTATGTGGGGCACAACGGTAGAATTTTCAAGGCTACGCGTGCAATACCAACGTAAAGACGTACCCGTAATGGAAGTGGGTAGGAACATAAAGCCACTTAGCTTCCCGCATCCCTTGGAGTTAGGGTTGAGTATAAAATGTTTTGGGAGAATTTCTTATATTCTGATACTTGTTTTTTTTTTTTATCTATGCTTTTTTTTTAACTGACTCTGACGAAACGAGCCTTAAACCGAATTAGTAGTTATTTAAATAAATACCTATTAAATCGGCTTATGACTCTTTTCAGCTGAAAATCGGTACAAAATTGTTTAAATTTCCATATTTTCTGCGTAGGAAATATGTGGAATGATCAACTACATAGCTGGCTCTAGATTTCCTAGACAAGTGGAAATCGGTTCTACAATGACTTTCAACAGGATTGGCATAAGCTTTTCGGTTGCATATATTTTAGTTTTTTTCCATCATCGTTATATTTGTCTAAGCCTGCAGGAGCTCAATAACTAATCGCCTGGCCATGGGACATTCCGCTACAGCGAATTTTCGCACGGTGCGAACGGCGAAGCGTATTGCGACTAAAACAAATGAATAAAAATGTACTGCCCACCGTACCGCCCGCCGCCCATCCCGTGGCCAGGCGGTAACTTGACTTCTTGTGAAAATGAAAAGCTTGGTTAAACAAAAGCACGTCGTCAATACAAAACTTTTGTTTATTTATCGGTAACCCTACCAATAATCCTATACCTTAGGGACAAATGTATCTGGATATTCGCCAACACCTATACCGAACAGTATCGTAAATCACATTAACATAGCTATTAAAAACGGCTGGCAGTAGTGGCTGTTGTACTATTTAACAGTGACGGGCTACGGGCGGTCACTTGCGCTTGATTGATTTATTGGCGGGTAGACGTGCTACGTAAAGTTTGGTACTTATGTAGTAGGTACTGATTAAAAATGTGCGTAGACGTGGTAATTATTTTTTAGTTCGTTTTATACAAGGTGGTGACGACGATACGACAATAGAACATAAGTGTAGGGAACAGCTGATTTTATTTCGCGATTTCTGGGGCTAATATCTACTATATTGATATTAATTAATAAAAAAACATAAAAGACGCCGTACAAAATTTTTACATAACACAGTTTTTCTTCCCCTTGAAAAGTTACTTCTTTTACACTTACGAGGTTTTCACTCTAAGGCGTCGATATATATTTTAGCTAAGCTAAAATTAATAGGCTCGTACCCTATTACATGGGACTTAAACATAACTGGCGAAATGTGGGTGTACTATAGGTACACCTCTGCGCAACGCTTCGGGGAATACACGCGTGATGTTATGTTATGTAAAATTTAAAGCAAATGTTTACCAAGAATGTGTCTGAAAACATTTACTTTGTAAAGTATTATATTATTTTTAATTATTGTGAATGTGAAGATTATGTGGATCTTTCTTTTCTTTTTTATTATTTATTTTTTCTTAATTTTAATTAATCATAGTCTGGCAGTTTGAGTAATTTATGCGGCCTAACCAAATGTCCTTTCTTTGGTATTGTTCGTCAAATCGTTGAGCTCCTTAAATTCGGAGTTGAGCTGCACGATTACTGACAAATGCGTGCACTGACTGGACAGGTCCACTCAATCTGTGTGGTTCTTTCCTCAAAAGACCATTTCAGACATCAATCTACATGGTCTTCTCATAATCTGACCAAGATTATGTCTGGACTTTAAAAGAGACTGTGACCTCTGAGTTTGTTTCGGCCTTTCTTCTCAGAGTAGTCAGATAGGAAACGCCGACCTCATCTAGTTTTAAAAATGTGATTGACGTGTAAAAGTGTTTGTACAAACCTACTTACAGAAATAAATCATTTATCATTTATTTATCAGGATGAACTGAAAATAGCATTTATAAATTACTAGCTGACCCGACAGACGTTGTCCTGTCAATTTTCTAATTTTCGGCGTATTTTTTCTTTCATAAGAACCTTCTCCTGACAATAACAAACACTACAGAAAAAGAATTAGCGAAATCGGTCTAGCCCACGGAGGTCCAGCCGTTCATGCATGATTTCGTGACCAAGGGAAATAGGGATTTATTTTTATATATATAGATTTTTGTTACTTTACTCAATTCAAGTGAGATGAAGTACATGGCATACAACTTTACACCACGCCTGAATTCTCCGAAAGGGTAGGTTATATTGCCAGATATGTAGGTTGACGCTCATCTCAACCACAAGTCTATATTATAAATTCCAAGATATCTTACCTCTGAGTAAGTTTTTTTTTTTCTTTTATAAAATATTTATTTTGACAAAATAAAATATACAATCTACCACTAACATTATGTACAAAGGGAAAAAATAAAATATAAGTGGCAATGCTGCCAGCCTTTTGGACACTTTTCCCACTGACAGCGATGCGGAAGAAGTTTTTGATGCTCTATGAGCTTTCTCTTACCTCTTGAGTAGTTCAGCACCAGTATTGATCATGTCTGCGTTGACAGGCGCCCAGGACTTCTGCACCAGGCTGATCTCTCGCCTCGTGAGCCCAGAGACTGGGTTCACCACGTCGGGGTCTCCGCCCCACCAGAAGTAGCTTAGCCAACCGCCCATTGTCACCTGGGAAGAGAAAGAAGGGCTTTTAGAATGGGAGAAAAAGTACTTGCAACGTAACATTACAGTTTTCACTTAAAGGTTAGGCAGAGGTTGGAAAATTGACACCATAATATATAAATTCGCTATAGCCATTTCATACAAGTGTCAAAAAATGACAGTATTTTCCCTGACTTTACATAGAGTACCGTTCAAAATAGCTGTTTTAAAATACATGACAGAATGCTCATAATTATGCGCGAATGCTCACGGTGTGGACATACCCAGAATGTAAAATATTATGATTCTTATTGTAGCCAACCCCAACTCTTAATATAATTATTAAGAGTTGGGGTTGGCTACAATAAGAATGGTCAATAAGCCTGGTTAATACCAGGCCATAAAACCGAAGTTTTATTAAGGTTTAAGCAAATACTAGTCGGTGCGAATGCTTTGTAGCTACGCTAGCATGGCGGGTCACCGCAACCCAAATTGTACAAAAATTATACATGCCTTTGACACCAATTTGCTATAATTTGTTCAGAATTCATTTAAAAATTTGAAGTTAAAATTATCGGATGTGCCATTCACAATGTTATTTGTAAAATTACTGTAATTTAAATAATTTAGATACTTGGGTACCCATAGAAATAAGTAAATACAACTTGCATATTTTCTTGACCGAGTCACTGGGTAGGTCAAGAAAATACACGCGTTATGCATGCATGCGTTACATTACCTACTGACTGTTGGCAACGAATAAACATACCAATTGATTAATTTACATTTGCATATGAGGGAGTCAATTTACTGTATAAAATGGACCTTGAGATAATCAGCTGAATTGACTACTTTACCAAATGGCTCTAAGCTCTAATGTATTTAATAGACGAACAAAATTATTTTGTTACCAACTCAATATTTAGTTAGTTAATTAAATTTACAAAGTCTATGAAAGAAAGAAAGTAGAAAGACGGAAAGTTATTCAATTTATATGACAACAAAATAAAAAAAACAGAAAAAAACTTTGAAACTGATTAGCAATATTACCTATTTGCAGTTGAGATTCCCTTTGAAAATGAAGTTTTTAAATTGACATTGTGATATTAAAAGTGAGTTCTATTAACATATTGGTTGTAGTGGCTGGGCCAATTATTAATAGTACCTATTGGAGGAACACATTTTTTGCGTGGAAAAGCGCTTACTGTTCGTAAACTTTTAGAGGGTTAACATACTTAAGAACTACTCATTATGTAAACTTTTTACAACAAATCTACTACATAATAACTAACTACATATATTTATACAAAACAAAAAACCTGTAGTAAAATTCAATATGAGATTAGTCAAAGGACAAAACATGGAGACTAAAAAAAATAAGATACAAAATGAAGTACTTATTCATAAGTAACCTTAAGTTTCAGAGAGAGTGAAAACTTGATGGACGGACTTTTCACTGAAAGCTCTTTAAAAAGTCCTGAAAACACATTTAAGTATCTTATTCCTATGTTATAACCGTGGGCTGTTAGTATTGGCTAACATACCTATTAGTGGTCAGGTTATTTGATCTGATATTAATACTGTACCTAATACCTATAATATTCTGAATGTGTCAACAGCCTTGCGGTTTAGCGAACGGTAGACTATTGCCACAAACATGTAGGTCTTAAATTGTCATGAATCCTGAGTCTGTCTAATGAGTTTTTGGAAAATCACATATTCACCATCATCATCATCAGCCTAAAAATACGAATAATCGTGTTTGGAAAATGCGTTCATTAAATTAAATGCAGTGACATTGTCTATTCATTTTTTTTACAAATTATTATATTTATGTAATATATTAATTCGGAAATTCTATAAGGGTAATTTTTACCCTTTAGTGACTTATCCGCCACCCTGTATTACTTAACATGACATGGGAAGGTGTATTTTAAATGTTTTTATTTAAATAAAAAACGTTCACAATCAATTCGCAAGCTGTCAAACTTGTCAAAAATGTTGGTAAATTGATGTTTTTTTTGGCAGATTGCGAATGCGATGCGAATGGGAACGTTCTTAAAAATAAGGGAATTGCCCCGCTCGCGCTGACGTTGGAAAAATTAGCCCAGTAGGTAGTACAGACTCGGCGCATTTTCTAAATCCAACATAAATAAACATACCTACTAATTATTAAAATCATACTTATTATATTATTAAATTGAACCTACTCCTTATTATTTCAATATATACTTATATTAATAAAATTTTGTTATAATCCATACTTTTAATATCTACACTACCTATAATTATAAATTCTAAAGTAACTCTGTCTGTTACCTTTTAAACGGATATTAGTGACATTTTGGTATTTGGGATTTTTGTCCTGCTAGTACATTCCCGTGGGATAATTCATTTCTGACCTCCAACCAGGCGAAGCCACGGGCAGAAGCTATCGTTGTCTGTTATTATTAAAACGCATCAGAGCTGCAGAATTTGCAAACGTAAAATTAAATTAACCTCTCGGCCCTCAGATATCTTTTATCCTTGGAATAAAATTGACGTCTGACCAACGACAGACGTGAAATTGACGTTTCATCGTAGTTAAAAATTATCCCTCGGATATAGATATCGTTAGAAAAATCGGCCCATTTTTTTTCTTTTTTTTTAATACAAGTTTTGTTTTACTTTAAAAATATTTTGTTTCTTTAACTAAGTGATGATATGACAAACTCACTAGTTTTCCACTATAGAAAAATCGGCCCTAACTTAACTATCACATAATAACTATGTGATCGTGAAAACTAGTGGGTTTGTCATATGATCACTTAGTTAAAGAAACAAAATATTTTTAAAGTAAAACAAAACTTGTATGACTGTTACAACAGCTACAACTTAACCGGCTTTTTCGAAATAAAAATAACTAATGAGTCATTGAAAACTAAGAAGAATCTATTAAGGAGATCCACGCTGCATAATAATTCGACAAAGACTAGGTACTAAGGAATCATAAGTCTTTTTGTATAAAAATTAAACAAGTACCTACCTAGGAACAAATATAATTTTTACGCAATTTTATGTCTCGTTTTAAGTAAAAAAAGGCAAGATTTTCCGTTAAAATTTCAAACCTTGGAGCATCCGCCTTATTTCAAATTAATAAATCAAATAAGTTTATCAATTTAGCACACTATTACACCTGTTTATTAAATAATGAATACGACACAGCGAGCGGTGTGTTGTAATTGAGAGGTCATACCAACTTCACCCTTTTAAACTGTCAACTTTGAACGATTAACTCCATGACTTTAAGCAAACTAATATCAATAAAACAAGCAAATAAATCCATGAAAATTCACAATCTTCCACGATTGTTTTACCGATATAATTAAAGATACTGGAAGAGCCTACCTTTCCACTTTTATCCTTCTTCAAAAACATAGACACAGCAGTTAGCAATATCAAAACCGAGGACAGATAAACGTACAACATTTTAACACAAAAATTCACAAACGAATAATTAAAAGGACCGGTCTACACGAATTTAAGTAACACACTAAAGTGATTTCAACAAGTTGTTGACGTTTTACTAAAACTTGTTTAAATACCTAAAAGTGAAATTTATCTCGGTCACAAGACGAAGAATAAATATTATAGAAACAGGTTGGAATCTGCTTGACTCAGAAGAGCAGGGGTGACGTAGTTTATTAATGAATTCTGATGATTTTATAAAATGTCTCGTGTACCGTCTCGATGATTCCTTTTGAGAATTAATGAGGAAACCTCTTAGGGAAATGCGTCATAGAGCGAGCCTCTTTGATGACACTTCATTACATCATACCTAACAGTTATGTTACTGCGTCTGTAGTAGCTCCTGTAAATATCGTCTGAGGAAAACTAGTGGGTTTGTCAATGGCATCATGCATCACCTTGCGATATTTGTCATAGGTTCATTAATAAGGTTAGTGTGGATTTTAGATGCTGTTTCCAAGATATTAGAAGAGTTTATGAAGCATTTTTCCAATGAATTGGTTGAGTAACTTTTCGTCGTGATCTTTGGGACAGCGAAAGGGGATGACCATTTCCCATATAACCTGGGTCCTGTGTGATTCCTGCTACGTTTCCAAGCATGGTGATCTATCAGAAATACAATATTTAGTATGTCTACCCGCCCAGATAAGATCTTAGACAAGTTATCTATATATACAAGTTATCTATATATATATCTTAGACAAGTTATATATATATATATATATATAAATGAATCCCTATTTCCCTTGGTCACACCATCACGCGTGAACGGCTGGACCGATTTCGCTAATTCTTTTTCTGTTGTGTTTGTTATTGTCAGGAGAAAGTTCTTATGAAAGAAAAAATTAAGAAAATTGCGCGGAAAATTGACTGGACAACGTCAATAATATACAGGGTGTAAGGGTAAACACCGTTGTCACTCAAACCATGGGTGACTTAAATATAAATATAAATGACCGCGAACCAATAAAAAAATGTTAGTTTCATTAAAAGATTTGAAAAAGTTTCTATCCGACGCCATGCTCGCTAGCGAAACAGCCGATTGACTGAGGGAGGGGTCGCGCTCGCGGCCGGTCAGGTCACGGTCAAGACGCAAGTTCGTTGCCCTAGCTCCGACTTGGCACCTTCATATGCCATCAAGAAATATCTCTGAGACATGGCCGGTTTCCTCACGATGTTTTCCTTCACCGTTTTTGAAGCAAGTGATAATACAATACGTACATGAATCTGAAAAGTCAGAGGTGCGTGTCTTGGGTTCGAACGCGAGACCTATGACTTGGCAGTCCGACGGTCACACCACTAGGCTATCACTGCTATTTCCTCAGGATGTTTTCCTTCACGAATGTCAGTGATGTCCAAGATACCTTTAGACAAGTTACGATTTTAAAAAGTTATCGTTTGTTGTCCACTTTCACAGCTGTCTTCGTCAAAGTGAAACACGACTGAAGCTTGTGACAGGTGATAGGTATGTAAGCAATTTCTTGGAAGTCTGTTGAGAGTTCCTATATCTCTTTGCAGCATAAGCATAACCAGCCTATAATGTTCCCACTGCTGGGACACAGGCCTCCTCTCTGTGAGAGAGAGCGGGCCGTAATCTACCACGCGGGCCCAGTGCGGGTTGGTAGATGTCACATGTCTTCGAATTTTTGGTTCTAGGACATGCCAGTTTCCTCACGATATTTTCCTTCACCGTTTTGAGAGCAGTGGTGATGAAATAATTTACACAAAGTAAAGCGCCTGTCAGGGTTCGAACCCACGACCTACAACTCGTAAGTCGTGGCCGTTACCACTGGGCCACCAATGCTCTCGATATCTCTTTGAGTAGATATTAAAACAAGTTTGAACAAGATAAATTATAAAAAATATGGTAAGCGGTGACGAAATAATACAATCTATCACAAATGCATAATATTACTTAACAGGAAAAATTATAAAATACACATGAGTCTATCTAACAAGCCTAATTCTAGATATTATTCGGAAATTATGAAGGAAAACAGCTTAGAACATAATTTCGAGTTTGACCAGAAAAAGTATATCTCCTTATCTAACTTTAGTTTATACATATAAGCCAAAGTGACTTGTATTTGAGGGCCATATTTACTCAGAAGATTAGTCATTGTCTTGGTAAAACTTAGGAATTAGTCTTTAGCCGGAATTCAGGCCAACCCTAAAGTCTATTAGGTAGCTCGTTTATTTAGCAAATCTTATCATATTTGTTTCCTATCCACTACTCCAAATTGTCACAAACAAACACTGTGTAACTGGGTGCAATAAAATTACGTTGATTATATAAGACTTAGAAACACGGCATAACACAGTGTGTCAATATTTGCGTAGGTGGAAATCACATGGTCCTAGCTAACAAACTAAACTAACGTTACAGTAATCGTTGTTCGCGAGGGCCTAGTTTGTGACATGTGGTGTGGTATGTGGTTTGTAGGGACATTTCGTGTGGTCGGTGGTTTATTACTTTTGCTTTCTATTTGTAAGTAGATACTGACTTTGGGGAGGACCTGTGGGCATCTTTTACCTGGCGCGGTCATCCATTTCTCCTATGTGTAGTGTACATAAAGCCTAGTGCCAATGATGAAGAATATATGCGTTGGTTCTGTAGAGTTGAAAGTTTTGTGCACAATTATGCAGGATCGATAATGATTATGGGTGACATTAATCTAAATAGTGCTTCAACTTGTGTTAAAAATTATTATTGCTATTTTGTATCTTTTTGTGCTCTTGTTGACAAAAATGTAATCCTCAACAGCCACGGAGGAATGTTAGATATAATATTAGTCCGGGATGGCATCCAAGGCGCGGTAGTTGACAGTGTAGATGGACTTGTGCCACCAGACGCGTATCATCCTCCGTTAAACGTTGAGATAAAGGTTGAATCAGCTCATGGATCGGATGTCATTGAGTCGAGTAACATAAGTCCAGCTAAAGACTGGAATTTTAACAAATGTGATGTCGATCAGCTTTGCCTATCCCTATCCGAAATTTCCTGGGAACCTGTTTTACAGATAAGTGACGTTGGAGATGCGGTAAGTACATTTTATAGTAACGTCTACAAAATATTCGATGACTGTATGCCTAAAAAACATCGTGGCAAATCTACCCGCAAACGATAACCCGTTTGGTTTACTTCAGAAATAATTAGTGATATCAAAATAAAACTGAAACTACATGCAAGCTGGAAGCGAACCAACTGCAGCGATGAGTACAAGATTTTTGCGGACCTCAGGAACTCCTTAAAGCATCGTACTGCGGAGGCTTACAGTTTGTATATCAGGCGCATTGAAAGTAATATTAAAAGCAACCCACTTGAATTCTGGCGACACGTTAACAGCTTACGATCGAAAGGGGGGTTTGAGCCTTGCGTTAGCTATAGTGGCGACCGTTTCTCAGGGGCAGCAGCTGCTGAAGCTTTTGCCAAATATTTTGCAAGCGTGTTTCTGCCTGAAATTCCACAGTTAAATCCAGCATGTGCCAATAATCATGAAACTGGTTCCAACAGTAACTACATAAATATTTTTCAATTCACTCTCGATGATGTCCAGTACGGTATCGATAAACTAAAACCCAAAAGTTCCATAGGGCCTGACAGTATTCCACCTTTTGTTTTGAAACAGTTCAAAGAACTATTCGCCGCTCCTCTATGTCACATTTTTAATTTGTCATTAAAGACAGGCATATATCCACACCAATGGAAAATCTCACGAGTGACGCCTATACCTAAGACTTCCAATAAATCAGCAGTTGAAGGTTATCGACCAATCGCTATATTGTCATCTCCAGCCAAGATATTCGAAAATGTTCTTCATAAGCTTATATACTCCCAGGTTGAAAAATATCTGAGTAACAGCCAGCACGGTTTTAGATGCAAGAGGTCTGTTGATTCCAATCTGCAGACAATTACAGAGTACATATCAAAGCATCTTGACAAGAAGCGACAGGTGGATGTGCTTTATTTTGATTTTTGTAAAGCTTTTGACAGAGTTAATAATGATATCTTGCTTCGGAAACTCAGCGCCATTGGTTTCTGTCCTAACGTACTTCGGCTTTTGGCTGACTATCTCCGTGACCGCCAGCAGTTTGTAAGGCTGGGTATCTACGTATCTGGTCCCTACCATACACGCTCGGGCGTAAGTCAAGGGTCAATATTGGGGCCTCTACTATTTCTACTCATGATAAATGACTTACCAGCTGTCGCAAAATTTGCAGAGTGTCTCCTTTACGCAGATGACCTCAAACTTTATAGTACTGTTGACACCGAATCTGATTGCGAGGCTATGCAAAACGATATAAATGCCATATATGAATGGGGAGTTCAAAATAAAATGGAGTTCAATTCGTCCAAGTGCTATGCAATGACCTTTGGCCGAATGCGACACCCAATTGATTTTGAATACAAAATAAATGGAAAAAAAATAACTAGACCAACTAACATGAAGGACTTGGGTGTCACATTCGACCAGAAACTTACTTTCCATGATCACATTTCTACAGTCGCCAAAGAATCTTTTAAAAGGCTAGGGTTTGTTCTCAGGAATGCCCGTGATTTTCACAACGAGCATGTAATAAGGCTCTTATACAACACACTTGTCCGAACCAAGCTAGAAGCTAGTTCTTCGGTGTGGAATCCGCACGAAGCTAAGTATGCACTTCTTGTAGAAAAAGTGCAAAAAGCATTCCTGCGTTTTCTTTACAGAAGAGCTCTCGGGTACTATCCCTACCTCTATCCCACCAGGTTCCTCTTAGGATGTCTGGGATATCATTCACTGGAGACCAGAAGGGCATGTGGCCAGGTAGGCGTTATGCTCAAAGTGTGGAAGGGTATGACAGATGCGCCTGACATCCATAATGAGCTGATTCGACTCTACACACCGAATAATTATCTCCGTGGCAGAAGTCATCGACTGCTAAGCGTGCCTTCGTGTCGGACTGTGGCCCGTGCTGCGTCTCCCCTGCCGCGCGTGTTGACCGCATTAAACAAGCTCCTGGAAGCCAACCCGGACTGTGATCTGTTCCATCAAAGATTCGCCAATTTAATGGTTACGTGCCTAATTTTTTGTGAAAATAATTGTATTTAATTGTTGTGATTCCTTTATGTGTTATGTTTGTACTTACCATATATATTCTGATTTATGTAATTGGTTGTTAAAGCCGTGTAAATCAAATAATTAAATAAATAAATTATACTGTTGTTGATAGGATTAGCAGGGAACATCACAACATATTATAAAACAAAGTCCTCCACCGCGTCTGTCTGTTCACGATAAATTATAAAACTACTGCACGGATTTTCATGCTGTTTACACCAATGGATAGAGTGGTTCTCGAGGAAGGTTTTAGTATATAATAACTGATATCCACGCGGGCAAAGCCACGGGCATCAGCTAGTTATTAAATACAGCTGTTTAGTTTGAAGCCAACATTTCGCAATACGGCCCAGGACCATAGAGATGGGAGTTATATTTTATAGGCGTAATGCTTTGTTTCCTTCGCCTACGATTAGTAACAATGAATCCTATTTCCCTACAATTGATTTTTACGAGTTGCGGTATCATGTAACTAATACGATGTTTTTATTGCAAGGTTTGGGTAGAAAATATGACGTGAGGAGCTCGTGGCTAAGTAATAACAGCCGCTCGGGTCGATCCATCAGGTTAAGCTACGCTTGCCGGGGTTGGTTCGTGGATGGGTGAACATTTTCACATATCGAGACTCCTCCGTGCCTCGGAAAGCACGTTAAGCCGTTGATCCCGGCTGTCATTTGTGAATCTTTGACAGTCGTTACGAGTCGTCAGAAGCACGAAAGTCGCTTCTTTTTTTGAAGACCAAGAAACCAAGTATGACACGTTTCTGCTTAACTATATGAAGCGTTTGGTAGTTTATGACGCGAAAATCTCATCTGTTACGTCTAATGAGTTCTTAGATTAGTACCATTAGCACCAGTAGTTTACCTCAGGTTGTGATTTAACAGTTATAAAAGGAAGGTACCTATAACTCAAAATTACCTGCGGTTTTACCAAAAACCACTTTATAATTGCTTAGACCTTGATTTGTGTTTGAATTTCCTCTGATAGCAAAGTTTTGCATTCTTAGATTCATAGATAGGTACAATAATTATGTAATGTTTATCTTTATAACAAACTATGTAAGTATAGCGACTCGCCCATGCTTTGCACGGGTGCAATCAAATGATGTGGCTGTTCTGTACTATATCTTAAATTGTATTATACACATGAACATTTCGCAATAAATTCTCTACATGGTGGTGAAAACCGCATTAAAATCCGTTGCGTACTTTAGACGAACAACGCGGTCACGAGAAAAAACTTTGTTTTATATTTATTATAGAACCAGCTGTCGCCCGCAATTTCATCGGCGACCTACGATGAAAGGTAGCCCATGTCCTTCTCCAGGTCATGGTCTACCCATGTGCCAAATTCCATCCAAATCCGTTAAGTCATTTTAGCGTGAAAGCGTGACAAACAAACAAACTCATTTTCGCATTTATATTATTAGGATTACAATAGAACTTTTGCGAGTCCATCCTTCTTACCCATGAGCATAGTCACTCATTGTGCACATCTGCAGGAACTCTACTGTAGATAACAGTTTCGCAATACTGTTATCAGTTGCGGTAACTGCTCAAACACCTTAAGTTTGCCTTGGAATAATAGTGCCATACCCTGACTTAAGTTGGCTTGGGTTCAATAAACCCTGTTCTTAGCAACTGTGTATATTCAATAGTGGAACTTAGATCGTTCTTTTCTACAAAGTTATTGAGGCCTGCATGGTTTCTAAGTCCTGTTGGATTGCTTTGTGAAACAATCAATTATTTAGTCATCATTTGAAAAGACGATGAAGGATGTATCTATTATTACAAACTAGCCACACGCTCCTGGACCAACAGTAAATAGTGTCCTAAAATATGTACCTACTCCAATAGTCTGAGCAAACATATTAGATGTATTACAAGAGTATGTAGTAAGTAAACAAATCTAATGTAAAAGTACATATCATTATAACCAACCAAGTTGGAAGGCTTGTTAAATAAAGATGTTCACCTGTTTTTACCCGACTACGGCGAAGAAAAAAGGAGGGTTATGATTTTGACCGGTATGTAGGTATGTATGTATGTATGTTCATCTGTTCCCTCCTATCTTCCAAACCACTTATCACAATTTGACAAATGAGGTATCGTTAGAAGCGTCGTGATTGTCCGCTGGTTATAGGCTATGTGAAGTCACATTAAATTAAAAATGGCGCTCTCTAGAGCAGATAAAGTGAGGCACTTAAAAAAAAAATGGTTTGTCGTACCATGTTGGGTATTAAATGAAAGGGCTTAATGAGCACATTTCAAAAATATATATAATAAAACCCCAAAAGAATTTAAAAAAAAATCAAGTAATAAAAACTAAAACCCAACTACGACTTAAAAGGTATAAAGACACCACAGACTGACAAATTAAAAATCCGGAGTCACACGTAATCTGTTCAATTTATGCCCTAACACGTGTGACTCCGGATTTTTAATTTGTTAACATTTTTTTTTTCCCTTTTCCATAAAAAAACCGCTTATATAGACTCTCAGTATGATTCTTAACAACAAGGACAGTGTATTTTTACACGCTGTATAATAAAGCTGGGGACTTCGTTTGTTTGTTTGAACGCGCTAATCTCTGGAACTACCAGTCAGATTTGAAAAAATCTTTTTGCTTTAGATAGCCCTAATCTGGAGGAAGGTTATAGGCAAGCAACACGCTACGACCCTAAGGAGCTGTACCATAGATTAGCACGTTCAAACAAACAAACAAAAAACAAACTCTTCAGCTTTATTATCTAAATAAATATCTATTCTATAATATAGATATCGATATGTAACTGGTTATCATAAGTGCGTAAGCCATTTTCAATCACTTAGTTACTGTTTTGATTTATCGTGGGTCGAACAAGCATTTCCTAGATTAAAATCTTTAGGTACATACTACATATCTAGGCTTTTCAGAAATGAGGAGCTCATGGCTAAGTAATAATAGCCGCACGGGTCGATCCATCACGTTAAGCTACGCTTACATTCCGAGACTCCTCCGTGCCTCGGAAAGCACGTTAAGCCGTGGTCCCGGCTGTCATTCGTGGATCTTTGACAGTCGTTACAGGTCGTCAGGAGCCCGAAAGTCTTACCAAGGGTACATCGTTGGGAAAAAATTTAAGTAATAAAAACTGAAACCCAACTACGACTAAAAAGGTATAAACAAGACACCACAGACAGACAAATTAAAAATCCGGAGTCACACGTAATCTGTTCGATTTATGTTTGCCCTAACGTTTGTAACAAAAAAAAACGATGACGACGAATGATGATCCGTTCCTTAGTAGAATCACAGATATTATAATACTACGTACAGATACCCAATCCCATAAAAAGAAATGACACCACCCTAAGTCTGGCAATTGAGCTGGCTATTTTTCTTCCTCCATTTTTTTAACAGATGGCAGCATCAGCGACTCACTAATTGGCAGAGACTGTAGTTTTACAACTCCATCTAGGAGTTTTGCCTAGATACTACGCAAGACTCCTAGAAGTTTTTCTTCTTTTTTTACGTTTTTTCTTCCTAGGTGTTCAATTCTTATATTTCTACGTAAAGTACTAGATTTAAAAAAAATGTTGTTTGATTTCCCTTAATGAAACGACAAAAGAGACAAAAGACGACGCAAGTTTAAAGTGACCCACTTAGTGTCATCACTTGAGTAAAAAACGCCATCTATTGCAAAGAGCTCTCAAAAAAATGATTAACAGATGGCTACTTTATCATTCTAAGGGTTCGAATTGAAGTAAACGGCTTAATTTGAGTTTTTTGTTGAAAATACGAGGTTTATGAGTGTTATTTACACTCATAAATCTCGCTTTAAACAAAGATGTTTTAATTTTTACTAATATTACCTCAGCCAAAATTTGCCGTATAACGCTTTTTAGTGATTATTAATTTCATAATTGTTACTCATGCTGCCATCTATTATTTTTTTTCAAAACTAATTATAATTTGTTCGAGTTGCGACCCCAAAGAGTGGTAGAGTGGGAATAAACATGGTACCTAAATACCAAAGGTAACACATAAATACTATTCAACCAATTAACAAAAATAAAACAATCCGCTAATGGCTGGCCGTCCTTTACTTAACAAATTGGCAACTATAACTTAATTAAAGTAACGTAAGCGAATACTTTTAATATTTTGGTATAGGATTAATTAAAGAGAAAGTCGTGGTTTTCAGTAATGGTGTCGCACAATCCGCTGGGGAGGGCGGGTTCGATATTAGTGACACCATGCAATAAGCTGAATTTTTCGATACAATCCACATTTTAAAATAAAAACTTAGCAACGCTAAACATTTCTTCATTATGGTAGTTGCATTTACTAGGACTCATCCCTCATAAAAAAACTGCGTTTTTTCTCGGACCTAGTTTGTAAAATAAAGAAGCTACAACGTAAAACAAAACAATACCTACGCGGACAAAATGTATGGAACAGCAATTTTTTTTTAAAGTCTACAAAAATTTCAACGCATGGTGGTTCGGAATCATAAATACTGAATCCATGGCAACAGGTTGCGCATCGATGTCCCTACCACCCTGCATAAAATTAGCCTAAGCATCATTGTTAGGTCACAAATCGTGGACTCCTCCTTCCCAAATTTCTTAAAATAATCTCTGTATTTACAAAAGATGCTTCCTGAAATTGTGCCTTTTGCTGATAATTATGATTACACCTAAGTATTAGTAAAAAAAAAATATTACTCAAGTCGACACCAACTTTTATATTTCTTTTATTATGAAACTCACGTAAACGTTAAAACTTTTCTAACTAATTTTTATTCGACAGGCGAAAAAAACTTCCTTCAGCATGAATAATGCCGTCGTAAACTTTTTAACTTGACTAAGTTATAATAATTTTGTTAAGAAATTATGGACGTGCCTCTGTAACCTTACGAGGTAAATATCAACTTGTTTGGCAGTACGTGTTGGCGGTAAATTGGATGTCAATCATCGTACTTGTTAGTCGACTATCGGCCAATTTGTCATCAAATTAGAAAAAAATATGTGTCGTTTATTTGATGAGGCGATTATAAGTTGTCGTTAGCAATGTGTGATTAGCATAGTGTACTTCTAATAATGTGGCTATTCAAAACTTATATTTATGCGTGTAACTTAAATAAAGGGTTTCAGTATACCTACGATTTTCAGTCGTACAAGACGGAAAATCGCAGATATATTGAAAAAAAAAATGTATACTGAAACCCTTCTGTTAATATTATCATGCCATATGTACCTATATCCTAGCCAATAAATTCATTCATTCATTCAAATCCTATACGTCTAAATTCTATACGTCTTTATTCGTTATTATAATTTAATTAAACACGTGGCTTACATAAATAAACTTATTTTGTTATATTCTTGTTACATCTTATCGTAGTTTTTACTGATAGATTATCGAAGGCACCTTTTCTTGAACTCGGGGTCGTGACCCAATCATATCCGCCACTTTGATGGACATATCAATATGCGTTCGTTTATATTTATCTTCGACCACACATGACGCAGTTTAAAATAAACCGATCAGAAAACAAAAAGTTATAAATATAGGTATTATTATTTTGTGAAAATCAAAACTTATTTATTTTTAAGGCAAAAAATACATTACTTTTTACAATGAACCCGTAAAAAAAAACTCCGGAAAATTTTAAAAATCATGGTTACTCTACCGGTAATTAATTGGACTGTGGCGGGTGGCTCCACTCATGCCGCGTCAAACCAATTGAACTCCAATAATTGCATTAACCCAGAATCGACCGCGACTCTGAACCAATTGAAACATTATTCACGACCAGCCCATTAATTGATCAAGGCTGCCAATTGAATATTTAAAGAAGATTGATTGAAGGATAATTAAATTACGTCACATATTAGCTCTCAGGAAAATTACAGGGTCGTAGAATGTAATGATCGAATCGATTATTTTTAAAAACAACAGCTCCATATACCAAATAATGTGCCAAAAATAACTCCACATATTATGAATAATATATTGAGTTATTTTAGGCACATTATTTTATATTCATCAATCACATATCGAGACTCCTCCGTGCCTCGGAAAGCACGTTAAGCCGTTGGTCCCGGCTGTCATTTGTGGATCTTTGACAGTCGTTACGAGTCGTCAGAAGCACGAAAGTCTGACAACCAGTCTAACCAAGGGGTATCGTATTACCCAGTTACTGGGTTGTGGAGGTCAGATAGGCAGTCGCTCCATGTAAAATACTGGTATTCAGCTGAATCCGGTTAGACTGGAAGCCGACCCCAACATAGTTGGGAAAAGGCTAGGCAGATGATGATTTTATATTCATATTTTTTGGCGATGAGTCGATGACTAAGAACAAAATCGCTCATAAAAATATATATTGCAGAACAATCGTGAATTCCTCTAAGTTTAGCTGTTGGCTGAATATGATGATCTACTTAGGTTAAGGTTTTTGTTCATAAAAATGTTAAGTAATACATTTTAATGTATAAACTACTACTTTATTATTTCAGTTGCGTTTCGTTGTGCATAACTGCGCATTACCTAGTGCGGTTCCAGTAGTGGTATTCTGTAAAAATCTCACCGTGAAAACTTAGGTGAAGTGAGCTTAAAGTGAGCTGTCACTCCACCTGACCCTAGGGATTGACAGCTCATTTCACCTAAGAGCTACAACTATTTTAACGGTGAGGTGAAAACTTACGTGAAGTCAGCAGCTGTCATACCTCTCCACGGATTGACACGATTGACAGCTCACTTCACCTAAGTTTTCATGGTGAGGTGAAAACTTACGTGAAGTCAGCAACTGTCATACCTCTCCACGGATTGACACGATTGACAGCTCACTTCACCTAAGTTTTCATGGTGAGGTGAAAACTTAGGTGAAGTCAGCTGTCATTCCTCTCCACGGATTGACTTGATTAGATTTAGACTAGATTTTTACAGAAAGGAAAGGAAAGGATAGCGTTTACTATTTAAATGCTCAAAAAAATGGTGATCACTTTCAATTGTGTACTCAACCTTTATCTAAGCCAAAGAGTTACTTAAATAACATTACTGTCTTACTTTTGAACAAACAATCACATCATATGACTGGTATAGTCATGTGGTTTGGGGCATAGGTCCATGTTATCTTAAGTGACGTCCTATCATAATGTTGAATCAGACTTATTTCAAGTAAATAACGTTTAATCTACAGAACATAATATTTAGAATGTGTTATCTTTATCAAAAATCGAGTGGATCCGCATCCAATAATTTAATTTGAAAAGGTAAGAAACATCAGTATTTTAAAGAACGTTAGAATTCTAATCTGTCAAAATTACTTCTAATTTATTTAATTACTAGCTGCACCCCGCGGTTTCACCCGCGTAAAACTCGATCTCGTGGAAATATCGAGATAAAAAGTATCCTATGTCCTATTCCAGGTTATGGTCTACCCATATGCACATCTGTTTTATCGTGAAAGCGAAACAAACAAACAAAAAAACTCACCTTCGCATTTACAATATTTATAGTTAAGATTTAGGCAACAGTTTTGACTTGAATTTCTTTTTTAAATATGAAAATTATCCTTCTCATTGAATTAGAGCTCAATAGGACCGATTATCTACATAATTATTTTTCATAAAATTCCGAAAGCACTCTAATTTCTGTTGTCCATTGTTAATGCCCAAGCGAAATGGAGAAGACTCGGCAGCCACAAAAAAATTAAATGGCAGAATTCCTAGTCCTTCGGTGGAAAATGTTGAAAAAATAGAATTAGCGCTTAATTATCTTTTCTATCTAAACTTAATCTTATTAAAGAGAAAACATCTGATTTTTTGTATGTTTGTTTGTTACGCTTTCTCGCTAAAACGGCTGAACAGATTTGGATGGGCACACGGGTAGACCATGACGTGGGTTAGGACATAGGATACTTTTTACCCGATATTCCCACGGTATCGAGCGAGACTTATGCAGGTGACGCTGCGGGGCGCAGCTAAATAGTTGCTTATATTTGAATCAACACTTCACGATTTCGGTGGACATTTGTGTTTATACGTGACCGATAAAATAAACCTTGACTTGAAAATCGCAAAAATAGATTCCGAGTGTCCAAATAAACAAACAAATCAAGCTGTGCAAATTCCAATTGATCACAAATTAAATTCTATTAGGCGTATAAGCCAGCGTATCTAATGAACTTTGTACGTACTTATAAATGGAACCATTAAATGTAACATCCTGAATCCGTGACAAATATGGCGAGTGCAAATTGGCGCCAATTTCCAATTCCAATATGGCCGCGTCTACTCCAAGTTAATGATATCTTTGTTTTGAAATAACTGTTTCAAAGGTCTGTAACCTTAAAAAAACCTGTGTTTATTCGTTTATTCGTAAAAAAAACCTGTGTTTATTCGACCTCAAAGAGGTTCGTGCACTAAATTAATAACAAGTTTTTCTGTAACAGTCAATCTACCTAGCCTTTTCCCAACTATATTGGGGTCGGCTTTCAGTCTAACCGGAAGCAGCTGAAATACCAGTATTTTACATGGAGCAACTGCCTATCTGACAACCCAGTAACCGGGTAATACGACACCCCTTGGTAAGACTGGTTGTCAGACTTTCGGGCTTCTGACGACCCGTAACGACTGTCAAAGATCCACGAATGAGAGCCGGGACTAACGGCTTAACGTGCTTTCCGAGGCACGGAGGAGTCTCGGTATTTAAAGATGGTCATCTATCCACGGACCAATCCCGGCAAGCGTAGCTTAACGTGATGGATCGACCCGTGCGGCTGTTATTACTTAGCCACGAGCTCGTCTTTTTTTGTAACAATTTCAGAGAAAAGTCATAACTTTCTTACACAAATCTAAATTGAAACTATAAAATGAGTATGAAGTAGTTCTTAGCAACAGGTCATTTTACAGTTTCTTTATCGCTTATTTCTAACTTTACGAACTGTGACGAAAGTGAAATGTTACGATAAGTAGGTACATTGATTCTGATTGATTCTGCTTATAATAGAACTAATATTTACTTCTTTCTACAATCTTTTGAGATGTTATAGGTAATATAAAGTTAGCCAGATAATCGAGCCCAGTGTTATCAAGGGGTATCGTGTTACTCAGTAACTGGGTTGGGAGGTCAGATAGGTAGTCGGTCCATGTAAAATACTGGTGTTCAGCTGCACCTGGTAAGACTGGAAGCTGACTCCAATTTAGTTGGGAAAAGGCTAGGCAGAAGAAGATAGACAAATCCGATCAGTCAACATGCTATTTCAAAGACTGCTAAACAGGACGTCTCCTACCTAAGTCGTAGTTTCGGCCGAAGTTATGGAGGAGTACTACTCCGTATCACCTACGGACATACCATTAGTTTGGACCCGATCTAAGAATGAATGACACCACGATTGTTGTCCCTACTCCCGGTGTGTTTTTGCCAGTCCAAAAATGTCACTTAATCGACTGTTGGGTTCACTACAGTAAGTTTCGGTTTACTTTCGGACTACTCCCGGACGGGCCCGTATTTTCGTTGACGGTTTTAATTGAGAGTAGGCCCCCAGGTGTGTTAGTGTAAATTGACTATAGATAACATTGTAGTGTTATTAATAAATTATCGAGTGTTTTATACTTAAATATTTAATCTTCAAGAGGTGTTATCCCTTTCTCTACTTCAGTGGCAGTTGTTTTGAACTAGCCGTCTTGTAAATTGTATAATTATTATACAATGTGTAAGTTGTATAATGTGTTGTGTCGTACTGTAGTTTAAATACACCTTTAATAGGTAACACACAACACAACATAACACACACATTATACACAACACACACACACAATACACCCAACACATGAATAAACCAACGTCTGTATCATAAAACACTATTTGTAATATGGGTCCCGCAGACAGGAGCGACGCGACTCTGGTGGAACAATTTCTATGAAAATTGTTCTAACGGTGTCTTGTGACGCCGTCGCGTCGCGCCAGTCTGTACGAGCCTTAAATGTCACTTAAGAATGTTCGTTAAATTACCTACTCCACGTGTAACGATAAAAATAATGCCGTAATTGTAAACTTAAGTATAATTAGTTTCGTGAACAATCACTTCATTATTGTAAACTTGTAATTTTAATTAGTTTCTACCTTTTACGATGATTGTAACGATGATTGTATTGATGCCTTCACTGGAGAGCTATTAAACATTATTGTAATAAGTGGGCGTGGCTAAAATAAGGTCGAGTTCAAATTGACGCACAGCTAGGACTCGACTGTATAAATTCAGTATCTTCGTTTTCTTGACATCTACCAATATTATTTTTGCGCCTTTTTGATAGTAGGTAACTTTGAAATGTTTGAGATAGGGTTATTCCGAAAATATTTTAGCTTTATCAATTCTATTATTTTTAGTAGAATGGTAATATCAATCAAGATGTTATCAATAAAACACAACACCCAATATTAGAATGAGTACAAATAAGTTTTTAAAGAATGATATTCAATTTTATTTCAGTGATAAAGAAATAAAATTGTTATGTCATGTCATAACATAATTACTTACATTGTGAATCAAAGTAATTTTTATAAATTCAATGATAAAATCAACAATTTATTTAGGTACTTATGTTACTGTTTTTCACTTGAAATAATATTAGGTAGGTATATCTAGTCCGATCAGTAATCGTTAGAGTCGATAATAGTTTTATGATCAAGTACGTCATTTAGGTATCTATTATTTTAGCAGAAGTAAAAATAAAAATAAAATATTCCACATAATTAAACCTACATGGACACTTATGAAACGTCAGAAGCCAGGTGCACGGTTGCAATTGGTCGTTTCCTATGGAGAAGAGCCGGCAAGAAACTCAACGGGTACCCTTTCAGAAATAATTGGCTTTTACAATATTTTCAAATTACAGTGTTAATAGGTCAGAATCATTGTTTTCGATGTCTTTGTACCGTAAGAATCAAGTACCGTACAATTTTAATTTAATTTAATTTTTATAATTTGTTGTCATAGCGACCATAGTAGTTCACATTTGGTTTGTGAATTGGGTTATTTAATAAAAAGAACTTCGTTTTCCTTTTTTTTCCTTTTGAAGAAATCTAGTGTAGTCTAAATCTCTTGTCATCATCGATCATTATACAAATTTGATATTTTAGGGTTCCGTATCCGAAGGGTGCCAAACGGAACCCTATATTAATAAGCCGTCACTGTCCGTCCATCTGTCTGTCAGCGGGCTGTATCTTATGAACATAGGTAGCCAGTTGAAATTTTCACAGATTGTGTATTTCTATTGCCGCTGTAAAAAATAATAAAATAAAACTTTGGCAAGGTGCAGGAAAATTCTTATCGCACTTCCTTCTTTTTCATTGAATTTTCTTGTTTGTTCACCGTTCTTTAACTTTTCTTTAATAGGAAATTAAATTGACAGCTTTCGGTATCTCCTTTGCATCTTCCATTGATGAAAGTTTGGGATTGTTGTAATGGGTCTTTACCCCCAGGCCCAGGGTGATATATATACCCCAATGTGAACAGCCCTTATACAATAAATAGAGTTTTCCAATGTGAACAGAAGAGTTACTACGAAGTTTTACTTTAGTTACTAGACTACATTTTCTTGTCGTATCTGCATACCTAGTAATGATATTTTCGGCGGCGGCGGCGTGGCAGTGTTTTGATAAAAAACAGTGTCAAATTATTTGTATCTACATCTACAATCGACATCATTGCGAGATACCGAACTAACTAACAAGTTGATACGTGTTCTGTAATTTGTGCCCGCGACAATATGCTGAAACATTTTCGTAAATTAACTATTGAAAAGTAAATTTTACGTGAAAAAATGTAAGGTGTGACAATTATAATTGTTCAATGTATCCATACAGTACGACACAACTTAGATGTAGCATTAATATTAAAATTTGCACTCATTCATTTCAATTTTACGAATGTATTTGCTTTTATAACTTTACAAGTTATTGCGTTTGCATAAAGATCATTTTCACCTAAAGCAGAAATAAAGATTGGAGATGTTGAAGGCGTACTCAGTTCGGATGGTGATCGGTTTTACGAATTTTGCCGATGCTACATCTAACTTGTGTCGTACTGTACCTAAGCTTGTATTTAACGTTATGTTACAGGTAAAAAGAAATATGTAAAGTATCATAATGGTAAAAAGCGGTCAAACCCGACGGGATTCCTCTTTCCTATTTAATAAGTATTTCAACAAACTTTCAGCAGAAGAACCTTTCTCTAACTTTTATATTTTAGGATCCGATCGTGTATTAAAAGGGTATCCTTTGTTTTAGAGTCCATTAGACATTAAAAAGAAAATATTATATTACTTAGAAGGGGTCGTCATAAGCCCGAAAGTTTCACAACCAGTCTTATCAAAGGGTATCGTGTTACCCAGTTACTGGGTGGTGGAGGACAGATAGACAGTCGCTCCATGTAAAATACTGGTATTCAGATGTCTCCAGTTAGACTAGAAACCGACCCCGACGTAATTGGGAAAAGGCCTGGTAGATGATAATAACTTAGAAGGGAAAAACCTCTGCTGCAAATTTTCAAGAAGTCGCACTTTTAAAATAAAAAACATGTTATAAAATAAAGATAGGTTTGGAATTTAGTTAAACATTGTATACAATATTTAACTATAGGTATTCGAGTATAGGGTGGTAAGTGTAGGGTGAAAACTTAGAATGTAGAGTACGGAACCGGAAAATTATCCAAAACTAGCTAGTGCCCAGCATGCCTTGCAATGTTTTTTTTTCAGGAGCCTTTCCGGCCCGCACACAACTCCTTACCAAAGTTTCATCATAATCGGGTCGAGCCATTTTCGAGTTTTCGCGAGACTAACGCACGGTAAACTATTTCTATATACAAAAAGATAGATAAAATAAACACCGTTCAGATCAAGGAAGGAAATAGTAAGAATAGATTAATTAGGAATCTCCTGAAATTGCCTTAAAATTAGTCCTTTTTTTCTGACTAAAGGCATGTTTACACTTAGGTAAGTCAATATGTAGATCAAGAATGAACGTAGAAAGCGAAAAAAAATCCACGTGTTTACGATTCTGTTATTTTTAGGTGCAAATAAATAAAAACAATGCGTGCCAACTGGTTAAGCGTTAATTAGATGTACTTAACTAATTAACCATGCGTAGTTATTATATTCTGTTTTGAAGATAACTTAATACAAAGATAGGTTTACGATTTTGTTATATTTAGGTTCAAATAAAAAAAAAACAATACGTGCCTACTGGTTTAGTGTAAATTAGATATATATGTTTACTATGCATAGTTATTATATTCTGTTTTGAAGATAACTAATTACAATAACAATGTTACTGATAAAGACAATAATTATCTTTATCATACGTAATATAATGAGATATATTATTATGTAGAAGATAAGACAGACTTATCCTTTAAAAATATTGAAACACAACTTCAAATTTCTTTCAGAAGTGGGTAAATATTCGCAGCTGTTACACCTGTAGTAGTAAAACTGAGAGGGTTAAGTTTCAATAAAATAAACAAAACTCTACAGTTTAAAAACACAGTTTTACCAACAAAATACAATACATTATTCTATTTCTACATTGTCGTTTAAATTCCCGACGGCACCGCGAGCATTCGCTTAATCCACTTGGTACAATAAATACCGCAATACACTCAAAACTGAACCCTTTCAATACTTAAACCAACCGGTTAAAGGGAAAAACCTATAACTTTTCAAACCACATACAAAATATTACTTACGAGTCACAATTTCAAATGTTGTCTTTGAACTTTTACGCGCGCGTTTTTCGTGTAAAATATATAGAGGTGTCTAATCTGCGTTTGGTTTTGTGAAACGCGTGCGGCACGGTCGGTGTTGGAAGTGGTACTGGCGTGGCGGTATTTTGTTTACTAGCAGCCAGCGCCCGCTCCCGCCCGCCCATACAACGAAGCCCTAACAAAATAATAGTATGGAAGTTATGGGAGTAATCACATTTATAACCGAGTGGGTTTCCGAATAATTATCCAACATTTTATTGATCGTTTTACACCTTAATTGATTGTTTTATAACGAGATTCCCGTTTAACGATAATTGAATTTCAATTGTGCATTTTATTACTACTGTCTGTAACTGCCTTAGAACACTTGATTGTGACACCGTAACACGTTTTTACGATGCCGATAAACTATAGTAAATCAAGAAATTCCATTGAATTATTCATTAAAGCTACAATTTTACATACAATTATTTAAGTACTCAATACAACTTATATAAGAGTGGGTCTTTAGTTTTCATTCCATGTAGCTCTCAATTTCTAGTCTTACCAAGGGGTATCGTATTACCCAGTTACTGGGTTGTGGAGGTCAGATAGGCAGTCGCTACATGTAAAATACTGGTGTTCAGCTGCATCCGATTAGACTGGAAGCCGAACCCAAAATAGTTGGGAAAAGGCTAGGCAGATGATGTAGATCTCTATTTAAAATAGCCAATTTTCCACCAATCAGCTAAGATGTATTTTACTCATTATTAATAATGGTTAAAAAAAATATTTAATAGAAACAAAAATCAATCACTGGTCAGCATTATTGGCATACTTAGAAGGTAGTTTATTAATGTCGTAGTAGCTTGTGTAGCAGACCTACGCTTACGGTGCTACGGGAGACGTCGAGGGCGCAACCCTTCGTAGCCGTAGCGGTTTCGTAGCAACGAAAACTTGTAATCCTATCCTAAAGGCTAGGCAGGTGATGATAACAATTTTAATATGTGAGTTACTAAATGATGACATGTGTAACGATACTCGTATTTTCTTAGTTTTTTCTGAAAACTAAACTATCACTTCGTACTCCTCAGCTAGTCAATCAGGTAAGCTATGTAGCCACCAGCCGCCTATTCTACATAGTATGACAGGTAAGGTTCCATCCGATCTGATTTGTCTGTAAATGTCCAGCAAGGTCCCGTATTCGGACTTTGTTCGACTTTGTCACTTGTCCGGACTTTTCGACATTTTCTATTTTTTTAAGTTAACAAAACAGTTAAAAGAAAGATGAAAAAGATTTTTGTCAGGAATTTCAAACGAAATGATGACAGATTTCAAATAATGACAGGTGAAAGTTCCTGAAATAAGTGCAGGGACAGCGCCAAAATAAACACTGGAACTGTTTATTTATAAGTGATAGTGCTATGAACTGGCGACGTCGCTCGGAGTTCAGCTCTGCTGCAAAAAATGCAGCGATTTCGGCTTCGTTCGATTTCAATGGAAACTTTTAGCAAACGACATTTCCTATCGTTCTAACTACAGATATATTTGTGCCCGGTGAATGGCTATAGACTCGTTCCCATGGGACTTAAATATAACTGGCGAAACGTGGGGACACTTGGTACACCTTTGCCAAACCCTTCGGGAAAACACTTCGTGAGAGATTTTATTGGGTGTTTTCCAGAGGGTATGGCGATTTCCTCAAATTCATTCGATCAGAAAATGGACCAAAAATGCATCACACACATTAGTGACGCATTTCTTATCCATTTCGCGAAGTGTCGTGTGAAAAGCCTACGGCACTTCATGATTTCGGGAAATACGTCGCAAACCATGACTATGGCTTATATTAGCATGGAGTTTAGTACAAGTGATAAGGTTAGCAAATAATTAATATTTGGGTTTGCCTTTTAAATGGCTGCCATTTGAAGGTGATAATAAATTATAATAGTTTTCTTAATTAAAATGGCTTTGATTGATATTGATTTTAATTGGCAAAAGTAAAACGGGACCCTATTACTAAGGCTCCGCTGTCCATCCGTCCGTCCGTCTGTCACCAGGCTGTATCTCATGAATCGTCATAGTTAGACAGTTGAAATTTTCACAGATGATGTATTTCTGTTGCTGCTTTAACAACAAAAACTTGAAAACAGAATAAAATATATATTTAAGGGCAAAAAAATAATGTTTTTTGTATGGGAGCCCATACAAAAAACTTTATTTTTTTCCTGTTTTTATAGATAATGGTACCTTTGTGCGCGAGTCGGCCTCGCACTTGGCCGATTTTTTATAACTAACTTTCTAATACTTTTGGATTCAACAGAAACTCAGACTTTTTTTTTTTTGAGGGTGGGAAATCATCCAATGACTTCTCCCGCTCTGGGTGGAGCGGAAGGGCGTGTCAGACCTTTACTGACTAAAACCCACCCGTGTTCCTTCAGTTGCCAAGGTCAGCCTGTTGCCAAGGTCCCGGTATCCCTTTCGGACTAACCCGCAACCCTGCCAGGCATCGGTCCTAGCGGACCCGCCAAAGAAACTCAGACATGCGCGTCTTTTTTTTAAAAACCTGCGTTACTAATAGTACATTGTTAAGCGAACGATGTAGAGTTTTTCTCTTGCCTAGGAAGGTATGAAACGAACTGCTCGTTTCACATTTTGCTTTCGAGTTTAAAATGGAATTGAAAATTCAGAACAAGTGTCCTGCTTCGAACGAAACGCACTAAATTCCCATATTTTTAAGAACGTTCGCATTCGCATCTCATAAGCAATCTGTCAAAAACGCTATCAATTTACCGGCATTTCTGACAAGTTCCCTCTCATAGAGAGGAGGCCTGTGTCCCAGCAGTGGGAACATTATAGGCTGATTATGTTATGTTATTTATGTGTTCTGACAAGTTTGACAGATTGTGACTTGAATGTGAACTTTTTTCATTTTTCAGCGAATTGGCATAAAATATTTAAATCAATAAAAAATCGATAAAATTATATTTAGATGCGCCTGGTACTAAGATCCATCAGGTTAATAAAATATAATAGACATGATCATAAAAATATAACAATTTAGAGTGTTGCGATCGTTTGGCTGGTCGTAAATATGTCTTCGAGGTGTTGTTTTAAGAATATCAAGACGTGTATTGTCATAAAATTTATGTACATACCCAAGTATTTACTAAATATCCTACTTATATTATAAATGTGAAAGTTTGTATGTTTGTGTTTGGATGTTTGTTACTCAATCACGCAATAACGGCTGAATGGATTTGGATGAAATTGATAGTTTATAACTTGGATAGAACATAGGACACTTTTTATCCCGATATTCCCACGGGATCGAGACTTACGCGGGTGAAACTGCGGGGCGCAGCTAGTCATTTATAATTATAAAATACGGCCGATATAACTTGGCAGATCTGAACATAGGCTCTGCGAACTTTCGCGCATGTTCCCTCACTCATACTCGCCTCATGTCACCATTTGGTTCCTAAAAAATGTTACTGCGCAGCCCTCTGCGCGAAGTTCGGAGCTGCCAAGTTATATCGGCTATATTGTACCTAGGTATGTCCATCTAAGGTATGTCACTCGTTTTATTATTCATCATTATTATAGCTCAATACAAATTTGCCTTGACCTATATTCTATGCTGATTCGCACTACTTCCCATTTCCATTTCCAATCCGATGCAAACTTTATGGCGGATCTGAACATGAGGCGTCTAGCTGCCCAGTAGCAAATTCATGTGTGAGTGGGGGTGAGGGCTGGGGTACTACGCATTAGTAGCACACTTCAGAACCGCCATTAAGCCCCGGCCACACCGCCAGCTAGCGAGCGAGTGAGCGAGGCGGGCGAGCCATCGTTTTACCTCTTTTCATACTTCAGTTCACATCCCTAACTACAGAGATAAGCTACGGCAATATGAAAAGAGGTGAAACGAGCTCGCACGCTTGCTCGCTAGCTGACGGTGTGGCCTGAAGTTTAACGCTTACAAATAAATAAAATAATTTAAAAATCAAAAAACCCGACTGCAAAAACCTATACTTAACCTAAAAGAAAAAAAACAAGCATTGAACTTTGTTATTGTTATATTTTTTTATATATTTCATCTGCAAATACAAAAAAACGGAAGGAAGATTTTTATTTTAATAAATTATAACAATATAGGTATCAAATAAAAGCTACTAATGAAATAATTCTTAATTCCAAATATTTATTATTAATAAAACTAAAAAGCTTGAAATAAAACAAATTATTTTAAATCAATAAACCCGACTGCAAAAACCTATTACCGAAAAGAGAAAAACAAGCATTGAACTTTGTTTTTTGTAAGGTATTGCAGGCGGGGACAAACAAAAGTTACACCATATTTCAGGTTTGGTATTTGCAGATGAAATATATAAAAAAATATAGCCTATGTGACTCCCACAAATAAGACGAACCTAACGACACCTCATATGTTAAAATCCATCAAGCCGTTTAGGCTACAGAGCTTGCCAAACAAACATACATACATACAAACATACATACAAACATACTTACATAGGGCAGTCGGTTAAAAACAAAGTTCAATGGTTGTTTTTCTCTTTTCGGTTATAGGTTTTTGCAGCCGGGTTTTTTGTTATGTAAATAATTTGTTCAATTGAAAAATAAATCCCTAAAGTGGTTAAATAGGTGATGAAAGTTTGTATTGTGGTTTTGGCGATGGTTAATCCCCTATGGCTTGTAGTTACAATGAATTGTATGAAGAGGCCGTAGAAGTTTAACTAAATTGAACACCTGGTAAAATAATAATGATCATAAAACATGGTTCAAATGACCTCTGACATTATAATTATGAGTTCGAAAACAAATAAATAAAAACGGTTTTTCCTGTTAAGGCCACAAGTGTGCCAAAAATACCCAAAAATAAAGTAATATTATTGTCAATAATACTTAGATTTTCATGATCACCGAGTGGACTTTGTACGTTCTTTGATTTTGGTGATTTGCGTATTTATTTTAAAAAATCTTACATAGATAACGAAGAAGCTGCTAACGTAAACGTCAAATATAATATCAATGACAAATAAAAAACAATATGAATATATTTCCTAAACCAGTCGTCGTCTTCGTGCTGCATCTATAAGCGCCGCTAATATTTGCAGATTTTACTATTTGTTTACTGGCTAGACACATCACGCGATTGTGTTGAAATTTCTCACCATTTCGTGGTATAAGTATATTTAGAGCTAAAATCGGCCAAGTGCGAGTCGGACTCGCGCACGAAGGGTTCCGTACCATTATCTATAAAAACGGCAAAAAAAACACGTTCACTTTTTAGTATTTGTTGTTATAGCGGCAGCAGAAATTCATCATTTGTGAACTGTCTAACTATCACGATTCATGAGATACAGCTGGTGACAGACGGACAGACAGACCGATAGCGGAGTCTTAGTAATAGGGTCCCGTTTTACCCTTTGGATACGGAATCCTAAAAAGAGTCAAGCAAAATGACTTGAATTTTTTTTAAATTAATAAAACAAAGAATAACGCTTATTTGGACACAGTTCGTAAAACACAAAATACAAATAACAAAATAAAAAGTGAAAAGTAATGTTAATTAAATTAGTTATAATTTTCAGATTAGATTTTGCAACAGTAAATAATAAGAGTCGCATGGGTCGATAGAAGGTTAAACTACACTTGCCGCGTTCGGTTTGTGGATGGGTGAGAATCCATTACATATCCCTCCTTGCCTCGGAAAGCACTTTAGCGCTGGTCCCAGCTGTCATTCTTAGATCTTTGACAGTCGTTACGGCTAGTCAGAACCTGAAGCCTGAAAGTCTGAAAACCAGCCTTACCAAGGGGTATTGTGTTACCGAGTAACTCGATTGTAGAGGTCAGATAGGCAGTCGCTTCATGTAAAATACAGGTGGTCAACCTTATCCGTTATAGACTGGAAGCAGACTCCAACATAGTTGGAAAAAGATTAGGCAGATTGATTGAGTGTAATTCGGGAACAACACTATCGAGTATCACTGTTGTGTCCACAGTAAAAAAAGTGTACTGGAAGGGACGAAGCCGAATTTAGAAGTGAGTTAGTAAGTTCGTATCTAGAATAACCCAACAGCACGCGTAGCATGACCACCGTAAAAGCGGGTTTTGTCGACGGAAGAATAGACAAAATGACAGATAAACAATCACAAACTGTCATTATGTCTATTCTTCTACGGTGGTCACGCTACTAATAATATAATATTTACCTTGCGATAATTTAAATGTAACATATGCGAAATATGTTGTAATAGTCGACTTATTGAAGAAAAATCACGCGCTGTTGGGTAAAAAACGATAGTAGGTATCATAATTATGAGTCAGTAGTTCATTGTGACAGTAAAATGTTACGTAAAGTATATAATTGTTATTTCGAAATAGAGTGTAATTCTTAGAAGAAATGTTGGGATCGTGTCAGGCACATCCTAATGACAAATAGTAAGTCAGGGACGTTCCAACATTTCTGTGCCTGATCGTGTCAGGCATATCCTAATGACAAATAGGAAGTCTAGGGACGTTCCAACATTTCTGTGCCTGATCGTGTCAGGCACATCCTAATGACAAATAGGAAGTCTAGAGACGTTCCAACATTTCTGTGCCTGATCGTGTCAGGCACATCTAATGACACATAGTAAGTCAAGGGAAGTTCCAACATTTCTTCTAAGAATTACACTCTATTTCCTTTCGCCATGTAACTTTATGTGTCATAAAAGGTACGTCAGAGGGGGCTAAATTCTTGGTATCCTTAGCTAAGGACCCTCTGACGCGCCACTACTACGTACGACGATCGCTAAATTTGAAAATCGTGGTAATGACAGTGTTGTCTGGGAATCTCCACACCTGCCTGAGACGGTAGCTAAACACCTTGTAAGGAATGATTAATGAAAGGAAGTGAGAAAGTTGAGAGGGATCCTGGAAAATGAGAGTAATGATTTCAGTTATGTTTAAGTCTCATGTAACTGTAACGGGCGGCGAGTCTATTAACCGGGCACAAATCCAAATCCCAGACGGCAACTGAGAAATTCCAAGTATAAATTACCAATAACCCTTTTGTGTTTCACCAGCTGTGTCCAAATAAACGTTATTCTTTCTTTTTTTACGTTGTGTTCTGGTTTGCGACTGGTCAATCGTCATCCTGAGGATGCCTCGTTGAGAGGTGAAACACGTGTCGATTTCTTATAGGGTTTTTTATGACTCTTGAAGAATAGTTAAGTGGAATAAGTTACTAAACATATCTACGTCTATTGTATTTTTTCTTTCTTCCTTTTTCCTTCTTAGCGACGAAATCCAGAGGGCCTAGACAGACAAGTGGCAATCGCTTTTCTAAGCGTATTTCTACAACAACTTTAATAGGATCTAGCCTCTCTTTTTTTTGGATTTTCGGTAGCTTATACCAATCCGATACATTTTTGACTTTTCCATCATCGTTATAGGTGGCAGAATGTCACTTTGTCTAGGCTCTCAGGACCCACTTTCAAAAGTGCTTTAATCCGTACTTAAATTCGAAAGTAACTTTGTCTGTCTGTCTGTATGTATGTTACATTTTCACGCCTAAACCACTGAACGGATTTCGATAAAATTTTGCAAGAAGATAGATGGCATCCCGGGGAAGGACACAGGCTAGGCTTTTTATCGACATACCACGCGGGCGAAGCCTCGGGCGGAAGCTAGTATTATATAAATGATTTGATTTTGACTTTGACCATCAAGACGTGGGGTCTCTGCAAATACGAATGTTGTGCTGATTTTTGAACTCTATCAACAACTTCGGTTGGGCAAACTGTTCTTGGGTTTTAACATCTGAAATTTCTCAGTAGCAGCCCAGAGTCTGGAATTTGTGCCCGGTGGTGGCAATAGTTTCCTCCCATATTACATGGGACTTAAACATAACTGGGGAAATGTGATCGGGGAAACAAGGCGTGCGGGATGTTATGTGTTTTCTACTCACGTCGTCAACTGTTGTTCCTTTATCTACAACAACTCTTGCAACATCTTCACAAAGTTTCTTGTTGGTCGAATTACGGTCTGCAAAACCACATCTTCCATGTGCAAGTATCACGAATAATACAAGAGTCCACTGCATATTGACACGTATACACTTTATCAAAATATGTTGAAGTAAGCGTGATGTATCCATTTTTATACAGAATGAGTACCTACCTAATTATGCAATTCTGGTTGATTTATTAGTCTGAATACTAGTCTGACCTTAAGATACTGGTATCTGTCACCTCTGTCTGTCTGACTACAGAATAAGGACATGGCTTTAAGCTCAAAACACACACAAAGAGCGGGTGGGTTCGTTTTGTTTGCGGGAGCCGCGCTGTCCTCGTGTTCACACACAGCGCGGGCGCGGGACGCGGACGGCAGCGCAGCGGGTCGGGCGCTAGTCACAAAACAAATACGACACGCTCCGCGCACGACCCGCGCCCGCGTTCTGTGTGTTGACATCCATATAATTCCTTGAATTACAATTTATGATGCCAGTCGTACTCCCGCCCCCGACCCGCTCCCGACCCGCACCCGCCTTGTGTGTGTTTTGAGCTTTATTGCTGAGTTGGATTTGACTGCATTGTCAATAGTCTGTTGTGTGAAAAAGAATAATATGACTTTACTTCACATCATCACATATCACTACTACTAGCTATGTGATGCTTTTTGAAACAAAACGAGCAACTTTAAACTCTCAGTTAGGTAATTAATTTAATAAAGAGACGGCAACACAAAGTAATAGCTTAATTCCTTACTCTATTTTTGTAAAGAGGTCATAATAAATTATAATTTAAAAGTAGTTTGGAACAGCGTCTCTTAAACGATAATTTATTACATTACAGCGTTATTCATGCTCAGCAATTATCATTACCGAAATCAATTTAATCTGTTAGATATTCTTGTATCTCTTATGTCATTTTCCGATGATCTGATGACCGAAGAAGAGAAGACGTCCAAAGAACCGATGGATGGATTGTTGAAAGAAAGGGAGTGAAAGTGAGCTGATAGAGAAAAAAGGTAAGCGGCATAATCAGCCTATAATGTTCCCACTGCCGGGAAACAGGCCTGCTCTCTGTGAGAGGGAGTGGGCCGGTGTTGGTTGGTAAATGTCACAATTCTTCGAATGTTTGGTTCTAGAACATTCCGGTTTCCTCATGATGTTTTCTTTCAACCTTTCGAGATCAGTGTTGATGAAATAATTTACGCAAAGTAAGCCTGCCTGGGTTTGAATCTACGACCTAAAACTCGTAAGTCAATGAAAGTTAACGACCAAATCAGCTTTACTATCATGTTCACAGAGCCTCGCCATTGTGTGTGTACCATTCAGAATAACATTAAAACGAATGCATCTACAATGCGAAGTAAATCATAATACATAATAAACTTTTTATTTGATGTGCAACGCACTGCACTTGTGAACTAAGCATCGATTTATATCTACTAATGAAGTATTGTTCTCGCTCCTTATTGTCGTGGTGTATGTGTGGCGTGGATGGAATGCTGAATGGTACTCTGAAGGATGTCGACGACCTCCGGTGGCGATTGTAAGTTAATTGAGGATCCTTATCCGGGCTTAGGGACCTACTTCCTTGTACTCCGGAGTACCTAGATGAAAATAAAAATAATATTGTCTATGTAGGTACCTACAATAGGCCGGACGTCAGTGAACCAAGACCAGTATAAGCTGGCCTCCTCCTCCGTACAGCTCTAGGCCAGCTGAAGGTCAAAGTGATGCCACAGACGTCTGGCCTGCTGTACAAAAAATATATCAGTAGTATCCTTGAAAAGGTCAAATTCTGGATGGACCAGAGAAACCAAAGTAATAGACACAAACTTATTACCTTCTTTGTAATAATAATGTGAGTTCAAAACCACTCCTAGGTTTGCCTAGTCATGAAAGATGTTGCCAGATTCTCTCACGCCGGTTTCGGTTTCGGTTTCGGTTTCCCGGCTATGTTTTCGCGGCGGAGGTGTGCTACCGGCGTCAATGCTCTCGGTCTTTAAAATGACATTTTGACATTATGGAAACACCTTATTTTCAGACGAGAGAGTTTCCTGGCACGGTCTTTAAATTTCATGGTCAATTTAGCAGATCCTAAATTATCCCTTTTTTGATGAAGGTGGGGACATTGATTATCGTTTAGGTAAACTACACTATATTTTCAAACTGGTACAGTAGGACGCACGTCAGTTGTAACAAAACCAGTTTAACTAGCCTCTAATTCTATGTATAATTCTAAGCTAGGTCAAACTGTTACTGATTTGCTGTCGACTGTACAGTCGACAGCAAATCGTTCTAGATGTAGTCACATATAGGGTATAGGTACTGACAGATCAGTACCTAATTTTCCGGACGAAATCGTCCAGAGCTCGGATAGTACGATATTGTAACTTGCAAATAAGAATGCAAAATTGCCTAGGTATTTATTCAAACATCTACAACATAATTTTCCTTCTACGATCAAGGCACGTATATTTACGATTCAACAGAGAATTCAGTAATATAATTAATATTTGTTTTACACAAATACACAAATATGGCACGCTCATTGGCATGTCAAATATGTACCTACTAGGCTAATGTAGTAAGTGCGTGATGAACTATTAGATGTGCGGCTCCCAGAGGATGAGGTGCCAATGACGATAAGTAATGGTGTCCCAATGTGGGAAAAGGCTTGGTTTTAACACGATGCGATGTAAAAAAACCCAGAAGGTACACTCAAAACGAATCATCATCTGCATCTGCCTAGCCTTTTCGCAACCAAGTTAGGGTCGGCTTCCAGTCTTACCGGATGCAGCTGAATACCAGTATTTTACATGGAGCGACTGCCTATCTCTTCAACCCAGTAACTGGGTAATACGAAACCCCTTGGCAAGACTGGTTGTCAGACTTTCGGGCTTCTGACGACCCGTAACGACTGTCAAAGATCCACAAATGACAGCCGGGACCAACGGCTACGTGCTTACGGAGGCACGGAGGAGTCTCGATATGTAAAGATGGTCACCCATCCACGGACCAGTCCCGGCAAGCGTAGCTTAACCTGATGGATCGACCCGTGCGGCTGTTATTACCTAGCCACGAGCTGAAAACGAATGTGATTTAGAAATGTTAATGTTTATGACAAATTCAGATCGAAATAGTCTTAAAAGCATCAGTGAAGGCCTTAGAGACCGCTGTTACTTAATGTGAAATGGTAGGTATTAGTGTCCAGCTGCATCTGGCTAGACTGGGAGCTGACCGACACATAGTTCGGTAAAGGCTAGGGAACCATGAGTGTAGGCGAAGGGTACTCGTAGATGACAAAAGTGAATGAATAAGAAAAAGCGACCAAAAAACTTCAAGTAATTTTGAGATCACAAGGTGGACCGATGAGCTGGTGAAAGCCGCAGGAATCCGCTGGATGCGAGAAGCACAGAACCGGTCGAAGTGGTGGTGCTTGGGGGAGGCCTATATCCAGTAATGGACGTCTTTCGGCTGAAATTATGATGATGATGATGGTGAACTTTGACAGTCTTTGTACTTGTCTATCTTTTCCTGACCAGTTCTCGGTGCGGACTTTAACAGCGAACAGTACTATATTTTCCACCATATCGACTCATCATCTGCCTAGCCTTTTCCCAACTATGTTAGGGTCGGCTTCCAGTCTAACTGGTTACAGCTGAATACCTGTATTTTACATGGAGCGACTGCCTATCTACCTCCCCAACCCAGTAACTGGGTAATACGATACCCCTTGGCAAGACTGGACCACCATATCGGCTATTTCCATATAATAGAACAAAACATTTAACCTCATGATGTTTTATACAGAAGCCTCCTATGAGTAGCAAAGTACAAGACCCCATAAAAAGAACTCCAATTGATTGAAAGGAAGTACTTACTGGTATTTTTAATAGCACTTCTCGAAAAGGTTTTTGTGATCTTAGGATGTTGTTTTTCTATTGTCAAGAGGCTATTTCTTGCCGCACAACCCTTTTTATACCACACACGGAATAATAGTTAAAATGCTCTTAAGGGGGAGTAGTTTGACAGCAAAAAATCATATTTCACCCGCGCAACCCTTACCTACCCCTCTCATTAAACACGACGAAAACAAAACACAATGCCTTCCCGCCAGCAGAAACTTTTCGTCTGGCGTTTATAGAATTCGAATTTCAATCTTCTGTAGTTTATTTTGCTTATACGATACGCTAAGCTTGAATTCAGAACTATAGATCATGTTCATGTTTTGGAACTAGAAACTCAATGTTGACGTGAAAAAGTTCAAATTTAAATGTTACCAAATTTTATTTAGGACCTTGTACAATTTGTACCTAATGATGTCTTTGTGGAAAACTGTGTTACCAAGTAATAAATATAATGCTATATCGTGGATTTCTCTCTTTGGAGGATCGTGCAAAGTGATACCCAAGTAAAAAATAATATTCGTATAATGAATTTTGCACTGTATTGTGCAACGAATATGGCATGTGTCATGAAAACCTTTCCTGCGCCAAACGCGAACAATCCCCTTCGAAAATATTTGAAACATGTGAAAAAGAGGCCGAGTTCTGTACAAAAGAAATAAATGTAGGATTGTCGGATTCACCACTAAAAGAATTGACATCTATTCATCTATGTAAATGGGAGCCAAAGTACCAAAGGGACTAATTATAACAAGGGCCCGAGGTACGCGCTCAGTACCTGCGCTGTGTTTTGGGCGCGCGCCCGGCGCGTTTTGGACGCTCGTTAAACGCAACAAGATTTCCACATTTTGTTGTAACTTTTGAACCGTGTTTCTTTTAAGTTTATTACTAATGCGGAGAAAATGACAAGGAAAAATAGTGAAAAAGGAACTCGCGTCCAAGCGTCAAGGGCACGGTTAGGTTTCATTTACGGAGACGCGAGGAGTCGCGCGTGGCTTTGGGCGGCGCGGCTCGCACTGAATTCAAACATATAGCGTTGTATGAGTGCGTTTACGGAGACGCGATTTTACACGCGTTTGTTTGAAATGGAGCGTTTTTTGCGGCGGAGCCCGCGAATGGCATAGCCGCGTCACACGCGGTGTTTCATCACGGCGGCGCACGCAGCAGCAATGCCCGCGGCATACCTTCTCCCAGTCTTATTTGTAAATCGCACAACGGAGATGCAAGTTGAGAGTGGCAAGTTGCGACATGTGCAGGCCTAACGGCGCCCGGCATGGGCGTTCGCTTAGACTGCAGCGCTTGATATAATTCGTTACATAGGAATTCATACAATTTTATTGAGCGCCCGAAACGCAGCGTACAAAATACGCGTCTCGGGCGCTTGTTATAACTAGTCCCTTAGTAGAAAGTTTAGTATGGTCCCTCTTTGTAACTGTTGAAATTGTAGCTTTGAAAACATGCCAAGTTGCTTTAGGCCTCATTTACGGAGACGCGGGGCGTAGCACGTCGCGTGCAGTGTGGCGTCACGTGGCGCGTCTGACGTTTTTTCTGTTTACGGTGCGGCGGCGCGTGTAGCGGCAGTTATCATACCACGCGTTAACATAAACATATGGCAATATACCTACGTCTTGATTGTCGCTGCTTTTTTTTTGGGGTTATAATATATATTTTTGAAATGTGCTAATTAAAACCTTTCATTTGATACGCAACATGGTATGATTAAAAAATATTTTTTGTTGTTCATGATATGTCACCTAGAGGGCGCAATTTTCAATTTAATGTGTCTTCATATAGCCTTTGACCAGCGGACGATCAAGAAGCTTCCAACGATACCTCATTTGTCAAATTGTGATGAGTCTTTTAGAAGATAATATGTGGGAACAGACATAGATAAATACATAGAAACCGGTCAAAATTATAACCCTCCTTTTTGCTTCGCCGTAGTCAGGTAAAAACTAAAACCCAACTACGACAAAAAAGTCAACTAAAGAGATATAAACAAGACATCACGGACAGACAAATTAAAAATCCGGAGTCATACGGAATCTGTTCGAGTTCGTTCGTTATACCAATAACCGAAGAATAAAGGTATTATTCTAAACAAGTTTTATTTAGGGGCGGTCAGTCGCTCCAATTGTTCGTCTAAGGGTCACCTTACAAGAAGTTTGTCAAAAAAAGTGGGAGTAAACGAATTTGGATCCTGAGTAAATCGCAATAAGATTTAATCTCCAGTGCGAACTCGTTGGCTATGTTGTAAATTTTCTCCGCAAGAAAATTCACCGCAATACAGAGCAATGGCGCTAGTTTTACCTACTTCTTTCTATACTCCGTGCTACTATACCAGTCAAAAATCTGTCAAATAAAATGTATGTCATCTTGAGTTTTCAAATATCAACATTGAATTTTATATGTTTATTTAGACTCGGTATTTATTTATTTATCAATCAATAACACTTGTAATATTCGTTTTGGAAGTGGTTTTAATGTTTTTTTCATGTTTTCTATGTCTCAGTTTCTTTTGTGGAATGTGATAAATTACGAAAATATTATTTACGAAAATAAATAATATCTCAGCGCAGCTAAAAATTTGAGCGTAGTCCTCTCGTCTCAACAGAGCAACGCCGACTGATTTGTGAAACAAAAATATGCTTGAAGTTCCCGTAATGTGCGACGGAAGATGGCTTCTTCCACGAACTAAGAACGTCGTAAGTCCTACAAGCTTTGATTCGTAATAAAACCAAAAATAAAAGGAATAAAAAAAAAAGCCTACACAATTTTTTTTGCCTTGTTTTAATACATATAATCATCTAATTTTTATCATAATAGGCATTAGCATTTTAAGTACAAATCGAAAATACGTGAAAATTAGAGGTAACTTCGTGATATTTTTTTATCGAGAAAATTTTAATATTTTGTGTTTCTGTTCCACAAAAAGTTTGGAAATATCATGTAGTTACTCATACTATTTTTATTTTACACCTAAGTCTTATCAATTTCATGAAAAATCAAATCGAAGACAGGCAATTTTGCTTACTACCCGCCCTTAAGTAATATCAGAGCTTAATAATGTAGTTAATATAATTTCAATATAATTCAATCATTTAATGATTTTGTTTTGTGCGCTGTAATCGCGAGTTGTACATTAAACTTTGCCTGCTGTACTTATTTATTCGGTGAACAAAATGTTCTTAATTATATTATAATTTCGCCTCAGGTAGTTGGTCTGGGTAAAAAATATTATAGCTGTCGCTAGCTACTTAGTAACACTTTACTTAATTAATATTATAGTACAAGTTTTATACGTACCTAAATACATACCTTGGGCGAACCAAAATTGCTGGTTGGCTACATAGAATCTTTTGACCGGTGGTATTCTGTAAAAATCTCACCGTGAAAACTTAGGTGAAGTGAACTGTCATTCGACCTGACGCTAGGGATTGACAGCTCACTTCACTTAAGTTGTCACGGTGAAGTGTTTACAGAATAGACCGGCAGGACATGAGCTACTGTCGTGAAATTCGTGTGGAAGAGAAGAAGAATGTTCTCCGCTGAAACTCTTCAGGATGATGATAATCTACACATTGGCAGCTTGGTTTCAAGGTGGAATGTTTGCTATTATATCCTACGTTTAAAATGTTATTTCATAGGCATTGGAGTTTGTGTTATGGCCAGCGATGAGTGTGAATACAGGGCGAATTGCTTTCAATTCAAACGAGGTTTGGCTTTTATTGAAAGAACTGAGGAAAACCCACATAACTGTTGCTGCTTTCACAGGAAATCTCCAGTTCTTTGGGAAGTGTTACCTCCTTACTTTTATGTTTAAAAGTTATTGAAGTCGATGAAAATTACCTGCAGACTTTTCTCCTTGGCGGTAATAACCACTTTCCAATCAACTGATACACGCTATCAGATAAAATAGAGATACCTACTAAGAAGAGAGTAGTATTCCTTGCTACTACGTGTATTTTTATAGTGTACTAGCTGCACCCCGCGGTTTCACCCGTATTGTCTCGATCCCGTGGGAATATCGGGATAAAAAGTATCCTATGTCCTATTCCAGGTCATGGTCCACCCAATTCCAAAGAATCATTCACCGTCCATACATTTTTGGGCTAAAGAGGTGAAAGGCCAAACAAAAAATAAAGATATATTCTGAAAGAATACGTTTTTCCCTTCATTTTTTATTACTACTAGCTATGACTTTAATTAGATTACTTTTTATTATTTTAACTATACAATATACTGAAAATTTAGTATTTTTCAAAATCGTATACTAAGGGAATTGCCGTACAAGTTCGGCCCAATAGTGAAAAGTGAAGAGAAAATAGCATGTTCTAACGGAATGTGTATTTTTTTTTATTTGGCCGAAACATTCATAATTTAGCCCAAAATGAATAATTTCCTTTATATTCTTCCTCCTCTTATAATACTAGCTTCCGCCCGCCGTGGTATGTCGATAAAAAGTAGCCTATGTCCTTCCCCGGGATGGTCGATGGACTCTATCTCCTTGCCAATTTTTTTTTTTTTTCTCGAAATCCGTTCAGTGGTTTAGGCGTGAAAAGGTAACATACGGTAATCAGCGTTAGACATTCATCTATAACTTCAAAATCGAATGTTATCACCACGCTATTGTATTGATAAGGCGAAATAACTAAGTCACTAAAGGTAGAATGGAGCCTGAAAAATATTGTTTTGTTAAGAGAACCTACTTATGGCAGCCAAGGATTGCTTAATAACATGATGCTTAAGGACGGCCTTCTTCCGGCTGAAATAATGATGCGAGCGTAATGACACTTTAGAATGTTTATTACTGTGGAGGGACAAAATGTTCTTGATAATTTAAAAGTACTTAGTTGTAATTGGTTTAGAATTTGTAAGTGTCAGGAAAGCTTCTTCCCTAGGCTAAGAGTAATATTATAACAAGCGTAAGCCAGAGCGTACTGATAGCTGTTGAAAGACTCAATCATTTAATTTAGCCTATGGTAGTTTTCTTTTGGACATACGTTTCTCCCAAGGACCTTGGGAGAAAGGAGGTACGTAGGTACCTTGGGCCAAGGTGCGCCAAAACATTCGGTTCTCCGCCTTCAGTATCCAGCCTGTTCCAACCGTTTATTTCTCATCTTATTTATTTATTTTTATTTAAATGCCTTAAAAACTACCATTACACAATTCAAATTAAATTTATTAAATTAAATCATAGTTTATAAATTATAACATAACATAAATAATAGTACTTTTGCGAATTCACCCCAGTGACATGTAAATATATCAATTTTGACCTGAATATCATTGATGGTGCGAATTGCTTGTGTTAGAAGGTTCTTGTTAGAAGGCCCTCCAGGCTATTCTAGCGCATGGTCTCCACTCAAAAAAACTCTGGTATCGAAACGGGAAAAGCAGAGGTGCGCTTGTAGCACACCCACATTTCGCTAGCTAAGTTAAAGTCCGATGTAATAGGGGGCGATCCTATTGCCATCAACCGGGCACAAATCCAGGCTCCGGGTTGCTACTGAAAAGAATTTCCTGATGGAAAACCCAATACTTAACACTTTGCCCGACCAGGGAATTGAACCCAGGACCTTAACACCCTCGACCTTAGTAGTCCTTGCGGTCAACTAATCCGTAATATAATTATACTCGTTATTTTATACTTGAATCTAGTATTCGTAGATCGTACGTTTGTATAAAAAAGAGGGTCTACCTACCATATCATTGTATGGCCAATAAAGCGTGTACATAGAATATTAAGGTCCCTCATTATTCGAATTTATTTCATTGATGATAAATCAATGACAATTTGGTGTTGCCAATTAATGAATTGTGTAGGTACATGTCACACGACGTTTACATACATAATGCATATTTCAGATCATTTGAACACAGAACACACCCTAACTAAAAATAAATAATTTATGATTATTTTCCATATACTATCGAATCAAGGACACGTTATGAGCATGCTTCCTCTGCTCATTATGGTTTTCAAGGCCTTCGTCATTTGGTTTTTGATGAATGATAAATAATTTTATTTATCTAAGAAGGTTTATACAAACTCTTTTACAAGTCAATATTTTTTATGTGTTACATCTTTCCTCTCGCTTTCCTGCAATCTGTGGGTGTGATTTCGTGAAAAGGGACGGAAGTGTGTAACAGGAAGCCGCTATTTGATTTGACTAATGTGCGCGTGTGGTGCTAGAGTTGGCCGTCGATGGTACCGTAACTCTTATAATTTTCTGAATTGGCCCGACAAGACGAGCCCGCCTTTTACTTGTAGCTTCATAACTAAAATGCGGAGTGCGCCTTCTGTACTATTCTGTGGCCGAGTCACGGATACATCAATTCGTTCCAGTTCAAAAATAGCTGATGTCACTCGGAAAACTGCCACGCTATAATGCAACTAGGCTCGACAGTAGAAACATAATATGTCGCATATCAAACGACCAATATACTATAATATACCAAACTAATGACCGAGATAGTAGGAAGAAATGAGCTTTTATATAAGGGCTTGGGTTTTAGAAGCTTTACATATTATGTAGAAGGAACTAGAGATAGTAAGAAAGCCTTTTCCTAGCAATGGTAGCTGCTCCTAGGTTAGGCTAAAATTAAAACACATTCGTAAATTTTTATAAGTACTTTGATTTATTTATTTAATTAAATTGCTGTCAAATAAATAAAAGTTCAAACAAACGAAGTAGAAATGCATTCATCATACACATCATCGTTAGGTATCTAATACTTCAATTATAATCTTTATAATACAAAAAAGACATGAAACCAGGTTTCAAAATACATAAAACTATTTCATGACAAACACAAACTTATAACTGAATTTCAAAGTAATCTTTATGTACTTAGTATAAAAGTAATGTCAACTTAGGTAGCTACCTACCTAGGCACTTAGTTTTTAAATAATACTTAATAAGTAGTTTTAAATAAGATAATTACTTTCTAATTAGGAAGCTAATCTTGAGAGCAAATGTTTGTATATAAATGTGACGTATCGGCCCCAAGATTCCACTACATCTTCGGTAAACTTGAGGTCATTCTGCAAAATGTTTACCAGGACATCTTTGAATACCTGGAAAAGATAAATCTTGTTACTAACTGAAAATAATGAAGGCAAAATCGCGTACCAGTCGGACATGTAGTTCACGGGTTATGAGCACACTAACGGACGGATAGACTGATAGTCATTAGTATACGGAGTGGAGCCCTGTAGCGTTTTACCATCATGATCATGTGACGATGACGGTGTACCTACTGAAGTTCTATTTTAGTAAACCAACTGGCGGCCACATTTCGTAATGTTACCCCCGCGGGGACCTCATTTACTGTCCACCCACGAAAAGCTAGAAGAAATGCCTTTGAAAGATGAGAATCGACAGTTTAATCGGCGAAAAGATAGAAGGCTGACGGCGGAAAACTCAAAGGGATCTCAATGCTCTGTCAATTTTAGTAGGTAAGGTTAGCGAGAGCTCTAAAGAGTGTTTGTACCTATTTGAGTATTAAGGGATAAGCCAACTCAGTTTTACAGAATGAAATAAGATATGGCGGCTTGCTCTGTGGTGTAGCTAGTTCCAGGTTAGGCTACAGGTGGCGCTGGGGCTAGTTCACGTGACGGAAGTGAAATCATATAACGGAAGGCGTGGGTAAAGGACGATGTACTCTCTGTAATTTTATCTCCTCATTCAGTATTTCAGATAAAATGGTCAAAATGTATGCTACGCAGATGTGATTCTCTAGATAAACAGTGATGACTGCTAAAAAGGACATAGGTACAGACTTCATTCATTTAGAAACATACCCCAAAATGTCTTTTCTCAATCCTATGCCTCCGATGTGAGTCTCCTAGTTTCTGCATCCACGCGATCACCAGCTCAGGTTTGTTTAGGTTTACAATACTGTTGTCGAGGGAAGACATGATGTTAATAATGTGCGCTCTAAAAATGCTGTTTGCCGCCATTTCTTCTTCCGTATGGAGGTGCGCGAAGTCTTTAAAGAACAACTTGGTTTCCGGTTCCGCATCGAAAAGCCTGTGGGGAAAAAAAATATGATAAAATTCCCTTTATTTGGTCAAAAATATTAAAAAAATATATATATAAAATGCTGGAAAGTTGGTGTCGTAGCGTAGATTGTCCCTATATACCTAAGGAAATAACGGTATCATGTAGGTACCTATGACTCCTAGTTAGAAATCAGCTGGTTAAATAGATGTTGAATAGCAGACGGCTGGTTAGTATACCTATTCCAAAAGAAAATTAATAACAAAAAAAAAACCTAATAAATATCTACTTAATAATTATTATCATCTTTCAAAACCAAAGGATATGCGAACCGATAGGTGTTTCTAATAGAGAGTAAGTTATCTATACAATCAATACGCATAACTATACCTACATTACTAATTTATGTAATGCCACTATAGATTTCTATACCTACTACGTATTTATGATGTTTTGTTTAGTCGCGATTAATGTATCTACGCGAACAAGGCATGAACAAGGTGATTCACGTAAACTTCGGAATTTCCGTTATCAGAAAAAGAAATGCATTTTTGTTTTAAATGGCCTTTTATCGGATACACAATAAAAAGGTCGCAACATCAGGGCGCTTACTCTTGATTTTAATTCCGATCTATCGACATTGGAATTTTCACGTTTCGTACTCTTGAGTTCGACGCTAGCGCCAAATTGTATTCGAATTGCGTGTCCATTTTTGGGAACTAAGTGGAATCGGGATCGGGCTTGAGGTGCTACTCTTGACTTACTTTGACAGCCGTCTATTGCGCCAGTATTGCGTTGGGATTGTTTGTTGATTGGAATTTTTCCAATAACAAAAGTGTAACTTTTTAGAAATTGTTTTGCGTTTTATGTGGTTTTCACCAATTAATAAGTACATAACATGGCAGGGTTGGCATTAATATACAGTGTTTTACGTAATTCCCATAAAAAACAATTAAAACAAAGACGAGATGAGCGTCCGATGATGCGTTTTAAGGACGAAGCGTTTTCTATGAATGAAGACGAATTTAAAGCAAATTATAGAGTGAGCAAGGATTTTTTTGAGAAAATTTATGAAAACATTAAGAGAAGAAGTGATACATCACCATAAGGTACTTACGTATGTTGTCTTTGATACATTAGTTTTATCCCGTGGTTTTATCTATGGTATTATTATCATGATTTTTGTTTGGAAGATCTTATAACTTTATTAATACTTGTATAATTCTTGCAGGTTTTAGTGGCACTGTCTTTTTATACGACTGCGAGTTACCAAAATCTAATTGGAGGAACATATGGTTGCTATGTTGTTTATTTACTTAGGTACCACTTGTATAAAACTTTAATATTAGTAACTTAACGGAAAATAAATAATTGTTACTAAAAAAGAACCACACGCGATCGATATCTTTACGCTAATGAACTAGCTAAACAAACTTGCATTTCGAATTCACTTTTTCTGAAACCACTAGACTTGACTTTGTTTTTGAAATTGGAATTGAAAACTCTCACGCCGCCTATTTTTTTTTGTAGTAGTTATAAGCAACGACCCTACTGCATGCAGCCAAAGTCATGGTAAATTTTATGATTTTAATCATATTCTTACGCCCAAATGAATTTAATATGTTACAATCAATCAATTAAACAACTGTTTATATCATATTTATTTATTAGCATTCTTATTTAAAGGATAAAGCATTTTAAAGCCCTATTAGCGGTTTATCGTAATGAGTTGAACACCACTATTGCGGGCCGTAACATAGCTAACTTCACGTGTAACAAAATAATCGCGGGGCAATCCCAATTTCAATCCAATGTTGACAATATTGTTTTCAAGAGTACCAAATCACGTGACTGCAGAATTAACATTGGAATCGTATTGGCTTTAGATTGGAATTAAAATTAGTTTGAAGAGTAAGCCCCCTGTTCAATTTTAATAATTGCAACTTAACTGGCTGATTTTCATGAAAAACTAAATCCAAAAGCCATATTCTATACGAGAAATAAATTATTAAAAAGAAAACAAAAATGGCAATAAAAATTTTTTTGGGCATAGACGGCCATTATTTGTATAGACTGCCACTCATTTCCTCTTTGACTGAACCTTTTTGCTTTAAAACTTACTTTTTGAGAACGAGGACGCTATTATTTTAGGTATCATTTTGGACTCACTGCAGTGAAAGAACCATCTATCAATCTCGAAAGTCGGTAGGTACTTACAGCACAAGACTAAGCTCTTATTTATGCTGTGCTTACAGTACGGAAGCATCTCAACTTCCAGGCTACACGTTACCTAAAGAACATCAGGAACCCGTTTGGGCTGGAATTTATCTGTATCGTCTTCCAAGACTGTTGTACATTGTAGATATCCCTCAATGACATGCCAGACACTTCGTTCTTCGCGTCAGGATCACCACCCCACCACCATCGGCTGATCATATCACCCATTTTTCCAGACCCTCTGTGAAGTATCTTCTGTGCTTCTGACGGTGAAAGGAGGTGTTCTGGGAATGGATAAACAGTAAGTGCGGTCACGTGCGGTTCTGTACTTCTCACAAAACATCAACAGTCATGAAAGTTTGCGATGTAGGTATCTATTCGAATCCTAATCCTAACTAATATCGAAAGTGAGTTTGTTTGTTTGTTACGTTTTCACGCTAAAACGGCTGAACGGATTTAGATGAGGCACATGGGTAGACCATGACTTGGAATAGGACATAGGATACTTTATAGCCCGATATTCCCACGGGGTTAAGACTTACGCGGGTGAAACCGCGGGGTGTAACTAGTAGGTAATAAATCGAACCAGTCTGTGTACCTACTATTTTCTACATACGGCTGGATGTGGCTTGGTTCCTTCGCCTTGTTGTTAGAAGTGTTTTTTTTTCTAGCTTTGAACTGGTTTCAGTCAAGAGCGATTAGGGAATCACCTTTTACTGAACTGGGCCTGTTTGGCGCGGCCGTGGCAATACTATTTTTATGTTCCTTGTTTTTTGTGTAAATATTGTGTGTAAGGCACAAACTGGGTCAAATAAATTTATTTTCTTTCTTTCTTTCTTAACAGTTGAATACTTATTTTTTTTAATTATTGATTCAACGTACCTCGAAATGTTTGTTAGCAGAGTAAATAAATTAGGCCACGTTACGATAGGTAAGTACCTACTTAGGTACGTAATTATTTGTTTAGTGGGGCCGATGTAGGTGGACGGTACAAAACAATAAATGAATGAGATTGTGTCAATTGCACTTATCGTAGAGTATGCGGTGTACATAAAGAAATGTAAATAAGAGGGTCTTAGGTACTCAACACACAGCTGTTTAGCGTAAGGTCAATTTTATTTACAGGCCGCTCTTGATGACGAAAAGCGGTAAAATAACTTTAAAAAAAAAGTTTACCTACTCTATGGGTAACATTCCTAGACCCTTGATACCCCCTCAGAGGGTAGATGCATAGTAAATGCAGCTCGGAGTTCGAGCTACATCGTTCGTCGATGTGAGAGGGTTAAATTTTAATTAAACCCCGACAAAAACATAGGGTAATAAAAAAATAATTAAAGTCCATAGTCCAGAAAAGGACTGTGACATATTGGTGGGTACAGTGGTTCCTTTGTTGGTGGCCCACTCATGTAGCGCTCTTAGAAGCCAAAAACACCGAAAGATGAATGGTAATATAAACAGAAAAGTTCGAGACTAGCACAAAAAACAAATACTTAATTTAGAGTTATTCATATGTGGCATTCAATTAAGTTCAGTTCAAGGTTCAAGCAATATTTAGAGTACTTAAAGTAACTAAGTATCACATTTAGCGATAGTAAAAAAAAAAAAAAAAAACGTCGCGCACATTCACGATCCTTAAGAAAAATAAATTGTAAAAATAATAACTTATTTACCTGTTTTAATTACACTTATATTAAATTAAAGCCCTGTTTTCTAGATCCGAATTCGAAATTTGTTTATTTCGGTTTCGACACATTAGTATCGATTGAATGACCGCGAAAGACTGATAGCTGAACTTGATCCTATGATAATCTTTAGGTATATAGATTTCTTTATTATTATGTTACGACTTGGAGAAGCCTCCTCGTCATTGATTTTGCACACATTCCTAGCAACAAGTTCCGAGTGCACAATTGTTTTTATAGGTCAAATCTTCAAATGAACCTAAACAATGTTTCGCGCTAAGTTTTGAAAGTTACCTGCAATAAAAAGATTAAAGAACTGCATTTATGATTATTTTTTGGCATAAAAAATAAAGGGTATTTAAAATATTTGTTATTGTTTTTTCAATAGCAATTTATTTATTTATTTTGATAATAAAATAAAAATATAGTAGTTTAATACTACTATATTTTATTAGTAGTAGTATTACAACCTATTAAATACTTTCGAATTTTTTGGGTGGCTATACTGAGATATGGTCTTTCTTGGATACGTGCTCTAGTCTAAAAAAATTAAAATCTTTTATTTGATTTAAATTGGAGGTTATGTAGCTACAAACGTCGTTGATTTATTGTTATTGCTTCGTTGTACACCAGCTAAGTAAAGCTCAACATTATGTAAAATAAATATGTCTAGTGTGAAAACGATAATGAGTAATTATGACTATGCTAAAAATCGATTCCAAAACAGTTTTTTTAGGTTTTCAAATTCAAGACTTTGAGAGAGGGGTCTATTCATACAAAGCGGGTCCTAAATAGGAAACTTGAACTTGAATTCGATTTCGATTTCGAAAGACTATCCAAACATTTATTTTGACGTGTAGCTGTAGACGTCTCTGTGTGATCTTGATGGTTTGTACATGTTTTAGCGTCACTACTGTCACTACTTGTCATTGTCACTTGTCAGTTACTCTCTGTCAAACTGTCAATTCTGTCATTACCACATGTTGTATTGCTTGTTGATAGACGAGAATTCTTTTCGATTTTCTTATTATTAAATCTTACTCAAAAATGGCAAAAGCCAGCGAATCTGCTGTGGAAAACATTGGAAAAGTCCTCAACGATCCATCGAGGCCAATGAAGGAGCGTTTCCGGGCATTATTTACTCTTCGAAACTTGGGAGGCGAGACCGCTATTGAGTGTATCAGCCAGTGTTTTGTAGACGAATCTGTGCTGTTAAAGCATGAATTAGCTTACTGTATGGGCCAGATGCAAGATGAACGTGCGATACCTGTGCTCAGAAGTGTGCTGGAGGACAAAAACCAGGATCCCATAGTGCGCCATGAGGCAGGTTGGTTCTTATCAATTATTTCGCATGTTATATGATAAACTGTGCGATAGTGAATACGTGAGCGAGTACATGCATGGTTTGCACTTCATGTTAAGTGAGAATTGTCTCAACATTTGTAAATTAAGTTGGTATTTACTACACTAGTATGTAATAGCAACAACTGAATGCAAGAGAACCAATTTTGAATCTGTAACACTTTTTATAAAATGTAAAACATTGCCGGTATTTTAAAAGATCAAGCATTATCCCACAAGGAGGAAAACATTAGCTTTTTTGGTCATTTGGTTGTCATTCCTTTCTTACATTTTGATTGCATTATAATGAACAGATGCTCTAGGTATTTCTATTCATAAGGAGTATAAATCTTTAGTTTATGTGCAAAATTAACATAAATAATAAGAATTGAGTCAAGTTCTGTATATTTCATTAAAAGTTTATAGTGAAATAAGTTTTGTTGAAGTCATGGGCTGGACCAGCATAATATTGTATTAAATCCTTATTATAACTTACAAAGTATCTACAACACACACATTTAACATCCAAATAACTGTCTCATTCCAGGTGAAGCCCTAGGAGCTATTGGTGACCCAAAGCTCCGTGAATTGCTAGAAAAATACCAGCATGACCCAGCTATTGAAGTTGCAGAGACCTGTCAAATTGCACTGCAAAGGCTCAACTGGGTTGCCAATGACAGCACGAAGGAGTCCAACCTATCGAAGAGTTTGTTTACATCCATAGACCCTGCTCCACCGAGCAGTGAGGCTGATCTAGAGAATCTAAAGAACATTTTGTTGGATGAAACTAAGTCATTGTTTGAAAGATATAGAGCTATGTTTAGTTTAAGGAACCTGGGAACGACTGAGAGTATTAATGCGCTGGGTGAAGGTGAGTTTAATTTTTTTTGTGATGTAGACAATAGCCCTTTAGAACGAAATATAAAATGGACTCTTAGCTTCTAACCTGTTGAATGCTGTGATTATAGAAACAATCAAAAAAGCCATTGTGTGTCATGTGGGCACCTACATTCGGACATGGTTAAGGTTGTTCTAATCTATAGGTACTTTAGTACACAATCTACTATTCTATAAGACATATTATGAAATGGATCTAGTTGGTTGATTGGTTGAATAAAATAAAAAACATATTTTAAATTATTAAAAGTTTTAAATAAATATTTAGATTGAACTTGTAAATTCAGTACCTAAATATCAGACATCAGACAGACGCATATTATGCAGACATCTCTATAGATGTCTGCATTATTATAAACTCATATAAAATTAAATAAAAGGGTCTTTCAACAGTCATAAACAATAGTGTAAAGTGTTTTTTATGAATTTCCAGGTTTCAAAGCATCCAGCGCCCTCTTTCGGCATGAAGTGGCGTTTGTATTCGGTCAGATGCAGGATGAGCGCAGTGTACCTTTTTTGAAGAAGACTCTTGAAGATACCAATGAACATGAGATGGTGCGACATGAGGCAGCTGAGGCACTAGGATCCATTGCCACTGATGAATGCACTGAGGTTCTGCAAAGGTAAAAATTATTTGAATTCTTACTAGATAGATACTTCAGCGCTCGAGGAGGTTTGTGGCTCACGGATCGATCCATCAGGTTAAGCTACGCTTGCTGGGGTTGGTCTGTGGATGGGTGATCTTTACATATGTACGTTAAGCCCTTGGTCTTGGCTGTCTTTCGTGGATCTTTGACAAAGAAGTTGACCCCAACATAGTTGGGAAAAGGCTAGGCACATTGGATTTTTGGACTAGATAGATACATCAAGGATCCACTATCATAAAAAAAATAACCTATGTCCTTCCTCAGGGTGCCATCCATCTCCTTGCCAAATTTTGTCGAAATCCGTTCAGTGGTTTAAAAAGTAACATACAGACAGACAGACAGAGTTACTTTCGAATTTATAATATTAGTATGGATAAAGTTAGGCTTAGGATAAATGTTTGTGTTTATTCTCTTACTAAAGTGATGATTATTTATTTGTAGGTACCTAAAGGACCCGCGCCGCGTTGTCCGCGAAAGCTGCGAAGTGGCCCTCGACATGTCTGAATATGAAAACAGTCCCGAATTCCAGTATGCGAACACCTTGCTCACTGTTGAAGGCTGATAAAATAATTTGTTATGTTGCTTCATTTTATGTTTCCGATAAAAGGTAATTTACTGTAAATTCAAGTGATTATGACAAGAATAGATTGGTACTTTGGCTAGGTTATTAAGATCAGTGATTCAAGCGTGATGCGATGTTCAAATGTGAATGCTAAGGTGCGTCAAGTCAGGCGCCGCTAATTAATTTTTTTATATGCCAGAGCAAGTGTGACACTGCCTGGCATTCTGACCTGTAGCAAGCTGGCATTTAAAGAATTAAAAGGAAGATTTTAAAAGCCCACTAACTAGGCTTTGCACCTTGCACGCTAGTTCAAATGCCGTAACAACAAACATGTATTTATTTTAGTTTTTCCTATAATTTTGTACCAAAACAAGATTTTCCATGTCCAGGGATGTCAAATAATATTAATTATTATAAAAAAAATGTATAATGACAGTATTTTTGTAAATAAAATTCTAGTTAACAATATTATTTGAATTTGATTTCATACACACGCCACTTCCACTGTTATTGCTTTAAACTGGCCGAATGAAAAGTAGTTTCTGAGAAATCAAACACACGACAGAATTTTTATTAACCTCACATAACTTATTCCAATTTATTTTCACAATATCCGATTGTAATAAAATAAAAGTTTTATGTTATTTTATGTGTGAATTGGTATTAGAACCAACGACAATATAGGTACTCTTGCGCATGTATTTTTGACAAGTTAAATATTAATGTTTTTTTAGTTCCTACGTAGCTTCATTAAGTATGAAGATATAATGCTATTTTTATTTTATACCACTCTTGTGCAATGATTATTGTTTTGAAGAAGTGTAGCATAGTTTTGTTGGCGTATGTTTTATTTACAATGACAACGGCGGTGAGTACCTACATACATAATTTTCGAGATTGGAGTCAAATCTAGTTTATACTAGCTCGTTTACCCGAGGCGTGTGTAGTGTAGCGCTTTTCGTAAACGGTTGTTTTTGGGGCCAATAGAACTAACAAAAAAATGGTTATAAAACCAACAAAACTAGATATTTATTATTGATGAGCCCACCCCAGTTACTAGCGGCGAAAGGTCCATAAAATCGATTCCCCCCGATTTTTACATTTGTATCACGATTTGATGACAAATTTTCGATCCTGCTACACTTGTGAATATTTTTATCCGTTGCCGCTGGCACTTCTCCCGCCTTGATTCACCTCTTTAGTACCTAATTTCGTACCAAACACAATTTGACGAAGTGGGGGATTACTGACCATCTAACACTCAGTGCGACTGTGGTACTTACGATCAAACCATGTCCCGCTTGCTGGCAGCCTGTCGTCCCTGTCTCAAGTGCACCTTAGATGACCTAATGAATGCCATAGATACCGCAATCAACATGGCCACCTACTGGGTTCAAACTGAGACAAAGAAGACCAACTTTCGCCCCACATTTCAGTCAGTCTTACCCATAAATTAGGTAGGTAAGACTTTTTAATAATGATAAATATTCCTTGTTCAAGACCTCAGACTTGCTGGAAACAGAACGCTCCTCATTCCTGGGCTTCACTCACGAACAGCACCTGAGTCGTGGTACCTTGGAGTTGGTAGAACAGCTGTCTTCGGTGATTTACGAGAGTGAATACGGCGACCGGCGCGTGCAACGGTACTTCGAACAGTATGACTCGCCGTTTGTCGGCGAGCGGAAATCCGATGTGAATTAATATTTTTAGTGTTAAATACATGGTTTTAGTTGTCATTTCGTTTACTTCCCAAGAAGATTAACTGTAATTCGTCACCTCTAGTTATAGCGGAATTAAAACTAAAAATATTTTTAAATAAAATTTTGCTGTCATGGAGTTTCGCAAAGTAGGTAACGCCTGATTCCATAAATTGCCTCTAATCACATCTTCACCTATCCGCCTGTCTATCTCCCCATCCGTGTGTCCGTCAGAAATAAGTCCAAGGTCTCAGACTCTAGTAAGCTCTAATAAATTAAAAATCCCTTTGTTGCTACAGAATATGACATAGGATTCTGGAAAGTATGAACAATTACAATAATTTGTGAATATTTTCACACATTATTGTAATTGTTCATACTTTCCAGAATCCTATGTCATTTTTCAGAGCATTTTATAAGTCTTTTTAGTTAAACTAAAACGACTTATAAAATGCCCTTTTCTTCATATTTTGGATTTTAACTTTTCCGTTCTTCTCTCATCGGTCATCGCTTGAGTTTTCTTTACATTGCCTGAAGTTAAACCATATATGTACCTAGGTACATAGGAGTTGACTGGTAGAAGGGTGGGCGTTTTGGGGGACTGTCTTATGTAATTTTTGACGTTCGAAAAGTGCTGATTCTCAGCCTAGTTTGAATAAATGACTTTTGATTTTGAAAAAGAAATCTTCACGAAAGGAAAAAGCGATATACACCCTCTATGCGACTTTCTCTCCAATTTTGTACCGTCACGTCACTGTCGCCCGCCCCGCTCGGACATCGCTCCTCGCCGCTGGTTTCGTGCCCGCCCCGCTTATGCAAAAATAATTATGAAATAAAACAAAATAATGTACTTAGGTAAACGAACAACACAAGGAGTTATTAATAAGATTAACTTGTTTTTTATAAACAGTAGATACCTATTGCCCGCAATTTATGAGTAAATATTGTCGGTCATCAAAAATAAATTTATTTATTAAGTATAGGTACAACCCCTTAAATCTATCTTTACAGGTTACCCTAATACGATAGTTAATTAGGTACACATATCACTACATATTATAAAACAAAGTCCTCCGCCGCGTCTGTCTGTTCGCGATAAACTCAAAAACTACTGCACCGATTTTCATGCTGTTTTCACCAATGGATAGAGTGGTTCTCGAGGAAGGTTTTAGTATATAATAACCGACATGCGGGCGAAGCCGCGGGCATCAGCTAGTGTAGCATAAAATAAATTCACAATAAATTAAACAAACATAACATCTAAAAACTTAAATATGTTAATACCCTAGAGGTCTCCAGGGTAAAGTCGCTCAGTGTACAAGAAAACATGTCTATTCTATCGGCTACCGCGTTGAGCGTGCACAGCGCGCGCGTCAGCTGTGGCGGTGCAATATAATTGAGCGGAAAAGAAATATTTTTTTCTAAGTCCTCGTTCCGCCCCTAAAGGCTACCAAAACTAACATTGCACCAGCTTCACATTATCCAAATAATTCAAGAATTCAGTGTCACCTAAACCACCCGAACTAACATCGTACAAAGTATCAAACAACAAACCGAAACAAAATAAAGACCGCCAACCACTCAGCAAGAGAACTCTTCCTCCATTTATATCTACTACAAGATTTCATTTATTTTATACTGGTAACATTCCGTAGTACAGTCGAATGTTTACTGTAGAGGTTTTATCCGACCGCGTCGAGGGAGGTCTGAACAAAATTGGATTGTCACTTGCCGACGGCCACCTGCACTCCTTGAATACTGTACGAAACAGCGAGCCTTTTATGACGAGATCTTTTATTTAGAAACGTACTAGCTGCGCCCTGCGGTTTCTCCCGCATAAGTCTCGATCCCGTGGGAATATTAGGATAAAAGGTAAACCTATGTCCTTGAAGGTCATGGTCTACCTATACACTTAAATTTAATTTAAATACCAAACGAAAATCAAACAAAATAAAATATAAATTATATATTTCTTAAATAAAATGTGCCAAATTTCATCCAAATCCGTTAAGCCGTTTTAGCGTAATAACAAACAAACTCACTTTCGCATTTATAATATTAGTTCGGATTACTGGTCCGTAGGGAAGAGGAGCCTTGGTTGAAGTTAATGTAGAACTGTCGTACAGTACAGTATACAGGGTGGATTTTTATGATGGGGCAGTAAGAGCAGGCACTGTTGTAGCTACAGAATAACGTTCTTAGGAGAAAAATATACAGTCGGCAAGAAAATTGGCAATTTTCACAAAAAAAACTAGAGAAATCAGAAAATGCAAAAAACTTTTTCCATACCTACATTTCGTAGGAAATGAGACTCCTATTTTTTTAATGATTAATAGCTGGCCGTTACAAACTCAGAAATCACAGGTTATTCTTACCTAACAGGTTTTCTGTTGTAGGTCTCAGACCAATTAAAAACCAAGACAAGACAGAGCGCTGTCAACAGCGACGTAAGGCCAGTTTTGTGAACATGTGTGCACTTTGTAGTTTGATTGTAATTTGTAAATGGTTGCAAAAGTGTGCGTCTGAGCGTGTATACACAGCGCGGAGGTGTAGTTTTGGCATGCTTCACTGTATTGTTTACAACGCTCTGTCTTGGTTTTTTATTCAGTCTGAGTAGGTAAAATGCCTATACGTACCTACCTGTCTCGCGTAACGTCGCTAAACGTATCAGTGGTCTCGCAATGATGAGTTTTTGACAGATTTTGTATGGCTTATCTGTCCAAACTGATCATTGTGAGACCATTGACACGTTTGTAAATTAGTAGACTTGGCCCCCAGTAGTCATACCTGCTTACGACCCTTAGACCAACGAGACTGAGCATGAGGTATTGGAACTATTACTTGGGATTATAGGTACATTTAGGATTTCCATTACGAAGTTAGTAGCAGCCCCGATTTGTCTAGATCAGCAAGTGCCCGCTTAGTACGGGCTCCAATCCAGACTCATAGCCGCTTAGCTGATGAAATGCACATACATCTCTGCTTACTACTTAGGGTAATACAAGCGTATTGGTACATACTTATCTGGTATTCAAAAAAGTAATCCCTAGTACTTATAATTATATCTAAGCCAGAATCCAGGCATTAAGTTAATCAAACTATAATCTAGAAACAAATAGTAGGTACTGTAGAGGTTTTACGCGATATGCAACCTCACGTTGGGCTGGCTGGTAGAACCGCAGCCTTGACTTGCGAACGCTCCAGCAGTCGGTATTTAAATATTGACAGATAGGATTTTATGTCGAGTCGGAGATCCGCCCGAACCCTTAATATGTATAAACGTGTCATATAATTAATAAACCCTTGGAAAACCTACTCCTCTTTGGAATTCCCTCCTCACACACCCCCACATATCTAGGTGACGTCCCTAAGACGTTACAAGTGGTGGAGGCGCCGAACGCCCAAATCCCAGGCTATTTTTATAATGAAGTTTTAAAGTTCAAAATTTTGTGGGGGCGATTAAATAGCACAGCATATGTGCAAGATAAAGGAGGAAGACGACGCATTGACGCCGGATTATAAGAGCTAAGTGGTTTTTTTTCTAACATTTTATAAAAAGCGAGATGGCCTCGCGAATCCAGTTCTTCTCTGGGTACAACGGCGTATGTTTGGAAGAATTCATAAAGGAATTCGAGAGTGTGGCCATCGACAATGAATGGCGAGAGAGCGATTGGGCGCTGATTATAGGAGCATACCTTATGGGCCCTGCAAGAATATTTTTTAATTATACATACCATGAGGGTATGAGTTTTAAGGCGATGTGTGACGCACTTTGGGCAGAATTCCCGTGCAAGTGTCACAGAGATTTTTATAGGGTGCAGGAGCAGATTGCACAAGTACTGTCTGATGAAGGCGGGCAGGAAGCCGTTGTGAATTTAAATATTCATGCTGATTTATTTTCTAGCGAAAGACAAGATGACCCGCTAGATGTTGTGCAAAGCTGCCAGGAGGGCAGAGACGATGATGATGACGAGCGCAATCTTGCGTATGATGAGGACGAGCCGATGGATGTGTTCGTGAATGAACACGAGGAAGAATTGGATGAATCGGGTCAGTCCAGTCCTGTTATTCCCTTTTGTAGCTACATTTCAGACCCTCAAATAGTGTCCTTATCAGAGGAAAAGGATGATCACGATGAGGAAACTAATAAATATCACATCGTCGTCGATCAAACTGTTGAAAATGATTTTAGTAAACATTTTTCCGAAATAAAGGAGAATGACCATTCCTTGTTGATAACAGAAATAAAGGAGGTTGACCATTCCTTGTCAATAACAGAAATAAAGGAGGTTGATCAGTTATCTTTGTCTCCAGTCGAACTTATTGTTTCGAAAGTCTACCTAGATATAGACGAAGATAAAAAAGGTTTAGATGAAGGTATAAACCAGTTAGTTAGAAATGATGTGAAGTCATGGGAGGTCGGAGACCAAGAGATTGACATCAAGATAGTAATGGTGCTAGACGAACATAGGAGTGATCTGCTAACGGTCGATGCTTTAGATAGTAATTGTAGTGTTAATATGACTTTTAATAAAATTAATTTGACTACGTTTCCCATAAAGTTAAACTTTCTATTTTTGTTTTTATCTTTTTTGAACCGGTGTGCAAATCTTACTTTACAAAATCATCGGACTATAAATAATTTTAAAAAAGCACCACGTAAGGAAAAGGCTACATGTATGATAAAATCTAGATTTAAAAACTTTGAACCGAAAATGATTCAGTTTAAAAGAAAGTTCAATAATAAGTATTTTATAAAGAGATATTCATTTTTTAAATATAAATTTTTTGAAATTAAATAATAAGTGAGTCAGGGATTTTGTTCATGTCTTTATGTTAAAACCTTTTCTCTTTAAGACGCAATTATTTACTTTTTTTTAAAACGTCATTGATTTTAATTGTCATGTCAAAGTCACATCGATGTAAACATCGCAAGGTTTAGTTTGTTTTATTTGGTGTAATATTAATGCATTATTGTTTGTATATGTTCCATATTGCGGAGAAAAAAACATCAGACGCGGCCGCCGGCCGGGTGCGAGTGGGGCGTCACCTACACAGCGCGTTGGAGCGTGTGTGGTGATACTTCCCACTTCGCCACGGAGTCATGGGGACCCTGCGCCTAATAGAATTTTCTTTGAGCTAGCGTAGCATGAATGTGCTCCAGAGGATTTAGGAGGAAATCAACTATGGTCCCTCTTACAAAAGGGGGAAAAAGGCACTCAACTTCAGTTGAGGCCAACTTTGCGAACGGGGCATAGCCTTGCAAAGCGTGTTAGATTAACACAATTGGTCCAATCTATGAGTGCAGTTCCACAGTTTGGTGGTGCCCACTCAGTCAGAGGTGAGGCCAACCTCACTTACGGGCCTGGCCTTGTGAGGGGCGTCTGATAGACGCCTATGGTACATTTTTGATTGAGAGCCCACAGTTTGTTTTGTATGTCAAGGGGTTCTTGTATGAGTGTAGGATTATTTTTATATTTTGTCCCTCTGGAGTGCGAGCATGATGTTGTTTTCATTTGGTGGGCGCATGCGCATATATCCAGAAGTTTGGTACCCGTGGACTCAGTGGCGTCTATTCGGCTAGAAAGTTTTGGATGTTGTGGTCTAGTGGTTCTAAGCCCCATCCGGGCAGATGTGAACTTGTCACATCGTGTTTTCTCCTAGGAGGCTTTGTCATATCTTTTTCGCCAGTTTTGGTATGACGAGGTTTAAGCAGGACGAGGCGTTGTGCTGATATGGGTGCAATATGGCACATGCTAAACCTACCTTAACTGTCACATGACTTTCGTCCGTCCTGACTTAAGCCTTCTTCTGCAAAAGAAAGACCTCACCATGTATATTCCCTGGCGTTAGGTAACTTCGCTTATAGGCTTAGGTAGGAAGGGACTGACTGTTGGGGCGTTTTGAATAGAAGTCTTGTTTGTTTGTCTGCGCCAATCCATCTATTCAATTAAGGGGCGTAGCTGATGTAGAGGTTTTACGCGATATGCAACCTCACGTTGGGCTGGCTGGTAGAACCGCAGCCTTGACTTGCGAACGCTCCAGCAGTCGGTATTTAAATATTGACAGATAGGATTTTATGTCGAGTCGGAGATCCGCCCGAACCCTTAATATGTATAAACGTGTCATATAATTAATAAACCCTTGGAAAACCTACTCCTCTTTGGAATTCCCTCCTCACACACCCCCACATATCTAGGTGACGTCCCTAAGACGTTACAGTACCTAGTACCAATGTAAGTATACCTATTTACTCCAGATAAACATGAAATCTATCTAGCTTAGCATTATGCCTGAAATGGCAAAACAGCCCGTCTCATTATGAACAAAAATTCTCCATTCATTCATGAGTGACGTCACAACGATGACGCGACGAATTCTATTATACAAAGTACCCCGAAGCTATAGACTATAAATCTTCTCTAATGATCCAATGGTTTCTGATTGTTAACTGTTTCAATTTATTTCCGCTTTTCTCCAAATTTCCTGCGGTAACATCGTGAAAGACATTAACATATTTTACGTTGACATCAAGTAAATGAGGTTTAACCTTCCCTGAGTTTAGGGGTTAATGTTAATAAATTGAATCTTACGGTCTTGATCCAACGTTATAATATTATATCTCTTATATTAAAAACAAAAGCAGTCGTGTTGCTCCCGGCTTTTAGAGAGTTCTCTTACTTAGGTACCTACGAGTTATGGGCCTTAATCCTAACGTAAATAGGTACCCATTTTTATCAATTTTTATTGTTTTCAAGTTTCGAGTGAAGATACCTATTAGGTATAGCAGGTAACGTTTTCTCTCGAACATACGATTCTTTAGCTCTAGAAAACCGTGCTCACCATCCTCAATCGCATCTTTACTAAACAAGTAGGTAGTGATATATAAGAAGTCCGATTTGATGGTTCGTACTCGTACCTACATGTAATAAAACGATATGCCTCGAGAATCGGTCTTAAACAATGTAGATAAATCGTTGATTACTAACTCTCGGTGTCTCGAGAATAGGTTTCTAAAGTAAAAATATTTTTTTCCTTCACTATTCTTAGTATTTTTTTTATCTGTCAAATCGGACTTCTTAGATTTTCGCGGGCTAAAAATAATAAACCATTATAATTTTTTTTTCATTTTAGGTTGTCGCGAGTGTAGGTACGTTTTTACTTAAATTTTATTTTATCTTACAAAGCGACGCGCGCTATAAATGTGGTAACCAAGTGCAAACCAAACCCTGTGAATATGTGAGTATGTGACACGGACGAAGTCGGAGGTGTGTGTGTTCGTGTATCTGTGTGTGCGTTATGTACTGACGCTACTCGTGTTCACGCACACATTCACAGCGTGTTTGTGCACTTGGTTACCACAAGTAAAGAGCGCGTCGCTTCGTGAGATACAATACTATACCATTCGTATGATATAAGTACCTACCTAAAACCTTCAAACGCGAATTCATCAATTACCTATGCAAAGTATTAGACACCTAAATACCTAGGTATTTAAAATTACTTTCAGATCACAGGAACTTATCCTACATTGCTAACAAACCTATTCGTTTTTGTACGTTACTACCAAGTTTTACTCTACATGAATACTGGTTCTTAAAGATATTCTTTCAATGCTGCTCACGTACACTCTGCGGCCAGAAGTGCATAGGTGGTTCGGCCATTCGTAGTGTACGATGCAACCAAATCTCACTATTTCATTCATCTCATTATTTCTCACTATTTCAAATGGAAAACATTCAATAATTTGGATTATGTTTCGCAGTTTCACAGATTTTTGATCTGATCTTGAAGCTGGATCCAAGGCATAAAATCTTCCCCTTAGTTAGTTACCTAAGTTCCGTAATTGTTTGTTATTGATTGACTTTATTTTTTTAGACAACTAGCTGCGCCCTACGGTTTCACTCGCATAAGTTTCGATCCCGTGGGAATATCGGAATAAAAAGTATCTTATCTCTTAACCTGGACAACCCATGTGCCAAATTTCATCCAAATCCGTTCAGCTGTTTCAGCGTGAAAGCAAAGTAACAAACAAAAAAATAAACAGATAAACTCACGTTCGCAATTATTGTTAGGATAGTAAGGATAAAAATCGTGGTTCAGATTCTTGATCGAAGGAGCCAAGGATTGTCTAGGACTACAATTCTATTACGTATCGTATGAACCGAAGCTTGGCTCAGTATACAATGTAATTCTTTATAATGTGCACATATCGAAATGAGGGAATGCATGCATAATTTTGTCGACGGAAAAAATATTTAAAAATATTAATATTAGCAAAAATATTAAAAGGTGATGGGGGATTCCTATTGAGAAATTTTACGCTTATTGTAAATATTGATCAAACAAAAAATAAAAGATGCGTACATACTGGTGAAACGTAACATGAAATGTATCATGCAATGAAAGATTTTGCCGTACACATTGCTGCTATGTATCATGAAAGGTACACACTTTTTAACAGTTTCTCATAGTTTCATAGTTTGGAAGACTTGCCCGCACAAAATGTGTATTTCACGCGCACGCTACGAGCATTACGAGCCGCGCGCGGACCGATCCGTGATTTGTCGTTTTTCGAACGAACACAAAGGGGCGCGCAGTGTGACAGAGAGAGCTTCGTAGTGAATGCGCGGTAAGAGCGCGCTACGCGTCCACCCTTGCAGCGAACATGCAATGAAAGGCAGAAAGATACATTTCATGCTACGTTTCACCAGTCTGTACGCACCTTCAGACTACAAATCGCATCCTAAACCCCACCACAGTACAAATAAAACAGTACATCAACGCGGTAAGATCTCTCTAGATCTGAGCATATTTTGTCAAAGTTTGCCAACTGAATTATTAACTACCGACCACGCTTAGTATTCTGTGCCGTTTCACATAACGTATGTCGGTCTCTGGCTCTGTTTGTACACTTTGGGTCCTCTGGTTTAGGGTCCTTAAGTAGTCCGTTTGACATATAAGCCTCTAAATAGATAAGCAAACTTCTTAGTGGGAGCAAGTTGAAGGCGGTGACTAAGTCACGTATGGTAATACTGTTTGGAGAAGAAGGTTTAGACTTCCTGGCGCGCTAAGTAGGTGCCTTAGTTTGGCTTGCATTAGATTCTGGAAGCTAGGCTATGTAGACGGGGTGCATTGTTTCGCTTTTGTGAACTCTAGGTGACTGTATAGTATTCAAATTGCTGTTAAGGCCGTACTCTACCTCAGATTTTATCTCGCTCGCACCATTACTACTCGCGACCTGAGTCAGAGCGAGACGGAGAGGGGTGCTGGCGCCCCTCAAGCCTCGAATAGTTTAGGTAATTGTTTTTTATGGTGAAAATAATGCTAATAAAAAAATATAAGGCCTGCTTTATAGTTAGTTCAGTTGTTATGCAAAGTTTCAAGATCTAATTTGGAGTATTTATTTAATACCAGCGGTTTATAGTTCGGTTTAGAGGTAACATTGGTTTTTTTTTCTAACGAGAAAATGTTATGTACCTAAACGTGTTTTTGCCAAACATAGGACCTAGCATCAACAACTTGAACATATATTTATTTCAAAATTAATGCTGCAGTTTTTTCGGCATAATGCTATGCTAAGTAATTTGAAAATTAATGCTAAGTAATTTGAGGTAGGGTAGGGCCCCTAATCTTTTTGACTTGTTTAAGCTATTAGTAATATTTTATCAGAGAGAGAGATTTTTATCTGCTTTCCACTAAAAATAAAGGAGTAGGAATCGTTTCAAAAGTAGGCTCTTAGGCATTACAAAACGCAACGAGAATAACGTATTGAAGCCAGAAACAGATCGTTTTGCTTCCACATTTTATTTATTTCACACATCGATACGGCAATACATTAGCGGGCTCCGATGTAAATAAATCACGAAGACGCGTCTCAAAATAATTGAATATCTATTTACCCCGCTTTTGCCAGCTTGAGTCGATCCTTACTCAGCACAAACGCAACGAAGAGCCTTCCTTTTAGAATTTACATCTCAACTCCGGGTTTTTCGGTACATTTAATCAAGAAATTGCTCAAGCTATACGCGACTCTAAGAGACTTAAATAAAATTTGGTTGCAAGACAAAAACATTTAATCAAAGTGTAATTTAAGCCGCGCCCTAATTGCGTAACACACTTTCAATCGCAATCTGAATGATTTTGAAGGATATTGCTAAACCATTGCTTCATAATGTTCGCAAAACTTGTCTGTGTGAACAACGGAAATACATAATACGTTTTTTTTTTGTTTTTTTTTTAAATAAATTAATTTGTAATTTTAATTATATGATCCAAAGTTGATTGAAATAAATAAAATAATAATGTTGTAGAACTGTCAATATGAAAGCCATTGCTACTGTAAATGTGTTATGCAATTACCTGAAGGTTTCAACTACTAGGTACTATTAACGTCTCAGCACAGATTATTGTGCAGTTACTGCGGAACAGAAGCGACAAACAAGTATGTAAGTACTACATACTTACCTGATTCCTACTTTAATAGATACATATCAGCGTATTTTAAACGCGCAGAAGACGCGCGTTTCAAAGGTTTTCTTCGCCGTCAAGTTTCAAGTCAAGTTCATAAAACGTACGTCGTCTGCGCGTTTAAAATACGCCGTGTGCTAGGGGCCTAAGGTATAGGTAGTTCGTTTATTACTTTGTGTACATCTTGCGCTTATCCAGCGTAGGCGTTGGTCGAACGCACCGTGGACGCTGCGTAAACGGGACATTAACGCAGACGTAGTGTCGATCACACACGTCTAGGCAATTTAAAGTGGACCCTGGACCATTGGGTAGTGTAGGCACTTAATGAGCAGCTAAACAACAAAATAAATGACGCTTGATTTATCTTATTCAGACGAGATGTGTATCATTAGGATGAGGCACTTATTTGTTTCCGAAAATACGTAGTAAACTTATCTTCTTTTTATGTAGGTAAATAGCTTTTTAGTGATCGCCATCTAATCTAATCTAACTAATATTATAAACGCGAAAGTTTGTAAGTATGGATGGATGGATGGATGGATGTTTGTTACTCTTTCACGCAAAAACTACAGAACCGATTTGGATGGGCGCACATATAGTTTATAACCTGGATTAACACATAGGATACTTTTTATCCTGATATTCCTACGGGATCGAGACATATGCGGGTGGAACCGCGGGGAGCTACTAGTAATATATAATAAAATCATCATACCTACTGGGAAATATGTAATTGCTAGTGGCAATTCCCTAAGTAACCGCACATGGCAGTAATTGGTAAATATATCAATATTTTACAGAGTAACTGCGGTACTGTTCATAAACAACTAACTTCTAATTGAAATAAATTCCGACTGGAAACTGCTCGGAGGTCCAGTTTTCTACTTTTCATTTATAAAACTGGAACGGTATTATTATAAAATATGTATTAAGTACAGTCGGTCTGTCTGCTTGTGATTTTCAGAATTATAGTGGATGAATCTGAATTTATTGTACCAAATAAACAAAAATTTCAAGGCTCCCGCAGATAGGTGCGAAGCGAAGTACACGCCATCGCGGCGCGACACTGGTGAAACAATTTCTATTAAAACTTCACGGAAATTCTTCTACTGGTGTCGCGTGGCACTGTGGCCGCGTCGCGTACCGCCTTTCTGCGGGAGCCTTTAAGATTAAATATAATTTTTTGGGCCAAACACGAACGTACGGAGTAAAAGTAAGAACATTTGAATTTCGCGGGCTAAAACAGCGGATTCTAAAAAAAAAAAATATAAACATCCGAATTGACAACCTCCTCCTCTTAGAAGTCGGTTAAAAACCAAAATGCTAGATACAGAATTGCTGTATTTTTAACCCCCGACGGAAAAAGAGGGGTGTTATAAGTTTAACGTGTGTATCTGTGTGTCTGTGTATCTGTGTGTCTGTCTGCGCCATCGTATCTGCCAAACGGCTGAATCGATTTTGATTTTTTTGGTTTTGTTTGAAAGGTGACTTGATCGAGAGTGTTTTTAGCTATGATTCAAGAAAATCGGATCAGCCGTTTGAAAATTATCAGCTCTTTTCTAGTTGATGAATGGATGTGAGCATCTTCCACAGGTCTAATCGATTGGAAATTTAGAATTCTCTTATTTCAATGATATGAAAAGAATAGGTATATGTAGTAACCTTGACCTGATGCTGCAGCATCACCTGGAATTTGCAGGATACCCAACTCCCTCACGAACTTACAGCAGAGGTATCGTGTGTTTGGACTCATTGGAAAGGTCTCAACAAATAGGTTACAGAGAGATGGTGATCAGGGTCTGATGATGGAGTAGGAAAGATAAATGAGAGTAAATTAGTAGGTAACAAGCTTCACTGTGGCAAAAAACGTACAGCTACGCAGATTTCGGCGAGCTTCGTGTTGATCGTAGCGTTTCTACTAGTAATATAATATAAAATTTAAAAAGCTGGAAATAAAAATTAAATTAAAAATTTAAAAAACCCCCGACAAAAACAAAGCGTCTAAAAAATAAAAAAATAATATCTTAAAAGTTGTAGGTAATATTTTGATCCAAGCGTCGTCGTGTCGGGGGACGGCTAATGAAAATAGGAAGTTAACAGCAGCTATCCTTTCTACAACAGCATACATTCATTATGCCTAGTGTGTGTTGGCGTTTGTATTAGCCGTCACCCGACACGACGACGCTTGGATCAAAATATTACCTACAACTTTTATGATATTATTTTTTTATTTATCTAAATATTTGCATCACACTTCATTGTCATGGATTTCCGCGAAGTAGCGCCAGATTGCTTATCTCAGTTTGATGATAATCCATCATAAGCTACAAAGAAGCCTACAGCTATCAAACAATGGGATGACGTACATATGAAAGCTGTACTGCCGCGCTATTCTGTAAAAACTAACTATAAAACTCAGTTCTAAACTCACACCGTCCGTCGTTAGTACTCGTTAGTGACATTGTCTAACTCGAAACTACGACTATGTTCACTGGAAGCTCTCAGTGGAAACTGACGCGCAGCAATTAGGTACTTTTAGAATAACTCGAAAAATACCTACGTAAGTAGATAAACGAGCTCGCAAAATTAACCACAAGATTTAACTATTAGTAATTTAACTATAAGTTATTGACACACACTAAGTACAACAAGTAAAACCATGTTGAGTGCAAAAGTATGAACTGTAGCACAGAAACACACATATATAAACTCACGCCTTCTTCCCATGGGGGTAGGTAGAAACTACAGAACACCACCGGCTATGATCCTTAAATCCTTTTGCTTCGTTTACGTTCATGCATCTGCAGGCGTAGCATGAGCACCGTTTTGTCGACCGAAGAGTAGACAAAAATTACGTTTCCTGTAGACAGTACGACTGAAGCAAAGTAGGAAAGAGTCAACTGCACTTTTTACAAAATTCACTTTTTTACATAATTCGACTCAGAATTCTTTGTTTTGTCGGTTTTGTCATAGGATTTATCGATTGTCAGTTTGATTTTGACAGTAAGGATAGAAAACTTTCTTCCGAAATAGTCTACCTACAAAAAGACGTAGACAAAGATCGTTAGAAATGAAAGACAAAATTATAGATTGTAGAAACATTTCTACGGTGTGGATGTCAAAAATGAAGAAACGAACTGTCGATAGAAAAAGCTATGTCTATTCTTCGTAGAGATAGAAAGCGCTATGCTACGCCTGCTGGTCGTTCTTACGCCGGTTGCGAGTACCTACTACGCACCAAACCTTTAGGGTGCGTTTCTACTGAGGCAGGAACGAGCGGAGCTGAGCGGAGACGTGCAGGAATCGTCCAATTGCAGATCAGACGAGAGACGCGATGAGAATTTCAACCATTGTGATTGGTCGATTCCTGCAAGTCGCCGCTCAGCTCCGGACGTCTCCACTTTAGTGGGAACGTACCGTTAGCCTTTGACCTTTTTGAAGTTATTCACTGTACCTAGTATTTTTACACATTTTCCGCTTTCAGATTAAGTTGAGATTAAGCAATTTTCAAATACTCGTCTTACTCGTAATTATGACGCTGAAGGCGAAAGGTATGCCAATAGGGTAAAAAAAATCGTTAACTAAAGCAATTTTGTTGAATATTTTGTTTACAGAACAGCAAGCTCGTTGACACATATAGTCCTTCAGACCGTATTTCGGCCATGGCGGCCAATCTCGGAGACTAGCCTTCGGCGCGGGAGATATTATAGTGCACAAGTGTGTGCGCAGACACAGGTGCACTCTCTCTTACCTCACTCTCATAGTCCGACGGGACAGCAAACCGACACGACCGGAGAGAGATCAGGCGCAGGACCAACGGCTTACCGGCTTACTTACGTGCTTTCCGAGGCACGGGGGTATCACACCGCCAACTTCCAAACTCCGGGCTGCTACTACGAAATTCCTAATGGAAAAATCCAATAACACTTTGCCCGACCCGGGAATCGAACCCAGGATCCCACGCTCTGCACGTTGACACATAGGTACGTACCTAAATGATGAAGTATCCAAGCGAGTCTAAATACGCAGGTAATTAAGGTAATATCGTGAGTAATATGCACTCAACATTCGGCTGATCGTCAAACGAATGAGTTTCAATAACTAATTAAGTGTATGTGTATAATCGACTTTGATCATCGCTGTATGATTAATTTTGTGTAAGTAGTTTCGTAATCATACGTTGAATACAGTTTTGGTTGATATTCATATGTAAATACATAATTAGATATAGTTAAACATATCGTAATAAAGTATTTTAAAGTTTTGGGAATCTCTTCGCCTGCGGTTTTGTTTGTTTTCTACTGGCTAAGCGAGCTACTCGAGCGAGCTCCCTCTCACAGAGAGGAGGCCTGTATCCCAGCAGTGGGAACAATCCAGGCTGATTATGCTAAGCGAGCTACTGGCGAGAGTAGTGATGGCCCCAGGCCCAGTGTTAGCGGCCGCGACTTACGAGTTTGTAGATCGTAAGTTCGAACCCAGACAGGCGCTTTACTTTGTGTAAATTATTTCATCACCACTGTTTTGAAAACGGTGAAGGAAAACATCGTGATGAAACCGGCATGTCTTAGAACCAAACATTCGAAGACATGTGACATCTACCAACCCGAAATGGGCCCGCGTGGTAGATAGGGCACACTCAATAAATACAAAAAATCATATCAAATTCATTTTGATTTAATCTCATAATTTTATTATTTACCTAGTTACTTACTCTCACCAAGAGGAGGCCTGTGTCCCAGCAGTGGGAACGTTATAGGCTGATTATTCTTATGCTTCTGGCTAAAATTACATGGTTGCACTTTTATAGAGGTGGTTCGAGGAAATTGATTCCTAGAATAGCTTCCACAGGTGTCATTGAAACTGCCTAAGGCTTTTATAGGCATTGATAGAGCCTCCACGAGCAAAATCATTGTTGTTCATGGCACCTGGAGCACTGGGCAGAATAGCACCGCTATCTATCTCTAAGTGAAAAAAAAAAAAAATCTTGTCTGTTAGATTTTAGGATATCCCGTAAAAAATGTGCATTAGAAGGCTACAAAAAAAAACAAATCTACGATCTACGAGATTTTCTCCACTCACAAGTTTTGAGAGTAAACAGATACCTACCAAACTCCATGGACCACAAACTCCTTCCACTTTCGAAATTAAAACATTTTCCATCTGCAGATTAGCTGGAAAAGGTATAAAACAGCTACTCAAAGATGGTGTCGGAGGCAACCTTGCCGCAATCGGAGTAATGTATCTGAGTTGCTTCGTAGTATTGCCTCGCCTTATTTACAGAAACATAATTTCCATAAAAGTAATCTTATAGTACTAGCTGCGCCCCGCGGTTTCACCCGCGTAACTCTCAATCCCGTGGGAATATCGGGATAAAAAGTATCTTATGCCCTATTCCAGGTCTACCCATATGCCAAATTTCATCTAAATCCGTTCAGCCGTTTTAGCATGTGTCAGGAATATGTAGCATTATATAAAATTAATCTTCGATTTAATTCATGATCTAAACTTTCGCAGTATTTCTAGATGAACAATCAATTACGAACGAAACCTGTGATCTGTGAGTTGGTCTAAATAAATACAAAAACATTGACTTTTACCTAAAATTTAATGATAACAGAATTATATTGTACTTAAAATATATCCTTGATTTTATATACTATTTCGATGTTTATGTTGTGACTTAAAAGACTACTATCAAAAACAGCGGTTCTAGATGAAAAGTAGGTCATCAAACTTATGTTATGATTGGTGGTTTTTGAATAAACAAAACAAATGTTTATTTATTTAGAGTTTCAATAAATGATTAAGTTCTAATTAATATGATATTATAATGTTAATTAAGATTTTATATTGTAATTCAAAAGTCACAAGTAGTTTCAAACGATTCTCCTAACTTTAAGTGGATGTCAATAACTTATCTGATTTTGCTTTTCGATATCAAATAAGTAAATATTAAATTGCTAAATTACCGTATTAAGTTTTAAAATGGTTCCACTATTTAAGATTTGTTCATTGTTAACTATGTTAGAGATTATTAAACAATAATCTATGACAATCTGCGATTGGTCAAAAATGGCGGCAATGTTAGAGGTACTTGATTAGTATTGGGAGAATATAAAATACGTGTTCCCGCCAATTCGGGACCTTTTTGGGATACAACTGTTACTGTGGTGAAAGATGGACTTCCTATTGTGTTCACGTAAGTTAATTGATCATATTTCTTGATTATTGCTGATAGCTATGTTTTTCTTTATTTGTTATAATATGTCTTGTGTTAAATGTAATTAGGGAATATTCATGTTCTGTTTCTTCCCGTTGATAAGTTGCTATAACTTTGAGAAACAGTCCCAGAGAATAATGTGATAACAATGATTTATGCTAAAGTAAATGTGTGTTGATCCAATACTTTAAAATTAGCTGCCATGGAGTTTCTTGTCCTTCTTCTCCATGATGACCTAGATTCGGAACGGACAACTAGTTTTCTCATTACCGTATTTAACCGACAAGCCTAATCAATAAATGCCTAGTCTTGTCTTTCTGTGCTTTTCTTAATAAAACCCTTTCCTTAAACACCATATAGAGATACATACAACATTTTGACACTCGAAACCTTACTAAATAGGGGAATATCCTATAAATATACATGTAGTATTAATTCTGCTTCATCCATCTTCTGACAAACGCGTAACAAAAAAACTCACTTTCGCATTTATAATATTACTAGGTTCCGCCCGCGGCTTCGCCCGCATTGTATGTCGATAAAAAGTAGCCTATGTCCTTCCCCAGGGTTCCATCTATCTCCTTGCCAAATGTCGAAATCCGTTCAGTGGTTTAGGCGTGAAAAGGTAACATACAGACAGACAGACAGGAGTTACTTTCGAATTTAGAATATTAGTATGGATAGTAAGGATAAAATAAAATAAAATAAATATAAATATTATGAATATAAAAAAAAAATTGGTTTAGGATTTAATATCCTCATTTGACTTCAAATACAATGTAATTGTGTTTAATGTGTAACTTTTTTGTAGCCGTCTTCGGTTAACTTGTGAAGTCACTGTGAAGTTTCGTCTCAAAATGTTTTGAAATAAATAAACCTATAAACATATTGTAAATTAAAGTCGCTTTTCAGACGCCTGTGTGACCGCGTTTTGCTTCTAAACTAGGCATCGGATTTGATGTGGTTTTCACCATCAAATCCGATGCCTAGTTTAGTTTACTAAGAAAATTTATTCCGGAAGGTTTATGTGATATTAAACTAACATAATTATAGTAAATACAGGAACTTATCATCATAATATCATCTTAATATCCGTTCCGAAGATTACTAGTAACCTACATACAAACACACAAATTTTACCTCGTTATAGTATTAGTATTAAAGTAGCCTAGCTGTGATACTGGAAATAATTAAGTAACGTTTTTTATTCTATTCTATACAAAATATGTGAAAATAGAACTTAGGTATCATTGTTTTGTGTCATTCACCTCTTTCCGTTATTCAACAATAGCTCCCCTGAATTTCCTTCAAGAAACTCGTCTACCATAACTTAGGAATTATTAAATGGCCCCACAAACAAAACATTGGAAGTTTGCCAGCGATTGTGGTTTGAAGCACGTGACAAATCTCAAGGCATTTATAGTGACAAATTGTACCATCGTATTTGAAGGTCACTATTTCTGAAGTCAGTATTCCCGAGGGGCTCGTGGCTAAATAGTGACAACCGCACGGGTCGATCACGAACCGACCGCGGCTAGCGTTGCTTAACCTTCGATTGACCCGTGCGGCTGTTATTATTTAGCCAGCAGAAGACAGAAAAATCCGTTTTTTAACCCACCTTTAAAACGAAATACAAAATCAACAAGATTCAACCTTCATCATATTTAATCTTCATATATTTGTTGTTAATTGGTTAAGAATATTTTACATAAACTAAAAAACTATATTGACTATTTACATTATAATACTAAATTCAATTACTGATTAAAATGATCATAATTATTTTGGCTGTGGTGTAACATAATACCTCTCGCTTTCCTCGCAATCTGGGAGAGTGTTTTCGTGAAAAGGGACGGAAGTACGTAACAGGAAGCCGAGGGAAGAGTGCGATATTTGATTTGACCAATGAGCGCCTCGCGGTGCTAGAGTTAGCCCTCAGATGGTACCGACCCATTTTCCGAGAGGTTGTACACATGATGATGATGATGATGATAGTGATGATGAATATTGTTTATATCATACATACGTCAGCCAAGCTGGCAGATGTTACACATCATAAATATGCGACTACTGTATTAAATTCATATATGACAAACGACAGTAACTATTGAATGAATTGTGAATTATTATTTTTGTTTAAATATAATGAATTGTATAATTATACTGTTTTGTGTAATGAATTGTAAAAAAGGCAATGTTGGTGATTATTATAATATTTATAGTCTACTGTAATATTTTCAACACAATGTAGGTATTTTGTTATGACTTATTTATGACTTACGCAAGGCTCCCTCGTTTTTTAATATTATTTCAGCTTCCTCATTCATACGCAGTAAAATCCAATTTATATAGACTAAAACGGATTTCGTTGGCAATATGACTTCCAATTAAATAAATTGGGTTGAAAAGGATGTATGGCCGTTAATTCCGGTGCTGTGGGCTTCGTTGGGCCGTGTTGGAGAGGAATAAAATAATATTTGGATAAAATCGTTTGAACCAATTTATTGAATGTTTTTTTCCTAAATGATCTTGTTTTCAAAATGGTTTTATTATATGTATTGGTTTATTTAAAAAAAAAACTACACTTCACACCTTAATCCCCGAAGGGATAAGCAGAAGTGTACAGGGTGTTAGTGTAAACACCGTTATCCTTGAAACCAGTGGTTTGGTTTCATTTATAGAACGTAAAATCAATGGAAAAATACAACTTTTTTTGTTGAAGAAAATCTTCATTTTTCCACAAGAATATTTCACCCTACACGCAAGGGCAACGAACTTGCGTCTCAACACGGCGGCCGGCGGTTGGCAGGGGCGGGTGGGGCGGGCGGGGCGCGCGGGACGTTACATGACCGGCCATCAGCTGTTTCGCAGCTCTCTCGAACGCGTACCCATGAGTATCGGGACAGTGACGGATATTTACTTTTTAAAATCTTTTAATGAAAATAAGGTTTTTTATTTGTTGTTACTGGGTCATTTATTTTTATATTTAAGTCAACTACAGGTTTGAGTGACAACGGTGTTTACCCTTGCATACTGTATAGTAAACCAGCATTTTGCCAGTTATGTTTAAGTCCCATGTAATAGGGAGCGAGCCTATTGCCATCAACGAGCACAAATCAATTAGACTCCGGGAAATTCCTGGTAGAAAAACCCAATACCACTTTTTTTTTCGCTCAGTTGTAGCGTTTGCGACCACTACAAAATTAATCAAGTAACTAAGAAGTCATTGATGCATTCCTTTTTCTCCGCAAAGCCTTCTCTGACAACCTTTGCAATACTCTAAAAAAAAAACAACCGACTTCCAAAAAAAAAGTGAAAAATAACTTTAATTTCGGAAGTCGGTGTCTTGGCTTTTCAATTTTCGTTTTTTGCCACCGACTTCCGAAATTAAAGTTATTTTTCACTTTTTTTTTGGAAGTCGGTTGTTTTTTTTTTGTAAAAAGTTTTTATTTTTCACTTTTTAGTTGTGGTAACTACCCCACACAAATTTATTCCGTTGTCTGCTATGTGACGGAGTCAATTAACATGTCATCAACATCGCAAAGTGGGAAAACTACGTAATTATTGAAGCTAACTCAAAAACTACGCAAGCAAAATTAATAAAATTTATATGGGACCACCTCTGAAGCATGACCTACCAAACAAAAAAGAATCATCAAAATCGATTCATAATTGGCGGAGTAATCGGGTAACATACACACAAAAAAAAAAAAAAAACATACAGACGAATTGAGAACCTCCTCCTTTTTGAAGAAGTCGGTTAAAAAGGAGGAACACTGCCAAAATTCAGCCCACACTCAGGCATTCAGATGTTCCATTCATCCGAAGCATGAATAGCCATACAATACGTTGGCCATTGTACAGCCCCATTCAATCGACTGACAATAAATTCCAAATCAATACAATGTATCGCCAAAGAGGTTTTTTCGGCCATTTAACAAATCCCAGTAATGGGGCCAATTTTGTCCACCACAAAAGCGAAATCGGTTATTCTGATAACAATTTTGACGATTTAAAAAAAAACCTTTATAAATGTTTTGTGTACCTATGACTAAAATTTGACATTATTTCCTCTTGGGGAATACAAAGCAGTGAATCGTTCTTTCTTTTTTTTCGTGTGGCTAACCACGCGAGAGTCAAGTTAAGGCCAAGTCTGGCAGTCTTGGCCTCACCGGAGAAAACCGACTTGAGGGATATTTCTCGACTGTATGTCGAGAAATATCTCTCAGGCCGGTTTTCTCATGTTGTTTTCTTTCACCGTTTTTAAGCAAGTAATAATTATACAATACGCACATGAATCTGAAAAGTCAGAGGTTCTTGGGTTCGAAATCGAGACCTATGACTTGGCAGTCCGACAGTCACACCACTAGGCTACTGATAAAGAAAGAAGTGACTCGTGAGTGCCATACTTATCAGCCTGTTATTGTGTGACATACGGTGATATGGTACACTTTGTTTTTTTGAGATAGTTACTTTTGGCATGGTTATTCTTTTTCCCGACTTATCAGCCTGTTATTGTTCTACGTCAAATGCACTGATAACGCATTGAATACCTAGTTTTATTGATGAACACGCGGTCTGTTTTTTCATAATTTTATCACGAAACACAACACTGAGAATGTTTGTAGTATGCAATTTAACACTTTATGTTCACACGTATTTGAAATACCTATCATTATGGAATCTTAGCAGTTTTTTGCGATAAATAGTTGTGTTCCTGAAAAAAGGCTATATAAATAGTCGTATTTAGCGTTGTAATTAAAGAACTTGGCAATAATGGTCGCGTTACGTTCAATTTTTGTTTTTTTGCTGTGCGCACTGGCGGCTGTCGTCACCGAGAAACTGGACCCGCTGTCGGATGGATTCATAAATTTGATCAACTCTAAGCAAAACTCATGGAAAGCTGGTAGAAACTTTCCAGTACATACACCGTTTTCATACATCAAGAATTTAATGGGTTCCTTGGAAGACCCAAATTTTGCGAAATTACCAAAGATGAAACATGATGCCGAACTGATTGCAAGTCTACCAGAGAGCTTCGACCCGCGGGTTAAATGGCCGAACTGTCCCTCTTTGAACGAAATACGAGACCAAGGCTCATGCCTCAGTAGCTGGGCGGTCGCCGCTGTAGAAGCCATGACCGACCGATATTGTATACACTCCAACCAACAACAGCATTTCCATTTCTCTGCTCACGATCTTGTCACCTGTTGTTCGATTTGTGATAGTAATAGCTGCCAATTTGGAGGTTACCCGTCGATGGCTTGGATTTACTGGAATTCCACGGGTATTGTGTCAGGAGGGAATTACAACTCGAGTGAAGGCTGTAGACCGTACGGGATAGCTGCCTGTGAACATTATGAGCCCGGCAAATTACCGTATTGTAGCGACTTCATTATTGACACTCCGAAATGCGTAAAGGCCTGTGAGTCTAGCTACAACTCGGATTATGACAAAGACAAGCGTCGCGGCAAGCACGTGTATGCAATAGCTTCTGATGAAGAACAAATTAAAGCTGAACTATTTAAGAATGGGCCCGTAGAGACACACTTTATAGTATATGATGATTTTGTATTTTATAGACACGGGGTTTACGAATATTTGCAAGGTGCATATTTCGGCACACATGCTGTTAAAATGTTAGGCTGGGGAGTAGAGAATGGTGTAAAGTACTGGCTTATGGCAAATTCTTGGAACACAGAGTGGGGTAATAAGGGATTCTTCAAAATAGTACGAGGAGGGAACCACTGCCATATAGAAAGTGAGATTATAGCCGGTGAACCACTTATAGAATGAATATCTTTTATTGTCTGCTTTTAAGTAAATGTTTCGGTTCCAATACAATGTTTGTTTCTTTTCAGTGTAGAACGTCTGTATAAGCTCCTGCGGACACGGCCACTGTTGTGGATTTAGTTCGTAAGAGTCTCGCTCAATCCTTGGGCTTCCCAGTGGCTGGGATGGTTGTAACTGTTGAAACGTGGGTGAACTACACATATGTTTTCAATTCTGGTAACAGAGGCGTGATACTTATAAAGATAGAGTAAGAAAGAAAATACCTACATTTAAGTTTTTTTTTTCTCTTATGTTATGTAGGTAAAAGACCAAGTTCAAGGCTGCCAGCTTAGGGATTAGATCAATACATTCTCAAAATATCGATGACTATATATTCTCTTCCCTTTCATGAGTAACTGATAAATAATATCACTGACAACCTCCCACTGGGAGGTGTCGATGAGAAATAAAAAGTGACCTGCGTCTCTTGCGTACGTTGGCGTTGGATAAGTTTCCTTTCTTCAAAGTTTCTTATCGTCTGTAGCTCAAGGGACTCAAGTGTAGTTTGGCAAACTTCATCAGCAACAGCCTTTTCCCAATATTGGGGTCCAATGTTGGGGTCGGCTTCCAGTCTAACCGGATGCAAATGACCAGTATTTTACATGGAGCGACTGGCTATCTGACCTCCACAACCCATTAACTGGTGGATTTGGCATACTTACCTACACCTACTTAAAAAAGCTGTTGTCGAGCTATTTTGTGGCAACACGACTGAAAAAAGTGACAAAAGTTTCCAAAAAAAACAATTTTTTATGTTCTAGAAAGTCACAATCTTAGATGCGTTATTATTCTAAGGTCACAATACATTATAATTATAAATTAAATACTTCGTTTCAAGAAAGGTTTTGAAACAACTTTTAAATGACTAATTCACTTAGAGTTACAAAGGTTATATTACGGTTCTAGGAATTTTATTTACAGAGTCAACTCCAAGAGCCTCAATTCTAATGAAACCATGATCCTTATTACTTGTAACGAGGCGAAAGCAAATTGTTTAATGCTATAAACTGTAATGTAAACCGTTGTTGCTGTTTAAACTATAACCCACCACTGGCTAACAACTTTGAAATTAATTATAATCCCGAAGTTTAAAATTCATGACAACATAATATGTTCGTAGAAACCTCAAGAAAATTTGTGATGGCGTGTAATTTTTAAAATCTACGGAGTAATTGCGTAACGTGAATCTATAATGGAGATGCAACAACAAATTTTTAATTAAACTTGAGCATCGGTCTAGAAACAGACCAAGGGCTGAAACAGGCAAAGGGTTGATTCGATATTTATATATATCATTCGATATTCGATTATATCATTTGATATTCGATTCCTGCAGTTACTAACGGAAATGAAAAGAAAAAGCAAAAGAAAAAAAAAAGAAAAGAAAAAGTGTGTGCGTGTGTGTTTGTTTGTTAGTTAAGAAAAGTTATGTTGCCTCAACACCGTACAGTTCTTTAACAAGCCATGTGCCTGATGGCACTCCGGCAAAAATGACAAATCTACAATCAATCTTTCTATTTAAGGTTATGAATATAAAAAAAAAATATTTCATTAGAACTCACTTTCGTTATAAGTATGTGGAACTCTTTGCAAAATTTCATGGCAGGGCGTTGTCTGTCAGTGAATGCTTAAAAAAAAATATAAAAGAAAATCACGCCCTGGATTTAAAATTATTCGATACTTTTCAATAAACGTAATTGATACCAATTTTCTACTCGGTATCAATTAAAAAGTATCGTCTAACTTGACATAATTATTTGTATCGAGTCAACCCTATAATATTATACCTACAAGGTTTTGGTAAAAGCGTCACGTTTCGTTGATCGACGTCGGACTCATATTGCGTGAGTCACGTCGTCCCAATAGGCCGTGATAGAGTTTCGGGACTCCTTCAATCTTCGGCCTCAGCCCAACTTATGGCGATACGAAAATGGTCCGACGCCATATATTTTATTATTTTTCGCGTATTGGTTCCGAATTTGACTTTTTCACAAAAGTTGGAAACTACTGTCTGTAGATATCTAAATCAAGTCATCAATTTCCCGTCAGATTTCCATAATCCTAAATTATAACACTTCAGAAATATAAAGAGATATTTTTGCTTAACAAACACAAACTGTCATTAATCAAAAGCGAAGTTAAACAAGTTGATCTAAACCTTTAAAAGATCAATAGATCTCCGAACGCCGAATTTCAAACCACGTTTTAAATGAGGCTCAAACTTCGACACCCCTTCCCGCTTCCCCGTCACACAATTAACTGAAGAGGGAGATGATAATTTATAGATTTGCCTCCAATTCAAATACTCCGTTCGAAAGTTTGACCAACTTTAAATTGGTTTTAATTTAAACGCTGCCCATTTTACATCGAGGACATGGCGGGTGCCTGCCTTTAAAATTATCTCTGTATACGCCCACTTGTCACACTTGTGTTTCTACGTTGAAATTTAAGTGTGCGTGTACAGAGTGTCTTTTACGTTAAAATTTAATCGTTTTGAGAACATTTCACGACACAAATAAAAAAAAAAAATTTTTTCGTGGTAATATTTTTTTTAGCATGTATATGCTAAAAAAAATATTACCACGAAAAAATTTTTTTTTTACACACTGTAGGTACTACTGCAGGTTAACGGGGACGCCCTTTGTTAGTTAACATATTGAATAATAATATTCGTGGAAAATACACGTTGTAGAACGTTGAAAGCTCCGTATGGGCCTCGATACGAAAATGTTTATAAACGTGAAATTAACTTTAATGAAATTTTGGAAACTTTAAGGATCACGCCCTTTCGGGAATACTCAAACTAAATATTTTAGAAGAAAATACTGATCGGATGAAAATTTTAAACAAAGTTTAAGAGTTTGAACTCAAGTTTGCTCCCCTTCTGTATTAAAGAAGATGCCCTATATTCAACAACTTGTTTAACCTCGTGTTAGTAGGAACATTTCGTGAGAATAGACAGCGTTGAAAATGTAATTACTTTTAACGCAACAAATTCATAATGTTTCGAATTACGTCTTTGATTATAAGTTTGTATATATACCAACCACAATTTAGACGTTGACAGCGCCTTTATGTCGTGGCAGTCTCTTCGCAGTGCAAGTGTCATATCACTGATGTGCGGGTCGACCGTACAATTAGGCTGCCATCAGACGGACTGCATTCTTGCAGTTTGAATGCAGTTTAGTACGACTGCTTTGGAGTGCAGTTGAAACAGTTGAAATGCAGTCCGTCTGATGGCAGCCTTAAGTCAGCTTTTTGATCATCATCACAAGGCTTTTTCAGGCTGAATGGATAGTATTATATTTTTCAATTCATATTTTCAATGTTTGTCCATCAAACAACTTTTTGCTTGATAAATATGGTAGTTTCAAATTCGTCTAGTTAATATTCCAATTCTATTCAATATTTTATAACAAAAAAAAACTAACTAAAATTAGCAAGCTATCCATATTTGTTGTAACCCAATTCGTTAACTGGATCAAACAAAATGTGGAACAAAAATAAATTAATAATTGAGGTGCGTATTACGTTGATGTACACACGGCTACACATCAAGCTTTACATTTCCAGTTTATGCTGATCTCGCATTATATAGGATGTCCGTACAATGCGAGGTCAGCTTATACTGGAAATGTATAGCTTGATATGTAGCCGTGTGTACATTTATATACTTTGTATAGGTAAACTAACTCTATGCTATCCCACCCATTTGGAAAGGTGTGTGGTTTGGTGGTGTTGATTTGTATAAGTCGTAGTTCATAATGATGACTCCTTAAGAGATGTCGCGTGACAAGATACACCTTTTAAACAACCCGACATCAATCGTTGGGCATTAGCCCACCAGACACAACACCTGTCCGGTCGGAGGATCCTCTATTTTCTATGAATGAGTGAACTTTACACCCTGTTCCCCATACTACTATGAGTATCCTTCTATCGTAGAGACTTTTCATGCACCCAAACACTGCGCTAAACTTTAAATAAAAAGCATAAAAAAGCTTCACAAAATCGTTTATAATTTTGTCCTATAAAAGCAAAGTCACTTTGAAGCAATCAATTACTGGCTACGTCAATTTTCAATTAAGCAAAAACAAAAAAGTAAGGTGAGCGCCTTCACTTTAATAGATTTGAACGAACATTATAGCCACTGAAGACCCTCTTTTATAAGGTCCGAGAATAATAGTGATAATTTAATGTCAGGTTGATATGAAAAGATGTAATGGGATGTCTGACCGAAGCGAAGTCATTGTACGGACAACAAAAGAAATATGTGTGCAGGTAAATAATAACAAAGTGGCATCATCATACTTTTGTGTGCATCGCCTAGCTGAAGGTATTTTGTATACAGGGACAAATTGAATTAGCGAGCGAAACCCCGTAGACGTGTTGGGTATCGATATCTAAAAATGATTAAACAAAAAAAAATGTTTTTTTCGGGGTCATCAACCGCAGCCCAGGTTGTGAAGTCACTTGAAATGTCAGTTTAAAAACACAGTTTTCTTAGTGTAAACTACACAGATGTGATGGGTAATAGACACAAATAGATATGTAAACACGACAAAACAAAAAATAAATACAGATTTTCTCAGCTCATACTTCAAATAACGACACCAGCAGCGCTCGTTGACCCCAATTTTTTATTTTGTCTTGTTTAGATATCGTTATACCCATCACGACTGCTGAGTTTAGCTAGCTAATTTAATTTCAACCTGTATACAGCATGTAACAAAACCCCTATCGTGGGCGCATGGGTACCGCAATAACATTACCAAAAAGTAATTTAAAAAAAAAAAAAATCACATTTTTACCTTCACTGTCACCTTGCAACAGTGATGTCACAAATTGTTTCAGTGTTAATGTTTTACTAACATATTTTACTAACACTATAATGGGCTTTACAACAAAAACTTAGACACTTGTTCAACGCGTCTCTAATGTCAGTTTTATGTCAAACTTAAACTTGTTTAGGCTAAACAACTAATAAACACAGTTTTGTGGTAATAAGGAAAGAGTCTCGTTGCTTGAATTAAATGATTAAATAAATATAAGCCATAAGAACTTGAGTTTGTTAATGGCGATCAAGTACAATAGATTTCGCCCTAATTATCAGGTCAGACCGATGATCCAATGATTGCATTTTATTTCTAACTCGGGCAGTCCCTTGCCTTACTTTTTACAGCTAAGAGTTAAGATAACCGGTACTGTAAATAAACCACATGGCTTACACTATACTCACTACACTAGACCTCGACAATGGATAATTATTATTTTTGCCTGAGCAACCGGCAGCAGGTTCGTCATGCTCCCTTAGATGTCACTGCTTGCGGTAGCGTCGGAGGTCGGGTTGTCTCCTTCCCTCAAATATGGCGAGGGGGGTAATGGCTGATCTTTGCGTTATGCTCGTGAACGGGTGCTGCTTGTGGTGACTGGTCGTCTTGCTGATCTCGGTTTTGTTAATGTTATTTTGTTAATGTTATTAGTAATTAATTTTTATTTATTTACTTCGATGGTCCTAGTTTATCATTTATAACTTCCAGTTGCAGCTATAAATAGCTATATGTAAGCGGGCACGCCCTTTGTGCCTAGAGGCTTTTATTTAGTTAATTTATGTTTATGTTTATATTAACTACTTATTTCTGCTTGAGTAGGTACATATAGTTCTCGTTTTTTTTTATATATTATTCTTTTTTTTTTTTTGGTTGGTATATTGGCGTGTGCTAGCTGACATATGGCTAATTAGATTTATGTTTTATGTTGCGTAATAATGTAAATGATTTTGCAAACTTTTCTATAGAATCAAATTTTTCTAACTGAACAGACAGCTGTGCTGCTGGGGAGTTTGTTGCGCCACTTCTTCTTCCCAGCTAAAGCACTAGGAAGAGGTGAAGGGTGGGCGTTTTGGGGGGACTGTCTTATGTAATTTTGACGTTCGAAAAGTGCTGATTCTCATCCTAGTTTGAATAAATGACTTTTGATTTTGATTTTTTTTGATTTTATTTAGTGCTGAAAAGTGCTGTAAAACACATCGTTAAAACCATAATTCTACAGTGGCAAAAATACGTAGAACTATTTTGCCGCGTGTACCTAAAGATGCTTACTTGTTATGTAAAAGGTGAAAGACGTGCAGGTATATGGAATTAATGTGGGTTGCGAAGACTATGAGTTTGCAATAATATTTATGTCCCTTACATAGAACATATTATTATTATGAGATAGTGGGTACATGAAGTACGTGGTCGTCCTTTATGAAATTTTGTGGTATAATAGGTACGCTTATAATCATTTTTTTACAGTTTTGTTTTGTTTTGAACCTTTAAAAAAGTTGCAGGGTTACAATTACTGGGTGATACCTATTTAGGTTATCTTCTTTGTAGTGTGGTTAGTGACTAACCTGGTGTCAGAGTTTTAATGCCACATAGGTATGGGCCTCTGACTTGGCTTCACATGCCAAGGGATTCGAACATTCTTTGTGTTGATCGCAGAAAAACAGCCCTCCTACGTAAAAGTATTTATCGTATGGCTCCAGTCATTTTCAATAAAATTCCACGACAGTTAAAGAATCTTAATAATAATATGTTTATAACAAATCAAGTATCTTGACTTGGCTCACGAGGTTGTCGACATGTGGGATGTGGACTCTGCGATCATTGTGCCGATAGTCGTATCAGCCAATGGCTTAATTGCCAAGAGCCTCGACCAACACCTAAGGAGGCTCTCGTTGGGCAGCTGGATTAAGGGCTTGATTCAGAAAGCTGGACTCCTGGACACGGCTCGCATCGTTAGGAGGTTCCTCTCTCTGGAGCCCTGACCGCCGGTAGCTTGGACCCTGTTCCCGATACCGGTGGGCTACTATTTTTTATATTTTTAAATGATTTATATATTTTTTTTATTCTAATATTTAAAAATATAATTTATAAGTATGGAAAATGAAATAAAGGAAATAATATGTTTAAAAAGAAACTGAATCAATTTTTAATTCAAAAATGTTACTACTCCACAATTGAGTTTATGGAGGACACCACTGACATTTAGCTTAAAATATAAAATTTTGAAAATTATTTTTGTGACATTGGTAATTGTGTGTTAGTACGTAAAGAATCGTGTGTTAGTGTGTAAGTAATTGAGTTATTAGAATATTTTAAATGTGTGTCTGTTGTTTCGACACCATTAACTTTATTATTATTTGTATGCTCTCGAGTAAAATGTAGCGAACTGACCATCTTATAACATCCTATTAGTATTGAAACCTACATTTACGAATAAATTTGAGAGGAGCTCGTGGCTAAGTAATAACAGCCGCTCGGGTCGATCCATCAGGTTAAGCTACGCTTGCCGGGGTTGGTCCGTGGATGGGTGACCATTTTCACATATCGAGACTCCTCCGTGCCTCGGAAAGCACGTTAAGCCGTTGGCCCCGGCTGTCATTTGTGGATCCTTGACAGTCGTTACGAGTCGTCAGAAGCACGAAAGTCTGACAACCAGTCTAACCAAGGGGTATCGTATTACCCAGTTACTGGGTTGTGGAGGTCAGATAGGCAGTCGCTCCATGTAAAATACTGGTATTCAGCTGCATCCGGTTAGACTGGAAGCCGACCCCAACATAGTTGGGAAAAGGCTAGGCAGATTGATTGATTTACGAATAAATTTGATTTGATTTGAGAAATATCTCTCAGGCATGCCGGTTTCCTCACGATGTTTTCCTTCAGCGTTTTAGAAGCAAGTGATAATTATACAATACGGACAAGAATCCGAAAAGTCAGAGGTACGTGCATGACTTGGCAGTCCAAGGCTACACGACTAGGCTATCACTGCTAGCCTAGGTTAGGTTAGTTTGGTAGGTGGTAGGTTTAGGTTATAATAACATAACATAACATCACGCCAGGATTTCCCGAATGGTTAGGCAAAGGAGTATCTACATTTCGCCAGTTATGTTTAAGTCCCATGTAATAGGGGACGAGGTTATATTATTTACCAAGAAAAATAATATTAATAAACTTCTTCTTTTCGAGTTGATGGAATTTTTTTAATTAGTTGTGCCCAGTGGCCATGTTAATAGCAGCAGCGTAAGTGATGAATAAACTGAAACTTTGATTTGGCTTACCTACCTACTTGTATTCGAAAAACCGAAACCAATTTTTCACCTAACGAGACACGTTTTCTTCAACTAAACTTTCCTTAATCAACAGTTGCACCAACCATATTAGAGCCTAATCACACGGTTCAATAGAACACTTGAGATCTAAGCGTCTTCCAAAAGTTCCAAACTCGAACGTAATAGGAGTGCGTGATGGAAACGGATCCACCTTGATTGTATGAGAGACATTGAACTTGTAACTTTTCCACTTACCATACTGCTGTCATTGATAAGGTGAAACGTGGGCTGGGGGCTTAACTTAAATCAGATTATAAGGGATTGCTTTAGTGGTAGATTTAAGTTTGAGAAGATCGTGTACTTATAATGGGTGCCAGGGACATCGATGTGCAACCTGTTACCATGGATTCAGTTCATGATTCTGACCAACTCCAATCGAAATTTTTCGTCGGTTATTTAAAAAAAACTAGAACCTTAATATAACTTTTGTAAGTCTAAGTAAATTAGTTATTTAAACGTTGTTTGTAAAACCTTTCTTTTAACGCGGCTATACTAAAGTGTTAAATTTATATACATATTGTTAATTTCTCGAACAATATGAATTGTTTTGTTTTGGAATCTTTTGTAAAATTTTTCAGTCGTATTGCCCCAAAATAGCCCTATGACAGTTTTTTAAGTAGGAAGCCGACCCTAACATAGTTGGGAAAAGGCTATGCAGATGATGATGAAGTACGCCAAACTACTTCTCTACACACTCGAGTCCCTTGAGCTACAGACGATAAGAAACTTTGAAGAAGAGAGAATATATAGTCATCGATATTTTGAGAATGTATCGATCTAATCCTCTGTCCCTGTGTGTCCTGTGCTGGCAGCCTTGAACTTGGTCTTTAACATACATAACATAAGAGAAAAGAAAACTAAAATGTAGGTATTTTCTTTCTTTCTCTATCTTTGTAAGTATCACGCCTCTGTTACCAGAATTGAAAGCATAATGTGTAGTTCACCCACGTTTCAACAATTACAACCATCCCAGTAACTGGGAAGCCCAAGGATTGAGCGAGACTCTTACGAACTAAATCCACAACAGTGGCCGTGTCCGCAGGAGCTTATACAGACGTTCTACACTGAAAAGAAACAAACATAATATTGGAACCGAAACATTTACTTAAAAGCAGACAATAAAAGATATTCATTCTATAAGTGGTTCACCGGCTACAATCTCGCTTTCTATATCGCAGTGGTTCTCTCCACGTAGTATCTTGAAGAATCCCTTATTACCCCAATCTGGGTTCCAAGAGTTTGCCATAAGCCAGTACTTTACACCATTCTCTACTCCCCAGCCTAGCATTTTAACAGCATGTTTGCCGACATAGCCACCTAGCACATGTTTGTACACCCCTTTTCTATAAGTTCCAAAATCATCATATACTACAAGGTGTGTCTCTACGGGCCCATTCTTAAATAGTTCGGCTTTAATTTGTTCTTCATCAGACGCTTGTCTTTGTCATAATCCGAGTTGTAGCTAGACTCACAGGCCTTTACGCATTTCGGAGTGTCAACGTAGTGGCTATAGCGCGGCTATTTGCCGGGCACATGATGTTCGCAGGCAGCTATTTCGTACGGCCTACAGCCTTCATTCGAGTTGTAGTTCCCTCCTGACACAATACCCGTGGAGTTCCAGTAAATCCAAGCATTCGACGGGAAATCTCCAAATTGGCAGCTATTACTATTACAAATCGAACAACAGGTGACAAGATCGTGAGCAGAGAAATGGAAATTCTGTTGTTGGTTGGAGTGTATACAATATCGGTCGGTCATGGCTTCTACAGCGGCGAACGCCCAGCAACTGCCGCATGAGCCTTGGTCTCGTATTTCGTTCAACGAGGAACAGTTCGGCCATTTGTCCCGCGGGTCGAAGCTCTCTGGTAGACTTGCAATCAGTTCGGCATCGTGTTTCATCTTTGGTAATTTCTCAAAATTTGGGTCCTCCAAGGAACCCATTAAATTCTTGATGTATGAAAACGGTGTATGTACTGGGAAGTTTCTACCAGCTTCCCATGAGTTTTGCTTAGAGTTGATCAAATTTATGAATCCATCCGACAGCGGGTCCAGTTTATCGGTGACGACAGCCGCCAGTGCGCACAGCAAAAAAACAAAAATTGAACGAAACGCGACCATTATAATTGCCAAGTTCTTTAATTACTAACTGGACGCTAAATACGACTATTTATATAGCCTTTTTTCGGGAACACAACTATTTATTTTTATCGCAAAAAACTGCTAAGATTCCTTAAAGATAGGTATTTCAAATACGTGTGAACATAAAGTGTTAAATTGCATACTACAAACATTCTTAGTGTTCTGTTTCGTGATAAAATTGATAAAACAGACCACGTGTTCATCAATAAAACTAGGTATTCAATGCGTAATCAGTGCATTTCTTATTTACTTGCAGACGTAGAACAATAATAGGCTGATAAGTATGGCACTCACGAGTCAATTCTTTCTTTATCAGTAGCCTAGTGGTGTGACTGTCGGACTGCCAAGTCATAGGTCTTGAGTTCGAACCCAAGACACGCCTCTCTGGGACCTCGGAATTTTTCGATTCATGTGCGTATTGTATAAGTATTACTTGGGTAGGTAGTAGTATAGGTATAGGTAAAAGCACACTCACATTTCGTCAGATAAGTTGAAGTCCCATGCATAAAATCATAAAATAAAATGTTAATAGGTTTGCATACTATATCAATTCACTGAAAACAAATAAAAAAACTTGTTCATTTAAATTAAGAAAAATACAAAGAAACATTGTTTATTTTGCACAAACAAAACGCACATTTCAAAAACAAAACATAAAATATACACAATGTACCTGTGATGTCATCATCATCTGCCTAGCCTTTTTCCAACTATGTTGGGGTCTGCTTCCAGTCTAACCGGATGCAGCTGAATACCATACACATACAAAGTAGCCAAAAGCCTCATATTCAAGCAATAAAAGTTTGTCAATTTTGTTCATTGCTTTATGCCAGGGACCAAAGACAACATACATTGCGTAATATAGCTAATAGCTTCTCATTCCAGTTCAAAAACGAAAAAAACTTTTTTATTTCTCATCATAAAACGGAGACGAGAATATGATCAGTAATCATTGTTTTATCCACCTCTAGTTTGATTTTACTATCCAAAAGATCCGTAGAGTTGCCAAGGACAAAAAACAAATGAGGGGGTTCCGAAGCAATAAAATTATACTAACATAATCAAAACTTTGTCAGTTGACGAGAGACATTAACCGAGAAAAGTTTGGGTTTCAAAATAATGGCTCGTAACGATTTGACGATCTCACTGGGACATGCCAATATTTGTGTTTTTGTATAAGTAGTTTATTGGAGAATACCTACTTAACGTATGTATGACAGAGGCTTATTTTAACATCTAGTAGAAAAATTTTTTTTTTCAGTACATTATAAAAACTCACATAATGTTAAAAAAAGAGTTTATTTTTATTATTCTATATTAAAAATGGCCGATTTTATACATCTCGTAGGGAGATTGATGAGTAAATAAATAAATAAATATTTTTTCAATACAGAAAAATGACTCAAAAAAGGTTCACAAAAAATGTTTTTTTTATTATTCTTTTTTAAAACAGGCGGATTTTATCCATAGGGTACTGCCAAAAAAAATGTTTTCCAGGTAAAAAAATATCTTTACAGAAAAAAGACATGTGTATCGATGATGCCTGTACTAATCTGAATTAATCTTTATTTTCTCTTTTTTCCATTTTCCTGTAGTTTTATTCGCTTTCCTGTGAAATGATAGAACTCAAAATTTTAACTTTTATTTTACCTTTTTTTTGTGACTGATAGAATACATTCTTGGGTTTAAAATAAGTCTTTTCTAAAATAAACTACCTGTCAGAGCCTCGTGTTCAAGAAAATGCTTGAAAATCAGGGAGAAGTGCTGAAAAGCATTAGTTACTGGGTTTTGGCTGAGACTAAGGACACAATTTTAGATTTTTTCTAATTTCCCTCGGGGATCTTTACTTTCTTTCAGGTAAAATGCGCTCTATTTCAATCTAGACATGAACATCTCGTTATAATCTACGCTATCATTCGGTGGCAAGTTTTGAAATTGAATAGCTTTTCTATTTCAATATTAAATCAATTTTAACCCTTTATGGTTCAAAAAATGTTTTCAGTAACTTGTTTTCGGGTTTAATATAGTCGATTTCTACGAAAGGTTATTAGGTATTGAAAAAAAATATATAAGTTAAAAACTAATACCCCCACAAAAAAGGTATAAACAAGGTATAAAGATAACAAAGATATGACTGGATTTTTAATTTGTCTGTTTGTGATGTCTTGTTTATCCTACCTTTTTACAAGCTTTATATTAGCTTGCTCTGTTCGTATGTGTTTCCGGTTACTCCAATTGTTATCCATTTTTGAAGCCCTTCCTGGCATCCGATTGAGCTGCAACTTGGCAAACCTATATAACTACCGAGACATTTTGAAAAAATGATACCATGGAACTGGTCTGATGATGGATCCGGAAGTTGGCTACAGGCACTCCTCAATCAAACAAGATAGCACCTTCGTGTTTGGACTCATAGGCTATGTATTAACAAGTGCTTTGACTTTAGGTGGTGTTCAGGGTCTGATGATGGAGCTGGAAGGTAGCCCTGGGAAAACCCCTTTTTAGTTCATTAAAAGCTTGTTTATAAAAAGGTTTTTACTTATATTTGATTAGTTGGCGTAAACGATACCTCGTTTGTCAAAATACGACGAGTAGTTTAGAAATTATTAGGAAACAGCATACATACTTAACCTGTTAAAATCATAAACCTCCTTTGGCTTTTCCGTAGCCGGGTAAAAACACGTTACGATAACGTTACCTACATACGTTTATATTCGAGCTAGAGATACAGACGAAATAACGTTTCCGAGCTGCAAACTAAACGGTACTACTGGCCTATATTAATATTATAGTAACCCCACTAAAATAGCACTAAGGCCATTGTTAACACGCCTCTAAAAATAAAATATCCGCCTCTTAAAACATAAGCTTCGCATAAAATTATACAGAACATTACACTGGCGTGCACCATAACACATTCAATTCCATTTTAATATACCTATCATACCGATATAAACCTCCAATAATTTTAACGTATAATATTCGGAAAGTTTCATATAACCCAAACAAGATATCATAATGTCCGCCAAAGGCTAAAAGGATCGCAATAATTTCAGTAATTAAGTAATTCACAGTAGTAATCTTGTGAAACGGTACAATAACACTTATGTACTGTAGATGGGCATCGGGCGAAATAAATTCCGCAGTGCTATCTATGTAATTAACAGAGCTAGGTCCCTTAATATAGCTCGACCTTTCTGTCTTTTAAGTGCGTAACCCTACGCTCAATGATAGTACACTTACGACCAAATATATGGGACAGTAAAAAACTTATTTGAAATAAAAGAATATAGAGGTAATAAGCACGTATGCATAAATACGATCTAGGCTGGGGTTATGTCGTAAACATCTTATTATTTGTATTTTCCTCGTCATCTATCTTATATTTTGTCAATATTTTTCGTGTAGATTGTTCAGGGTCAGATATCTGAGCTGAAGACTGGCAGCACGATTACCGCAGAATAATAAGCTTCTTATTAATAACCTCTGTGTCCCCACAAGATTCAGATTCCTGTCCTTCATCCCTACTTACCTACTAACCTATTTTCGTGGCGAATTATGTGGGATGATAAGCAAAATTTTTACAGGTCAGTGTATTTTTAAACAACGACGTAGGTTGGGACGGAAATATTTTCCATTTACATAAATTACCTGAGAAGAATAGAAAACAATTTTATTGGGTGAGTGAATAAACATTTACAGCCTCTGTCATGGTCATATACCGGTTATTGAGGGTAGAAAATCATTCAACTGGTTTCACACTTTTAGGAGAACTGCACCTATAATACGAGTGAGAGACGGAGCTATACAAGGCCCGACTGTGAGTTCTTGTTTCACTTTTGGTGTTTACTCACTCATATTTCAAACATAATTATTTTTAGCTTCAATATTAAAAAAAAAAAAAAAAAAAAAAAAAAAAACGTTGCCCCACACTAAGAATTGAAAAGTTCTTAGGAATACTTAATCAATGCAAACCACTGAGCAAGTGCCGTATTATGAAATATTAATGCCACCATTTTTCCAGTGTGAGAGAGCGACGGAGCTAGACAAGGCCGATAGTATCATCGTGTTTTCGAGTGGAATAATGATGGCATTAATCTAACTCTAACTAATATTATAAACGCGAAAGTTTGTAAGTAGGTATGGATGCATCCATCCGGAAGGATGGATGGATGGATGGATGGATGGATGTTTGTTACTCTTCTGGATGAAATTCGGAACACAGAATAGTTTAAAACCTGGATTAACATATAGGATAATTTTTATCCTGATATTCCCACGGGTTCGAGACATATGCGGGTGAAACCGCGGGGCGAATACTACCCCTGGACAACTTAAAAAACCCTTCCACAAAAAATGGGGCAATACCTTTTGGCCGCAAGTGTATAACTTAAAATAATAGCCGGCCAAAATTAAATACCCACTATAGACATTAACTTGCGTGAAGATTCGTGTTAATGCTTCATTTTAATAAAGCGCACATAGTTTTATTATTATGTGCAATAAACGTCAGCGATATTGAAATTTTATCAAAAGTAATGGCGTAAAGTGAAATACGAGTATGTCTGGGTTCTTTGTTTTAGAGCCAGCCTTGAGAAATTGTGTTTGAAAGCTTTTAGGTGATGCATAAATCTATTGGTAAAGGCGGTGAGTGCTTAGTATGATTATTTCGGATACATAATGCCTTAATATTCAGTACTATTAAAATGGACGGTCTCAACTACTCGAAAATCGTCATTGCCTAAGTTTTCAGATGCGTAACACTAAGTTGCAGGTTTCTAATTGATATCTTCCAGATTGGTTGAAATTACCGACTAAATGTATACGTGCAAAGCATTTTGGAAACACGTTAATTGTGCATGGTGCTGTCTGTCTGTCCGTCCGTCTGTCACCAGGCTGTATCTCATGAACCGTGATAGTAAGACAATTTAAGTTTTCACAAATTATGTATTTCTGTTGCCGCTATAACAACAAATACTACAAAACAGAATAAAATAAATATTTAAGGGGGCTTCCATATAACAAACGTGATTTTTTTGCCGTTGTTATAGATAATGGTACGGAACCCTTCGTGCGCGAGGCCGACTCGCACTTGGTCGGTTTTTTATTTCTTGAGCGAGAAAATCGTGGATAGCTTGTCGCTTTCTCGTCGGCGGTGGGACAAGTGCCTAAGGTTAGTCAATAATAATTAAAAAAGAAAACAGTACTGAGTACCTAACACGAGACAGTACATGCTCATACTCCTCTATATGAACTCACTAGCTGCGCCCCGCGGTTCCACCCGCGTAAGTCTCGTCTCGTTATTTACATTTTTATTTTTCGAACATATATAAAGCATCCATAGCAATATCCTTCAAAATGATTCAGATTGTGATTAAAAGAGTGCAACACAATTAGGGTGCAAGTTTTACAACCCGCCCTAGTGCGACTCTCTAAACCTTGTCCTCATCTCGTCTTTAACAAAAACATAACGTAAAAGCCTTTCGCCCGTATGCATTTAATTAAGATGTCCTCCAGAGTCGTTACGTAGCTAAAATATATTATTATCATTCATGTAAGGGTTTCCTGCCGGAACTGACCTTCAGTATCAAATTATTAAGACAAGATAAGGCTTCAGAGGATGTAACTGAAGGATAAGGTATGGTGGATAGTAATTATTGTGTAATCCTAACTATTATTATATATATTACGAGTATATACGAAAATTGAACGTGTTTCTGTCTAAAAAAAATATTAATAATATTTGCCTTGATCTTGTTAAACAAACTCAGGTTATTGTTCACAATCGCCGAACAATAACTGTTCGTGAAAGTTTTGAGTGCGCCATCAACAAAGTTGTCTAACTGTTTAAACTAAGCGCGATACGTTGTAGTACCTAATGTTACACCTTGCGAAGTAGTTCTAGTTAGTTGCTAATTAACCATTCAGATACAAGTGTGCGATTTGAAATGTTTAACTAAAGTACAAGTTTTAGCACTAGAGTCATCGGTTTTGAGTCCTCAAAGAGATTTTGACCCCTCCGTGCTTCGAAAAGCATGTTAAGCCAGTATGGCCCTGCCAGGGGTTGCGGGAAAGTCCGAAAGGGATACCGGGACCCTCAGTTAAAGTCTGACACGCCCTCCCGCTCCGCCCAGAGCGGGAGAAGTCATTTGATGATTCCACAAAAAAAAAAAAACAAAAGCCAGTATGGCCGCCGGCGCATGCCGTCTTAATTATTTCTAAACGAAGGCTGGATGCTCGGAGTAAACTGTAGTGATTGGTTGACTGAATTAATAATAGGTCTTTACCTATGAAATTGCCGTTCTGCAGTACTGGCCATTTCAAATCAAAATCATTTTTGTTTGGCTAAGAATTCTAATTTCAAATTAATTTTATTTTAAAAACATGGAATTCTTTTTTCAAAAGAAGTTTTTTAATGATGAGTGTTACATTTTCATCGCATTTCAATCTTTTTCGTCATCATGGATACGTTAAAAATTCGAGTAATTATGGAATATGAGTACCGTCGTGGCAGCAACGCGGCACAAGCGGCACGCAACATCAACGACGTTTACGGAGCTAACACTACAAACCAACGCACCACCTGTTATTGGTTGGGTCGCTTCCGTTCTGGAAATTTCGACCTGAAAAATAAACCTCGCGGACGTCCGAAGACTTTGGTCGACAATGACGAATTAAAGGCGATTGTGAAAGCTGATGATACACAATCTACGGCTGAATTAGCAGCAGCTTTCGACGTTAGCGTCAAAACAATATTGGTCCATTTGCGTCAAATTGGCAAGGTAAAAAAGCTTGACAAATGGATGCCCCACGAACTCAATGATCGCCAGCGCGAAGTACGCGTCGAGGCGTGCCTTGCACTGCTCAACAGACACACAAATGAAGGAATTTTCAACCGCATTGTTACCTGCGATGAAAAATGGATTCTGTTTGACGCTCAGCAAGTTGGTTGGATCCTGGTTCAGTACCTAAACAATGCTCTAAACGAAAACTTACCCCTAGAAAAGTGATGGTCACTGTTTAGTGATCTAGCGCCGGTGTGATTCATCACAGCTTCTTACCAAACGGGGTGAGCATTACTGCAGATGTGTACTGTGAAGAACTGAACACAATGATGGAGAAGCTGGCACATCTCCAACCAGCATTGGTCAATCGCTCGTCTCCGCTGCTCCTGCACGACAACGCGCGACCTCATACTGCAGCAGACGGTCTCCAAGTTGCAAGAACTGGGGTTGGAAGCTCTCCGTCATCCGCCCTACTCACCAGATCTTGCGCCTACAGACTACAACTTTTTCCAGAATTTGGATAACTTCTTGGCGTGAAAAAAATTCAATACCCGAGAGGCAGTACAAAATGCCTTTGAAGAATTTGTTGCCTCCCGTCCAGCTGATTTCTTTAAGAAGGGCATCAATAAACTGCCACTGCGTTGGCAAAGATGCATTGATTGCATGGGTGATTACTTCGATTAATACAAATAAAAAATACATGAAAAAAATTTGTTTAAATTTTTTCATACAAAACGGCAATTTCATAGGTAAAGACCTAAATAGCCAATCGAATTACTTGACTTGCGTTAAATTCTTGACACGTCGATAATTTGATTTCCAAAAACCGCGTGGTAACCTAGCATCTAATCGCTCAGTCGTACCGTCACAGTTTTTACGTACTAAAATTTCAGGGAATACTAAGAAAACCACATAATAAAAGGTACTTATTAAAAAACCCACAATGTTCTGCTCAAACAGCTCAACAACAAAACCTAATTTAGGGTTTTGTTCAGTGGTTACGCTCACCACGTGAACATTATGGTTTAATTATCCTATGTATCTCTTGTTCGCTAATTTTCAATGCTTAGCCCGCGGCAATACTATTCGACTACCCACAACAAGTACTTGCGGTTACACACTATAATTTAGTTGCGAATATTGTCATGTGAATAAAGAAAATGAGGTGGTTACGAATTTTAGATCGGGGTAAATTAATTTTCGAGAAGATTGTGAATATAAAAGCTCTATGAGACGTCAATGGGAATTTGTGGAAGAAAAGTTCAGAATTCCCCCATTGATGGGGTTTGTACATAGGGATTTGCATTTGTGAACTTTCAATCAATCTTCTCGAAATTAATTGACCCTGACCTAAAATTGTGGAAGATAAGTTCACAAATCCCCATTGATGGGGATTAGTGGAATAACCCGTTGTACACTGATTAAACTGGCTTTGAGAGTTTTAGAAGAAATAAAACAAACCACAGACATCAGACAAAAAGACGAAGGCTTTAAATGCTTAATAACACCACTAGCGTCAGCGGTTGACTATTAATGCACTACTTATCTGCTTTTAGTTTAAAACATAATTTTGATGTCACATTGACGCGAGACTTTTGTAACGCGACTGATTCCCTGAGGCCTTGAGCAGACGATCGACAATTTGTCCGCGGACAATATGGAATCGTATGGGAATCTAACGCGGTTTTAGGACAAAATGCCAGGATTTTCATATGACTCAACTGTCCGCGGACAAATTGTCCATTGTCTGGCTCAGCGCTTAAAAGGAATCATAGGTACATATTTCTGACGCCAACAGCATTGTATTTTTCGTAAACTACAAAGAATATCAGTACATTGACAAAGTCTTCAAGAAGATACTTTTATACTTTACGTACTTATTATAGAGTCTAGTTTAGTTACCAAGTTGCAGTTGTCGACAAAGTAAAGTAGGATTACATTGTAAATAAATACTTAGTTTGCTACCGTATAATCCTCAGAGGGAAATTAAAAGTTTCACCGTAGAGCTGAGTTTTGAACTATAAAAATAATTTGGTTTTGAAACGAGCATCTCGAGGGTTGCTGGTCTGTCATATATTTTTATCTAAATAGGTACACATATCGTGGTGTACACTATAATATACCAATATAATATTTTACTAGGTCGTCTGGAATGGACGAGACCAGAGCACCCAAACGGTTTCTGGATAGTAAACCGTGGTCGTAGAAGTCGAGAGCGGCCCAAGCTCAGATGGTTGGATGGCGTAGACCAAGACTTAAGAACTATTGGAGTGAGAAAATGGAGAGAAAAAGCCGCAAATAGATCACGTTGGAGAGATATACTTGACCAGGCTAAGGCCCACCCGCGGCTGTAAAGCCTTAATTGATGATGATGAATATAATACTTTGAATTAAATCGTTTATTGTATTAAAATTCATTTACACACTTACCGCACAACTGTTGATTGGCCTTTAGAAGGCGAAATTCTATTGTGTCTCGTTAGTGTTAGTGTCAGTTGAACTCATACATACATAAACTCACGCCTTCTTCCCATGGGGGTTGGCAGAAACTATAAACGCTACTACGAACCTTAACATGCTTCGTTTACCATTAACTTAATTTTTCCAATCAAATGCAATTTATGTTTAAAAAAGATCTAAAGAGGTTTCATTCTGATAAAAGTCTCAAAATAATGGCCAGTTTAGTTGAAAAATAAATCAGAAGCCATATAATCGAGAAAACTAAATGAAAATAAAGAAAACATTAATGGCATCCAAAAATTATTTTGACTTAATACGGCCTGTTATAAGGTTTAACTAATATGTTTTTTCTTAAAAAGTAGGTTTTATTAGATAGACTAATAAATATTTGTATAGCTGTGCGAAACTGCTGTACTTAAATTGTAAGTACTAGTATTAAAAATAATTAAATTATTATGATCGTCTATTTACAAGAAGAAGCTTTTTATGGAAAGGTAACAACTGCTTTACGTTGTATTGTGGCTACTTATAATATTTTTAATGAATAGGTTGAGTTGTAACAAGAAAGTGTATGAGTATTTACTAAAAAAAATCACGAAAGAACCCCACGAAAAAAAAAATAACGACGAAAACTTCGAATAGGTACTCTATGGTTAATTCATCGATACGTTTTTAAATTCGCTCTGGTAAGGGTAGCACACCGATTTTATGGCCCGTTTACCGATACAGTGAGGTGTTTTAGAGGTGCACACCACTTAGTTATCCCATCTTTTATTTATTTATAACTTACAGGGAGCAGACAGTCGATGCCAGCTAGACAACAACGTGCCGTCTGTTACACCGAACGCGAACTGTTCAAGCGAACATTTTATTATAGCGTTTTTTTTAAATCCTGTTAGGCAATGGACTATAGTTTCATTATAAGTTTTAGGACTTATTAAGCAACAAATTTAGCTGATTTGTTACGTTTCAGGTACTTACTTACAAATATGTATACAAATTGCAAAAAAAATATCAGGTGCAGAAAACGGGCTCTAGAGTTATTGTTATTGCATTAACTACGTTTGTTACTTCCAAAAGATTGTCCCGATTAAAGCAAAAAGTTAATCAAAGAAAATTGAGGTTGAAAAAAAAAAAAATTTTCAATTTCAATTTCAATTCTTTATTGCATTCCACAATGTATTTGCTTAGGTGGTAAACATTTGCGTATGAACAATCGTGGACCCTGTCGGGCACAGCAAAATAAGTATATATTATATATACATATATATAGGTCGAGAGGACTTATTGTTCATCTTATAATCTAACATAGTACCTAATATTAAAACAAAAGACCTTTTTTGGGTATTTTACATGTGCTTTAGGGATTTATCATCTAGATATTCGTTTACACTGTAATTTACTTATTAATAGATTTTTTAATTTATTCGTAAATAGGTGGAGTTTTTTTACTTGTCTTATTGATTCAGGTTAATTATTATATATTTTTATTGAACCTTGTTGAATGTATTTTTAGGCGGGATGTTGGTAAGTTTAGTCGTGTTTTGTATCGAAGTGTGTATCTTCTCGTTTAGTGTAAAAGTCCTGGTGTTTATGAGCGAACTTGCATATTTCAAGTATATATATACACGGAAGTGTTAGAATTTGCAGGTTTTAAAAAAAAAATTGCAGGTTTTAATTAAATTCTATAATGGCTTAAAAACATGTGTACAAACAAAGTGAATCCCTGACTCCTGCGTTGAGTAAAAACAGCTGGTATTCTCCCAATCAGTAGGTTCTGGATTTTATGCAATTACATCATATGAATGTATTATTAAATATTATAATTAAAATAGCAGTTACATTCATTAAGGTAAAATATTAAAATAGTTTTAAATACATGATAAAAAAAAGAGGAGTGATTTAACAAATTGATTTACTATATTGTCGTTCTACATTTGTGTGAGTGTGAAGTGTAAAGAGTGTGTGTGTGTGTTTAATGTATTGATGTGTGGTGTGTGGTGTGTGGTGGTGTGTGGATGATTAATGAGAGGGTGTGCACGTGGGTTACGTGTGATCTTAAAACAAGATGCTCATTCTACTTCGGTGTCACAGTAAGCCTCATATAAGTGAAGTACAATAACCAACGTTCCTTCCAATTGGTAGCTGATGTAAAATGCATCGCCAATAGATACCCGTTACCAGCATTGCTTCGGAAATACTTTTAGGAGGTTCCTTACTAACTTGAGAGTAAAGTAAAGTTGCTTTTAAAGGCAACACACGGTACATAGTACAAAGTAAAGCAACAACACGCCTGTAATATGTTCCCAAGAAGAATCATTCTGTATAATGTGACACATTATACAGAATGATTTTTTGCCGTGTTCACGAGCCCTTATGATTACAAAATAAGAGGAGCTTGTTGCCATTTATTGTGCACAAATACAGATCCAGGCTGCTACGGAGTAATTCCTAATGCAAAAACCCAATCCCACTTTGCCCGACGAAGGGATCGAAATGAAGGATCTCACGCTCACCAACGCGACGGTCCTAAGTTAATTTATTAATCCAGTAGATCGTATAAGTGTAAGTGGTGTCCACGTAGTATATTAAGCTGTCGTTGCGAGCAGCCCCGTTAATAGCAGTGGTCGTTAACTCGCAGCCCTGCAGGGCTACATCATTTTTAAGCGCCTGCGCTCTGACCCACTATTTAGCAACGGTGATAAGTGTGAAGGAAAATCTACAAACGTTTTATTAGAATTTTCGAACCTTGGAAAAAATCAATGATGTTTTAATATATTTGAGAATTTGACGAGTGAGGCAATTATCACACGGCACCGCGCACCGCCGCGGACTCTACCGGCTTGACCGCGCGGTCGGGCGGTGTACAGTCACGAGCACCAATATGTATACAGTTAGCAACTTTTAAACGTGATTTTCTCCTAGTGTCTTGATTGTAATTTTATGTTTTAAGGAACATAGTATTTTGGAACCTATATTATTATGAAATAGGTGTCATCTCAAAGTTGCAATCGTTATTCCACGAGAAAATCGTTATTGAATTTTGCTGAGTGTATACATTATTTTTGCTCGTGACTGTACGTGTGTTAGGCATCATTGGACCGCCTACCGCGGCGGTGCGCGGTGCCTAAAACCGACCCATTTCTTGCTGAATAAAAACCACAGGGTTACTGTCACTAGAATCAAAATCAAAATCAAAAGTCATTTAATCAAACTAGGCTGAGAATCAGCACTTTTCGAACGTCAAAATTACATAAGACAGTCCCCCAAAACGCCCACCCTTCACCACTTCCTAGTGCTTTAGCTGGGAAGAAGAAGTGGCGCAACAAACTCCCCAGCAGCACAGCTGTCTGTTCAGTTAGAAAAATTTGATTCTATACAAAAGTTTGCAAAATCATTTACATTACGCAACATAAAACATAAATCTAATTATTAGCCATATGTCAGCTAGCACACGCCAATATACCAACCAAAAAAAAAAGAATAATATTTAAAAAAAAACGAGAACTATATGTAATCAAGCAGAAATAAGTAGTAAATGTAAACATAATCATAAATTAACTAAATAAAAGCCTCCAGGCACAAAGGGTGTGCCCGCTTACATATAGCTATTTATAGCTGCAACTGGAAGTTATAAATGATAAACTAGGACCATCGAAGTAAATAAATAAAAATGAATTACTAATAACATTAACAAAACCGAGATCAGCAAGTACATAATGATTGCTTTGAGGTTTTCGATTGAAGGCAAATACAGGCGAAGCATACTCAGCCGTATGCTTCACCTTGGGCAACCCCAAGGGTATTTATCAAATCCATTTCTCCGAACACCTAGCAGGCTTGTTTAAGGTCCTTATATAATATGTCCAGTAACCGAAATACCATAAAACATACATAATAATAAAATTCAGCAAAGTAAACAGCCCACACGCTGTGACCAATACTCAAACACAAAATATTAACTTTGGCTAAAACGAGACAAACATTTGAGCGTACAACCAACAATTTCGACAAATATTACCAACAAAGATTCAATATTATAAATAACCCATGTACACACGGCTACACATCAAGCTATTATACTTTTCCAGTATAAGCTGACCTCGCATTGTACGGAAATACTAATAGTTTCGGAAGCCGGTGCTAAAAAACGAAAATTCAAAACCGACACCAACTTCTGAAATTAAAGTTAATTTTCACTTTTTTTGTTTTTTTTTTTGGCAGTCGGTTTTTTTTTGTAAAAGTTTTTACTTTTCACTTTTAGTTGCTGAGTAAACAAAAAATTAAAAAGATTTATTGTGTAGGTATATTTTCATTGATAAAAATATTTTCTCTGTCTTTTTCTACTCACTGCCCAACGTAACAAGATGAGACATAATATCCTCACTGGTTTCCTGTCGAAACTTCGGACAGATGGACCTCAGCTTCCCTTATTAATATTAACGGTGCTGTCTTATATACGACATTATGTTATGTACGTAACGTTACGTCACAAATTATGGGACCCTATTAGTGGCGCTCTTTCTCTTCGCCAATTAGTAAGCATGTAGGGGGAAAAGGAAAATGTAATTTTCATCTGGAATTTTGTCTAATTATTTACAAGATTTTAAGTGTCTATTTAGGATGACGATTTCTTTTTAATTTACAGTTTTCGGTAAACAGTCCCATATATACCTACTCTTTTTAACGGACTTCTTGAAAAAGGAGGAGGTTCTCAATTTGTCTTTATGTTTTTTTTTTGTTTGTTTTTTTTCGCGATTACTCCGCCAATTACGAATTGATTTTTACTTTTATTTCAGACATAGGTACTTGGCCCATATTATTGTTAGTAGAAAGACTTTTACTATTATTGTTAGTAGAGATTTTGATGATTCTTTTTTTGTTTGCTAGGTCATGCTTCAGAGGTGGTCCCATATTTTTAACTTTGCTTGCGTAGTTTTTGAGTTAGCTTCAATATTACCTATTTTTCCCACTTTTATATGGACGATGTTTTAAATTACTCCGTCACTGTTATTTACATAGCAGGTGGTATTTGAATTTGTGTGGATAGGTACCACAACTAAAAAGTGATGAATAAAAACTTTTTACAAAAAAAAAACAACCGACTTACAAAAAACACTAAAAAGTAAAAAAAAACTTTAATTTCGGAAGTCGTGTCTTTTGCTTTCAATTTTCGTTTTTGCCACCAACTTCCAAAATTAAAGTTTTTTTTTTTGTAAAAAGTTTTTAAGTGTAATAATTACCGTACATTGCCAAAGCTATCTCCCTTAAAGGTTTCAAATAAAATTCTTCAATAAAGTTAGAATTGCATCGTAATGACGTCTTTTCTTAGATTAGTTTTACTAAGAGGTATCATTAGAGGGATAATGATGATGGAATCTTAAATGGAAAAGTGCAAGAAAAAAAAACTTTGTTGAAGGCAAATATTATAAGTTCGCGTATTTGTTTGAAGACCCAAGGTGGATCGATGACCAGGGGGCCAAGTCTACTAATTTACAAACGTGTCAATGGTCTCACAATGATTAGTTTTTGATAGATATGCCATGCAAAATCTGTCAAAAACTCATCATTGCGAGGCCACTGACACGTTTGTAAATTAGTAGACTTGGCGCCCTGGTGAAGGCCGCGGGAATCCGCTGGATGCGAGAAGCACAGAACCGGTCGAAGTGGTGGTGTTTGGCAACCTCTGACTGAGTGGGCACCACCAAACTGTGGAACTGCACTCATAGATTGGACCAATTGTGTTAATCTAACACACTTTGCAAGGCTAAGCCCCGTTCGCAAAGTCGGCCTCAACTGAAGTTGAGTGCCTCCAGAGAGGCTTATGTCTAGCAGTGGACGTCTTTCGGCTGAAATGATGATGATGATGAGGATGATCATGATTTCTTTAAATAAACAAAAAAACGTTTTACTGAATAATATGTAAATCTCATTTTCCATTCGGTTTTAAATCTAAATAATTTGACACATAAAGAAAAGAAAGAAAAATTGTTTATACTTCACAAGCAAAACGCACATCACAAAAATAAAAAAAAATAAAAAACATTCAAATTATACATCATGGTCATGGTCAAGTGCTTTTTTATGGGTTTGCTGAACTTTCTGCCCTCAATTTTCTAATTTATCGTTTAAATGAGTACTGTTTCACTTGGATATTTTAAAAACGGGTAAAGAGATGATAAAAAGGACCTAATAAATTGTATGTGGATCCAAAATGGCCGCAGACCTTTCAAACTCCTAAAAACAAACACGACTCGACTCCCGATACGTAATACCTGACTATTACACCCACTATAACAAAATTAAATATCTTACAGTAGTTATTGTATGTCTTGAATGATTATTAAATGTGAAATTTTGTATGTTTGGATATTTGGATGTTTGTTATTCAATCACGCAAAAACAGCTGTTAGGATTTGGATGGAATTTGATACATAGTTAGTTTAGAACCTGGATTAACACAATATGATACTTTTTAGGCAGCAGCAGGCAGGCAACGGCAGCGACTTACGAGTTGTAGGTCACAGGCGCTTTACATTGTGTAAATAATTTCACCACTGCTCTCAAAACGGTGAAGGAAAACATCGTGAGGAAACCGGCATGTCCTAGAACCAAAAATTCGAAGACATGTGACATCTACCAACCCGCACTGGGCCCGCGTGGTGGATTACGGCCCACTCCCTCTCATAGAGAGGAGGCCTGTGTCCCAGCTGTGGGAACATTATAGGCTGATTATGTTATGTATGTTATGATACTTTTTATGCCGGTAATACTTTCCTGTGCCGGTTCCGACCTTCACACGAGCCAAGCCGCGCGAAAAAGCTTTTTTAATTTAATAAGAAATGGTACCGGAATCCTTATACAACAGGTAACATTTAATACAGAACACGCAGTTGTAAGGGCTCAAGCAATTATTTAAGTGACCATATAAATGTCGAGGAAAATTCTTACCAACACGAATTTCTGATGTCACTTAGTCCCTAGTCGCAACTCTAAGTTAAAGCCGCCATTTTTCTAATAACCGTCGTTCTACTGGTATGTGACGTTACTATTCGGTTTGAGGTAGCATTTGTTTGTTTTCCCCCTTTTCCTTGTTCGTATTGCTAAAAGATTCTTTTTTTAAACAGTGCCGGCCTTTTCTTAAGAAATATTTTTTTCCGTAAGTTTCAACACATTAATATATTAAAAAAACCATTTTATGTCAAGTCAAAAAACGTGCGAAACAGGGCCGGATCGCTAGTTATAACCTAAATGGTATAATGGTAGAATACAGTATGATTTATGTGGGGGAGCTCGTGGCTAAGAAATAACAACCGCACGGGTTGATCCATCATGTTAAGCTAGGTTGCCTGGGTTGATCCGTGGATGGATGACCATCTTTACATACCGAGACTCCTCTGTGCCTAGGAAAGCACGTTAAGTCGTTGGTCCCGGCTGTCATTCGTGGATCTTTGACAGTCGTTACGGGTCGTCAGAAGCCCGAAACTCTGACAACCAGTCTTACCAAGGGGTATCGTATTATCCAGTTACTGGGTTGTGGATGTCAGATAGGCAGTCGCTTCATGTAAAATACTGGTATTCAGCTGCATCCAGTGAGACTGGAAGCCGACCCCAACATAGTTGGGAAAAGGCTAGGCAGATTTTGACATCACGATTTATGTGGCAGACTTTGTTTTTAAGAACTGTTTATTTGCATCCGGTATTTAAAACGTATGTTACCATGAAATGCTTCTAAACTTCAACCTTGTCCCTTTAGCAGAAATTTGAAACACAATGTATCTGTGCAACGTCTAAGATTTATGTTCCTCTTTGCACTGAGTGAACTCGGAGGGAAGGAGGGGGAGGGACTGGCACTTACTCGCACAATTCAAAAATGAGGATGGAAACACTCGAGTTGTTATTACGCAAATGGTGACTGTAATCGGTGTGAGAAGAGATATTTTATGTGTGTGAAAAGCTTTTTAAAATAGTGGGCGTGTGAAATATACCACTTATAATAAGCACATTACAACCCTGAGCGGTTTATTAAAAAGTGACCTCGGAACATAATTCAAGAATGTGTGTCAAAAGCTTTTTAAAATAGTGCGCGTATGAAATATATTACTTGTAATAAGAAAATTACAACGATGAGCGGTTTTTAAAAAAGTGACGTCGGAACATAATTCAAGAATGTGTGTGAAAAGCTTTTTAAAATAGTGGGCGTATGAAATATATTACTTGTAATAAGAAAATTACAACCCTGAGCGGTTTTTTAAAAAGTGACGTCGGAACGTAATTCAAGAATGTGTGTGAAAAGCTTTTTAAATAGTGGGCGTATGAAATATATTACTTATAATAAGCACATTACAACCCTGAGCGGTTTATTAAAAAGTGACCTCGGAACATAATTCAAGAATGTGTGTCAAAAGCTTTTTAAAATAGTGCGCGTATGAAATATATTACTTGTAATAAGAAAATTACAACGATGAGCGGTTTTTAAAAAAGTGACGTCGGAACATAATTCAAGAATGTGTGTGAAAAGCTTTTTAAAATAGTGGGCGTATGAAATATATTACTTGTAATAAGAAAATTACAACCCTGAGCGGTTTTTTAAAAAGTGACGTCGGAACGTAATTCAAGAATGTGTGTGAAAAGCTTTTTAAATAGTGGGCGTATGAAATATATTACTTATAATAAGCACATTACAACCCTGAGCGGTTTATTAAAAAGTGACCTCGGAACATAATTCAAGAATGTGTGTCAAAAGCTTTTTAAAATAGTGCGCGTATGAAATATATTACTTGTAATAAGAAAATTACAACGATGAGCGGTTTTTAAAAAAGTGACGTCGGAACATAATTCAAGAATGTGTGTGAAAAGCTTTTTAAAATAGTGGGCGTATGAAATATATTACTTGTAATAAGAAAATTACAACCCTGAGCGGTTTTTTAAAAAGTGACGTCGGAACGTAATTCAAGAATGTGTGTGAAAAGCTTTTTAAATAGTGGGCGTATGAAATATATTACTTATACAGAAAATTACACCCCCAAGCGGTTTTTTAAAAAGTGACGTCGGAACGTAATTCAAGAATGTGTGTGAAATAGGAGTGAGGCGTATTTATCGTCACAGATAGAAATCACATATATTTAAAAAATAGCAGATAGCAATTGCTCCTAACGATAAAAATATCTGTTACTTAAAATCACAGATCCTCAAGACTGTTACTGTTACTGTTAAAACTTCGGATACGATTTTCGACTTTAAAGAACAGAAATAAAGAAGATATTCAATTGAGTTAATACGTATTTATCGTCTCTACAAAAATCACAGGCTGTGATTTTATAACAGATAGATACGATTTTCGACTTTAAATCAAAAGAGATAAAGATGATATTCGATTGAGATACGTATTTATCGTCCGTTCAAAAATCACAGGCTGTGATTTAATATCAGATATTTGGATCTGTTATTTTTTTGTCACAGTCACAGTGATCACAGATATCGTGTTTCACCTGTTACAACCCATTTCTGAAAAGCTTTTTAAAATAGTGGGCCTATGAAATATATTACTTATAAAGAAAATTACACACCCAAGCGGTTTTTTTAAAAGTGACGTCGGAATATAACTCAAGAATGTGTGTGAAAAGCTTTTTAAAATAGAGGGCGTATGAAATATATTACTTATACAGAAAATTACACCCCCAAGCGGTTTTTTAAAAAGTGACGTCGGAACGTAATTCAAGAATGTGTGTGAAAAGCTTTTTAAATAGTGGGCGTATGAAATATATTACTTATACAGAAAATTACACACCCAAGCGGTTTTTTTAAAAGTGACGTCGGAATATAATTCAAGAATGTGTGTGAAAAGCTTTTTAAATAGTGGGCGTGTGAAAAACGTTTATTTGGTGCACACAAAAGACATTGCACAACATACAAAAGCACGGTCACAAAAACCGCAATTTACAGCAATATCACTGAGGACCGTATGTCCTCCATTATGCCAAGCTATAGAAATTATATTTGATTGATCGCCCGTTTATTATAACGATCGATGTTAGAGCCGCTGGACGCTTACAATTCATTGATATTGATTACAGTGACACAATGTTCCATTGACATACTAGGCCTAGTCCGCACGTTCGTATTGGCACGTGTCGAATTTCGGATATATTTTAGAATTATCAAGAAATATAACATCTATTTTTCAGATGTGTCCGGGAAAAATAGTTAAACTTGTCATATTATTATAGAAATAAAATCATTTAAGTACTTACTTATCATTTACACCACTGCCTAACCATTCGGGGAATACAGACGTGATGTTATGTTTGTGATGTGCAAGAGAGCAAATAAATAAAATACCTACATGTTTTCAGCTGCATCCGGCAGACTCGAAGTTGATCCCAACTAAATATGTAGGAAATGGCTAGGCAGACGATGTTAGGTAAGTTTCTACAAACACTTTATCATGTCAAAATCATACATATAGTAGGTACATATTATTATATTATATCATATTATATATCGCCACCTTTCATAATAATATTGAAATAATCATTTTGTCCAACAAGGTTACGGAGAGGTGCTTGAGCATTCATGCAGTAGACATTGCAGGCTGATTTATTAATTTTATAATTGGCAATATTTTGAAATTGTACCAAAATATATTAACCCAACACCTGGAAACAATTAAAATTGTAAACATAAACATTCAGATTTTCAACTGAAATTCGTTCACCAATCACCCATGCACAGCCGACAGTCTTAATTATACCCAAAAATTTTAAATAATGATAAATCAACATGGGCACGAATATTTTAATATTCAAAAACATACATAAATGATAAACTCTGAATCTAGAAATCTTAATGGCTTAAGCTCCATTTACACTCCATTTATATTTCCATTACGATAAAATTAAAGCAAAAAAGATACAATTTTGCATTGTCTGAATGTTGTTTAAACAGTGCAACTTTTATTGTTCCTCCAACTTATGACATGTCGCAGGCAATTAAATCGCACCGTGTAAATAAGGGGGGCAGAAGCCTTTAAAAGAGAGATGTAAAATATTTTTTTAAAGTGATTGTTGTTGTTGTGTTGTTGTAGTAGTTGTTGTTAAAAGTTGTTGTGTTGGTGTTGTTGTTGTGTTGTTTGTTGTCTTCTGTTTAGGTTACACGGTTCCAGCTCTCACACTCCTGTCACATTCATTGTACTATTGCCGCTCAAATAAACAACATCAATGGACCACAGACTCAACAATAAACAAAAGAAATACTTAAAATATCCAAACAAAACAATCTACAAATAAATTAAACCGTTGAACTCGACGCAGGCGAATAAAAATAATGTTGATAATCGGTTTCCTTTGTCCTCGAACCTGGACAGAATATAATAATTATATTTTTCTCGTCTAGGTAACAATGTCGACATCACCTTTCATCCTGACTAAGTACTAGATATAAACAAACAAAGGAACTGCCTTTTTTATTATTAAGGGCGAGAGTTATCTGAGAAAATGCGGGTTAGAATGTAGGGTTGCGGCCCCTTTAGCCTACGGCAACTATGTACGGTCAAGAAATGAAAATGATTAGCACTTTTAGATAATTTTTCTTACAACTTGTTATTTTCCGACTATGCTAACATTTTAAGGCGCTTAGTCCCGTTTAGTACCGTAACACGGTCACTTTAAAAAGCCTACTCCTCATTAACGGCTTGGTTAAAAGATCTGAAAAAAATATACGTTTGCCATAGATTCATGTACAACATTTTGTATTGAGCAATTTTTTCGTATGACTAATACTTTTGCCTTAAAAAATATTTAGCAAAACGGCTTTGATGTTTGGAAATATTTTTATACTGAAAAATTGATGGTTAGAAGTACTACAGATTGTATTGAGCAGAAATGTAAAATAAACATTTTTTTTTATTTAAATAACCCCCTCTTAAAGATACAGGTTCAGAGGTGCTCTGCGCGGGCGCGCGCGGCAGTCGCGCGTTAGCATTGAGACGGGACGGCTGTGTCGCTCGCTGCTCCGCGCCGGCTATTGACCGACTACGTACGTTTGTGTATGTTAGTGCAAATAATCACGAACAAATTACAATAGTGTGCGTGTCTAGACTAGCTCGTGCAGAGAGTCTTGTTCGCGTGGATGCTTTATTAGTGCTGCGGTTTCTACGTACATACTGTTTTTGTTTATATGGTTTTTATGTAGGTCATCATCTGCCTAGCCTTTTCCCAACTATGGTATGGTCCATACTAGGTAGGTAGGGTAGGTAGGGTAAGTAGGGTAGGTAGGGTAGGTAGGGTAGGTAGGTAGGGTAGGTAGGGTAGGTAGGGTAGGTAGGTAGGGTAGGTAGGGTAGTTAGGGTACTTAGGATAGGTAGGGGTAGATAAGTAGGGTTGGTAGGTAGGGTAGGTAGGTAGGTAGGATACGTAGGTAAGTAGGGTGGGTAGGTAGGGAGTGTAGGTAGGTAGGTAGGGTAGGCGACCGACCAACCGATCGACTGATGGACCGACAGACCGACCGAACGACCGACCGACCGACCGATAGACAACGAAGCCTTAGTAATAGGGTCCCGTTTTACCCTTTGGGTACGGAACCCTAAAAACAGTGCATTAATGATAAGATAAAATTACTACGCAGTTGAAAGAAAAGACAAATTATTTATTTTATTATGTAAAATCGAGTAGGTACCAGGGCCAAGCCACCTTTAGACACCAGTGCCAAAAACCAGGGCTCGAAATACTTTCAAGTGTTTTCTTTCTGCATTGAAAATAGATCTACAAATAAGGAGTACAATCGCGTATGCAAAAAAGGTTACGTCCAACTTCCAACCAAGACTTGGTGGAAGAAAAATACTTGCATAGAACATTGATCCTCAACTCTATAGAAATAAAGATTAAAATAGCGTTTACGAAAAAAAACTTCTAAACCTAAACGTAAAAAAATACTTTCATAGGAAATTGTTCCGTGCAACCTTACCAATACGGATCATGATCGCATTTGTGAAAGGGTAACGTGAGTCCCATTGATTAAAAATCTTTGATGCGTTGCGCGTTGAAGTAAAAAGTTCGTTCCATTTTCAAATAACACAACACAACAGATAATTCCCCTAAGACGACACACTGACCGCATCGTCACTTGTTTTTGAGAAAAGATTTTATTTAAATTTCGATTTGTTTTGCAAATAGAGCTGTTTATGGAGCAGTTTGAAGCTTGATAACGAATAATCGGTGGAGTACTTTGAGAATAAATCAAGATACCTATGGAGCAGACTGGGAATGAAATAATAAGTATTTTTTAATAATACAAATTCTTTGGAGTAACTTGGGAAGTAATGTATGAGATTTTTATCTTTTTAGATCAAAAGAATGGGGTACTTTGGGAATAACCCGTTTAAAATAAATAAGAAACAAATGAACATATTGGCGCGTGAAACATTATCCTTGTTCGTCATTAATTCTAGAAATTATAATTAATTTACTTAGTTTGAAATTCCGCGCATTGTGAGATTGAGAAAAGTTCTATACAAGGCTTGGCCGCAACCAGGCATTGATGGACTAACGTATGTGTGCCTCGGTTTTGCCTCGGCCCACATTTTCACGATCGTCCATCAATAGCCCAGTTGCAGGCCGCGACAGTAATGTACGGAAGAAAGAATACTTGCATAGAACATTGATTCGTAACGTAATATAACTAAGGAGCAGAATTGCGTCTACAAAAAAAAAAAACTCCTAAACCTTTAAAGTAAAAATACTTGCACAGAACATTGATCCGTAACTTCATATAAATAAAATTATCATGGTCCGACATTGATTCTGGAATTTATAATTTACTCTGTTTGAATTTCTGCGCATATTTGAGAAAAGTACTATTTAAGTCTTGGCCGTAACCAAGCATTGATGAACTCACTTATGTGTGCCTCGGTCCACATTTTCACGATCGTCCATTAATGCGTCAGTTGCAGGCTGCGACAGTAATAGTAATGTACTATTGTAATCATCTGGTGAGCGATTATTTATTCATTCTTTCATATTTGAAGTTAAATAATTACGAATTGTTCTAGAAAATCTAGATCACATTATGTCGAAAGTAGGTAATAACATCAACGTGTGCGGTCGGGGGACCCCCGTCAGGAACGAAGTTCCTTCAATTTTCCCAGCCGCCATCCCGGATTTACATTTTAATGTCACTATCGGCATAGACACCATAAACAATTTTTTTTTTTCATTTTGGTTTACCATTTTGTCGGCGTGATTTATTTGTATACCCATACCAAATTACAGCTTTCCAGTACTAAGAGTCTCTGAGCTAAGCCGCGGAGACTCAAACTCAAACTCAAACTCAAAGCATTTATTTCAATTAAACCATTTACAGGCACTTTTGAATTGTCAAGGAGTCGGTCAGTCAGAAATATGAAGCTAGTTGCCCATTCCAAAGCATAGTAGGTACCTATGGAGAAGAACGGGCAAGAAACTCCACGGACACTCTCACAGAGACAGACGGACCGATATGGCGAAACTATAAGGGTTCCTTGTTGACTACGGAACCCTAAAAACTGAAAAGTAAAAAGCACCATTGCGAAAAAGTGGCTCTTTCCGCACAATTTGGCTGCCTGGAAAACGCTCTTTTCGAGCACATGCATTGTAAATATATTTTTAACCGACTTCTTCAAAAAGGAGGAGGTTCTCAATTCGACTGTATGTTTTTTTTTTTTGGTATGTATGTTACGCGATTACTCCGTCAATTATGAAAATACACCAGCAAAGACACCGACTTCCGAAACTAAAGTTATTTTTCACTTTTTTATTGTTTTTTGTGAAGTCGGTTGTTTTTTTTTTTGTAAAAAGTTTTCTTCCACATATATGCTAAAAATAATGTCCTGTTCAAAACATAAAATATACGTATACGCACAAACATAAGTATCGATCTATACAAATATCAGCCTTGCATCTACCATTAATGAGGCACAAGGATCGTAGGCAAAAATGGCGACCTACGTGCGCATGTCTGCGCCCCTGCATATTCTTTGATCAACATTTTAGTGTAGCGCGCCACCGCGCGTGTCTAGAGTAGGGACTTAAGCTCCGCCCACATGCGCAAGGTCAGTCAGGAAACTATGGCCCTTAAGTTGGATTACCTGTTTGACCGGCCATAAATCCAGACTCCGGGCTACCACTGAGAAATTTCAGATGGAAAAACCCAATTAAAGAAAGAGAAAGAAAGAAAAGGAAAAGAAAGAAAGAGAAGGAAAGAGAAAGAAAGAGAGAGAAAGAAAGAGAAAGAAAGAGAAAGAAAGAAAGAAGGAAATAAATCTGCTGTAGACGTGATTTTACTCTATGTTTTTAATAAGTCATTCATCAAACATATTTATCAACAAAACGTCACGCGTTTATTCCCCGAAGGGAGAGACAGAGATGTACCTATAGTACATACACCCACATTTCGCCAGTTATGTAAGTTCCATGTATTATATTACATGTCTGGATTACCTGTTTGAAGAGAAAGAAAGAGAAAGAAAGAGAAAGAAAGATAAAGAAAGAGAAAGAAAGAGAGAGAAAGGAAGAGAAAGAGAAAGAGAAAGAGAGAAAGAGAAAGAGAAAGAAACAGAGAAAGAGAAAGAGAAAGAGAAAGAGAACGAAATAAATATATAAATCATTTACTTGCTGGTAATGTAGGAAAGAGAAAGAAAGAGAAAGAAAGAGAAACAAAAAAGAAAGAAAGAGAAAGAAAGAAAGAGGGAAATAAATCTGCTGTATACGTGATTTTACTCTATGTTTTTAATAAGTCATTCATCAAATATATTTATCAACAAAACATCACGCGTTTATTTCCCGAAGGGTGAGTCAGAGATGTACCTATAGTACACCCACATTTCGCCAGTTATGTTTTAAGTTCCATGTATTATATTACGTCTGGATTACCTGTTTGAAGAGAAAGAAATATTTAAAAAATAAAGAGAAAGAGAAAGAGAAAGAGAAAGAGAAAGAGAAAGAGAAAGAGAAAGAGAAAGAGAAAGAGAAAGAGAAAGAGAAAGAGAAAGAGAAAGAGAAAGAGAAAGAGATAGAGATAGAGATAGAGATAGAGATAGAGATAGAGATAGAGATAGAGATAGAGATAGAGATAGAGATAGAGATAGAGATAGAGATAGAGATAGAGATAGAGATAGAGATAGAGATAGAGATAGAGATAGAGATAGAGATAGAGATAGAGATAGAGATAGAGATAGAGATAGAGATAGAGATAGAGATAGAGATAGAGATAGAGATAGAGATAGAGATAGAGATAGAGATAGAGATAGAGATAGAGAAAGAAATAAGGTGAGACAGAGATGTACCTATAGTACACCCACATTTCGCCAGTTATGTTTTAAGTTCCATGTATGTATTATATTACGTCTGGATTACCTGTTTGACCGGCCATAAATCCAGACTTCGGGCTACCACTGAGAAATTTCAGATGGAAAACCCCAATTGAAGAAAGAGAAAGAAAGAGAGAGAAAGAGAAAGAGAAAGAGAGAAAAAAATAAATCATTTATTTGCTGGTAATGTAGGAAAGAGAAAGAAAGTAACTTTTCACTTTTTTATTGTTTTTTGTGAAGTCGGTTGTTTTTTTGTTTTTTGTAAAAAAAATCTTCCACATATATGCTAAAAATAATGTCCTGTTCAAAACATAAAATATACGTATACGCACAAACATAAGTATCGATCTATACAAATATCAGCCTTGCATCTACCATTAATAAGGCACAAGAATCGTAGGCAAAAATGGCGACCTACGTGCGCATGTCTGCGCCCCTGCATATTCTTTGATCAACATTTTAGTGTAGCGCGCCACCGCGCGTGTCTAGAGTAGGGACTTAAGCTCCGCCCACATGCGCAAGGTCAGTCAGGAAACTATGGCCCTTAAGTTGGATTACCTGTTTGACCGGCCATAAATCCAGACTCCGGGCTACCACTGAGAAATTTCAGATGGAAAAACCCAATTAAAGAAAGAGAAAGAAAGAAAAGGAAAAGAAAGAAAGAGAAGCAAAGAGAAAGAAAGAGAGAGAAAGAAAGAGAAAGAAAGAGAAAGAAAGAAAGAAGGAAATAAATCTGCTGTAGACGTGATTTTACTCTATGTTTTTAATAAGTCATTCATCAAACATATTTATCAACAAAACGTCACGCGTTTATTCCCCGAAGGGAGAGACAGAGATGTACCTATAGTACACACACCCACATTTCGCCAGTTATGTTTTAAGTTCCATGTATTATATTACATGTCTGGATTACCTGTTTGAAGAGAAAGAAAGAGAAAGAAAGAGAAAGAAAGATAAAGAAAGACAAAGAAAGAGAGAGAAAGGAAGAGAAAGAGAAAGAGAGAAAGAGAAAGAGAGAGAGAAAGAGAAAGAGAAAGAGAAAGAGAAAGAGAAAGAGAAAGAGAAAGAGAAAGAAATAAATATATAAATCATTTATTTGCTGGTAATGTAGGAAAGAGAAAGAAAGAGAAAGAAAGAGAAACAAAAAAGAAAGAAAGAGAAAGAAAGAAAGAGGGAAATAAATCTGCTGTATACGTGATTTTACTCTATGTTTTTAATAAGTTATTCATCAAATATATTTATCAACAAAACATCACGCGTTTATTCCCCGAATGGTGAGTCAGAGATATACCTATAGTACACCCACATTTCGCCAGTTATGTTTTAAGTTCCATGTATTATATTACGTCTGGATTACCTGTTTGAAGAGAAAGAAATATTTAAAAAAGAAAGAGAAAGAGAAAGAGAAAGAGAAAGAGAAAGAGAAAGAGAAAGAGAAAGAGATAGAGATAGAGATAGAGATAGAGATAGAGATAGAGATAGAGATAGAGATAGAGATAGGGATAGAGATAGAGATAGAGATAGAGATAGAGATAGAGATAGAGATAGAGATAGAGATAGAGATAGAGATAGAGATAGAGATAGAGATAGAGATAGAGATAGAGATAGAGATAGAGATAGAGATAGAGATAGAGATAGAGATAGAGATAGAGATAGAGATAGAGATAGAGATAGAGATAGAGATAGAGATAGAGATAGAGATAGAGATAGAGATAGAGATAGAGATAGAGATAGAGATAGAGATAGAGATAGAGATAGAGATAGAGATAGAGATAGAGATAGAGATAGAGATAGAGATAGAGATAGAGATAGAGATAGAGATAGAGATAGAGATAGAGATAGAGATAGAGATAGAGATAGAGATAGAGATAGAGATAGAGATAGAGATAGAGATAGAGATAGAGATAGAGATAGAGATAGAGATAGAGATAGAGATAGAGATAGAGATAGAGATAGAGATAGAGATAGAGATAGAGATAGAGATAGAGATAGAGATAGAGATAGAGATAGAGATAGAGATAGAGATAGAGATAGAGATAGAGATAGAGATAGAGATAGAGATGAAATGAATTAGGATTGAGATTGAGATTGAGATAGAGATAGAGATAGAGAGCCATGATTATCCCAGAAAAAATTGTCAGTATTCACTGATACGTGTACCCTCTTCACCTCCAGTTCGGTTGAAACTGATTTGCGTTTACCCGTTGCGATTACCGTGTCTTTGAGGAAATCGGGACCTTCTGACCACATTTTTAAATGTACGAACTCTGCGGCGTACATACCCCGTGAAGCGCAGTCAGCAGGATTGTTTTTAGATGTGACATGGTTCCATTGGTGCGGTTCACTTATGCATAAAATTTCTGATACGCGATTAGCGACAAAGGTTTTCCACTTGTTGGGGTGACTGTTTAACCAAGCTAACACAATTTCTGAATCTGTCCAAAAGTGCGAGTCAGATTTATTGATTCCCATGACAAATGATACTTCGGATACGAGTTTTGCCAACAGTACTGCCCCACACAGCTCTAACCGAGGAATTGAGACAGTTTTTATAGGTGCAACTTTAGTTTTAGCAGTGAGAAGAGTGACTGATACTCCACCATCAGCATCGACTACCCGAGCATACACAACTACAGCGTACGCTGATTTGGACGCATCACAAAATTCGTGCAAGTCGATGTATTTATCACCGTGCTTCATCTTTAACCATCGAGGTACTGAAAACTCTGCTAAACTTTGCAACTGCTGTCGGTAAGTAAACCATTCATCTTTTATTTCAAGAGGAATTTCTTCGTCCCATCCAATTCCCGTTAGTCCACAATGCTTGCATTTGCATTTTTGCTTTCACGATGACCGGAGCGACCCACCCTAAGGGGTCGAATAATCTTGCAATGTCAGATAACATTTTTCTTTTTGTTACAGGTTCTTCTACTGGATGCAGCTGAATTGAATACTGGAAGGTGTCGGAACTTCGATTCCAGGTAAGTGCTTGATCCAAATTCCCTGTTTCGCACGATCCAGGACCTTATTTTTCCCATCTATAATTTTCTCCAGAAGCTCATTGCTGTTACTCGACCATTTTTGCAACTCAAACCCTGCTTTTGCGAGCATCTCCTCCATTTGTGTAAATATTTCTATTCATTCTTCTATTGTTTCACAATCCGTCATAAGATCATCAACGTAGAAATCTTTTAGTACCTTCTCAGCTGCAAGAGGATAATCCTTTCCTTCATCGTATGCTACCTGTTGCATAGCTCGAACAGCCAAGAATGGTGCAGCCGCAGTGCCAAAGGTGACTGTCTGAAGCTGGTAATCCTTTATTTCAGAGTCCCTATTGTCTCTCCATAAGATACGTTGAAAATCTTGATGTTTATCCGCTACACGTACTTGTCGATACATCTTGACCACATCTGACACTATGCAAATAGGATGTCTTCTCCAACGCATCAATAGATGCCGCAAGTCTAGTTGCAGACTTGGCCCGACCATCCAGATCATCCCGACCAGTAGGTGGTATTCGACGCATCTTGCAAGGGAAAAACTGGAATTTTGCTCAACGATGACCTAATGGTCGGGTTAGGTCATCGTTGAGCAAAATTCCAGTTTTTCCCTTGCAAGATGCGTCGAATACCACACGAACCTTGGTTGTATCTCTGTCGTTTTTAACTATCGCATGGTGAGGTAAATATACAGCTTCGTTCCCATGATTGTCCGGTTTGCTTACCGGCCTCATATGCCCCAGTTCGAGATACTCGTTGATTACCTCTGCATATTGTACCCTCAGTTCTTCATTCCGGTGTAGTTTAGATTCTAATGCATGAAATCTTTTGATTGCTACGTCTCTAGATTTCCCATATTTACAGCCTGGATCTTCAGTTTGGAATGGCAGGTTCACAACGTACCGTCCGCTATCATCTCTTGTAGTTGTGGCAGCGAATATTTCTTCACATTTGGTCTCTTCTTCGGTGAGTATATGTTTCTTGTTTTCATCTGGTTCTTTTTCTAATTCCCAGAATCTTTTCAGAATTGCATCATCACCTACGTGGGCGTGCATCACGGTGAAGTTGGAAGACTTATGACCAGCAGAAGCTATCGTTCCTGACAGAATCCATCCCAGCGAAGTACACTGCGCTACCGTGCTACAACCAGGGCTTGAAAACGATACCAATTCACATTAAAAGTAACGTTAAGTAACGGTATTTCCGTAGAGATACTTCGATATCGGTACAATTTGGTAGCGTTACTTAGTAGCATAACATAATAATAACGTTAACATTTTTGGTAAAAATTACCGGTATTTTTAACGTTATTGTAAAAATAGCGGTAAAAAATTATCGGTATTATTTTGTTATTTTAAGCGACGTTGCCAGCCCGCCTCAAAGGCGGCCGGCGTGCGCGCGCGCCCCTCTCACTCTCACACCCTGTCGGCGCTGTTGCCATTTCGTTTGTCGTCTTCATATCTCTCACCGCTCACGGCAGTCGTACGCGCTTACAGAACACGGTGGACCAACCAACCAAGTATATTCTCAAGTACAAGCACAACACAGAATAGCAATGATAAGATAATATCTATTAAACGCGCAAATAGTCGTACGGCAGTCTTAGCGTCGATGCAATCTGACATTCTTTTGCAATTGGACGAGAGCGACGGTAACAAAACTAATTATAACGATAAAATTATCGTTACCTTAGATTTTAACGTTACGTATGTAACGGTAAAATGTGCTAGATATAACGGTAAATAATATAACGTTATTTATTAGTTAACGATACCCGCATCAGAAGGCTGTAACGATACCATATTTTTAACGGTATTTCAAGCCCTGGCTACAACCCGAAGCTTTCTTCAAACCGTTTTGTAAAACCCTGCTGTAAATTTCTGCCCCTAACAATAAATCAACTTTATCCGGTTTGTGATATTTGGGATCCGCCAACTGTATGTCTTTGAATTGTACCCAATCCAAATGTGCTGTTTCCCTACTTGGCAATAAAGATGTTAGTGATTTAAGAACGTATGCGTTTACTACCAATTCCACAGATGGATCAACCCTAGACTGTATTTTGACTTCAGCAACCGAATTCAACTCTTGTGATTAGCGTCTATACCCATCATTGAACCCTTAGCTGGTGTTTTCTTTAATCCTAAGCTTTGCACAATGTTTTCCGTTACAAATGACGCTTGAGAGCCTTGATCTAACAAAGCCCTTACCGTGAAAATCGACCCGTTTTTCGATACAGCTTTCACTAAAGCTGTGGCTAATAAAACTTGGTTATTAGCTGTACCCTTTGAAAAGCAAGCAACCATTTCTTGTTTTTCTGCTTCTACCGTATCGGTGCCTTTCTCCCCTAAAGATTCCTGCTCAGTTTTAGAATGTAATGAAGTGTGGTGCTTGCGTTTACAGATTCGACAAGTGACTGTACATCTGCAAAACCTGGCAGAGTGATTGCTCCCCAAACAATTAAAACATAAATTGTTTTCCTGTACGAACTTGCGCCGAACATCCACATCTTTACTCATGAACTGTTTGCAAATCCCTATCTTGTGATCTTCATTACACACAGGACAACTCGAGTTAAAGAAAAAATCAAGATACTGTGTGAAATACCCTTGCTTTAGTTGTATTCACATTTTGAGTTTTAGTGGACTTAGGTTCTAAGAATTCAAATGCTCTGTATGTACTGGTTAAAAAATCTTTAAATTGCTCAAATGTTGGTAGCTTCTCGACATCAATGTTTGAGGTTACCTTTAACTCCCATTCTTAGCGACTGTCTAAATTTAACTTTAATGTGAGAATATGAATTATTAATATTTCTCTAATTGCTGTGTCATTTAACTCTAAATTAATAAGTGCATTTAAACAATCAGATGTGGTATCCATGAGATCCTTTAAACCACTAGCTGATTCATTGGTTATGTTTCTTTGAATGAATAATCGTTTTAAAATACAATGTGAAAGATATTTTTTATTGTTATAACGCGATTCTAATTGAGCCCAGCACTTATCATAGTTTAAATTGGTTATTGGAATATTACGCAAAAGTTGTTCGGCCTCACCTGTAAGGTAACCTTTTAAATAATGAAGTTTCTGCACTTTATCTATTTTCTCGTTTTTGTGAATTAAAGAAACAAATAAATCTCTGAATGTGATCCATTCAGTATATTTCCCAGAAAACGTTGGGATTGTTATTTTAGGCAATTTGATGGGCATGTTCCTATTATCTGAATTTGATGATGACCCCGCAATTGGAGAAATATCACTACTATTCTTGAATTTATTTAAAACAATTTTAAGTTCACATTTAAGTTCTAAATATAATTCCTCAGTGTTGAAGTAAACTTCGTTCATAGTATAAGGCGACTTTGTTACCTCAGCAGTTTCACAATCTTTAATCATCTGGGTATGTGTTAAGCTAAATTGAGCCCACAACTCTTCAACATTTTCTAACCTGGCTTCTACATACTGTTTGGTGATCCTATCCTTGGGTGACTTCTTAAAGTTGCTTTTAGCCCTCGACATTCGAGCATACAGATCATTCTGTACTTTGACAAACTTTTGTAATTGAGACATTTTGAAGAATTAATTTTATGACATAAATCTCATTCAATAATAAGTTGAAAATATTTCTGAAGGAAAGGATGGTGGGCAAGGATATATGGGAGCTGGTCCCACGACGCCCACGGATAAAACCACTGTAGTTTTGAAGACATTACTTCTCCCTTTACTCAGGCCAAGGCACATCAAAATCTGTCCCAGGGTTATTCAGTTCTGACAATGTTAGGTCAGGTTAGGTTAGGTTTGGTCAGGTTGACGAGGTGGGCAAGCTGTTTGAGCGGATAATCGCAGCCCGCCTCGTCGGCCACTTGTGCAGAGAGGGGCCGGACCTGGACGACAGCCAGTTCGGGTTTCGGCATGGGCGCTCCACAATCCACGCTGTGTCGCGGGTTAGAGTCCTGGCGGAGGAAGCAGTGTCTCGGGGCGGGGTGATGTTGGCGGTGTCCTTGGACATCTCCAACGCCTTCAACACCCTGCCCTGGAGTTGTATTCGGGAGGCACTGCGGTACCATGGGGTACCTCCCTACCTCCGCCACATCGTTGGGGCTTATTTTTCGGAGAGGTGTGTCACCTACATGGGACGTGATGGCGGAAACCAGCGCCGCATGTCGTGCGGTGTTCCACAGGGCTCGGTTGTAGGCCCGCTCCTGTGGAACATCGGGTACGACTGGGTGCTGAGGGGCGAGCTCAGTCCGGGGGTCGACCTGACGTGTTATGCGGACGACGGCTGCGGTCTCACAAGTGGTGAGCCGCATACGTCGCCTAGGCCTGGAGGTGGCCCTCAGCAAATCGGAGGCCATGGTGTTTCATGGCCCCCGGCGGGCGCCGCCACCCGGCTCACACATCGTGGTCGGGGGGGCTCGGATCGCTGTCGAGTCCACCATGAAGTATCTGGGATTGGTGCTCGACAGCCGGTGGGACTTCGGGCCCCATTTCCGACGGCTGGCGCCCAAGTTGCTGGGCGCTGCTGGGGCGCTGTCAACGCTGCTTCCCAATCTGGGGGGCCCGAGCGCCGCTTGTAGGCGGCTCTACGTGGGGATCGTGCGATCGATGGCCCTTTACGGGGCCCCGATCTGGGCGGCTGACCTGACGGCCGGTAGTATCGCAGTCCTGCGCAAGCCGCAGAGAGCGATGGCCGTCAGAGTCATCAGGGGGTATCGCACGATCTCCTACGAGGCGGCTTGTGCACTGGCCGGATCCCCGCCCTGGGACCTCGAGGCGAAAGTACTCGCGTCATCGTATCGGTGGCGCGAGGAAGCGAGGGCGCGGGGTGAGCAACCGATGCAGCGACACATAGAGCTGCATCGGTCTCAGCTTCGCGAGGTCCTGGTGGCGGAATGGCGGGAAAGGCTTTCACGCCCTACCGCCGGCCTCGACATCATCGAGGCGGTCCGGCCGGTGCTCGAGCGCTGGCTCGGGAGGAGGCACGGCTCCCTGTCGTTTCGGGTGACGCAGGTGCTCTCGGGGCATGGTTGCTTCGGGAAGTACCTGTGTCGCATAAACAGGGAGCCGGACGCTCGGTGTCACCACTGCGTCGACTGCCGGGAGGACACGGCGCGGCATACGCTGGCAGAGTGTGCCGCTTGGGAGGAGCCGCGCCGTGCCCTCATCTCAGAAGTAGGCAGTGACCTCTCGCTGCCGGCCGTCGTTGAGTCGATGGTCGACAGCGAGGAGTCCTGGGACGCGGTGGTTTCCTACTGTGAGACAGTCGTCTCGCAGAAGGAGGCTGCAGAAAGGGAGAGGGAGATCTCGTCCACTCACCCGGCCCGCAGCAGGCGCACCGGGCGTCGGCGGAGGGCGGATAACGCCCTCTTTCAGCCCCCCTAAATGGGTCCAGGGGTGACGGACTCGGGGACGTCCGTCACCCCCCAAACATCAGGACCCGAGGTGGCGGCGCGTAGTGTTCCACGCGCGCCCCTCTTAGACGTCACGGGGGGAGTCAAACACCTCACTCCCCCCCCTGACCCGAGGCGGCCCGCGATGGCGGGCCGCACCAGTCGGGGGTTGCGGAAGATTTTTACGTTCCCGCGACCCCCGGCGTAGGTGTGAGTCGGAACACCGGGGTGGTTTTTAGTCAGTAAGAGTCTGACAGACCCCTCCACCCGCCCCAGGGCGGAGGACATCCATGAGGATTTTCCACCCCGGAAAAAAAAAAAAAAAGGTTTGGTCAGGTTAGGTTAGGTTAGGTTTTTAGCGGAAAGGTGTGTCACCTACAGGGGACGCGACGGCGGAGGCCGGCGCGACATTTCGTGCGGTGTTCCACAGGGTTCGGTCGTTGGCCCACCCCTGTGGAACATCGGGTACGACTGGGTGCTGAGAGGCGAGGTCCACCCGGGTGTGGCCCTGGTGTGTTACGCGGACGACACGCAGGTCACGGCCCGGGGAAGCTCGTACAGGGAGGCAGCGTTGCTGGCGACCTCTGCTATTAAGCTTTTAAGTGCTATCTGAGTGGGCGAGAGTGGTCCCAGCACGGCCAGCCACCACGTGTGAATTACATAAAAGAGCAGATAACACTGAACATTTTTTACTATGACACCATTAAAATCTGTCCCGGAGGAACCGAACTACGTGCATCTAAAGTATTTTTCTCTGTCCGCGGCTTAGCTCAAACACTGTTAGTACTAGACAGCTGTTATCTGGCATGGATAGACATATTCATCACGCCGACAAAGCAGTAATATAAAATCGAGAAAATCATCTTTTTTTAGGGTACCTCCCCTACAACTAAAGTGGGGATGGTGTTTTTTTTTCTCCTCTATCCCATGGTGTGCGGTGTCGTTGAAACTTAAAAGCTTAATATTTCGTAAACGGAGCCCTGAATCCAAAAATTGTTTTCACAGACTCCCAATATTTTGCCAAACGGCCTTTCCAACGACACCCCACACCATGGGATAGAGGAGAAAAAAAACACCATCCCCACTTTACTTGTAGGGGAGGTACCCTTAAAAACGATGATTTTCTCGATTTTATATTACCGCTTTGTCGGCGTGATTAATATGTCTATCCATGCCAGATAACAGCTGTCTAGTACTTACAGTGTTTGAGTTATGCCGCGGACAGAGAAAATTACTTTTGATGCACGTAGCTCGGTTCCTCCGCGACAGATTTTGATGGTGTCCTAATAAAAAATGTTCAGTTTTATCTGCTCTTTTAAGTAATGCACACGTACTGGCTGGCTGTTCTGAATAAGTTAGGTTAGGTTAGGTGAGATATTAATGATATGAAAAATACTTCATATGCACGTAGTTCGGTTCCTCCGGGACAGATTTTAATGGTGTCATAGTAAAAAATGTTCAGTGTTATCTGCCCTTTTATGTAATTCACACGTAGTCGCTGGCCGTGCTGGGACCACTCTCGCCCACTCAGATAGCACTTAAAAGCTTAATATTTCGTAAACGGAGCCCTGAATCCAAAAATGGTTTTCACAGACTCCCAATATTTTCAAACGGCCTTTCCAACGATACCCCACACCATGGGATAGAGGAGAAAAAAAACACCATCCCCACTTTACTTGTAGGGGAGGTACCCTAAAAAAAAATGATTTTCTCGATTTTATATTACCGCTTTGTCGGCGTGATTAATGTCTATTTATTTATTTATTTAATACTTTAAGCACACAAATGTACAGAGGCGGACTTAATGCCGTAGGCATTTTCTACCAGTCAACCTTTGGGTGATGCAGACACAAACAGTGGTAGGTGCAATAACTAAAGTGTGGAATAAATATTTATTTAAATACTTGAAACTGTTAAAACTATATACATATGTATATATATATATATATATAATATATAATAATCCTAAATATATATTTATAAATATAAGATCAAATACATACACATAACTACACGAACATACTAAAAGAAATAAGACAAACAATGGGAAAACATTACCGTTGTGATGATACTGCCAGCTTCTTGCGAATGTGCTCTCGAACTTTAACTTTAAAGGATAATCGGTTGGTTGCCATCCTGATTTCCTGGGGCAGCGCATTCCACAGAGAGATAGACTGAACGAAGAAGGAAGAATGAATGAAATCAGTGCGATGAGTGGGACATTGGAGAAGACGATTGTGTGATGAACGTAGAGTTTTATTGTGGTTTGCGCACATGTACTGAAAGTGGGGGGATAGATAGGTAGGGGGAGAGGGGGAGTCAAGAAATGAAAACAAGGTGGTCAGTGCCCTTTGCTCTCTGCGCTGGCATATGGGCAACCACTTCAAAAGCGACCGATGCGCAGAGACATGATCATATTTACGCAGATTGAAAACGAATCGAATGCAGTTATTGAGAAGACGGTCAAGTTTGTCGAGGAGATCTGCATTTAGGTCATAGTAACACACATCACCATAATCGATGATGGGGAAAATTAAGGACTGCACAAGCATTGTCTTGGTACTTGATGGCAATAAATTTTTCAGTCGGTACAGAGCCCGCAGCGTTCCAGTAACCTTCTGGCTGACGCTAGCAACTTGAGTACGCCAGTTCAGGGTACCATCGATGTGCAAGCCTAAGTCCTTCACGTCAGTGCTAAATGGAACGATCGTACCATTAAAGAGAACCGGTGGCAAGGTTAAACCATCCACCTTACCCATACTACGAGGACTCCCAATTATGATCGCCTGACACTTTTTAGGGTTTACTGCAACACCAAATCTATCGGACCAGGTTTTTATGGCTAACAAGTCCCTATTTAACTTGTCGATAGCGTCAGGTAATTTATCAACCCTCTCTTGACAGTACAACTGCAAGTCATCTGCATACAGATGATACGCACACTGAAGCTCGGAAGTTATAAGATTAATATAAATAGAAAACAAAAGAGGAGAAAGAATGCCGCCTTGCGGAACGCCAGCTTCCAAATCACACCAGCATGATGAAAAATCCCCAACATGAATGGACTGCTGACGTTCCTGAAGGTAAGAGGAGAACCATTCCAGTGCTTCGGGAGAGACCATAATATAGGACAGAATAGCTAACAGGATATCGTGACTGACGGTATTAAACGCATTCGAGAAATCGACCAACACTAGAGCAGTAACTTTGGTGTCTTCCAGTCCTGCCCTAATATCGCCAGTCACTTTAAGGAGGGCGGAAACAGTGCTGTGCCCAGGCCTGAACCCAGATTGGAGAGGGCTAATTAGTGAGTTACGTTGAACAAAATTGGAGAATTGCTTGTGGACACAGGCCTCGAGGACTTTGGATAGGAAGGGAAGTATAGAAATAGGGCGGAAGTCGGTAGGAAGAGAGGGATTTGATACCTTAGGTAGTGGACGAACATAGGCTTTGCGCCACAGGGAAGGGAATACTCCGGTGTACAGGGAAAAATTTACAATGTGGGTAATCGCGGGTAGGAGATGATCCAGAATAGTTATGATCATACAACGGGTGATATTGTCACATCCTACAGCTTTTGATTTAATGGAGAGAATGATCTTTCTGATCTCTCCCGGATCAACTGGAATGAAACTGAAAGAATTGATACGAGGACGCGTTAAACCAGATATTAAAGACAGACTTTGTTGCTTGGCTAGACGATCCATAGTAGGAACAGAGGAGAAATGACGGTTGAGATCATCTAATTTAATTGAATTAGGAAGGTCTAAATGTCGCAGTTTGCCGATACCAAGAGTTCCAAGAAATTTCCAAATATCGGCAGAAGAAGAGGAATTGATAGTATCCAGAATGTGGCGGCGTTTAGCATTGCGTATCATCTGATTGCATTTATTCCTTGCAACCTTGAATATCGTCCAGTTCTCATCAGTACGATCCCTTTTAAATCTACGGAACGCACGGTCCCTACGTCGCATTGCCATCTGTATTCCTCTTGTCATCCACGGAGCAGGTGGGCGTTTTAACTTAACTTTTTTGACAGGAGCATGGATGTCATAAAGATTCACTACATTATCATTGAAGATGGCAACCTTGTCGTCAACTGTAGCGGCTTCCGTCATGGGCTCCCAATCGACCACGGCTGCATCTTGTTTGAGTTTCTCGACATTCATTCGCGCAAAACAACGCCTGTACAGAACCTTGGGTTTAGGTTTGGGAGGCTTCAGGATATATGAAAGGAAAATCATGTCGTGATGAGAAAAGCCAGGAGCGTCATGTTGACCATGAGAGGAAACGAGGGAAGGATTCGAGGTGAGAATCAGATCGAGCCAGATGTCATCGCCAACAGTGTTATGATGAGTACGTTGGAGCGGCAACACGTGCAGACTAGCTGACTCGACAAGATTGAGGAGCTTACGTGATCGTGGGGAGTTGTGGGCAAGGAGGTTTGTGTTGAAATCACCCATTATGATGTGATGTGCATACTCCGAACCCAAAGATTCTAGTACTGATTCGAATTCAGTGAAGTAATCAACAGAAGGAGGACAATAGACAACACCAATAATGGTTTTGGCTCCTTTGACACACACTTCAAGGAAAATAAACTCGGCAGAAGCAGAATAATGTGAAGAGAAAGTAGCAAGAATTTTATAAGGAAAGTCACTGCGAAGATATATGGCCACACCACTCCCTCCCTTACCAATCCGATCATTCCTTATAAGAACAAAACCAGTAAGAGGGTAAGCGGTGGACAATAGATGCGGTTTCAGCCAAGTTTCAGAGATCAGGATGGCGTGAACGTTGCTGTTATTAAACGCGTCGTACAGCTCGCTGTAGTGGCTTGGAATACTTTGAGCGTTAATGTGACACACATTCACCAACCGATTAGACTTATCAATGAAATTATGATGCAAAAAGTCACCAAGAGTGAAGTTGAAAGAAGAAAAGCTTACATCGCTTGATGAGGCAGTAGATTTGATGGCCGAAAAATACGACTCATTGTCTGACATAAATTTAAGTAAGTAGTTAATAAGTTGTTATTAGTGTAAAATATATAATAATAATAAATTAAATTATGCTATTGCGAAAAACAGCAACTAACAGATGCAAAACACTGCACCACCCGCCAGCTAACACCAACACTATAAGCAAAACAAACAAGTATTCAACACAAAAAGGTACACAATTACAAAGTTACTGAGTTCACATTTTTGTCTAATCTACGCTGTCTAATAAAGCTGTAGTTCCCATAAATATAAAAAGACACATACACAAAGCTAAGAAAGAAAAAAAAAATACAGAAAGACAAAGGAAAAAAAAAAAATAAAGTGGCCCATCCAACTGCAAACCGAGTACTAGAAATGAGTTTTGGTACGAAACGTTAGCAATATTATCTGTGAAAAGTACTGAATCGTGACGAAAACAAACAATGCAACATTTCAGAACGCACACCCCGAACGTCAACGTCAAATAATATTACTAACGTCAATTTTTTGTATACTACTATTATAAAGAATAAAATGAAATATAAAGAAACATTGTTGAGGGTATCAAAAAACCAATCACCTCAAATTGAAACAGATTACGTAACCAATTGGGACACAAATAAAAGGAAGATACCTATTGGATGGGACAAATACACGACGGTAAGTAAAGATACGAATAATAAGAAACTACAACTACACACAGTAACAACACATCAAAGTATTATTCACATATTATACCTAATCACGAATTGTGTTTTTCAGGCTCCCGGCAGCATCGAGACTTCTTCATCACACTGATGGAGTCGCGCCCGGCGTCTTCGGGTACTTGGCTATCAAGGGCTTCAGCTCGTCGATGGAAGTAACCTTGTGCCGACTTCCATCAGAGGCCTTTATGCAGATGACGCCGTCTTGAGTCCAACACGACCGCATACTAAAATGCTCACGTGCCTTTCCGAAGACAGTTTGCCTGGTCCTAGTCAAGAACTCCTTAATTGATATTTTGGAGCCCTTCAAGCCGGTCTTTGCCTTCCAGACTGAGGCCTTGATGTCCACGCTGACGAACCTAACGAGGATAGGCCTGTGATGCTCCTTGGTGGGGGCTCCAAGCCTGTGACAAGCTTTAATGGAAGACACTGATAGATTCTTGTCTATCAATGCCAGATAACAGCTGTCTAGTACTAACAGTTTTTGAGCTAAGCCGCGGACAGAGAAAAATACTTTAGATGCACGTAGCTCGGTTCCTCCGGGACAGATTTTGATGGTGTCATAATAAAAAATGTTCAGTTTTATCTGCTTTTTAAGTAATTCACACGTAGTGGCTGGCCGTGCTGGGACCACTCTCGCCCACTCAGATAGCACTTAAAAGCTTAATATTTCGTAAACGGAGCCCTGAATCCAAAAATTGTTTCCACCGACTCCCTAATATTTTCAAAGGGCCTTTCCAACGACACCCCACACCATGGGATAGAGGAAAAAAAAAAAACCATCCCCACTTTACTTGTAGGGGAGGTACCCTTAAAAAAGATGATTTTCTCGATTTTATATTACTGCTTTGTCGGCGTGATTAATATGTCTATCCATGCCAGATAACAGCTGTCTAGTACTAATAGTGTTTGAGCTAAGCCGCGGACAGAGAAAAATACTTTAGATGCACGTAGCTCGGTTCCTCCGGGACAGATTTTGATGGTGTCATAATAAAAAATCTTCAGTTTTATCTGCTCTTTTAAGTAATTCACTCGTAGGGGCTGGCCGTGCTGGGTCCACTCTCGCCTATGTCTATGTCTAAGTCTATGTAACTCTATTTACTAAATCAAATTATTCTAAGTCCAAAACAAATTTTTCTAAGTGTTTGAACGTTACAATATAAATGAAAATCGGGCATAGGTTCCCCGTCTGAACGCAATTTGGCTTAAATCTAGCTAAGTCTAAGATCACGTTGCACGAACACTAAGTTATTTTGCACTTTGAAATTAAGACCACTTTTGCTTGGCAGGAATGAGATGGAAAGTACTCACGGTTTTCACTTGAACACTTAGCTCCTTACGACTGTACTCCTCTGCAGCGCCTCCTTGCTGCTGTTGCGTTGTATGATGCTGTCCACAGTCACAGTTGGCTCAGCACCTGATGCTTGATGAACTGGCTTCCAGCCTTGGGACCAGCTCCTCACCACTATCCGGCTCGAAGGACCATGAAAAACCCTCGGGCTTCGTGAGGGTTTTGGAGGTGCTCGCTCACCTTGCGAGCTGGTATTCCCTGAAAATGATGGGTCATGCGAACCCTCGGGCTTCGTGAGGGTCACAATAACACCATCAGAAGATTCCCTACGTTTCAAAGGGCCGACTCCAAAAATGAAACATAGGGTATCATAACCAAATGTTTATTATACCTTTGCTTTGCTGGTAACATTAATAAAATGTACAAATCTGAACCTTATGACCTGGATGCAATATAGTACCGGCGGAGACTCTCGACACCGCGATTTAACCTCTTAACTCAAATAAAAAGTGTCATTTATTGATCCCGCTGTGGCGGTATCTACATCGCCACATGCGAACTACGCATCGAAGACCTGACGTCACATAAATCCTGCATCGCGCAATTAGAGTTTACCGTGCAGTGAACATATATACAAAAACCCAATATCAATCATTGGGCAGTTGCCCGCCAGACACAACACCCGTCTGGTCGGAGGATCCTCCCTTTTCTATGGGGGATGAGTGAACTTTACACCCTGTTCCTCATACCCCTAAATTGGTGACCCCGAATATGAACGTCAACGCAGCCTTCGTGCAACTACTCCAGCGTGACGTCATCATCATCACTCCCGCAAGCGTTCAGTGAGGCGAGTCACACAGCCAAGCCAACACCCGAGGCGTCAACGGGTATCCTGACCACCAGCATGCTGCGATCGCGCATTCCTGGTCATCACCCTCAGCCTCATCACCCCGACCCACTGGGGAATCACATCAATCACCTCAACCTCATCACCCTGAGCCACTGGGGAATCACCGCAAACAGTTCCGACCCACCGCGAACAATGCGGCACCCGGTTCCGACTCACTGGAACCACAACTGGCACTGGCAAGCATCGCAAGATACAAGACTTAGCCCACTTTCGACCTCCGGTCTCCGGAGGGGAGTGATGTGGCGGTATTTACATCGCCACATGCGAACTACGCATCGAAGACCTGACGTCACATAAATCCTGCATCGCGCAATTAGAGTTTACCGTGCAGTGAACATATATACAAAAACCCAATATCAAGCATTGGGCAGTTGCCCGCCAGACACAACACCCGTCTGGTCGGAGGATCTTCCCTTTTCTATGGGGGATGAGTGAACTTTACACCCTGTTCCTCATACCCCTAAACCGCTATTAACTATCTTTACATTTACAACCACAAAGTAACAATATTTGGGAATGTGACATTATTCTACAAGCAATATTGTTACTGGCCGACAGATGGCTGCACATAGAGATAGAGATAGAGATAGAGATGGAGATAGAGAAAGAAAGAAATAAATAAATAAATCATTTATTTGCTGGTAATGTAGGAAAGAGAAAGAAAGAGAAAGAAAAAGAAAGAAAGAGAAAGAAAGAGAAAGAAAGAAAGAAGGAAATAAATCTGCTGTATATGTGATTTTACTCTGTTTTTAATAAGTCATTCATCAAACATATTTATCAACAAAACATCACGCGTTTATACCCCGAAGGATGAGACAGAGATGTACCAATAGTACACCCACATTTCGCCAGTTATGTTTTAAATCCATGTATTATATTACGTCTGGATTACCTGTTTGAAGAGAAAGAAAGATTAAGAAAGAAAGATTAAGAAAGAAAGAGAAAAAGAAAGAGAAAGAGAAAAAGGAAGAGGAAGAAAGAACGAAATAAATCATTTATTTGCTGGTAATGTAGGAAAGAGAAAGAAAGAGAAAGAAAGTTATTTTTCACTTTTTTATTGTTTTTTGTTAAGTCGGTTGTTTTTTTGTTTTTTGTAAAAAATTCTTCCACATATATGCTAAACATAATGTCCTGTTCAAAACATAAAATATACGTATACGCACAAACATAAGTAT